>CM034153.1:447336734-447996093 GCA_019776745.2 Taxus chinensis | reverse complement strand
GAGAACTACCCTCATACCCACCCCTGGGGCATCATATTCAACAATGAATGTTTTACAAAAATATGGAGTAGCCAAGACTGGAGTGGTGCACATGGCCTCCTTTAGTTGCTCAAATGCTTTGGTTGCATCCTCACTCCAATGGAAGGAGTCCTTCTTTAATAAAGCTATGAGAGGTGTAGATATGCTTCCATAATGCCTTATGAATCTTTGGTAATAACCTGTAAGTCCCAAAAATCCTCGTAGATTCTTTAGGGTTTTTGGAACCTTCCACTCCGTCATGGCTTTGATCTTATTAGGATCCACTTTAACCCCTTCATGAGAGATAATGTGACCCAAATATTCAACCTCCTTGAGTCCAAAAGAACACTTAGAGGGCTTTTCATAAAGTTGATGTTGCTCAAGAGTTTCCAAAACCTTATTTACATGATGAAAATGTTCTTCCCATGTTTTGTTATAAATTAATATATCATCAAAAAACACTAGGACAAACTTCCGCAGGAATGACTTAAAAATAGAATTCATCAAACTTTGAAATGTAGAAGGTGCATTTGTGAGTCCAAAAGGCATTACCAGGAATTCATAATGTCCTTCATGTGTCCGAAAGGTAGTTTTATGAATGTCCTCATCCTTGATTCTAATTTGGTGGTATCCCAAATGAAGATCAAGCTTTGTAAAATAAACAACACCATGCAACTCATCAAGCAAATCATCAATTACAGGAATAGGAAACTTATCTTTGATTGTGTACTTATTAATTTCCCTATAATCAAGACACATGTGCCACGTGTCATCTTTCTTCTGTACCATCACTACTAGAGAATAATAAGCACTCTGACTATGACGGATAATTCCTGCTTCCAACATGTCTTGTACAATCTTTTCAATTTCACTCTTTTACACATATGGGTACCTATAAGGTCTGATGTTAGGCAGTTGACTTCCTGGTAATAACTGAATAGCATGATCATGATCTCTCTTTGGAGGTAAGCCCTTTGGTATATTTTCAAATACAACAGAGTGTGCATCCAACACTGCTTGCATATCTAATGGTATAATGTCCTTAGAATGATGAGCCTCCAATGAAAATAGTTGTGCCACAAATCCCTATGCACCCTTTTTTATCATTTTCTACATCTGATGAGAACTTACTATTTGTGGAGACTTTGCTGTTAAGCCTCTTAGCTCAAAAGTCCTTCCTTCAGAGTGAAATTGCATGAACAAGTCTTGGAAGTTCATCTCAATGGTTCCCAAAGTGGTAAGCCATTGAACCCCTAACACAATGTCTACTTGTCCCATAGAAATGGCATACATGGGACTATTTAGTATGTAATCTCCCATGGCAAGCTTAATGCTATGGAATTTTCCAGAACAAGTAATAGTACCTCCATCAGCAATCATTACTTGACATTCAGGAGCTAGATAAATGAAGCAATTTAAGCGCACTGCTAACTTATGATTGATAAAGTTGTGAGTACTTCTTGAATCAATTAACACTGTGACCCTCTATTTTTTTAGGAATCCAACCACCTTTAGGGTTTGGGGGGTGTCGATACCTAAAATTGTACGGCATGAGATTGTTGGCTGAGGATCTCCTGACTCCTCCTCTGGCTCAACCAAGACCTCTAACTCTGAATCTTCATCCTTCTCTTCATCTTCACTAGGCCCATCAATGTAGAACAACTTATTTTCAGCACATTTATGTCCTGGTCCAAATTTACTGTCACAGTTAAAACATAAATCTTTTTCTTTTTTCTTCAATTTGTTGAGGTGTCAATCTAACTAGTCGAGGGAGTGATGGGGCCAAGGTGTTACGATCTCTGGTATAAGTGAAATGTTGTCTCCTACTTGAAATAAATTTCTCCTCTGCCCTTCTTGTCATAATCATCGAATCAGAAACCTTATGAGGATTAAACATACGCACCTCATGCTCAATGTGATCCTTAAGACCCCCGAGAAATAGGTCATTCAGATTCTCTTCAATAATATTTTCCACCCGTAGAGAAAGGTTTTGGAAGTGATGAATGTAATCCTTAATAGATCCTATCTATCTCAATTTTGCTAATTGGCTAAAGTAATTATCTCACACACTAGAACTATAGTGTAATTGCAACTCTTCAGTGAACATTGTCCATGTAACATTGAGACCACTCTTCTTCCTTTGAGCACATAACCATCGATACCAGATGAATTGGTCAGGTTCAAGATACAAAGCTACCATGGTCACCTTTTGTCCTAGTGGAATCTGATTTAGTTCAAAAAAATCTCCATTTGGTTGATCCAATTGAGTGGATCCTTTCCATCAAACTTACGCATCTCCACTTTTGGAAACATAGTACGGGTCTGCAGAGTGCTCGTATTTGGATTGTGCACACTCAAAGATCCACTCTAGCTCATGTGTCTATTATGTTGACCTAAGGATCCACCTTGATTGACATAAGTATGATTACCCATCATATACGTACTGAAGTTTTGCATGAAATCCTCCAATCTTTTTCCAATCCTATCCACATCTTCTTTGTTGGCCACCCGAGATTCAAGGTCTCTCAGGTTAAACTCAAGTTGGCTTACTTTGTGGTCAGTCAAAGTAAACCCTAACCCTGAGGAATCTGTAGTTATATCTTCTGTCTCCAACTCCTCAACTACTATCTCATCCTTTTCTGGTGTTTTACCTGGAGTGATGGGATTCTTTTTTCCTCTTGTGGAAGGCCCCGTCATGATGCCCCAAAATAGTAGGATATAGGGATCACAATCAAATTTTAGGGTTTCATATTTCAATATTAATTTGGCCAAATATAAAAAAACTTAAAGAACAAACCCCAAATATTTTTTTTTGCTTTCTGAAAATGTAACGAATTTGAAAAAATTCCACAATTTGCACCCTAGGGAGCGATTTTATAAAAAACCCTAAATTTGTAATAAATTTTGCAAAATAAATCAAAAAAGTCTAAAATTTTCAAGGAATCTTACTTGAAATGTTTTTCAACTCTAGTAAAAATATCTCCCACCAATTCACTTTTGTTCACAATATATGGTGGAAACAAAAAATTAGGGTTTTTGCCCTAATTTTGGCCCAGCACTTGTAATGAAATTACTTGTATAATTCAGATCATGAGTAGAAATATAACACCAAATAACACAATATTCTAGAATAATGATCTCAATATGCAATTATAATAGCTTCGCCGCTTCGAGGGGGCAACCTCCAAACCATACAATAAGACTCAAATGCTCTAAAAAATGATGAACTACTACCTAAAATCCCCTATATATACTATTCATATGTTATGACCAACACCAAGGCCTACCTACTAAGCATGACAAAGTATAAATGATATAATAAAATGATATGGTAAGCCACTAGCGGGCTACTCATATCCTAATACAAGCAATAGGTTAAGGGCGTAGCACTATTATTATGTTGGATTGTGATGGTGATTTAACCAATGTTGCACATACTTATGAGTTGCATGTTCATGTTTTTGAATAGTTTAGATCTCAAATGATATATAAATACAATGGGGAAGGCCATTTGAAGAAGAAATTCTAGATCTCACCAATGTTGCAAAGTCTTAAGTTAAACTTAATAATAACTTGAGAACTCATAAGGATTCCAATGCAAAGGAAATTCCTAAGGAGGTCACACTTGAGAAGAATGATGGTAAGGTTGAAGATAAAGTTAAACAAGTTACTTTTGTTCCAGAGCAGAAGATTAATCCACCTCAGCCTACTAAGCAAAGGAATTATGTACAACCAATGAAAGGTAAGTATCCTCTTCTTACTAGTGTGACTAAGAGACATTTATGTTCTAAAAATATAGATGATAATGCGAGACAAATATTGGAGATTGAACTTGTATGCCCAAATAAAAATAATGCTTCATCACCTTATGATCTGGGTCACTCCTTTACACAATCCCTTGTTTCGTATATCCCTGCTGCAAATATTGTTGTTTTGCCTCCAAATACACCACTTCCTCAGTATGTAACTTGTGATATGTATGTTATCCTTAGTCAATTCAAAATAAAAATCTCATTAACTGAGTGCGATGTATCCCTGAGTATATAAATAAATCCTTAGCTTTCCTTAGTTCCCAAATTTCGACTCCCCTGCCTAGTTCCATTCTTGAAGACAAAATTTAGTGAAGAGTTGGAAGAGCTTCCTAAAATCTAATTAGGAACATAATTAGTGGAAAGCCAGCTCGATGTTAATCCATTCTACATGATTTTGCTTGTGAATGGATGGATGTTACATAATCACGTGTTAGATTCAAGAGATTCTTACTACATAATGGCATTAGATGTGATTAATGAACTAGGAATTAAAATCTCATATGCCTACAGAAGGTGTTATGTTATGGATTCGAGAGAATTTCCTATTGTGGGCTATGTTAGAGGAATTTTTTCAACTTGCAACTTACCCTATAAATTTTTAGTTAGTGATGTGGTGGGTAGTTAATTACACTCCCAAGTGGGATATGTTGTTACCAAAAAAGTGTTTTACTTCACTTGGAGGAATGATTCAAATGGACATGTCTTTTGTAACTATTCCTTTAGAGGGAGAGAAAATAAAGCTATGTAGAGAGTAAAAAATGTTGCATCCAATCAAAGATCCACAACGGACCTTAAATGAAATTTTATATACATATGTGGATGTGTAATTTTTTGCAGGGAATACATGTTGTATTGAGAATCAGATTGACCCAACTTGTTGCCCACAAGTATTCAATAATAATCTTGATGATTTATGGATTATGTTATCTAATGGGGCATATTCTAGAAGGGTTTAGAGATGGAGTTGTTTTATTTTCTCCATAAGTTATTATGTCCAGGTTGGCTTACACATTGAGCTTTGAATGTACTAATAACATGGCAAAGTATGAAGCTTTTTTTAGTAGTCTAAACATGGATTCTAAGTTCAAAATAAAGGATCTTGTTGTTAAAGGGGATTATAAGCTAATCATAGAGTAGGTCATGAAAGTTTATTTAGCCAAGAATGAGATGTTGAGACAATATAGAAATATTGTTTTGGATTCCTTTGGAGTTTTTTAGCTCATTTAACATGACTCACGTGAATAAATAATTAAATATAGTTATAAATCATTTAGATATCCATGCATCCATTTTTCAAAATCAAATTGTTTCTCCCTTTTACAAGTATTTGAGATACCTGTAATTCCATGCATTCCAGATAATATAAACCATTGACAAGTCTTTGAACATGATAATCATATTCTAAGATTCATGAACAATATAACTGAGTTTGAATATCATCTTATGGACTTGAAGCCTTTTATTGAAAACCACAAAGGAAAAGGGGTTTTTTGGGGTAAGAGGTAATTTAGATGAAAATAAATAATATCACAAGAGGATTGGTCACACTTGAGAGGTCATTTGATGTTGCATACACGGTAAGACAAAGAGACACACCAACAATGCATGATAAATAAGATGTTAGCATGGCTAATAATGTGTCTCCTAGGCCCATTTTTATTGGAAAATGCTTGAAGGAAGATGAAAATAAATATCTTATCAAAAAATTAAGAAAATATAGATATTTTATGGCTTGATCCTATGATGAGCTGAAAGCCTACAAAAAATATTTTTTCAGGATCCAACTCCATTGCATCTTGATGTAAAACCATTTAGGTAGAAAATGAGGCCAATCAATCCAATGTTCGTAGCCAAAATCTAGGTAGAACTCAAAAAATGGAAAGGAGGAATTATCCAGCCAACAAGATTCTCTTCATGGGTTTCCAACCTTGTTCCAATAAGAAATAAAAATGGCGATATCAGGTTGTGTGTGAAATTTAGGAACTTGAATAAGATGTCTTTAAAGGACAATTTTCCATTTGCCCAACATGGATAATCTTTTGTAGAGAGTTACTAGATCGAAACTTATGTCTATGCTAGATGGATTATCTAGCTACAATCAGGTTTTAGCTAAATAATATGAAAGGTTCAAGACTATTTTCACAACTCTTTAGGTTACATGTGTATACATATGTCTGAATTTTGGTCATATAAATATTGGAGCAATGTTTCATATGGCAATGTAATATGCCTTTATCAATCTAATCAATGATATCATGGTTATTTATCAACATGATGTCATATTTTATTCCAAGAAGAGAATAGATCATGTTGAACATTTGGAAAAATTGTTTCAAAAGTGCATAAAATATGGGATTTCTCTTAATCCCAAAAAGTGATTTTTTGGAGTAGAGAATGGTAAGTTGTTGGGGCACATTGTGTCCAAATATGGAGTGACGATTGACCATAAGAGATTGAAGGATATTGATAGCATTCCCATCCCACACTCCAAAAAAATGACATCCAGTCATTTTTTGGTCAAATCAATTTTGTTAGGTTTTATATCAATTCTTTTCTAAGATCACTATCCACATTACCAACATGTCGAAGAAGGTTCAGGTGATTAAGTGGAATATTGAAGCAGAAGGAGCATTTGTTGATGTAAAGGAAGCTCTTAAAAAAATTCTAACTTTGGCAATCTATGGTAAATGTTCTTATATCTTTTCTTTTGCATCCCCTCATACCATAGTTGTACTTTTGTTACAAAAGAATAATGATGGGTATGAACAACCTAATGCTTTTTTCAATAAATCTTTGCAACATAATGAATTGAATTATACCTTTATATAGAAACAAGCCTATGCTTTGACTAAAGTAATGAAATATTTTAGATCTTATGTGCTTAGTTCAAAAATAATTACTTATATACCTCACCCTATGGTAAATATATATATCTTGACCTAACTGGAAACATTTAGAAAAAGATGCATATCCGCTAACAACCTTTAAGAGTTTGACATATAGGTGCATAATACAAAGTTTGTGAGGGGAAAGGGTTATCCATGTTGATGAATTGGTCCAATTTGGATGCTTTTGAATTCAATCTATAAGAAGAGGAGGGCATATCAATTTAGAATGAATTATTGGGATCAAAAAATTACAAATATATTGGTTATTACTTGAGGAATTTGAGCTTCCCTCCTCATTTGGACAAAACTAAATACAAATGTATGATATCAGCTACCAAAAATTATGTTCTCAAAAAATAATGATTGGCTTGGAGAATCCCATGTGGAGTCCTTATGACATGTGTTAATGAAGAGAAATCTATAAAACTAATCACTAAGTTTCACCATGGGTTATGTGGAGATCACTATGCAACCAAAACTCTACACACAATATTATTAGAACTAGTTATTATTGGCTCTCTCTATTTACTAATGTTTCCAAAGTGGTAAGAAAATGCGATCCATCTCAACATTTTACAAGTAGGCTGAAAAATATTGGTGCCCTCCCCTGAGTTAGAGTTATTGTAGTTTCCCCTTTTCAATAATGAGAGATAAATTTTATTGAAGAGATTAGTGATCAGTCAAGTTGCGGAAAAATATGGATCCTTATTACTATTGATTACTTCAAAAATGGGTTAAGGCCATTATAACTAAGAATGCAACTCATAAAACATTGATTTTTTTTTTTTAAAATGATATCATTACAAGATTTGGGGTACCTAGTAAGATTGTTGTTAATAATGTTATGTGTTATAAGGCTATCCCTTTGTTGAAGATGTGTGACTAGTTTGGCATCAATCAAATCTATTCATATAATTACTATCCCCAAGGAAATGGTTAATATGAGTCTAGCATTAAGAATCTGATAATAATTTTGAGAAGAACTATTGAGATAAATAAGAAAAAATGGGTAGAGAAGTTGAGGTTTTCCATTTGGGAAGACAAAATTACTCCCATGAAAGCCATAAGTCAGAGTCCCTTTGAGTTATTTTATGGTTTGAAAGTTTATTTTTCCTATCAACATAGAGCTTCCCATGTTCTAACTAATGTAAGGGATATATTCAGAAGATAATGACCCATTTGTAGACAAGATTAATCAATTCATATAATTGGATGAAATTATAAGGCAATCCCATGAGAAATGTCTAAAATTTAAAAGCAATATAAAGATATTTTTTAGATAAAAAAGGCCTCTACAAGAAAATTTTGATTAAATAAATTGGTAATGATTTGGTATAAACGACATGAGGAAAAGGGAAAACATGGTAAGTTTGATTCAAAGTGGATGGGGCCATATGTCATTGATAACCACATTAGAGAAAAAAAATATATTCCTCGGGGATTTGAATGGAGAAGTTATGGATCTTCTTGTAAATAATAGGAATTTTTAAACTAAGCGTGAAGCAATGAAGTCCCTTGTATGGTGCAAAAAAATGTTTGATTCCTGTTTGGTTTTTGGTGCATATATCTCTTGTGGTTTTTTGTGTGGTTTCTCATAAGTCATTAATACTCAGGGGCTTTCTCTCTATCTATACATTCATAAATGTGTTCAAATTGTAACATATTACTTGGCTTTATTAAAAGTAGATAAAATTTTGGTTGGGTTGAGTTTTCAGTAGCAAAAATCCAGAATTTTTTAAGAGTTTGGACTTGTTTATGGATCAAGCATTGGTCTTCTTCTTCCAAGAGTTTTTTTGGGATCTTTGGTTACCTACAAGGGGTACTCATCCCATAGATAGAGTCAATGTCGGAAGATAAAATTGATCACTTCAATATTGGGGGCCTTATGGTTAAAATTTTTAGTTCAACATGTTTCCAATATGAGCCTCTTGTCCATTTTGAGCAACTCAATTATACTCAACCTTGTTTCTCTATAATTTCTAACACTTCCATGTCTTTTTTGCACATTTTATGGTCTGTAGATGGAGTGAACATCAAACAGATTTGATAAAAGGGTGTTTTTGAACTCTTTTCATAAGAATGCATTCATTTGAGGTGGTTCATATCTTGCACGGTGTTCACAGTTATCTTTGAATGGGTTTGATCCCTTTGACAAAGGTTACAATTTGTCCTGGTTGGATTTAGATCTCTACATTTTAACATAGTCAGCTTGGGACGTATTTGGATTATTTTTAGAATGTTTTACAATTTGAACTTAGTAAAATTCATCTCGCAATCACATCTAGACTCAATTTGTGTTTTTTGAAGCCTTCATCCAAAAGGAAGCATATAGGAGAACTTTGTTTTCCCATAGTTCATGTTATGCATTCAAAGTTCAAATAATGACAGCCACCTTTTTTTACACTTAAGAATAATCCCATATTCGGTAGGAAGAGGACCACAACTTGATTTATATATGGTAATGCTTTGTTTATTAAATGGAGAAAATGGTCTGAGAGTTAAACCTTTTCACAAACTTGAATAAAGTCTAAGTGTTTTCTCATGTCAAAATCAACAAAGGAAAAGAGGGTACAATGTAAGAGGTAAATATTACATCACGTGTTGCAATCCCTAAGATTTGGGTTCTCAAGGATGTTTACAAAGTGAAATAATAAAATCCTATGATAAGTGCAACATGGTACCAACCATGGGTTGCCAGGGTAAAGTGAGCTTGAAAAAAGAGAGGATAAAACCTTGTGAACCTTGAAACATTCCCATATTAAACAAAGCAATTTGAAAATCAGCTAAGGCACAAGTTAAAGCTCTTATGAACTGTAGAACATGGGATTGGTCTAAGTGGAGCAACTATGCATCACCAAATTACAAGAAGGATGTAAGGAAAATTAGAAAGAAAATAGAGACCTTGAGAGCCCAAGAGGTCGACAAATGGAATTAGCTATATCACAGTTTAGTCATGTCAGAGATTAAAACTCGAGCATCTCATGAAAAAGAAGGAATTTGATAGGGGACAAGTGTTAATGATTCACTTTTATGCCTTACTGAAATATAACTTTGCATTTGTAAATCCTTGAAGGATTCAACCATTATAACTTTGGATTCATGTATATGAGCTTTCATTTGAACATTGTGTTGGTTTAGAGAACAATTAGCTTGTAGATTATGGAGATATTTATCATTATCAAATGTTTGAGTGTAACCTTGGCCCATTCTTAGGTATCCTTGTGAATTTCTATCTAGTGACAATAAATTGGGTGGGAATTCATAGTGGTTAGGTTGTTTGGTTGGGTTTATTGTATTGTATTGTATTTTCATTATCCTTGTTATTTAACATAGTTTGGGTTGCTTTAGGGTCTCCCCTTAGGTCTCACAGAGCCGAAAGAGTAGGAGGCTAACCACCCTCCCACTTTTAACCTTAAATATGCCATTTTATGATGAAGAATCAACTAACTACAACCTACCTTGTTATCTTAACTCATTTTCATCTCGGTACAAATTTGGGAGACAATACTTGCTTAGTGGAGAGAAAAGGGGTAATCATGATAGTATATTCCCCTTTTCAAGCCTTTGGTTGGCTTGATTATTTATGTTTATTTAATTTTTGGATGATGGTTATCTTATAATTTTTCCCAACAAGGTTTGAATGCTTTAATCGATTGTATGAACTTCATGATTAATGTGTGCGATTGGTTTTGGGTTTTTGTTCATTTATCATGCCTTAAATGTTAGTTAGCGAGATCCTCTTATGAGTTATAGAATTTTATGGGTCAATAATGAGGTAATAATCCCCTCATTGTGTGATTGGGAGGTGAATATTTACAGATTCCTACAATTTGGTATGATGGTGGCTTGTGTAGAGATTGAAATTTGGTAACTTGTAATTTTACAATGCAAACTTTGGTTATGCTCCTTTGCTAAGACAAATGCTCGCATTCATAATCCAATTAGTATATCTCTATATATATTTCATGAGTTGCTCAACTTTACACTCTAGTATGTTGTTAATTAAATGAATATTATTTAATCAAAATAGTAAACCAGCCCTATGCATCATTTTACAACTTTCTATTCTACATCACACCTCTTTAGTCTGAGACTGTACAATTTTGTCATAATGTGAAATCTGGTCATGGATGACTTGTAGAATCTTGACCTTTAATATTCTTTGAATCCAATTTGAATATATTTTTGGGGCCATTTCATCTTTGTAGGGTTGGCATTATTAGAATATTTTATCTACAAAAGGCTATATATAACCAAATGAATGTCACTTTATAACTCATTTAACACTCTTACAAGCTTCTATTGCAAATATCATTCCAAAAACATTCAAGGATATCCAGAATCTTCCTAAATTAGTGGTGATCAATCAAAGAATCCCCTACTATAGTATTGAAGCACTCAATCAGGTAAAAGAGTCTAAGTTCCTCAATTTCCAAGTATGTAAAGGTCATAGAGTCATGTATTAACAAGATAAATTTTACTTCAAGCATTGCCAAATAGTTTCAAAGGACAAAAGGTTAGGTCACACAACTAAAGCACACCACATCACATTATTACCACATTTGGTACATTCTATATTATACAGTTATCCAACTATTATTTGTGTCAGGAGACACAAGGGCACCCAGAGGGGGTTGGCTTGGATCACACTCACACTTACACAAACACTTAGGAGAAATATATGAGGCTTGATCTAGTATGAGGGCATGTAGTACAACACTTGGATTTGGTTTAGCCAAGTCGACCAAAAAGGTAGTCCAATCTCATCATGCACATATTTTTTCCTTTTGGTTTGTTAATGAGTTGATGGAGGCCATTATAGGTGTCTAGGGTTTCCACTTTGTTATAGGTCATCCCGAGATTGTGCGAGAAATGGTGACATATAGAGAAGGGAATTTACAAGAAAGTAAAACATGCAGAAATTTATAAAGCCCAACTATCAAAGGGTCCAATCTTGTACACTTCCACCTAGGACCATACAACTCTAGGTTTGGACTGTATAAATTTCTTGTAGTCCTTCCCTAACTCAATGTCTAGTTTCGTAATTGATATCAGAGCATATTCAATTTCTAATCTACATATTCCACCTATTTACACATATAGATATTTTATGTCCTAACTTGTATAACCAAGTATTCATTTCCTCATTTGTATTTGAGATATTGTTTATCATTTATTAATTAATGTTGTATTCTGGTTATGAATGAGTAATTGTAACATGATTAGATCATAATAATTCCTTATTATAAACCTTTAAATCCTTTTTATTATTGTGAAATTTCCATAATATAATTTAGTTAGGGGGTAAAAATCTTGATGGAGTGCTAGGAAGAGTGTCTCTTAATAAAAAGGAGCTATCTATCTTTTCATGGAATTTGATAATGAAAGCATCACATTTTGTGCTTCTTATTGGTTTCCAAAGTTTGAGAAAAACAATTGTATTGGCTTATGGAAAGCCTTATATTTTGTTACAAATGGATTACTTCCTTCCCTTGAATTTAAGAGAAAATTTTGTTTAACGATCAGTTTGTATGATTTGAAAGTGTTTATGAAAGGAAAGAGAATGTAGCTAAGAGTATATGCTGGAATTTGAAATTTGAAATGAGAGGAAATCAAAAGTAGGTTTTTTGGAATCATAGTTTAAGTTAAACATATTATGCATTATATTGTGAGATTTTTTTAAAATGAAGTATGAGTATTTGAAAATATTAAAAAAATTATTCTCTCTCTTCCAAGATCATTTTGAGTGTTGAAATTGAGCAATTGATACAAAGGATGATGGCTTAAGTTTGAATAATTCATGATGATGACTCAAGAGTTATTCCATTATTAGTCATATTTGATGGTTTTCTATTTTGGGATGATAAAATTTAGTTAGCATTGTAGAACAAACATATGCTTCCTCTTGTTTCAATCTTGTCAATTTGATGATGATCTAGATCCTTGAGTTTGTGTTTAAATAATGCATCTATATATACACATTTAAGTAATCCTAACTTATAAGCTTTCCCAATTACAAAAAGATTTTTGATGTATAAAAATATAGATACATACATTAAAATAAGAATATACATAATGCAAATATTTAAATATCTATCATGTAGCCATTAAAAAATGAGAGAAATTTTAGTATGTATACATACATACATACATATATAATGCCAAAAAAGGGAAATAAATAGGTAGAGAGGGATTGACCTTACCCAACCATTATTATTATTATTTATTTTAAATAAAAAAGTGTATATAATGGTAGGGGGTCGACCCTGCCCCCATTGAATTGTTTTATGTATAAAATTGAAATAAAATAAAAATAATAATGTGGGGAGGGGGCCAACCCCTCCACACAATGTTTATAATGTTTATATTATATGGAATATAAGGGGTGAGTGAGAAGGGGCAACCCCTCTCTCCACTCCACCCTTCTTTGAAAATAACAAGGTTGGTGGAAATTACAAACAAAAACCCATAACCTTATGGGAGTGGTTATCCTATATGGCCCTCACAAACATTTTTTAAGTTTAACTCTCTCTCTCTCTCTCTCTCTCTCTCTCTCTCTCTCTCTCTCTCTCTCTCTCTCTCTCTCTCTCTCACACTCGGTCTCTCTCGTCACACACACACACACACACACACACACACACACACACACACACACACACACACACACACACACACACACACATGCACGCACACGCATGCATGCGCGTGCACACACACACACCCACACACACTCTCTCTCTCTCTCATACACACACATGTGTACACGCATGCACATAGGCGCGCACACACATGCATACAAACACGAACACTCACATGTACACACACACACACACATGTCCTCACACACACACACACACACACACACACACACACACACACACACACACACACACACACACACACACATAAACACACATGCATGCACTCACACATGCGCACACACATGCATGCACATACACACAAAAACACACACACTCACACATGCACGCACACACACATATACATGTATGTGATTAACTAAAAATGTGGATTTTATTAAGTTAATCTAACTAGGAACAACAATAAATAACAGTAAATAAATGTAATGAATAAATATAGAAAGTGACCAAAGCAACTAAACTAATGAAAATGTGATGACAAGTAGGGTTGGAAGGAGCTTAGCTGATTCGTAGGTTGATTTGGATTGTTTCGTAAAATAAACTAAATATCCTAGAAAAAAGGAACAAACATGCAGAGGTCCGAAAAAGGAAAGATTTGAGTTGTTTGACTAGATTGGTGCACCTAAGAGAGGATCGGGGTGCCTATGGGTGCCCTAGCCTACGTTCTAGTTGTCTTGGTTTGTGTAGGAGGTCTAGAAACTAGACTTGTAGGGTCGGATGATGATACAAATCCATCGATGCCTGTCATGTGTCACTCACTGATCTGTGTCGAATGTTTCCAATGATCAGTGATGAAGAATAGACCTGTAAGACCCCAAAACAAGCATCAAACCCGAAAAAAGAAAAATGCAAATGAAGGGGTCAAATTGTCCTCAATAGCCAAAATGGTGGACTTACTAACTGAGCGTTACACTACATCTCAAACCTTATGTAGTTCTATGTGTGTGTGATCATGCCCTAGGTTGCTCTTGTGTCAGTCACACTTTGTGAAAGTAGCAAGCAATAACTATCTATAGAAAATGTAATAGAATGGTGGATGGAATAGAATAAACTTCCCTCATATGCTTGTTGTCCCTTATGATGGTTCTAGATGGATGCAAATGAGCTCTAGATGTATGCAACCTTAGATGATGATAGTAGTGACTAGTTTTTGGTCCCTCATTATGGTCTCATAACTTTATATTTATATGGTTCTCTTGTTCTAATTTCGTAATTAACCCCGAAGAGGCCAACCACCAAAAATATAAAATGTTCAAACAACTAGAAAGTGCCCAAAAAGTGGTGGGAAAGTGTAAAAAGGATCAGGGCACCCCGACTGGGACCAGGGCACCTGTGGGCACCATAGTATTGATCTGGGTGCTCTAGTCAGGGCTAAAATGACAAAAAAATACTGAGCATGTATGTGCAGGAGGTTGGTAAAGATGATGCATATCAAAATAAAATGGCCAAAAGACAAGGGTTAATTAGTACTTTCTTCACTCAAAAACCATATGAATAGTAGTATAAGAATGGGACTAAATAATACCTAAAGTGTGTGATTTAGTGTCTACATTTTCCCCCACTTTATGTTGGTGAGCAGAAAGCTCGGTAACATAAAGTAGATAGAGATGCGTACCTGATGTCCATGTAGAGTGATATAGAAAACGTGTCGAAGGACTAGACAAAGTGTGGAGTGATAAAAATATGATGGAGCATGGAAACTAAAGATGTAAAAGTGCAAAAAATTGATGAGAGTGAACCTAGGGTGGAAATGCATGTGTAGTTGCCGATGTGTGTAATGTACTTGCATGGTTAGTATGATGTGTTATACCAAAAAATGTTGTTGTTGACGTCATTATTGTTGTTGTTGTTGTTGATTTCTTACTTCTCATATGATCGGACCTATAAGGAGAAGATAGATCAAGAAGTCAAATACGCATGTATATATGTAAAAATACACATGTAAAACACACATGTATATAGTAAAAAAAAACGCATGTAAAAGATGCGTGTATGTAAAATCATGTAAATTTAAAACACACAAATGAAAAATGGAACATGTGCACCTGATCCATGATGAGAGAAAGGGTATAGAAAGAGGATATCATGTCCTAGTTTTTTTGGGAGATCCGATGCCATAGGCCGAAGAAGTATAGGGAGGAATTTAGTTGTATCCTCCAACCTTTAACTACTTCCCTGAACATGTGTGAAGAGATCTCTGTACTACCTAGTTTTTTGGGTGATCCGACACCACTGGTTGAATAAGTATAGGGAGGAATTTTGTTGTATCCTCTAACCTTTAACTGCTCCCCAGAATGCTAAGGACAACCATGTCCTGTAAAATACGTTGTGTATATAGTTTGTAGACTGATATGAACCCACTCGTTGTATAACCCACAATGCCAAGGGTGGAAATTGAACTTAAGTGAACCATTGTAAAAGCTTTGTATAGAATGTAAAACCCCAAATGATGCCCTCCCTCTTTGGGGGCACATGCGACATCACTGATAGGAGAATGCATCCCCAAAAGAGGACCAACCACATGAACTTTGTAACTCTACCCTATAGGGGGAAGGGAATGTGCTTGGTAGAAACCAAGGCATGCACAAATAAGTGGCTAACCAAAAACAAGTGTTAATATGAACAAACATGCATGTATAAGACAATGTGTAATCTATGCAAACATGTATAAGCTACCAAGTAAAGTGGTAATGTAAACACAAAAGAAGACAAAGTAAGCCACACAAAGTGGGCTGCAAACATGGGACATCACTCATGATGTCACAAGACACGTAAGGCCATCATGGCCGCATACAACAAACAAGTGTGCACACCAAACATAGGGCAAGGCCCACATACAATAGCAAACAATAACAACAATGTAACAAACAACAGTATGGAAGTAAATATCCTTGCATAACAAATGATGCACATGAAGCACCCATTAGCATGTTAGAAAGATAACCAGTATGTCAAAATCATGTATAACCAAGTAATGATAAAGTGCTAAGTATAAAATGAAACAATAACACCTGTGAGAGATGAATGTGGATGCCCCCAACGACCAGTGTAGGAGAGGTAGAAGGAGAAAATCCGTGTTGCGATGTAAGATACTTGTATCTATGATCACAACTAGAAAAAGGCATGAATGCTGCATGTGTGTATGGTATAGATAAATGACATACAAGACATCTAACTAGCATGTGTAATAAAGTGACCATGAACAAACAAATGTAAACAAGAGTAAAAGCAACCATGATATGCAATATGTTGTGGATGGATGGAATGGAATGCAAGATGGAATGATAGGAGCTGTGTGCCCCCCGAGTGAATGGAAATGTATGCAGTGAGGTTCATTTGGTTTTCCCCCTCAATAGTCAAGAATGAACCATAAACGAGAGTGTGTCATCGGGAAATGGTCGAAGTGTGTGTTGTGTCTAATGCACTGTGATGAATGTGTATGTGTATTGATGAGATGTGACCTACAAATGATGTGTGTGTGTGAATAGCTAAAGCATATATATCAAGATGATCAAAGAGTATGATGTAGCAAAATTGTATATCACTACTAGATGAATAGAGGGAGTGGTGATGTAGCCTAAAGCGTATACCACTACAAGATGATAGAATAGGTGACCATTTAGCCTATAGCATATGTCACTAACCTAGGAATGTCACATGATGAATGTGTAAGTATGATAAGGTCCATTTGATTTGTAAACCCTCAACAGTTGAGTATGGACCGAGGAACTAAAGTGCATCATAGGGTAGTGAGTGCAACATGTAGAAGATGATGTAGTATGCATGGGGATAAATGATGACCATATGATGTGTAAGATGTGTAATGTAAGATGTAAGATGCAATGAAAAAAGTGTAAGATGTGCATGCTAGTAGTATGAGAAAGATGCTAGATGAGTAGATACATGAGAGTGTTGTATGTGTATCGTGAAGAGTAGTATGTTGTATGATGTGTAATATGTGATGTGAGATGCGTAGATTACCTAATAGTGTAGTTTGTAAAATGTGTATGATGTGTAGATGCCTAAATGTCTAAGTGATGTAGACTAAATGTAAAGTGTATGATGTATGATGCAAGATGTGTGAATAGATGCAATGTGTAGTGTCTATTGTGTAGTGTGTGGGGTTCATGTGTAGTATGCCCTCAATAGTCAAGTGTGAAATGAAGCACAAGAGTGTGTCATCAGGTAATGGGCAAAGCTACAACATGTGATTATTATGCCTATGTAAGGAGATTGATGTAAGATAATGCAAGAATGAGAGATGTGCTAATGCTAATATGATTGGGGGCGTTAGATTTTATGCCCCCCAAGCGTACGGTAGAGAAGGTGACTATGTTCCATTATTAAAGAGATCATCATTATCATGGTTAAAGCCTACTGGAGTAGCATCAGAGACATGATAAACTATAGAGTGAGGTGGGTCATATAAAGACTCATGGTGGCATAGTATGTACACATTCATTGCATATTACTCATCAGTAAAGGCTATTGGTGGACAATCTGTGAGCATGCCAACAAGAGATATTTTGAGCATAAGTGGTAGAAGAGTCATTAGGAATAGAGATATTGCAAAAAGGCATAGGAAATGTAAGTAAAGAATGGTTAGTGTCTATCATACCACTAATATAGTCAAGCTAGGACTGTCCAAGTGTGAGTGGAGAGTCACGAGGGGTGCGTACAACAAAGACCATCAAATGAAAAACACACAAACCATAAGTGGTCAGAATGTGAAAATAGCCATGATACAGATGCAGTGAATGAAGAGGTGGTAAGATGTCATTAAGTGTCATGCCAAACCTAACCAAACTTTCACGTGTATAAATAGTATCTAAACAAGTGGAGTCAATTGGGATATGCTGCCAAAAGGACCTGTTGATAAATAATGTGCATGTAAAAGGAGGCAGTGGAGCTACAACTTGTGGAGGAGAAGATGAAATAACATCTACATTGTTTACAAACCCTCGGTATAGTACCATAACATTAGTAGAGGGAGGCATCTTGAATTTATATTCATCGGGGCCATCAACCAAAAATATATATTCAAAGTAAGAATCATCTACGTTGATAGGTGTAAAATTTAGTTGACCTAATGCTTCATCTAAGTGAGTTCAATAGCATCAAATTTGTCATTAGAGTCCTTAGAATTATCGGTGTTAGCATCCTCATGTTGTGTAGCCTTATCAAGTATATTAGTAGGTGATGTAACAAGTGGAGAAATAGAAGGTGTCTCAATAGTTGGAGAAGGAACGCTGATAGGAGCTGATACTGTAGGTGAAATAATAGTCGTAGTGTGAGTAGAGATAGCTGGAGTATTTGTAGCGGTAGAAGAAGGTTTCGACGCACTAGATTGACCAATGTCATATGTGTCAAGGTTACTATATGGAATACGTTATGAAGGTGGAATGGACATAACAATAATAGGGTCTATGCGACAATATTTGAATGGCGCTGGATCTATGGTGATAGTATGTTCATAGCCATCATGCAAGAACTTAACACATTGGTGAATAGTAGATGGAACTGCTTGCATTGTGTGAATCCAAGGTCTACCTAACAAGAGATTGAACTGAAATGAGGCATCTATCACATAGAAATAAGTGAGAACAGTCTTAGGCCCAACCCGAATGTGTAATGAGATAGTCTCGAGACATGTGCGGGTGGTAGAATCATAACCTTGAATGATAGTAGAATTCTTATAAATGAGATTATTGTTAATACCCAATTGTTTTAAAAGAGAATGAGCACATAGATTGACAGGTGATCCATTATCGACGAGGACTCATTTGATGCAAGTAGTGCTAACAATGATAGTAATGAGAAAAGGTGCACATGGATTGCTTTTAGCAAAAGGTGATAGATCCTCATTAGTGAAAGATATAACATGTGGAAAATTGTGAAGAGACTATATGAGATGTGTAAATGCCACTGTAGAATTCTCACTTTCAATATGAATAGCTCAAAGGGAAAATTCTAATGTGTTACAATAGTCTGGTGCATTACACAATAAGTCGTAAAGAGAAATCTTGGCAGAAGTATTTTTAAGTTGCTCAATGATGTCATAGCCCTTAGAAGTAGTAGGAGGAGCTACCAAAGTAATGGGTGGAGGAATAGAAGTGGGTGGAGCTATAGGAGGATTAGGACGAGTACAATGAGTAGTAACTACATTAATAGATGGATCAGCCCTAGGCATAACAAAGCGAGGAGGATGTTGAGTATGCACACACATGAAATCAACAACGGTGGTGACTATACTTGAAACCTTAGTAGGTGAAAAAATAGGATAAGATGAGTGAGTCATGACTTGATAAGGAGATGACCATTGTCAAAAGGAAGGGTTGGAATAGTTGGGTTCACCAAAATGATTAACTAAAATGTGGATTTTTTTAAGTTAATCTAACTAGGAACAACAATAAATAACAGTAAATAAATGCAATGAATAAATATAGAAAGTGACCCAAACAACTAAACTAATGAAAATGTTAAACCCTAATTGTGCAAGAAGGGTTGGAAGGATAACTTAGCTGATTCGAGGTTGATCTGGATTTTATGTCGTAAAATAAAATGAATATTATAGAAGCATGAGAAATGAACATATGCTGAGGTCTAAAAAGTGTAGATCTAAGTTGTTTGAGTGGACTAGTGCACCTGGGATAGGATCAGGGCACTTGTGTGCACCCTAGTTTGAGTTCTGGGCACCCTGGTCTGTGTAAGAGGTCCAAAAACCAGATTTACAGGGTTGGATGATGATGTGAATCCCTCATTGTTTATCATGTGTCACTCGCTGCTCTGTGTTGAATGTCCCCAATGATCAGTGATGAAGAATAGACCTGCAAAACCCCAAAACAAACATCAAACCCTAAAAAATAAAAATGCAAATGAAGGGGTCAGACTATCCTCAGTGACCACAATGGTGGAATTACTAACTGAGAGTTGCACTACATGTCAGACCATATGTAGTTTTATGTGCAACTGTGCGTGATCATGCCCTAGGTTGCTCTTGTGCTAGTCACACTTTGTGAAAGTAGCGAGCAATAACTATGTGTAGAAAATGTAATAGAATGGTGGATGGAATAGAATAAACTTCCCTCCTATGCAGTGTGATGTAGATGAACCAGCCTTGTCCCTTGTGATGGAGCTAGATGGATGAAAATGAGCTCTAGATGGATGCAACCTTAGATGATGATAGTAGTGTCTAGTGTCTTAGTCCCTCATTATGGTCTCATAACTTTATATTTATATGGTTCTCTTTGATCTAATTTCGTAATTAACCCCGAAAAGAGCTGACCAACAAGAAATATAAATGTTCAAATGGCTAGTTCACTAAAAAAACCATATCAATAGTAGTATAATACCAGTACTAAATAATACCCAAAGTGTGTGATTTAGTGTCTACAATATGTGCATAAATGTATATGCACACATGTAAATTCGTGATAAATAACAACAATGTAATCTAATGTATGTGTATTTGTGTTTATATATATGCATATATATAATACATACGTATATGTATATGTATTTATACTTAGACCTTACCCATAGGTGTATATACACCGGTGTAGCCTCGCCCCCTCACCATATAGATCTAACACACACACACAAAAAAAAAAACATATACATGTATGTGTATAAACATATATTCACACATATAACTATGTAATAAATAACAATGTAGCTTAATGTATATGTATTTGTGTTTGTATATATTTATATATAATATATATGTATATATACATACATTTATACTTAGCCCTTACCCATGAGTATATATAAACTGGTGTACCCTCGCCCCCTCACCATATAGATCTGATCTTCTAAGGGGTGATCCCCTCTCTATCATATAGATCGATCATAAATACTTCCCTCCCATATAGATATAGATGTGAAACAAACCTCGTCCCCAAATAATTTATAGGGACATTGATGAACATATAAAGGCCTTATTCATATATGGACCAACCATCGAGAGAGGATTGGGGGCTAGGCCCCTCTCCCGACAATTCTACTCACCAGATATAGAGAGGGGCAAGGGCTCCTAGATATATAGGCCATCAAGACAACACCCTATTGAAATAAATTCTACTACCATAGATAGGTGGGTGTTCAAACATAGATCTGCCAATTCAAGTGGTTCATGGGCTAGGTTAAGTGGTTCACGATCCAAGGCATGGACCATTAAGATAAGATATATGGGGCATGAAAATATGTAAATACATAGGGTTTCAAAAAATAAAATGGGACTTTATTTTTAAACTCTCTCCAAATATAAGAAAATAAGGTAAATAAAATGGGGATGAGTGTATATACACCATTCCCTAATCTTGGGGAGCCTCTATTGGAGCTCCATCTTCTAACCTACAAAACCAACAAAGTAGATGAGAGAAAAACATGGAAAATGAGACTTAAACAAGCCAAAAAGAAAATTAGAGATTTTTGGGTAGCCTAGAAAATCTATGGTAGAGGTTCACTTGATCCAAGAGTCTAGATGCAATCCTACATTTATACTTGGGAGAGTTGAATTTCCTCTAAATTGAAATCAGGACAACTAAAATCAAAATAAATAATAAGGAATTTTAAGAATTTGAATGGTGCTTTGAGTTTTAATTAAAGGCGGCCTTTAGTTTCCATAAGGATTAATACCATGACCCAATTAATAATGTTCCCTTGACCTCCTTTTTACATCTAACTATAGAAAACAATTGTGTAGCCTAGAACACACAATATAAAACCAAATTAACCATTTAAAACTATTTTCTAACCAGGGTTATAGGTGAAGTTAATTCACCCATATGCCCTCATCACTCAACTATGAAACGTGATTGCAGGAGTGCAAGTCGGGTCTTGCACTATAATGTTATGTCAAAGTGTAACTCAAATAACTTTTCTCCCATTCCATTTCTCATTAATTCTTTCAAAATAATTATTACGATAATTTCTACAATTAACAGGATAATTTTGGTGGATTATTTTTAAGGCACTATATATTCACTTGCATTATTGTATAATTATTTTAATGTATATAACCCATGACCTTTTCTATGTAAGTGTGTGCAACACTTTGGTGACCATTGTTTATGGCCTTTGTTGCCTTTGTTAATGCTTGTTAGTGTGTGTGACACTCTTGTATGTGGCTCTTTGCATTTGATATGATGAACATATGTATCATTGCTTTTTGTACTTGTTTTCTTTTATGCTTCTATGCTTGTTCATTATCTCTTCATGTCATGATTTCTAACATACACTCTTTTATAAGAACATGATCTCTATAGCACCCACTTGTAACAACCTTCAATATGATATAATGTTGACTATACACTACATTTAACATGGACAAACATCATTCATTTTGAGCCAAGTGATCTATTGACATCTATCTCACCTCAAAATAAGGGCATTCATTAAGGTTAACACATAGATATCTATGCAATTTAGGGCACACAATTTGAATAGATAAATAGAAATAAAATGGAACAAAATAGAGATACATAGGGAATAAGAATAGATATAGATCAAGATCATAATCCACACAAGTAAAAAACTATCCAATAGGGTATATAACCATCATATGCTACTATCCAGGATAGATGGTATCATTTTGGGAAAGATCCTAGTGAAAATTAAGAATTTTTTAGAACATACATTTTTTACGTATTTTTGATACATACTTAACAATTCATACAACCCATGGCAGTGTTTATTGTATTTCACTCTAGAATGTGGTGGGTATGAGTACTTCATTCCATTTTAAATTTTTGCATCTTGATCACCTTTACACATCATAGTATGGATGCATGTGCCTCCTCCTTATTTTATATTCAATATTGCGTGCGTGACACATGTGGGATATAACATAATGGGGGCAAGAGTATACTTCATTCCCTTTCGACTTTGCATATTTTACACATTTAGGCTTAGATCCATTTGCATGGGTTTGGTCCATGGGTAGAATATTTTTGGAAAGACTAAAAAACCCGAGGACATTCTTATTCTCAGTATTTTGTGAAGTTTTAAGGATAACTAGACATTATGTGACACCCTTCCTATTCTAAGAAGGTTCCTTAGGATGACTAAAAAGCCCCGTGACACCCTTTTTTGGTGTTGGGTCAATTAACACCCAATTTCCTTTTGGATCTGACATCTCCATTAACAATTTGGGATTGATCAACCCCTCAATCCTCAAACAACTTAGTTCCAATCCCTCTCTCCAAGAATTTTATCAAGGAACTTCTCCAGAAAAATAGGTGTATTCATTTCTTGTTTTATTTACTTTTCAAATTTTCAAGTTTCAATTTCAAATTTCAAGTTTGAAGTTTCAAATACATTTTGAAATCTAAATTAAAGTTCAATTTTTTTTGTGAAAATTAACTGTACAATGTGTTGTAGGTTTCACTATAGAAATCATGTTAACACTCAAATGAAGTAAGCACATCAAGTGAAGACATTTATTTTACACATTCATGTATATTTTTCCTTTAAGAAACTAAATTTCATTTCTTAACTTAAAGAGCGGGTAAATCTAGAGACCTAAATTTGGTAATTTATCACTTGATAATGTTAGTGTTACTAAAATACCTAAATAATGACGTTATGCACATGTTCCAATATCAATTTCCTATTGTTATCCATATGCATGAATTGTTCTCCTTATTTTCACTGACCAGTCACTCACATAATTTCTTTCATTATCCTACAATAGTCTATCACATCAGAGTATTATCCCCAAACGTTTCTAACACCTCACTCCTTACTTGTATGTGACCATCAAATAAGGACCAAACTATCCAACGGTTTGGTATGAACAAGCAATTTCATCCCCAACCAACCAATGGTAATTTTCTCAATTTGATATTTTTCTGTGGGTCAATAATTTACTTATGGGTTGGCCTGTATGCAAAATTATACATGCGAACCCATATGTAAGCAATTAAAATGCACTCATTTACTTACCTGACGCTTTCGGGAGCACCACAAAAAATATCATTCTAAAAGCACTCCAAGCTCTTCTAAATTCCTGTAAAGTAGCAAAAAACTTTAGGATCAACCCCTACATAGGTCTAAAACACAATCAAATAGGTTTTAGAGTCATGATTCCCACGCTACAGACCATCCAAGGAAATTCAAGCAAACCACACCAAACCATTATCTACATTATCAAGTGATCTGTTGCACAATGAAAATGACTAAGTACAAACCGCACATGGGGATTTTGAGCACACATGAGGCATGCACGAAGGGGAATGCACAAAGCAGAATGGATGATGCATGAAGGCTCTCACCTAAGCAGGAAACTCCTAAGACTTCAATTTTGTGGACCATGGGCTAAAAATAGACAAAGACGTGTTGGAGTGTCGATCAAGTAATCTAGAGAAAAACATGGAGGCTTGGAGGCCAAACAAGAGCTATTTTGGGATAAAGCAGATGTGAGGTGGAGATCAAAGGTCATGAGAGTATCGATCTAATAATAGGAGTAAAACATAGTTTATTTATAGATTAATTTATTATTAAGATTGATAGAAAAACATGCACTACTTTATTGGCGAATGCATGGCTATTTTGAGCATGCAGTCTATTTTGAGAGTTTATAGGCGGCGAAGGGAAATTCCCCACCCCTATAAATATCTATTGTATTTCTTCGTATTAGGTACATTGATCATGACCATATATTATTATTCATGACTGAGTGCTAAGAGTATTTATGGCTTAGGGTTCAATGATGCACATGTTCCAACACTTAGTTATGGTGATGTAATCAACTTTTGTTATGTAATACTTTGTTATAATGGATTATGGAGGATGGATTATGGTAATTGATGTGTCTGAATATGGTGATTACATGGTACATATGATATTAGTTGTTATCTGATCTATATGTTTCCCTATTACATGTGTTTCGAATTGAATGTATGCAATGAGTTCTTATGAGTGAATGAACACTTGGTTATTTATTATCATGTATCTACAAGCTAACATCTTGACAAACAATACAAAATAGGGACATGGTAGCTTCGTGCGCTTTAGGTGAGTGTTTAGATTTGTCTGAATGCGGTGTCAATGTGCATAACAATTGAGTGGAAATATCAAGAGACTACATGATCAAATTGTAAAATCTAGTTACATCCATATAGATATCACATGCTAGGTGAAGAACTACATCTAGTTGAGTCCTCTTTGGAGTATTACCAATGTAGGTGGTATACAAATTACACTTTAACCTAACCACTAACCTTTTTTGCAATGTCTCCTAGTCGTGGTTAGGGTTTAGAGCTCTTTTGAGCTATATAGATGGTTTTTTAGACGTGTGATACTTATGGTTCATAATGAAGTATATTCTAGAGAGTCGTACAAGCACAAAAAGTTACATGGTGCCAACAATTCATCATATAGAGCCACAAAAAAGTATGAAATTGCCAAACAATTCCATGTGCATCTAACAATTTTTCCCACGTTCAGTTTACACGTCCAAATCTAAAGACGAAGCACTTGCATATAAGTTCTAGCCTTCTTACCCTTATGTCGTTTTCAAATCAACATTTTGAGCATCTAATCAACTAAGTACACATGTCCTCTTACACCTTATCTCATTTAGCACTTGTTTTATTAATTTATCTTGCATATTGCTAAATGGGTATATTCTAATCTCCACATTGATATAAATTACTTGATTTAGATGTTAACCCTAATGTAATTACAATAGATAAATAAACACCCTAACACTTATATATTTATTTTGGGAGTAATGATTCATATTTAATTCATTTCTTCAATTTTGTGACGATTTCAAATTTAGGATATTTATGCCTAACATGTATATGTTAGGAAGAATTCAATACATTTGCTAATAGACTTTGAAAATTGAATTAAAAAATTTAGACATCTTGCAAATTATGTGTATTTAAAATCTTGAATGCAAAAGTGTACACATTGGCTCAAGTAATTCATAGTGAGGAAATGAAAGTCAGAGTATTTGAAATCATGAGGCCAATTGTAACAAAGCATTTGATCCATTTTTGGACTAAAGTCATTACTGAGTATCTGAAATTGCATATTCCATTGAATATTCTAAACAATATCTTAGAGAATCTTCCTGATGAATTCCTAGTGACATATATTTATTTGGTCAATAGGACAATATAAGATGAACTTGGAATCATAATCACTTATTGGAATTGTCATTAAATTAGTTGATTTGATTGTAATTTTTTTCTATAACTTTCCTATAGTTTGTACCAAAATTATTTAGTACTTTCATAATTTCCACAAGAATTAGGCACAATAATAAATTGATCCTTTTCATTATTGTTGTATAGATGATTGCTAATGAATAATTGCAATACAAATCCCATGCATAGGAACACATACAAGATAAATCCCATTGTTGGGAACTTTCTTGTAAAGAGTTTGTTTTAAGGATGTTAATTTAGTGTGACTTAATATTAAAAACACCATGAAATTGACTGGATTAAAGATTTCTTTCTTTCCAATTGATTGAACATTGAATGGGATCTAAATATACCATCTCATTAGAAAATATTTATGCGAGCAGAGACAATTGATAACATTTCTCAAATCATGGGAGCCATATCTCCATTTACCACTCAACTTTTCAAAGAGTCACGGAATGTAACATTTGGTTATAGTCATCTGCCTCAGCATTGAAATATATAAATAAATTAGCCACTAGATGAAGGCCTCCTTAAGAATGTTTGGCACCACGGGTGGACAATTTGTATTTCTAATGATGGGTAGGAGTAATATTTTGTTCACATGTTCCACAGAGGGCTAATCACTCTACACTTCTCTGAAGCAAAAATCGTGATGGGAAATCAATATTTCAGTGAAATCATGTGTATTGTGGATGGGTTTTACGTCCAACATCACAACTTTGGATTTGTTTGTATTTCTAATAGTGGGCAAGAGTAATATTTTGTTCACACGTTCCACAAAGGGCCAATCACTCTACACTTCTCTGAAGCAAAATTCTTGATGGGAAATCAATATTTCAGTGAAATCATGCATGTTGTGGGTGGTTTCTATGTCCAACAGACAACTTTAGATTTGGTGTAGAACTCTTATAAGAACTTTAAAAAAAAGGCATACTTGTGTTGTATGACAAATATGTTTTGAAAATTTAAGGTTTACAATGATCTTTTATAGATTTCTTCAACTTCTATTCTCTTGTATTATGTGAAATTCATGTTAGTGCAAGTATACTATATGTTGTGAGCCCATAAAGAGATTATTAGCTATAACTTATTGGCTACACTTTCTTGTAAAGATTTACATTTCCTCCTTTCTAACATCAGTAATATATCATTATGTAGAATTTTATTTGTTTCCTATTACAGGGTTTTTAAATTACCATTTTCTTTTTGAATTTGGTGAAATAATAGTTTTGAACAATTATTAAAAAACTCTCAAATTTAAAGGTACACTTGAAAACAAGAGGTGGGATGTCTGTGCATAGTGTACTTCATTTCAATCATGCATAAAAAGGAAGCAATATTGTAATTATTTATGTTTGTAGGGTTGACTTGGTACAAATCTTGGTTAAAAATTGAATTTTGTTTACTATATTTATGTCCATGTAATATTCTTAAAAAAATAGTAAGGGCTTGAATGAAAATAAAGGGGTAAATAAATCAAAGATGCAACGAAATAAAAAACACAAAATGAAGATAATAGTTTAGAGGACATTAGCACCTTTTTTTCAAGGGACAAATCCTCATATTTTGAATTGTTGGATTATTATAAAATCTTGGAAATGTGTGATAATGTGACCTCCATAATGGTGATTATCGTTTAAACATAAGACATTATTTTTCAAAACTTCTCTCCTTACTCCAAGTTATGTCATGAGTTCATTTCAATAGTTGATGTTTTTTCAAGAGATTGTATATTCTTCATTATTGTAGAACACTTATCCTTTAGTTGTTTCTTCTATTTGAATTTCTTCATGCTAATAATTATCTATTGGATGAGATAAAACTTAAAATTAATTAGAATGATTGATACACACCCGTATTTATAGCATATTGATTTGTTATTTCTAATATTAAATAATAATTACTTTTGATTGAAACTATAAACTTTGCACATGTTAAATGTAGAAAATGCTTCTTTGGTTTAGTGCAAAGCACTAAGGGGTATCCATTCTCCCAAATTTTTCGGAAGCACAAGCCCAACCTCATCCCTTTTTTATTATCTCCTAGAATTTGTATGTACCTTGGTGAATGACTATCACATAATGATTTTCCTTTCATTGTTTCTTCTATTTAAATTTCTTCATGCAAACAATTAACTATTAAATGAAATAAAACATAAATTTAATTAGAATGGTTGGTAATCTATTAATTTATTATTAATAATCTATATTTATAATCTATTAATTTATTATTTCTATTTTCTTACCTCTTAGAATTCATACCATGTTGGATGGATGGAGAGCACCGTTTACACTATTACCCTAATTCCTTACCCTTAATTACAACCCACTTGATAATTTTAAATAATTATTTATGTTGAGAGGTTGTATATATGGAGTGAAAGAGTGTGATGTCGTGTCCGTGAACTTATATTATTTTTTCATAATTACATAACAAAAAACACTTATGTGTGACTTTGTTTTGATAAGGCCCACTCACCTTTTCAAAATAAAAGAAATACAAATAATTATCTTTACTGCACTTAAATAATTACATAATAAAATATGCTAGATATGCTACCTAGTTTGGAAAAAAATTAATGCAATGATTAAGTTTGGCGTGTAAGTTGGAGCGTAACGAAGGCATAGGAGGAAAACGCTCCGAAAAGGAGTATGTATTTGTGCCCTTTAGTCCAGCCTCAGCACCCATGTCAAATTTGGATAAGTATTGGTGGCTGTAGATTGGACTCATAAGCTCACACTAGGACCATGCACTCTCTCCCTACTCTTTCTGGTAATGCCGCAAATCTTCTCTTTCATAATAATTAATGTATATGCCTTGCTCTTCATTAATTAAAACAATGTTGTTTGTTATTTTTGATGCATAATCTGTAAATAGCCACGCGAAACGGTTAACAGGGAGAATAAGTTTTTAAGTTTGTATGTTTTAGTTATTAGGGCGACTGAGCAGCTTTAACAGTGTATCAGCCAGCCACCCAGTATTACATAAATTCCTTTCATGCATTTGTACATCACAACCGTTCAATCGTTAAAGTCGCCTTAAATCATGATTTATGCCCGAGACGTTGGACCTCTTTTTTCCATAGATCATGGTTAACTCAAAGAACCCCCTAGTTATTCACAAAACTTTTTGTTTTCTTTGCTGAAACCTATGTCACAAGGTTTTCCGAATTTTATTGAAAAAGTTCAAATTTCGCCGAACTTTATTCTTGTGGAATATGAACTCGACCTTTATCCATTATTTTTACATGGGAAGTTTTTGACATGATTTTACATTATTTTACAAATGTGTATATATACATATATTGACTGAAAGTAGCAGACAGAAAGCTCTCTCCACTCTATACCTCTGACAATTTATGCATTTTTTTCAAAAAATAGAAAATGATAGAAAAAAAAATTGTTCTAACTTAAAGACATTTTTTTTCTCGAATTTTATCCCTCGGTGAACTTGAACCCGATTTTATTCTCATCGTACATGAACACAAACTCGAAACCTTGTGACTTAGGAGCCTCAAACTAAGAAATTCTAATGTATTTTAAGTCATCAATTGTTTGTTGATTTTTCCTGATATGGAACTATTCCAACATTTTCCTTCTAATTACCAATCACTATACTGGACACATAGTAACTGTCGATTGGAGATGCACATTTGTCCTCATCTTCACAAAATAAATACCCCTCTTATTTTCGTCTAGTTGTCATTAGTTGTGTAATTCTTAACCGTTGCCAATGGCGCCCTGGCTCATTTTTGAGGTTGACTGAGTTTCAAGCCATTCATGGGGTTCCATTCCAGCTGCAGTATGTACTCCAATTGGTGTGCACAAACAATAGGGATGAGGATGGGTACATGCCTTTAGCAACTTTCACAGAATAGATATCCCTTTGACCTGGCATTTAAGCTGAAGAAACTTTGTTCTATGCATTGCAGCTCCTTCAGGTGTATTTCTTAAAGCTTAACCAAGCACATAAAGAGAAAAATGCTTATCTGTCCTGTATTTGCTTTCTTGTTGTTTGGCCTATAACTATGCTAGAAATAAGTGCACGGTGCTAGGACTTGTGACATACTTTCACCCAAGATGGAAGTGGCAGTGTTGCTTATAGTTGCTATGAAATGTGGCAAACCCAAATAGGTTTAGTGCTAGACATTACCAAAATAGTATATATGTAAGTTTGGTATATAAATCAAACCTAAAGTTGAGTAGTAAATGTGATCCATAACTAGCATAGATATTCCATGGCTAATTCACAACACAAATTTTATCCTATAAGAAAACAACTTTATTGATTATGCTTGATGTACTTTTGGTATTATGATTAAGAAAACAATAAATTGTCTTAAAACGGAGTTGCTTAAGTGCTGCACATTACTGTAAGTTGTAGTATGAATGAAAAGAAACAAGTACGAAACTGAAACATAGGACAATAGAGCTCATTTCAAGGGATTTACCCTGGAGAAATTCAATGTGGGAAAACTCTAGAAGAATAAGTGCTATGCCTTCTCTACCACTATCTCCTTGCATTTTTATAAGCCAATTATTCATGAGGCCTCCAAGAACATTAGCAACACATCAACAACATATTCTGAGCTTTCCCTTGCTTTGCAACTTGCTCCAACATAATCTTCTACTCTACACTTACACATTACAACTCCTAAAACACTCAACCAAGAAGCATTATTGACCATCAAAGGGTGTATACTATGCAAGTTCAACAAATGGACTGAATAGAGAGTCCAAACGACATTAACCTTCAAAAAGACATGATTCCAAGCATTTGATTGTCCTTGGCCCTTGTGTTCAAGTCACCCTTAAACCTCTTTGCACTTGTGCCATGTCTCTGTGTCTTTTACCAACTTTATTTCTCTATTGAAATGTATTGTTAAGAGTACTTAGAGTGCTTCAAGGTGCATTACTTAATCTTTTTGACTAGTGAATGGGATTAGTGACCTAGTTGAACTAAACCAACTTACTTTTATGATCCAATTGGAATCACACCTCTTCATTTAGGAGGATTTTGGTCCCCAAAAGCTTAAAGACCCAAGGAACAAGGGAACAATCCCCCCAGTTTTTCCTTGGAATACCACATGGCTTTGCCTGGCAATTGTTATTTCAATCCTGCTTTGATCCAAAATTGGATCATAAAAATCATCAAATTTAGTCAGTCAAGGTATTTGACTGTTAACAGGGTTCACGACATGCCAAAGTCCAGAGAAAACAAATAGATTCCATTTCAGAGGCTTCTATAGCATAATGTCTTCATCGAAAGTATGTTTTGATTACATATTTGGGTTCCCTTTGAAAAAATACACACTTTCAAACATAATGGCACCCAATTTCAAGTTTTTATGTAAAAGTTATGGCCTCCATAAAATAGTGGACTTATTAGGGTTGCAAAACCACCACGATGGTTTTACAGGGGTAGTTATGCAATCATTGTTATGCACATTGCGGCGATTTAATTGCTGGACTATCTAAAGTGGAGGTTTCACATTAGTGCAACGTACGAGAAGATTAAAAGACAAAGGATTTCTCTCCATCTTTTTGACTTTTGGGCTTCTTGGGCATGCCTTGGGAGTGTTGCATTTGTATATATGAACCCATGGAGGTTTAAGAAAGACAGAGAATGTGCAATTGAGAGTAATGAAGATCAGTTGTGTGCAGAGTAGAGGGCGCATATGAATGACAGAATGCAAAGATGCAGTAGTTTTGTTTGCTAAGTCAAGCAGTCAATCCACAGTAGATTGCAGAGGTCATTTGCAAGAGTTAGCTTGTTGTCGAAGGCCTTTGTCATCCTTTTAAGCCTCAAGAAGGCAAAGTGGTTGTAAAACTGAATGAAGATATTGGAGATGAGGAAGCATGGCTTCACTCTTATAGAGTTTCCCCACATTGGGTGTCTCCAGGCTAGTTCCTTGTGTATGCTCTTCCTCTTGTATTGTGTTTGATTCATTTTTGTTTACTTCCTACTTCCTACTTCCTGCAACTCGTAACTTCTATCTCAAACATTGGGAAAGCATGAGATTCAATTGAATGAATGAAACAGGCATAACACTTGTTCCAAACAGCAAGTAGTTATTGGATTCATTCTCTCATAAGTTAGAACAACATTATATTTTTGTTACACTACTGTTATTTGGATTTGAATTGCAGTTTGTGCTTGAGTGGTAGCATGGGAAGGCTATGAAGAATGATATGCAATGAATGAGCATGTAGGAAAGGATGTGAAGGTTTTGCATAATGAATTGTGCTGTAGATTACAGTCATAAGAGCTGGGAAACATCAAATTACAGCATTTTGGGGCTTGTTTCTTTGGATTCCTTTGTTAATGAATCATACAAAGGAATATCCATGTTGCTTATGGATTAGATGGTATCCAAGCAGGTTTTAGTTATGCGTTGATAGGTTTGCTAACACTTTCAGATTTGTGTTGTTTTCTTGCATCATTGTTCATCAACAAGGAAGTGCAGGTTTTTGGTTGTGTAAGTCCAACTATGGGTAAAGCTTTGAAGAAAGAAAGGCTTCAAGAGCTTGAAGATATAAACCAGAAAATCCAAATGGAAAACTCAGAAGTAAGAAATTTTTTGCAACACTTGGAAGATGAGAATTAAGAGTTGCAAGTCAGATTGATGAGGCACGAAGATTATCTCATGGGTATCATTGAGGATTTGCAACAAGAGTTGCAAATCAAGGAAGAAATGTTAGGTATACAAAGTAAGCACTCCACAATATTATCTTTCTTTCTATCAAGATCTAGATGAGTCCTTTGGTAAATTTGAGAACTCTACGAAGGGAATTGGCTCTAAGTTGTTAAAGAAGATCAGTTGGTAGAGTCGTTCTCGTTGCCGCTCGCACAACTGTTTTGGGTGGGGCTCGCCTCCTTGTTGCCACTCTCCTCCTTCAGTTCAACGGGGAGGGTGGGGCTTACCGCCTCCTTGCCATCACAGCTCGCTGTCGCCACCGGATACTAGCAAGTTCCCTCGGCTGACATTGGCCATTTCGCCGCCCTAGGGGTAGGAAAATCAACAAGAGGGCATTTCCGCTGCTACCTGTAATGTCTCTTTTTGGGGGACTTCCGGAAATGACCCAAAGCTGGTTGTGAAGGACTGAAATCAGAACTAGGGCAGACTATAGATGACTGAAAATTCACTTTGAAACCCTCAACACGCTGCCAACACTTTTCTCCTAGGGTGGCGACCTATTAGGAGAAGTCAAACACACTTTTCTAGGCTCAAATCTCACTCAAAACTCTTGGAAAAATGCTCAGAATTTATAATAAATAACCAACAATCGTTAAATGCAAGAAAATTGATTTTTAGAAACCCACAAGTGCTATTTTTAATTTACCATGCAACCCATCCATTGCAGATCTAAATAATAATTTTCAGAACTGAAATATCACTCAAATACACTCAACAATTGATAGAAATGGAAGATTTCACCTTTAGAAATTATAGAGAATCCAATCATGCAAATTGTTCACATAAAAACCAACCACTTCACCCAAAACACCCTCCCAAGCAAGTCACTTAGGGCATAAATCAGTTGTAACCAGCAATGAAGTGTAGAAAACCAAGTGTAGTGTGGGGTTTCATTCACACCTTCTCCACAAGGGTTTTCGTCCTTGGGAGGGTCTCAATCAAGGGTTTTTGTTCTCGAGAGAGATGGAAAAGGTGGTTAACAAGCAATCCTTCACCAAGATATGAAAATTCACCAAAAGCATGATTCATTAAAGGCCAAGCAACCTCCTTTTATAACCACAAGGAGTGCTTTACAATACAAAAATGATGGCAAACTTCTTTAGATTAGTTCTTTTAAATATCTAATTAGTATTTGGAGCCTACATGCTCAAAATAATTTTATTTCCTAACTACTTAAGTTCTTTTATTGACGCGCTAGGCTTCCTAGTAGGATATATGATAATAATAAAAATAACTACCTAAACAACAATAAAAATGCAATCCAGGTTTTCGCCTTGCTTTCTTCCTTAGACTCACGGGGAGAAGAATTGGTTAAGGTCTTCAAAAATCACCTTGCAAAAAGGGACATGACAGTCCCCACCTCCCAAGATTGCTTGTCCCCAAGCAATTACAAGTACCCGGATCCCAAATAAATCTCAGCACCTCCTCCTTTGATATACCTGCACATGAAGCAAATTTGTTAAAGGAAAAATGTGTCCCCTTCTTCATCCACTCTTGTTTTGTGGATACGATGATCAGTTCTTCTTCTTTGCTTGCTAAGGCCTCATAAATACTGTCCAAACATTTGTTGTTCCCAATTTCCCTCATGCTGTCCCAAACACAGTTGTAACCATGTATTTTGTTCCCTAAAATCAGAAGGATAGTCACCGAGATCTTTCTTATAATAGCTGAAAACACATCAACAATGACAGTAGATTGCAAACCCTTTAACCTCATGGCTGGATACTCCTCTCAAATTGTCAAAAGAATGAATATGGAGCTGAAATTGTTGCAGACAACGTATAAAACAAAAATGCAACAACTGTCATAATGATTACCTTGGCGTCCAAAAGATGCTTCCAAGCTGCCCCAAGTTAATCTCTTCAAAATTTGGCTCCGATTAGAACTTATGAGTGCTGGTATGTAAGTATAACAGCCATACCTTGCCAGGAATTTCGTCCCAAACAATACCAAATATGTCGAAACATTGGACTTAATTGTTCTCAATGAGTGAACCCTTTTACACACCATTTCAAATAAAAAGAATGTCTTCAAATCTGCCCCTCTATTGCTCTCACAAGAAGATATGCACAACCCAACAAATGAGATTGGGAAAAACACCTCATCTTGATTGCAGCATTGCATTTCATTACTCAAGTTCAGAATTGTAGTGGCCAACAAACATCTTGTGAGAGTTGCCCTTACCATGTCAATGTCACTAGAAGAAGAGCATCACTTCTTTGTGATCAAAATCCACTTGGTGGCTGCAAATAGAACGTGAAACCAACTGGAAATTATAGCCACAAGATCTAAAATAACTCCCATAATGATTTGGGGTTCATGATCCACTTTTTCCAAACTCATCTCATTCATGTTAGAAAGATGACTTACACCCCAAAGTTCTTTGGAATTCACTTTATAGCAATAAACATTTTTACCAAGTGTGAGTAACCTTTGTTGTGGAGAATTTTCTGATTGCAAGTGCCTTACTTGCTGCCCCAAAATAGCTGTCCTATGTTGTTCCTTCTTGCAAACTTCTTCCATGATGTTACTAGCAAACTGATTTTTGATATGTTCAACCTTGATAGTATTTTTCCAGATAGTTGTTATGTAAGAGAGCAGCCCACAATGTGATTCCCCAAGATCTGCTTCAACATTCACTTCTTTCCTCATGCCATGAATTCTGATTTCTTCAACTTTATTACTGAATTTCAGCTCTTTATCATGATAGTTGAGGGTGAACTCCCCCAATGTTTGTAACCATTGAACCCCAGCAAAAATTTCATCATTAGCTAGTTCAATCACAAAAAAATCATCACATACCTCATGATTTCCCAAGAGGATTGACAGCTGTACTATTTTTCTTGTGCAAGGTATGATGGTGCCTTCCTCTACAAGCCTAGTGACCCCTTGGTTATGAAGAAGACCCTTCACCCGGAATGGATGATAAGCATGTGTGCCACACATTAGATTAAGGGTGCTGCCTTTCCACCAATTTCTCTCTAGCTCTTCCATATTCATGGAATCATGGAATGAAAAATCACACTTAACATCATTCCCTTGATGCCTCAAACATAGATATTTTCCCAACATTGCACCTATATTCCACATGCGGAAACAATTTTGAAACTGAGCCCAAGAATTCATACAACAAGAAGTACTTCTTACATCATTATTCCTTGGAGTATGAGGCGCATAATGATGTCCAATCAACGGTGATATAGGAGGACATAACAAGCATGAAATCCGATCACCTTCCCCAATTGGCTGTGTGAGAGCAACATACAAGTAATGTCATATCAGCAAGCAACAAAAATGAGGTATTCTTATACCATGGGATGCCTTCGACACTCGTTTGACTCATAATTTTTGAGTTAGGAACAACACTCAAAAAATAATTTAATGGTACCCTTATTTTTTTGCATAATATCATCCTTATAGGCCCTTAATAAATCTGATTTGACTCCATTATATGACTGTCCTGTGTAACCATTAGAATCCAATAAATTATCATAGAATATTAAAGGACTTTTATCTTTCTTTGGGTGTAAAGGTCTAAAAATATCTGAATAGCCTTAGCAGCCCTTCACAACTGAAACCCTCTGAAAATCAACTGACAATTTGTTGAAGCCCAATAGAAACCCTTGGATGGAGAATCCTCTAGTGATTGAAGGGTTTTCGCCCTTCAATCTGAAAACAAGGAAGGTTTTCGTCCTCAAGTGGAAAAGGTTGAGCAACAACCATAAAACCTCATGTAAATTTTGATATGAGATGATCCCAAAAAGAGCCAAACGACCTCCTCTTATAGGCAAATGATGGCACAAAACCCCAAAAGGCTCCCCCAAATGGGCCGCCCCACTTTGGTATTAATTTAAAATAAACTAAATGCCCTTTCCCTCTCTGATTCCACTTTGGGTCGCTCCTCTTTAGCATTTAAAATAAATTAATATTTTAATGCTTTTCCTTTTTGTGATTTCACCTTATTCCATAAAGTCCCTCTTTTTAAAAATAATATAATTAAATTGCTTATAATTAAAATTACCATGCACTAAAATTAAAATTAAATTATTAATTTTAGTCTCCTTTTTTGATCTAGAGGATTGTTCATATAACATAAGTTCCGTAAATCTCCCTAAACATGTTGCTTATGGAAGAGCTCTCGGAGTTGGCTTTCCAATGCATTTTGAACGGGTTCAAACGAACACCGTATGCGGAAGATCTTGTCTGCGCATGTTTAGGTGTCAGAGGGCAGAATTGAGGGCACAGGTACAACAATGCAATGGCACAATGCGAAAACACCAATCGACCTATCAGGTGTCAACAAGTGGTGATAAGTGAAAGTTCAGAGAAACAAAAAGTGCATTTGTTTTATCCTCCATCTTCGACGATCGAGGTGATAAAAGGTAATGGGGTCCACTTTTGTTTTGGAGGGGGACCCGACTGCCGTAGTGACGTCATCAAGTTGGACATTGCCAACTCGACAAGTTGGAGGCCGAGCTACAGGGCGAGTTGAAGACCGAGGCAAGTTCAAGACCGAGCTGGATGGACCGAGATGGATTCAAGCTCATTTTTCATTACTAAGCAAATGCCAACTCAACGCATTCACAACTCGCTTGCCAAGATGGGTGGTCAAACCAATGTTCACTTGCCCAGCAATCATGCATTACAACTATGCATCGAATGCCCAACATATCAACCATGCCCACCGAGCTCATCGAAGTGAGCGGTCAAATCAACATCCACCAACCATGCGCTAAGTGCCACGTCCCCGAGGACGTTTCAATGGCAAGCAAATGAAGCGGTCCCAAGACTGATGGCAAAGGTGAAGGAGTTTAATTATAAACCCAAGCTTATCTTCTATCCCCACGCATGAGGGATCAAATTTATCCCTAAGCACCAAGGTGGGTGGAGCGGGCAAATGCAATGCATAGAATATGCTAAAGCAAGGTACCACGTGGAGGTGTATGGTGGAAGCGCCTACATGTGAATAAAAAAAGGTGGGCAGTTAAATATTTGACCCACCATATGTGGGTTTTTTACCACATTAAAATAGCTGTGAGGTGGAAGCCTATTTTAAAGGCTTACATGGATTTAATGCACCCACTGCCAACCAAATGGAGGGGCCCACGTGAAAAGGCTATGTGGAGTAAAGTGGCCAATATTAATCCCCAAAACATTTAAATGGAGGTGGCCGTTTAAATGCTACGTGGATGGCATTTTTTAAAGGATAATGTTTTATCCTTATACGGGAAGTTTATTTTATCCCATTTTATATGGGATATTTATCCCAATAAATATGCTAAGTTTTTTTTATCCCTATAGGATTTTTGTTAAATCAAGCCAAAGGATCTAGACAGTTTGGATACGGATACGGGTACGGGAATGGGTACGGGTACGGTACGCCGATATGGCAAATTTTTAAAAATCTTGGGTACGGTATGCTTTTGGGTACGTTTTATATATATATATATATATTTATATATACATGTATATAAATATATAAATATGTATACAAATTATAAATTTAAAGAAGCATTTGCATACTTATTGAAATTTATTATTTCTCTATCACAGTTATTTATCTTAGTGACTGTGATAAGATTCAAGGAGTTTTGATTGTTCATGGTGACCTTCCTTGATCCACTCAGCACAATAGTATTGTCTGACATATTTCTTGAAACATCATAACTAAGCAGGAAAAATATGGATCCAAGCTGGCAGGTGGGACGATTAGTCCGAGCACGGGAGAATACTCGCCGAGTTTTGGAAAGGTATCCAGTATTTTTAATTACTAATCTGTCTACAGGTGATCAAAGCTCATGATTCTTTCAGAAGATTGCAAGAAGTTGCTTGGTACAAAAAGGTGCAAAAATGGATTTTATGAAAATAAGAAAAATATTGCCATCAATGTGTAGAGCTCGAGAAAATATACACTTTTAGAGAAAACGACACTTGAAACGGAGTCACAAAATGAAAGTTATGGCACATGCAAGTTTTTATTGCTACATCTTTCCGGACCCTTTCCAAAAATGGCAAATTTTTTTCTATGCTTGTGATTTTTTCACCAAAAATCCAAAAAAGGAAAGAATTGCCAAAAAAGGAAACAAACAGTGTTTGGCAAGTTTTTTTCTGATGGGTACGCTTCGAAACATACCACAGGGGACAGGGTACGGTCTGGGTACGGCACCGTACCCAGACCGTACCCTGTCCCCTGTGGGTACGTTTCCAAGCGTACCCACAGCGTACCGTACCAGTACCTGGTACGTTTCCAGGCTGGTACGGGGGGGCCTTAGGCGTTTCCAGACAGTCTAGCAAAGGATAAATGATTTATCCTTAAATCTCGGGCTTGTGTGGAGTATAAAAGGCCCCCCCTATTCCATTTGATCCCACAACTAAAGCATTCAAATTCATTTGAACTGAAAGGAGAAGGCATTAGGAGTTTTCTTTGGAGAGAATTATGAAGCTTTGATTAAGCTTATAATTATTTTGTAAAGCCTATTATAAAGGTTGATAAAGCACTTCGAGTGCGGATTTTGTAAAAGCTTTATTAAGCTTAATATCGTGACTGAGGAGTATGATATTATAATGACGAGTGCTATTACGCCTGTCAAATTGTACGCTAACTCTATCCAAAATGTCCATGACGTTGTTGGTGGAGACACTGCTGGTCAAGCTGAGGGCCCTATTACGGAGCCAAGAAGACGTCGAACTGACAGGTAGAGAGCTAGCCCAAGCTAGAGCCAAGTCAATCGACACTGCTGACTGTGAGCGGTAAATTGATGTAAGAATATTGTATTTTCTACATTGGTTAGATATCGGTTCCTCTTTTGAACAAACCTGGAGACGTAGTCCATTTTGGGACGAACTCCGTAGCCAATTTTGGTGTTGCATTTTGCGATGTATTTTATTGCACTTATTATTTTTGCGACATAAATAGGTCAATTTATACATAACTAGCATTAAACTAGGAAATAATCGAAGTATTCGTGGAAACGAGAAACTGAGTTAGTTTTTGGTAACCCCGTTTTTAGATCAAGTTGGTATCAGAGATGGTTGATTCTGCTGGTTACTAACATCTTTTCCACTCCGAAACGAGTGAGAAAATTCATCTATTGCAGTTTACAATGGATCCTTACCAGGTGATGCAACTTTAGATGGCACTTATAATGTTGGGTACTATTATCCGAATGATGGCGTGCGATCATCAAGAGCAAGAGTGACAAATCTCGGAGCTGAGGAGTGTGGAACTCCTACAAGAAGAGCTGAGAGAAGGACACCGACCAGAGAAATGGACTCGAAAGGATTGGGAAAATATTTGTGCATGTGCACATTGCTCCAAACCTGGTCATATTGCCGAGCAATGCTGGTCACTCTTCCCGGATCTAGCACTAGAGAGATTTTGACGAAGAATGGAGGAGCGTGGAAATGCATCGGCATAATCCAACAGTAGTCATCAACCTACACTGGTGGTGCAACAACTGGTGACATCTGATATACACTCACCAGATTTGATATTACAATCAGAGGAGATTCGTAGGCAGAACATATCGGCTATTTCAGAATCCTTGCCGGTATGACTCATTCTCGACTGGAATATTGGAGTAAGCTATGTCACTGCAGATGTAGTGCAACGCCTGGGATTGCGTACTACTCCACTACCAAGCGCCAGGACATACGGTGTAATGCCTCTAACATGGTTGATATCTATGATGACTTCTTTACTCGAAGTTGCAAACGTTGATGTGTTTCTTGTATGAAGACGGTGTACTCTTGTGAACTAAGTAATCATGTTTGTTGTAGATAATATGTTATCTTCTGGAAATAGATACAACTCTGCCATGTCTATTCTGAGTTTAAAATGAATTATTTCACTTCTTCTTATGTTGAATGTTCACTACATGTGGATAGAGGAAATTGATTCATCTTAAACTTGTTCATAGTCTTTATTGCATTTGAACTTGTGCTTCAATCTTTATGATCTCTGATGCAGGATAGCTATACCTTGGATCAATTTTAGTGATCCAAGGCATGCTTTCAATTTCATGAAGTCAAGGTCATCTTGACCGAGCTGGGTAGAATGTTAGATTTTTGAACCCAGGCTGCCACAGGATCATTGGTGACTGTTTTTGCTCACGTCCTTCTTAAGTGATCCAATAACGTCATTTGGATTCTCCATTCGATAATGTTGAATTGGTAATTTCAACAATTATTAAGGGACCATATTTAATTCTAAGCTCCTAAGTTGTTATCCTATCCTAAGTTTAATCTAGATGATTTTTATTAATGTGGTGGTTTATTAGATGAAGGGAGTCCTAAGGTATGTAATTAGGATATCCTAAGACTAAACTAATTTGATAACCTAAGGACCTAAGTTGGTTTCTAATCTAATGTTTATGAACCTAACCTAAGGTTTGGACTAGCCTAAAGGGGATGGTATATATGACATGCAAAGGTGTGTCAGTGACACCAATATCTAAGTATTTATGAGGTTTTAATGGGGCTTTAAACACCCTGTTACCACCAATTTTGGCAAGTGCATGAAAGGTTAGTGGAGGTTGAGTTGTCACCTCTGCTAAAGTATTAGTTGCATGGAGTTTTAAACTTGGTAGTAGCCAACAAGAGTTGGTGAAGGCGGGAAATAAGGAAGGACTCTGTCAGTCCTGTTTGCATTAATTGATCTCGGCCATTGCGAAAAAACCTGGGAAATAGGAGAAGTTGGAGAAAAAGGTGGTTTTCAGTTTTTATTGTTTCATTTGGTTTTTGTGAGCTTTGTAGCTCTGCATGTGGTTTTTCATTTTCGAACCTCTAGTTCGAATCTGTGCATGCCTATTTTCACCTTGCATGATGGTGGTGATAACGGAAATCAAGCTAGGAAGTTATAAGAGGAAGAAACGAAAGGCTTCAGAGCCTGGTTTTTGGCGTTTTTCGTGGAAAATTTGCTATTGAGGTTCTGCTTGAAGATTTACAACAAGGAATAGAAGACATGAGCTCTATCAAGCATGATAGGCCCTATCTCTTTAAATCTTCTACTTTTATTTAAATGTCTTCATTAAAAGAAATCTGCTCTTGATTGGAAAATCTCTGGTTCTGGTATTTTGTGTTTCTTCTCCTTGCTTCTATGGCATTTCGACTTGGTTTCTTTAGATGCATTATGATGCTGTGTTTGTTGTAATGATTATGAAATTTGGGTTGTATTGTTTTTACAATTGTGTTTAGCTTATTTTATACGAACCTCCTAATGATCAAATTGTTCAAATCATTGTTGGATTGTTTACCTTGTTTGGGTAACTTGAAACTTGAAAAGGGTTGCTAAGTTTTTGATGAAATCTTTTGGGTTGAACTTAAACTGTTCTCTTTGTTATAATTGTGGAGACCAACCTTAATGGCGGGATTTCATTTTGGCTATTTGAGGATTCGACTTAACTTGTGGTTTCACAGGGAGTTTATATCGTAGCTATACTCATTTCATCTCATGAAGCTCTCTGTTGATAATGTTTGGGACATACATCTGCGATAGGGTGAATGTCCTTATGATCTTTGTATTTTCCTGTTTACTTGTTGATGGCAGTGGGGACTTCTACTTTTGTCAACTTGTTTTGTAACTGTATTTTCGTTTACTTTCATGGAATACCCAATCTTGTATCGAACTGGGTTATGCTTATTTGTTTACCACAGTTGGAAATGGGAACGAATCTGGTGTTTTATTTTGTTAATCCTTGTTTGGGAGGCTGTATCCTTTGTTGGAAGTTGAATAAGAAGGAATCCCTATTGTTACTTTTTGTTTTCTGTTCTTCTTTGTTGACATTTTTGATCACCCATTCTAGGCTTTGTATTTTCTTTAGGAAAGATCTTGTTGATTTCTATCCCAGGCATGCAAAGTTTTTTTATTCTTGGAAGAACGTTTTGTTGGAGGAAGACTGCTTTTATTTTTTCTTTCTACCATTCTTTGTTGATGGTATTGTAATCCTTCTTGAGTGGAATAATTGCATGGGGAGACTGGTATCATCTTTCCTTTTTGGTTTTGTAAGTTTCTTGGAACGAAAACCCATCTGGGTTGACCTGTGAAGATAGGTAACATTTAGTTGGCTTGTTCTAACACTTGATATAGCGTTTAAATGGATTTGTATAGAATTGAAGTCTGGTTTCAACTTTGCTTTCTTCTTTTATTGTTTTCACCCTTTAAAAGTTAATTCCAATTCTTGAGTTTGTGGAACTTGGATTACTTGGGAAAGTATGTGTCATTATTTTTTTGGGTTGCAGCTCTTATTACACTATGAATTTGGTGTTGATCATGGCATTTCCTCGACCTTGGTTCAAATGGGTCTTTTGTGTAGGCTATTCCTTGGGAATGATTGGGTCTTGAGTATGTTCTAAGCTTATAGTTTCATTCATTCTTAGAGTTCCTTTCATTGATTTGGAAATTTATTGGTTTGAAAGATTATTTGTTAAAGTTTAAAACAATTGCTATTTCTTTTTGTAGCTTTCGGAAAACAATAAACATGCAGTTGTTGATGTGTAAAGGACTGCATGGTGTTGCTATGACTGTTACTTTTGAGTTTGATTTTAGATATGATTGCAGGTCTTAGGAGAACTTATACGAGAGTTATGTTGGTCTTGTTGCTAATTTTGTTGGTTGGAAACTTCTCTTACCTATAAAGTTGAAACTTGTTTTATCAATCAGTAATAATAGTTAGTTAATATTTTTCAATACTAATGATACAGATTCTTGTTTGATCATTTAGTATAATAAGATTGTTAACATTTTTAATATTTGTACTTCTTCTAGAATAGTTGTTTATATCAATTATTCTTGAATTGCAGTTGTTGAACTTAAGTTGGAAGCTTGGTTGAGAAATTAAGATTAAGTTAGAATATGATTTACTTCTTTCTTAAATACTTTTGTTTGGATGACTAGCAGGATGTAATGAGTTCATATTTGTGGTTGAGATAGAATTAATTACTTTGATTTGATTAGTTCTTACTTAAACAATACTTATTGTAGATTATATGATCTTTCTCTCCCCTTCTTGGTTTTGTAATCTTTTGGAAATCTTTCTGTTAATGTTAATTTGTGATTTTGGAATTGTTTCATTAACAACAGGGTTCCTTTTATGAAACAGTTAGGTAAAAGCACATTGTTTTAACGTTATAGCGTTTATCATGCCCAGTTTATATGAACTGAATCGTGCTAACAATTTTGTAGATGGATTTCGTAAAATATGAAAGGAGAAAGACATATAGAAAGTTACATCTGTTTTACTAAAGAAATTGTCTCTTTATTATGATGACTATGTAGCGACATTACTTGAAATGTACTTTTGTCGGGAAAAGAAGATGTATTAAAACTAGTTTTATATTGATGCAATGACAATTTGTAATCCTTGAAATATTCCTAAGTTCAGTGAGTGGATCACTCCCTTTTTGATAAATGAATGGCTTGATGATTGTTGTTTGTTGATTTAATTATGAGACTTTAATTGGCATAAGTTGTGATATATTACTGAGTAATATCATTCATGATGGGGGCAGTTTAGATATGCATGTGATTTGGGATTACGCAACTTATTAGAACATTATGATATATAAGCTTCTTGGATTAAGGATCTGCAATAATAGTTGATTTCATTTCAAGTGAAAGAGCACAACTAAGTTGATACTCTTGGGTAGATCCTTAAATAGTAAAAAGGGACCATGATTAAATTATATAAATGTGTATGAATTCTTTGTTATGCTAAATCATATGTGATTTGTTTTCATAATTAGGACATTAGTCCTTGACAAGGAAAAAGGATATTTTCCTTGTAATTATCCAAAGAGATTTATTTGAGATCTTGTTAGGTGTTATGATTAAAATATGAGGATGGTTGGTTGTGTTTTCCTTAAGCAGATTTATGTAATTGAAACATGAATGTTTAAAAAGGATAATAAAAGGATTTAGACTTCAGCATTATGAAGTCTAAAGTAAAAGTTTCAATAAGCTTGTTATAAGCTAAAACTGAAGTAAAAAGATCTAATGATCACACTTTCATAACATTGAGTTCAGACATGATGACATATGAAATAAACAAATAAGATTAAGATAAACATAAGCATGAATTCAAAGTGATCAGGAAAGCAAATTTAATCTGCATACCTTCCTTCATGTAAAATCCATCTCGTAACCTTCTTAGGTTAAATGATGCTTAGTAGACCCTTAAAAGTGTTGTTATCATTAATCTAGAAGATAATAATTGATTGGGTTGATAAATTAATTTAATCTTAAGTATGTTAGTCCAGTTGAGGAAACTCAATTAGATGTTGAAACATAATAACTGGGGCATAGTACCTTCATAATGATAGGGATCATTATGAGGATACTATGATGCAACCTGTTATGCCTCAACACCCCACTTAGTTTGATTAACTCGATTGACATAAGTGGAAGTTTGGCTCATGGTTCCACCCTAAACAAAGATAGAAACCTGAGCTAGTGTTTTGGTCAACTCATGTTGACTTAGGGTGACTAGACACACCCAATCAACATAATTCGATTGAGTATGTTTATGTATCCTTAGTCACCATGAGTAGTCTTCCACATTAGTGCATGTTGCTGCCCTTGTCTAGTGTGAAACCTTGAATCAAATTGAGTTGACAGAAGTCAAGAAAGACCATTCTAGATAACAAAACAAGTGTGGTGAAGGACATGTTCCTTTTGACAAGTATGTCATCTTAGGAATGTAAACATGGTAAACATGTTTAAAAACTTTGGCCAAAGTATCGCAAGTTGCTGGTTGCGTTGTCCTATGTCACCTAGTCTAAGATGTAGGATTTCAGATGAATATCGGTAACATATATTTAGATAGGCTTCTTAGACAGAACACTTGGGTACCCCTAAAAGGGTAAAGGAACCAAGTATACATAGTATACACATTATTAAGTTAACATGAGAGATCAGTTTAATACCGAGTCATGGAATGAGAGATCGGTGTCTCACCGAGTCATTTACAGTTGCATATGGTTTTCTGTTATGAGATGGATTGGCAATGGAATGTGTGTTCTAAATTATATTAATTTAGAACAGAGAACATTATGATTTTTTTTTCCCTTGTTTCTAAAGTCTTAAAAAGTGGATGTTACATACGGGACAACTAAAAGCGCAGTCCATGATATAGAAAATGCGAGGTGTAGACTAAGATTTGGAATGTATGGACGATGTTTCAGAGACAACCACTCTCAACATAGTCCCTCCGGAGACTGACGAAATCGTGTTGGGAAGCTTCTACTTGGCATCTCGACAGCCATGCATATGCCCCAAAGAAATGGCAGCACGTTGACCACAAATTGAGCTCACGTGCTCTAGTTTGGTTTGGGATCTACTAATGGAGTCATTTCATAGTCGTCCAATTTGTATGTATCAAGGAACCCCCCTGAAGATATTGTATCCAGGGAAGCCCATGTTGCTCCCTATATTCAAGTTTCTTTTGATTTAGAGGAAACTCATGTACAATCAGAATTTGATAGCAATAATATCCATCATTCTACTTATTTTCATTGTCAAACAGGGAAATGTGGAATAAAAAAACCACACCGTGCAAAGAGGACTTTGAGAGACGAGGACAACTCGCAGAAGCAAAAAAGCAAGAGCTACAAGACAAGTTGGTGTCTCATGAAGGTTTTCTCGGAAGCATTATTGAAGAGTGGCAACGTGAACTGGAAGCCAAGAATGAGATCTTGACTAATCTGTAGAACAACAAAGAGGTGGAACAAAAAGGCAAGTCCACCCAACCAACAAGCCAACTCTCTACTTGAGGTGAAAACAACACTGTAAGTGAATCACCAATTATTCCTTCTCATCAAATTGCGGTTCCTATTTTTGGTGATTTTGAAAAACATACCCGAGGTATAGGTTTGAAATTGCTGTCCAAAATGGGGTATGATGAAAAGGGTCTTGGCATTGGAGGCCAAGGCATAACTAATCCCATTCAAATGGAGGAAAGACCTCGCTATGCAGGTTTGGGATACAACAACGATATAAACAAGATTGGAGAATGCTCCAAGATGACCGAAGCAAGACAAGAGTCAAGCAAAGAGCCTTAGCCACCAATTCTCCCAAAACAACTTGTGTAAGGGAATGGTCAAGCCTCTCATCAAGATTGAGAAGGTGAGAGCTCAAACATCAAATAACCAAATCTGATTTTTAAAACCAATCAACTGAAAATAATCTGAACTTAGGAATATTCTAGGGCAGCGAACTGTTTATAGAATTCAAGTCCACTTTTCACCATACAAATCAATGAATAATGCCACAAAACAATTACTCTATCCACGACAATATTTATGAATCACAAATACATCAAAAGATGGACGGAATATCAAATTACACAGCTGGAATTAAATTATTCAAATCAACAACAAACTAGCCAAATTTGAGGGCTAGGAAAAATAGCTAATCTTCTCCAAAAATCACCAAAATGGAGATTCCGGCCTTATAAAATATGACATATCAGATTATGAAGTGAAATATCAACTTTATGCACTTAAAGGCATCAAACCCTACACCAAGGTAGGTTGTTCCACCTAGGGAAAGCAAATAAAAATCTGAAAATGGATGATTCTCCTCAAATTTACAATTTTCTTCAAGCTCATTCAATGTTGAAGGGTTTTCGTCCTCCAACAAAACCACTAGAAGGTTTTTCATCCTTCTAGGAAGCCACACAAGAGGGTTTTTGTCCTCAAGTGGAAGAACATGGAGCAACAAGCTCACAATGCCCAAATAGGAAAATGCGCTAAACTAGTTACTTGCAAAATGAGGTCGTCACTTCCTTTTATAACCCTCCTTTGGCGCCAAGACTAAGAAAGACACGGACGATCCATAGGAGATGTTATATGTCTTCATTGAGCTTCATTAATTTCCCTAACCCAACCGACCTATTTCAAAAGGAAATAAACTAAAAAGAAAACATTAAATATTAGAAAAACAAATGCAAATAAAAGCTCAATGTCCTTTTCCAACTCCTCTCCTTCTTTGCCATGGAAAATGAATGGCAAGAAGTCCAATTTTTGATCTTCAAGTGAGAAAAAGGGACATTACAGTTCTCCCTTCCCAAAATTGCTTGTCTCTAAGCAATTGCAAGCTCTTACCCCAAAAGCCAATGTATCCAAGTAGAAGAACATGCTGTAATACTTCCACAAACAAGCTCCCGTGCTTGTCAAATGAGAGAGTTGATGTAAAAACAATTTTTTGCAATGGCTGCCCCAATCTAACTTGAATTCCCAAGGCTGCCCATGAAGACCAACTGCTGTCATATCCATCATCGACAAGAAGTCTAAAAAGTAATCATGAATTTGACAAGAAAGATCAATTCCCAGCTTGGCCCATGCATCGATAATGTTTCTCAAAGTGTAAGAGAGTTGTTTAACCATGAACATGAAAGCAATTGGGTAATATAAGGGTCTGTAGTAATTGATAAAAACAGCCTTAGTGGCTGCAAATGAGCACACTGTAGCTTTGAACAAGATCCTTCCGATCTTAAAAAAAGATAGAATACTCCCCCTTTTTTTCTTCGTGAGATTTTGAGGTCCTTGGGCATGAATCCTCAAATTATGAGCCATATGAACATGCATTTTCTATACCAGCCACAGGTGCAAAGAGGCTATCCGGAATTTTTTTGAAATACATGCCAAAACTGTTCTCATACCAAAACAACAATCAGCCGTCATGCCCAATCGAAAATCCATCATGTAATGGTACCACAAATTAGATGTATTCAAACAATTAACTTGTTGTAGGAGAACATCTTCTTGCATAAAAGTGAATGCTTGGAACACCAAAAAGTGTATTCTGGGCTGCGTACTTACCGCTGTCCATAACCCCCACAGTTTGTCCAACTCAAGACTAAAAATGTGCATCCTATCATCCAATGAAGTGACAACAACTGAACATTCATCACGATTGATTACAATAGTCTTGAAAAACTGAAAATTACTATCTCTAATGGCTGCCATGATCATGCTTATTCTACCCTCAATGCATAGTGGAACATTTTCCCAAACTTCTTGAATGACTTGTTGGATCTTTGTAACCCAAACCATGATCCCAAGAGACAAAACATTATGCATTTGTGGCACTTCTATATCTTACAAATGGGTTGTTCTATGATATTCTGAAATGCACACCATACTATTTTCCCTTCTTCCACAATAATCAACTTTAACACACAAATGAGGAAGCAACAAACAAGTGTGTCTCAAAATTGATGAATAAAAAAGGTTACCTTGTTGTAGAAGACCTTTTGATTGCCCCAAGTGGAGTGTTTGGAACACCAAAACTTGATTTCCAGGATGCATACGAACTGCTGTACCTAACCTCTTCGAATTGCTCAATCTATGATTGAAAATATGCATATCACTCCTTATTGAAGTGACCATAGCCGAGAGTACTTCAATGGTGACCCATAATGCCTTGAAAAACTGAAAATTATCTTTCATTATGGCTGTCTTCTTGTGCCAATCAATAAGTATGATGAAACAAGATTTGAAATCTTCTCCATACTTATGTTACAAACCATATCTATTTCTCTAGCATGCCTCTCATATTGATCCACAAATTGACATGTTGTAAGCAATGAATTTGAAAGACTTTCATACCTTAAGCTGATCTCAAAATGTTTTGTAATATTACCTTGTGGAATATTTTAATTAAATCTGAACTTTACTTATTTCCAATTGAACTTAAAAGGGAAAACCCTCCTAGATCGACCTCAAATAGCCCAATGTTAGCTTCAATACAACCAAAATGGGGTTGGAGTGAGCCAAGATGGTGGGCTAGATGGATTAGCTAGTTGGAATTTAACCGTTCTTAAACCAAAATTAAATTGCAGCAGTAGAAATAATTATTTTTGCACCAAAAACTAGCTGAACTTCAAAAATTAATATCTCACTCAAAATTTAACACTTTTCCATGAAACTAATTGCAAATGAAAACACATAATTTTATCTTTCCAACAAGCTATAGAACTCAATTTCTCGATGAGTAGAAGGTATGCAAATCAACCCACGAAATCTGGAACTATGTAGATGAAACTCTGACACAATAATTAAATATTGCTTATAGACAGCCGAAACTTGGAAAATTCATAACTTGCTCAATATTCCATATTTTCCCTTTAAATAAAATGCAGATGATTCTATAAATTAAGAGCTTTCCGAAGAATTAAAGATCTGAATTTTATGATGATTGAAACCCCTTCAAATCAACCCCCAAAATCTGAAACCCAGTCGCTAGGGTTAGGATAAAATGTATAAATTGTTTCCAGCTCATAAAACCCTTCCAAAACACTTATATAATCAGCCCATGCATCTAAAATAATTACCTAATCATAGCAACATAAAGATCTATCAAAACACCTTCAAATTATGATGGAACGCACCCCAAACCAAGTCGCTATACCTTTAATAAATTGCAGCATTAACAACAGGAGCAAAGTACCATAAAAACCACTCAAGAACACTTCAATAATGAACTCCAATCATGCAGATTTAATCCCAAACAAATGCGCCAAGCTTCCAAGCCAAGTCGCCAATATTAAGATGAATATATCATGCAAAAACAACACAAGAAGACTTATCAAAAATCAAATTTACTCCAGCTCCAAAGAACAAGAGAGTCTTCAATATCTTCAACAATGGCTTCCAATGAAGCTTACAATGAAAGAAAGAGAATTATGACATACATCCCATTACTCCAAGCATGGAGTGAAATCAATAGATTTATCAATATAACCCTTCCCTCAATGTCAAAACATATATTTATAGATTTCTCCCAGGGTGGAGCGATTCCCTTTTGGAGGGAAAACCATAATTTGAAATTATAAGGCATGCTTATAATTTCTCCTTCTATTTTTAATTTCCCCCTCTATGTGTGGCGTCCCCTTTCTAAAGGTCTTTTTGACATTTAAAAGCCACTTAATATTATTTAATTAATTCCCTTTTAATTTTATATTTTTGGGGAATTAAATAAAATAATAAATTACATTAATTGCTCAATAAATATTCTTTTGCGAGCAATAATACAATTAAGTGGAAAAAAACTACTTAACATCCGTAATTAAATGAGAACTAATAATTAAATGAATATTGCTTTATAATGACAAATGATAAAAATCACTCTCCAGGCAATATCATTCAATTATTAGCATCGTTTTCCCCTTGCAACATCCCAAAGGCCCACAGGGAAAGATAGGCCAAGGGTCTTAAAAAAGAGAACATTACATGTTCATCTTTCTTTGTCACAACAACATCACTCAAACATGAAATGTGATTCTTAACAACAATTTTCCCATCATGATATAAGTATGGCAACGATATAAATGAAGATAAAATGTCATCATACCTTGAGTTGTTCCCCCCATGTCTACCTTCCCATGCAAGATGAGGAGTGATCAAAACATCCTCCATTTTCCCAATCTTGTGACTCAAAATTTTTGAGTTGAAATAAGCCTTCTTCTTCTTATCAGATTCAACAAGTGAATCTTTTTCCGCTTAGGCTTTGTGATGTCCCCTTTTTGGGAAAATGAGAATTTTAACAAACTTCCACACCAATCAAATAAAAAAGGATTAGATTCTTTTGATTCAACCTCGAATAACCCAATGTCAGCCAATTACAACCCAAAATGGAGTTGGAAGTAGCCAAGGTGCTAGGATATGGAATTTAAAACCTCTTAATTATAAATTTTTTATAACAGTAGTGAATTAATTTTAAATAGTAGAAAAAAACTAAAAAATTCAAAAATTCATAACTTAATCAATATTCCTTCTTTTCATATGAAACAAAGTGCACAATAAAATTAAGAGTTTTCCCTTTCCAATGAACCAAGGATCAGATTTTTCTAAGCACTAGAAACCCTTCAAAATAGCATCCAAACTTCCAGATCTGGGTGCTAGGGTTAGCAGAAATTATTAAATTAATAACCAACACTTCTCTCAATTGTTTTCACCCTCTAAAAGCTTTTTTTGATGCACAAAAATGCCAAGAATAGATCTAAACTGAAATCAAAAAAATTTAAGAATCAAAATGTGTCACAAACAATTCATAATCCAACCCCATACTACAACAACTTCTAAAATTATTTCTCACTTAACCAACCAAGCAAAAGCCTTCAAACTTTGGATTTTGGTCCACAAAAATATGAAGAATAATATTCCAAAATTATTTTTCACACAAAAAACATGAAACCCTAATTTTTACCTAAAAATTAGGTCACCTAGCACATTTAGGGCATCAAATCATCTCCAAACATTATGAAATTAATTGTAAATCACATTAGATCTAAAAACTAACAATTATATTCCCAAATCTTGTAACAATAACCATATTTGCACCATAACTAAATGCACTAAGGTTAGGAACACTTTCCCAATCAATTCACCACATAATAGATGCAACATACACACAAATGGATCCTTATCAAAATCATATTTAATTCAATTCCAAATTGAATGAGAGAGAGAGAGAGAGAGAGAGAGAGAGAGAGAGAGAGAGAGAGAGAGAGAGAGATGAAAAGTTAGGGCATACATCTCATTTCTCCAAGCATGAAGAGACATAAATAATCAAATAAACATCCCAAATGATGGCCATGCAACCTTATTTTATAACATAAGGGGTGTAACATTCAAATGGCCGACCTTTTCCCTTTTGGAGGGAAAACTAATCAAAGTTAACTAAAATATTAAAAAACTAACTTCATGTGCACTTTATTATTTTCTAATTAAATAATAAAGAGTAACTAACCTATGTGCAAATTATAAAACTAAATAAGACTCCCACTTGTAGTCTAGGCATGCCAAGGGGTTACAATGTAAATGAAAGAGATGAACTGATATATTAGTAATGCCCCATTAAAAGTGACATTACAATCATCCCCTCTCAGATATTGCAATAACAAGCTCGTAGATCCACGTATCATGCACCCAAGAGAAGAAACAAAGTGATGCATCTAAAGTCTTTCTCTGGTGTAATTCAATTGATGAAGCACTTGGAAGAACATGTTTCCTTCCCCCATGTTAACCCAAAAAAGTGGGTCATTAGCTCGATAATTGGTGCTCCATGTAATGGTGTCCTCAACATGGCATGGGGAGTCATCAAAGGCATGAGATTTGCTAAGATCCAAAGCTTCCCACTCAATAATACCCTCATGAAGTATGTAGGACAGTGATATTTCTTCATATGTCTTCAATCCTGCACATGAAGAAAACTTATTAGAAAAATTAGTGTTGAATTTTTTTTTTCCAATGTGTCTCTGTGGTGTGAATGGCTCACAAGTCTCCTTCATGTATGTGTTGCCCCAAATGTCATAATCCTGCCCCATACTTCCTTGAACTACCAAAAACCAAATGCTGTCATAAAATAAAAATTTGATAAAAAATCGACAGCTTGAAAAATCCAAATTCATCCCCATACGAGCCCTACTTGATTCTTTAATCCATGTGTGAGTGTACTAATGGAAAAATATTAGTCTTATTCTCATGCCTTATGGCTCTAAAAGTCACAAGAAGATTGGCTGAAATAAATTACAGTCATATGTAAATAAAAATATTTGACCTCAAGGTATCCCAACTCACCTTGGGTAAGGCCAACACTAAACTCTCACAACCCACAATGCATTTTTCCCCAGGGTTCATTTTAAGATACCTCTTGGAAATCGGAGGTGGAAAATACATTCACACACCATATCCCTAGAACTACTTCACAAAGTGAAAAGTTTTTAGGGGTTGTATGTAAACTTTTGCACTGTACTTAGCTTGTCATAGAGTGTTGCAGACATGCGAAAGATATTTTCTATCATAACATGGTTGAAGCTTGTCTCTGACCACGAAATATCTTGTCGTGTGTCAAAACATTATTGCATGTGTTATAAAAATTGCTGTCACCATGTTACCTCCAACCTCTGTTGATGCTCCCAACGAGGGTGATTTTCCATGTCACACGTGCTAAATTTCCTGGAACTGCGTTGTTCCTCTACACATATGGGATGCGCGTCAAAGTCAAAATTTCCTTTGACACGTCAACAAAATCCTTTTGTTGTCATGTCTACAACATCTCTCCTGAGACAACAAACTTGAAAATGTGCATGGTACAGTAAGTAGTGAATATCAATAGAAATATTAGGCATACACATATTCTTCGTGGTTGCAAATTCACACATGAATAGACAATGTTTATACTTTCCTTTTGTGATCCCACCAACCTTATGACCCAAAACTAAAATTCACCATGATATAAGAACAATAGATTATTTAGCTTGATCATCTCACAAGCACATGGAATGTTGTATGAATACAAATAATTCGAAGTTGTTGCTCACTGGTCTTCATACCATGAATGTAGCATTTGCACCTGATGATATTGAATATTGGTTCATACTCCACCTTTCACATAAGAACAATAGGAAAATCAGAAATATAACTCATCACTCAAGGAATCTTCATAACAGAAGTCATTAAGTGCCAAAATGATCTTGTAATCCTTATGAAAGGATGATGCAATACAATCTGAAACAACATGATTGTGGAATGCCCATCATACCTTTGTGCCATACTAACACCTTCACACTAAAAACTTAGATTTTCCAATCCAAACATCACCTTCTAAATACCTTGGAAGCATGCAACCTTATTTGTAATTGGTGTGGGGGCTTCCTTAAACTTCATTTTGAGTGAATGAAGTCATTTATTTGCCCTCTAATGACTGCTGTTATGCGCAGACCAGCGAGTTGAGAATGGTCTAAAGCATAGTTAGAATACTTGCATTTGGCAAATACTTGGCAGACCCCAAAAAAAAAACTTGGCAAAAACTCGCCAATATTCGGCAACAATACCCTTAGTTTTTAATACTCGGCAACGTAAAAAATTACTCAAATTATCTTTGCAAAAACATAAATTTGCTCGTACTCAGGAATACTCGCCAAAACTTGGCGAATACTCATCCAGTACTTTGTGCCAAAACTCGGCGAATACTCGGGAATACTCGCCAAAACTTGGTGAGTTTTTTTTTACCTTTTTGGCGAGTTACTCGTTTTGCATGGTTTTTGGCAAGTTTTTAATAACTCGGCGAGTTATAGGCGAGTATTCCAACGATGGTCTAAAGTACCTGGAAATGCTTCTTCTTGCATGGCACACATCTGCACATCCTTGCATTCATTACCAACCCAAGTAGCATTAGTAAAAATCAAATAATGATCATTGTTACCTCTTGGCTTCTCTCGTTTTGTTTGTCCATGCAAACTTGTAAATCAAGCTTCTCTTTCCTCTTTGACTCAACTCCCATCATCACTTTATCATCATGCATGTAATCATCAAAAGGAAAAGAAACCTCTTCAATCAACAATAAATTTTTACCTTGCTTATTTTCATCCGGTGGCTCTTCTTCCTTTACTTCCTCTTGTTCAAATATGATTTTTCTGTGAAATCACCAAGTCCCATGCAAGTATTAGATATCAAAAATTTATTATCAAACACCAAGGACTCATACCTTGGAGAGCTGATCCTTCTCCTTCATAGGAGACCTTGTCAACGTATATGCCTTCACCTTGCTTGAACATTGATTCAAAACACCTTTGGCTAAAGTATGAGCAATACATGACTCCTCTTGTCTGAAACCTTTCTTAGGCACGAATAGCAATGGTTGTGGGGGACCCTCATATTCATTCAACACCAAATACATGATAGTTAGCATTGTAACCCTTATATTTTCTGAAAAATTATCATGTAGGTTAGCAAAGAATACTTCAAACATGTGTAGAATGAGATCATCACAATCAAAATCTAATATTGGTATAGAAGTTCTTACTTTTGCCATGTTCTCCAAGATCTTAACCCTCTTATTAAAGTAAGGGTTTGTGGTGTTCCAAAACTTTTGAAAGCTTCCTATCATGAGCTCAAAGACTTCTTCAATGGTGGTTTCCTTGTATGACAAATTTGGGGCTGTTATCCTTGTCATCTCACTAATGCAACTGATGACCATAAGCCTTATCTCCACCTCATCATGCCTCAACAGTTCGGATCTGGTCAAGTGAGTCACCAAAGAGTCCATCGCTGAAAACATGGAGCAATAATCTGATTGCTTTACCATGGACAAACAATTTGGAGCTTCCTCCAAAATGCTAAGCAACACATCTCTTGAAAGGTGTGGAGGATCAAGCCATCTCCCCAATCTGCAAAACTGCGTTTTCATTTCTCCTTCACTTGTTAACCCCATGATTCATACCCTATGTATCCAGATCTGTAAACACAACCCCACAAGAGTAGATGAAAGTTGCTTTGATACCACTGTGATATCCCCTTTTTGGAAAAATAAAAAATTACAACTTCAACCCAAATTGAACCAAGAAGGATTAAATCCTTTTGAATCAACCTCAAATAACCCAATGTTAGCTAATTACAACCCAAAATGGGGTTGGAAGTAGCCAAGGTTGTGGGTTAGATGGGTGGATCAATTGGAAATTAAATCCTCTTTACTTTTGATATTTTATAACAGCAGTAATTAAATAAACCAGACTTGTAGACAGCTGAAAACTTCTAAATTTTTTTATATAAACAAAGTGCACAATAAACTTGAGATTTTTCCCTTTCCAATGAACTAAGGATTAGATTTTTTTGAGCACTAAAACCCCTTCAAAATAGCATCCAAACTTCCAGATCTGGGCGCTAGGGTTAGCAGAAATTATTAAATTAATAACCAACACTTCCCTCAACTGTTTTCACCCTCCAAAAACTTGTTTTGATGCACAAAAATGCCAAGAACAAATCTGAATTGAAATCACAATTTTTAAGCATTAAAATGTGTCCCAAACAATTAATAATCCAACCCCAAACTGTTGCAACTTCCAAAATTATTTCCCGCTTAACCAACCACGCAAAAACCTTCAAACTTTGGATTTTGGACCACAAAAAATATGAAGAATAATATTCCAAAATTAGTTTTCGCACAACAAACACGAAACCCTAATTTTGCTCTAAAAAGTAGGTCGTTCAACATATTTAGGGCATCAAATTATCTCCAAAAATTATGAAATTAATTGCAAAACATAGCAGATCTGAAAACCAACAAATATGCTCCAAATCATGCAATAATATTCAGATTTGCACCATAAATAAATTTGGTAGAGCAAGGAATTCTTTTCCAAGCAATTCGCCACACACTAGATGCAACACACACACATGGATCCTTATCAAAATTAGATTTGCTTCAATTCCAAGTCGAATGAGAGAGAGCGTAATGAGAGCTAGGGCATACATCCCATTTCTCCAAGCATAGAGAGACATAAATGACCAAATCAACATGCCCAAAAATGGCCATGCAACCTCCTTTTATAACATAAGGGGTGCAACATTCAAATGGCCGACCTTTTCCCTTTTGGAGGGAAAACAAATAAAACTTAATTAAAATATTAAAAGACTCACTAAATGTACACTTTATTATTTTCTAATTAAATAATAAAGAGTAACTAACCTATGTGCACATTGAAAGACTAAATAAGACTCCCACTTGTAGCGCTATGCATGCCAAGGGGTTATAATGCAAATGAAAGAGATGAACCGATATATTAGTAATGCCCCGGAAAAGGGGACATTACAGGATTCAACCACATCTTGATGGTGTTCACATAGAGCATCTTCGTAGCTCTTACCGTGCTCATGGACTCCATAAATCCGTCTCTTATTGTTTGCTGTTCTGAACAGACCAGCAAGTTTAATGTCATCATTTTTCATTGGAGAAGGGTCTCCAACCAGCTCTTCCTCTTCCCCAACATGCTCAACACCCCTTGCTTCATTTTTGGATTCATCACATGTCAAAACATTTTTAGTATTAACCACATAATGAGCAATATTTACCTCATGAAGTTGATTCTTTGGAATGGGTGCAAATGTCACGGCCTTAGATCTCTTGACCACCAATTCTTCTTCCTTAATGACTCCCTCTCTTATTGTCGTATGAGAATTGCTTGAGCTATTCACTTCACCCTCTTGATCCTCAAGCTTCCCTTCATCCTTCCGCTCATGCTCCCAAGTTCCCTTAGTATTTTTCAACATGCAACCATTAGCATTCAAGGAAAAATTATTGACAATTAAAATTTCTTTACCTTCCCTTTCTCTTGGCTCTTGCTTGGCCATTTCTTCCTCTTCTTGTGCTTCCTTAGGGCTGCAAGAAAAATCAATGAAGGGTTCGCCTTTGGCCATGGTGGTGGGTACTTCCAAGGCTCCCAAGGGCTGCTCCCTTTTAATAACTAACTGCTGTAATAATTCTTCCTCCCTCTTCTCCTTAGGGAAATAGGTATTTCCATCCTTGCATGGCGAACTTGGGGTTTTGGTCCGCTCTTCAACAAATTTCGTGCGTTTTTCATGTTGCTTGTGTGGTGTGTGATGTCTAGGCTTGGGCCTAGGTCTTCCTTGATTCACTCCAATGATTTCAGCGAGTGAAATAACCTCACGAATTCCCCTTGGAAGAGCCATATACTCTTCATAGCTTGCGGCAATATTCTGTGCAACGGTGGGCCTTGTTTCTTCCTTCGTAATAACTTCTTCTCTAGGAAGGAAAACAGGCTTTGTAACCGATCCTTAGGCTGATCCCATTGGTCGCCGTGTAGTGTTAGCTCTAGATGAGCTATCATCACCATTTTGAACCCTAGGTTCAATGATCCTTTGGAGGGATAGGGCTAGAAAATCCGTTGTATCCGCAAGGCTCCCTTGGCCGGCAATCAACTTGTCAACTTTGGCTTTTTGAGAGTCCATATTGTTCTTCTTCTTTGATAGTAACAAACCGTTGTTGCCTTCTTCCACTGAAACTCAATGCCTTTGAGAATCCATGCTCTGATACCATTTTAATATCCCTTTTGGGGATAAAACTGAAAATTAAGGAAGTTAGCTCAAACACCAATTAACCAAATCTGATTTGTAAAACCAGCGAACTGAAAATAATCTGAATTTAGCAATATTCTCGGGCAGCAAACTGTTTATAGAATTCAAGTCCACTTTTCACCATACAAATCAATGAATAATGCCACAACAATTACTCTATCCACGACAATATTTTTGAATCACAAATACATCAGAAGATGGACGGAATATCAAATTACACAACTGGAATTAATTTTTCAAATCAGCAGTAGACTAGCCAAATCCGAGGGCTAGGACAAATAGCTAAATTTCTCCAAAAATCACCAAAATGGAGATTCCGACCTTATAAAATATGACAAATCAGATTATGAAGTGAAATATCAACTTTATGCCCTTAAAGGCATCAAACCCTACACCAAGGTAGGTCGCTCCACCTAGGGAAAGCAAATAAAAATATGAAAATGGATGATTCTCTTCAAATCTGCAATTTACTTCAAGCTCATTCAATGTTGAAGGGTTTTCGTCCTCCAACAAAACTACTAGAAGCGTTTTGTCCTTCTAGGAAGCCACACAAGAGGGTTTTCATTCTCAAGTGGAAGAACATGGATCAATGAGCTCATAGTGCCCAAATAGGAAAATGTGCCAAACTAGATGATGTTAAAATGAGGTCTTCACTTCCTTTTATATCCCTCCTTTGGTGCCAAGGCTAAGAAGACATGGCTGACCCATAGGAGATGTTATATTTTTTCATTGAACTTCATTAATTTCCTTAACCTAGCCGACCTGCTTCAAAAGAAAAGAAAATAAAAAGAAAACATTAAATATTAGAAAAACAAATGCAAATAAAAGCTCAATGTCCTTTCCCAACTCCTCTCCTTCTTTGCCATGGAAAAGGAATGGCAAGAAGTCCAATTTTTGATCCTCAAGTGGGAAAAAGGGACATTACAGAGAGCAAACCGAAACCAATAAAGGGAAGGTCTTCTAGTCTGGAGAAGAAAACAGTCCAAGAATATAGGACATCTCCTAGAGACGAGAAAAGAGGAGATAACTTGGTTTCGCCCTACAAGACTTGCAAAGCATACAATCCCAAGAGGTATGGTATGTATTTTTCGATTATGTGAAAAATAAGCCTCTATTAGCCCAAGAAATATGGCGTTCATATCCATGTACATTCTATGGATCAAACAACCATTGTGTGGCTATGTGTGGGAAGCAAAACTCCTTTGCCAGAAAGGTTATGCAAGCATTGTAAAAGGTACTCCACTGAGAACGAAATTCTCAAGTCAGCTTTGGAGCACAACAAAAGTGGCAACTTGTTGATCACCGATGGCATGCAGGTGAGCCGTAGTATTCTTCAAAGAGAAGACGAAGTGGTGAAATCAACTGAAAGTCCTTTCGGCATGGTGAGTAACACATTATTTGAGACTTGTTGTTTTAAGACCCGAATTAGGGCATTGTTTGTAAATAACATGGTATTTATAATCTTATGTATATAACATGGTTTTTAAGACCCAAGCATGGGCAATGTTTGTAAGTGTGTTGTTGCATTGTAAGACCCCAAGAAGGGAAAATTGTATAGATGGTGACTTGTTATAACACCACTTAGAATGCAATGTACTGGCTTGTGTTTTCTCTTAGTGTACAGGGGATCAACGTAGCAGCTCTAAGTGAGAGAAAGCTACAGTACCATATCAGGGAATAGAGCCACTAAGGATCAGTGGATCAACTTTTGGTGGACCAAAAGCCTTCTTATTGGGGAGGTGTGATCTAGAGGGTCGTTCACACAGCATAAGCTCCTTAAATCTCCCTAAACCCATTGCTTACAAAAGAGCTCGAAGTTAGCTTTCCAACGCATTTTGAACAGGTCGAAATGAACACTGTATGCAGAAGATATCGTCTGCACAGGATCAGGTGTCAGCGGGCAGAATTGAGGGCACATATACAATAGTGCAATGGCACTATGCAAAAATGCCAATTGGCCTATCAAGAGTCGACAAGTGGCGATAAGCGAAAGTTCGATTGAACAAAAAGTGGGTTTGTTTTTTCCTCCGGTCTTCGTCGGTCGAGGTGTAAAAAGCTAATGGGGTCCACTTTTGTTGGGAATTTAGTATTCACATGGTTGTTTATTATTTACGTATGGTAAATAGTCAGTGGGTTGTATTGTTGTAATAACAATATATCACGTATAGCTTATAAGTTTATAAATGGTTACAACTAGAATATGTAATTGGGGATGAGCTGTTATAACTACCCTATAATTTAGGAGATATGACTCCTATAAATATGTAAGCAGTCCTGGATGAATAATGGAGAAGAAAGAATCACTTTTTCATATGTCAATCTACTGCTGCTCTATCATTTGTTTCGGAGGGGGACCCAACCGCCGTAATGACATCATCGAGTTGGACATTGCCAACTTGGCAAGCTGGAGGCCGAGTTACAGGGCGAGTTGAAGACCAAACTGGATGAATCAAGGTGAAGGAGCGAGCTGGATTTGAGATCATATTTCATTGCCAAGTGAATGCCAACTCAACGCATTCACATCTCGCTTGTCAAGATGGGCCGTCAAACCAATGTTCACATACCCACCATACATGCATTACAACTATGCATCAAATGCCCAACATATCAACCATGCCCACCGAGCTCACTGAAGTGAGCGGCCAAGTCAACGTCCACCATTCATGCTCTAAGTGCCACGCCCTTAAGGATGTTTCGACAACAAGCAAATGAAGCGGTCCCAATACCGATGGCAAAGGTGAAGGGGTTTAATTATAAACCCAAGCTTATCTTCTATCCCCATGCACGAGGGATAAACTTTAACCCTACGTGCCAAGGTGGGTGGAGCGGTCAAATGCAAAGCATAGACAATGCTAAAGCAAGGAACCACGTGGAGGTGTATGGTGGAAGCGCCTCCACGTGAATAAAAAAGGTGGGCGGTTAAATATTTGACCCACCATATGTGGGATTTTTACCACATTAAAATGGCCGTGTGAGGTGGAAGCCTATTTTAAAGGCTTACATGGATTTAATCCACCCACTGCCAACCAAATGGAGGGGTCCACGTGAAAAGGCTATGTGGATTAAAGCAGTCAATATTAATTCCCAAAACATTTAAATGGAGGTGGCCGTTTAAATGCTAGGTGGATGGCATTTTTTAAAGGATAATGTTTTATCCTTATACGAGAAGTTTATTTTATCCTGTTTTATATGGGATATTTATTGATTATTCCAACAAACATGCTAAGTTTTTTATCCCTATATGAGATTTTTGTTAAATCAAGCCAAAGGATAAAATGATTTATCCTTAAATCTTGGGCTTGGGAGGAGTATAAAAGGCCCTCACTATTCCATTTGATCCCACAACTCAAGCATTCAAATTCATTCGAACTCAAAGGAGAAGGCATTAGGATTTTTTTTGGAGAGAATTATGAAGCTTTGATTAAGCTCATAATTATTTTGTAAAGCCTATTATAAAGGCCGATAAAGCACTTCGAGTGCGGATTTTGTAAAAGCTTTATTAAGCTTAATATCGTGACCGAGGAGTATGATATTATAATGACGAGTGCTATTACGCCTGTCAAATTATATGACAACTCTATCCAAGAAGTTTGAGACGCTATTGGAGGAGACACTGTTGGTCAAGCCGAGGACCCTATTATGGAGCTAAGAAGACATCGAACCGACAGGAAGAGAGGTAGCCTAAGGTAGAGCCATGTCAATCGACTTTGCTGATTGTGAGCAGTAAACTGATGTAAGAATATTGTATTTTCTGCACTGGTTATATATCGGTTTGTCTTTTGAATGAACCTAGAGATGTAGTCCATTTTGGGACGAACTCCGTAACCAATTATTCTGTTGCAGTTTGCGATGTATGTTATTGCACTTCTTATTTTTGCAACATAAATAGGCCAATTTAAATGTACATAGCGATAAATTGGGAGATAATCAAAGTATCCATGGAAACGAGAAATTGAGTTAGTTTTTGGTAACCCCATTTTTGGATAACTTTTATTCACCCCTTTAGCTGGCATAAAACAATGAATAGGCTAATGGTCTTCTTTTTACTTCAAGTATTAAAAAAAATATTTTATTTTAATAATAATAATAATAATATTATTAAGCTGCCCAAGATTTAGAAATGATCGGGCCTAACTTAGAATATCATTAATTATTTTAATCTAGAAAAGGGTACATTACAGTTTGCCTTTCCCAAATTTGCTTGCCCATAAGGGAATGCAAGCTCATATGCCCAAACATCCTCATGCCAACATGATGAGCCATGTTATAGTGTTCGAAGAGCCTGGATCTTGTACTTGTCAAATGGGAACTCTTGCCAAATAACACGGTGTGATTTATCCCAAATGGATAGTGAGTGCCCTCCAACCTCAAGATGATCCCCCGAAATTTGTAATTTCCTGAGAACTTCCACAAAATTCCGCAAAGTTGAAAGCTGCCATATGCTCACATCGTTGTGTTGCGACTGTCCCAGTTGGCTTCTTTTATGCAAAGAAGGTTTTGAGATACCAAACCCTTGGGCTCTAATGGTTCCTTTCATGACTTGACAAGCTGTTCCTCCCAATATTTGATAAAAATCAGATTGTGGATGGGCTGGAAATGAGTTGCAATAACCACCGATCACTTATATTTTCATCCAACTAGGTACCCATGTGGCTGTCATGAAGATCTCCTTCAGCCGAACTCTTCTTCCAACTTCTTTCATCAAAAAATTTCCCTCATTTTGTGCAAGCTTACAACTGTCCTTAGCTGATAACAGCAGTCTTATACCTGTTATTGTCATGTCCAGCAACATGAAAAGGGTACAACAGGCACACAAATGAAATTTCCTTGCAAAAATCAACAACTTGGGCAATGTAGAGGCTGAGAACAGCCATGCAAGTACTGAAAATATCATATTAGTGATCACCAACTGAAAAGAACTCCTTCCCATGATTGAAGACTCTTGTAAACCTATTTGTATGAAAGCAAATGGAGTAACCTAGTGGCTGGTGATGGTGATGACAGCAATACAAAAAATCAGTGTCATTGTTGTCCCAAATGTGTCAAGCAACTCCTTTACCTTTGCTGCAATATCAACTTCCTCTCCGTGTGCTTCTGAGGCTTGTAGAAACATCCTTTTCATTCCCTCATCTTCAGCCGCAACCTCATATTCTTCCTCATTTACTTGGGCTGATAATAAACTAAGCTGTTCCATCTCATCCTTGTCTTCTTTGTTCTTAATATCCTCTGCCCACTTTTCAAGATGGAAATTGGATGCATATACTTTTGTATCAATTGTGTCTCCATGATGACTTGGAGGCAAGTCTCTTCTGCTGTTATATCCTTATCAATCATCTCTTCAACTGCTGCTGTCATACTGATATCTTATTTAACTTCTTTACATTGCCTCTCATACATATGAACATCCTGGACTGAACCACACTTATGCCTTTTGTCTTCTATCTTTTCCATTCCTGGACTTGCACATAGGACAAACACATTAAGGGAAACAAGAGCTTTCAAAAACACTCCATCCGATTCATCATGCCTTATAGACATGTTAATTAGCTCTCTTCTATTGCTTGCATCTTCCTCATAATTTCCACTCACATGATGGACTTTCAAAGGTCCATTCATGCTGCCCTAAGCACGACTGTAGCCTTGCATTTCCTTCCTCAAAATCAGAATGATAGTGGCTGGAATCCATCTTTGACTAAACTCATTTGCGTGGTTGCAAACAACTATTGGGTCAGCTGGAAATGTGGATAACAACAATGCAAATATTTGAGACAACATACTTCAAAACCCTTTAGTCAAAGCTCTTATTACTCACAATCATACCACTCATGTCATGTTGAGTTATAATGCTTTAGCAAGATGACATCTATCTTTCCTACTTCTAATTGCCGAATTCATGAACTCAACATCTACTTTTATGGAAGGACTTTTCCCAAGAGTATGCTTATTAGTTAGGAGCTGAAAATCTCTATGACATGACTGCTGTTCTAAAAATGGAAGTGTGGGACTTACCTTGTGTCCACCCCTTATACCTCCCCAAGTATTGAAGAGTTGTTGTGTCTCCACGGTTTAAGGAACAATGAAGCCCTTTTGTAGTGACTCATCCTTCATCATGTTGCTAGGATACACAAAAACTTAATATGACCCTTCATAATTCTTCTTTCATGCCAAGTGCAAGAGATGGAGAACTCAATAGTGACATTTACCTTGATCCTCAAAAGATCATCCGAATCCCAGATGCGGAAACAATCTTGGACTTGAATTGAAGAATCTACAGGTCCATAGTTGCAAATTGTGTTCTTGACCTCAACACACTTCTTAGAATACCTCCTAGGTGCATGCTTATTGGCTGAACAACACTATGAAAGAAAAATGTTTCTGTCCTATCTAGCATACCATGATCTTGACTAGCAGGTAGTCATCTCCAAACACCAAAACATATGCACTCATAGCTTGGACATCAAACCTGGACCCAACAACCTTATTCTGAATTTGTTGATATGAATTTGGAGTTGTTCCATTGCTGCTCTCTTTGAGAACATTTTTGGATGTGATGTGACATGTCTTTGGACCTTGCATTTGCCCCATGAGCTGCAACCACTGAATTTTCGTGACCCAGCTAGTGTTCACAACATATTTCTTATGTTCCTCTAAGCTGACGTTTGATCTCGTCTTTATCCAGGAACATGTGATGATGACATTATCACCGATACTGATTTGAAATCAGAAACTCTACCCTTAATTTGTCTCCGACCAACACCAGGATCCCACACTATTATGCTCCAACAATTTTGTTTTTGAGCAAAAGGATCTATGTGCTCTTTGCTACAAGTTGTCCTCTTCACCTTATCACCCTTTTTAGCATGCCGTCTATGATGACAAGAATCCTTAGATGCTGATGGTGGATTATTCAATTCTGCCTCATATATGTGATTATGCACTCCCTTTCTGCTGAACTCTTTGTGTAATTAGCGAATGGTGCTTTCTTCTTCAAAATTTTTTCCTTGACCTTTTGAGGTGGTGTTGTATCCATTACTTTTGCTGGTCTTTTTTCTTCCTTGACTTCCTCTTGTATGGTGGCTTCCTCCAACGGCTGATTCCCCTCAATTTCTTGTAGCTCTAATTGTTCTTCTTCCTCCTTCAACCTTCTTTTTAGCTTTTCTAATCGTATCACCACTGTTTGAATGGGATCTATCTTTTCTTCCCTTTGTAAGAACTTTGCTCAAAAAAACATTGGTCGATTAATTAGTTGATGTCCTCATGATTCACAGGCTGAGAATATCACTGCTTTGATACCACTGTAATGTCACTTTTAGGGCGAAAATTGGGAAATTGGGATTTCCTCGAATGGCCCTCCCCCTGCCTTTTTATGACAGTAATATGGAAAATCTACAAGCCCTAACAGCAACTGATTTCTTTTTTTTTGGGCAACAAACACATTTAAACAACTCGAAATTGATGTAGAAGCCCTTAAAAAAATATTTTATAAAATTGCTAGAACGAATGCAATACAAAGGAAGACCAAAACATATATTTTTGAAATTTTGTTCTGAATAGTTGGAATTGAGTTATGAAAATAGAAGCACAACTTACAAAAATGGCTGGAAATGAAGGTTCCGAAGCCCAAATACAACATTGGAAAGAGCAAACAGCTTCCTACAAACCAAAGAGCCCAAACACGAATGGAGAATGAGTTGCCATACCTTCAAAATCTGCAAACTTTTCCCAGGTAGGGGTCGCCACCCCAGGGAGAGGTTTGAAAATATTTGAATAGCCATAACAACTCTTCATAACTGAAACCCTCGCTGAAAATCAACTGACAATTTGTTGAAGCCTAATAGAAACCTCCGGATGGAGAATCCTCAAGGGATTGAAGGGTTTTCATTCTTCAATCTGGAAACAAGGAGGGTTTTCATCCTCACTTGTAGCCACACTAGAGGGTTTTAGTCCTCAAAAGGAAAAGGTTGAGCAACAACCCATAAACCTTATGAAAATGTTGATATGAAAGATGATCCCAAAAAGAGCCAAGCGACCTCTTCTTATAGGCAAATGATGACACAAAACCCCAAAAGACTGCCCCAAATGGGTCGCCCCACTTTGAGATTAATTCAAAATATATTAAATGCCTTTTCCCTCCTTTCTAATTCCACTTTGGGTTGCTCCACTTTGGCATTTAAAATAAATTAATATTTTAATGCTTTTCCTTTTAGTGATTTCACTTTATTCCATAAAGTCCCACTTTTTAAAAATAATATAATTAAAGTGCTTATAACTATAATTACTATGCACTAAAATTAAATTGTTAATTTTATTCTCCCTTTTATTCACCCCTTTAGTTGACGGAAAACAATGAATAGGCTAAGGGTCTTCTTTTTACTTCAAGTATTAAAAAATACCTTTTATTTTAATAATAATAGTATTATTAAGTTGCCCAACTTTTAGAAATGACCAGGCCCAACTACTTAGAATATTAATAATTATTTTAATCTAGAAAAGGGGACATTACTCGATCATTGATGTATCGTATTCTTTGAAAATTTCATTTAATCCCAGCTTTTTTCAAATTGTTTTAGTTTATAATGTTATTTTATGCTATTTAATTTTCAAATAATTCTTTTACTAACTACCCTCCAGCCATTCCCAAAATCCAGAATTTTTTTTGCTTTCCCCTGAAATGTGTCCCTCCAACCCGAAACTTATGTAACACTAATGAACTCACCCATGAAATTACAATATATGTGAATTTAATGGCATACTTATATTTACAACTCATGAAATTACAATGTGCTAGGGCTTTTTATTTCCTGAGGAAAAGTATATTGAGGACGATTTTTCATCCATAGGTGTCCTTGATTTAACCAAGTTAATCGGCTCGAAACACATCTTGTTAATTGTGATCTGATTTTCCAGGTTCAACTCTGCTTATGAATATGTCAAATACTGTAAGATTGGCGCTCCATGGAAAAGCTCGCAAGGGAATCTGTGCGGCTGGAGCTAACCTGAGTGGGAACAGTTCTGACATAGCTACAAAGGAGAAAGGTCTCGAAGTGATACACAGAAAGGTGATAACAATATTCTGTAAATAGATGTGGATACCAGAATGCTTTGTATGACAAAAATTGACGCTTTTTGTAATCATTCATGTCTTGCTTACAGGATCTATGGGTATTTTTAACAGAATAAATGCATCTAGATATTGATTAAGATATTACAAAAACATTGAGTGAGTGCTCCCATCTGATCTTCAAAATTAATTTTGTTGCTGGAAGCTTGGCAGATCTTTACTTGCTGAATGGGATAAAAGAAAATCTGATCTTTATATTGGCTAAGAATGCTGAGATAACTCACAAAAGTAAGCTAAGATTGTACATAATTTGACTATATCCTGTTTAAAATGCTGAGATAACTTTCAAAAGTAAGACAAGATTGCACAAAAATTGACTATATCCTGTTCAAATATCACGGTTAGCATGTATATTTTCTTCTGGATGAGAAGTGCAGTTCATAAGACGCGAAAAAACTGAAAGAAATAACATGAGTACTTAAACCTGAAATGTAGATAATCACATGGAAGATTCATGGTTGTCATTGCCCTCTATGTTTTCCCTAAATAAAGGAAGAAATGGGAATACAGCTATGCCCCAGAATAATAGTTGGCATGGTTATCATTACTACTTTAAATTAATAATTTTGAAAGAAAAATTAAAACAACTTACAAAGCTACCTGTCTCAAATAAAACGAATGCAAAGTCATGAAGAAACGTTTGGAAACAAGAAGTTGAGAAGAAAGCATTTAGGGAAGAAAACCTCATTATCGGTTTGAATTTTTTTACACAAAATTCTAATCTCCATCCTTGTTGATTCCCACTTTATAGAGTTTTTTGTCAGTTTATGTATTTATTTTGAGAATAGTATTATAAACATCAGACCCCTCTCTCTGTCTCTCTGTGAATGTATTTCATAACAAGTACATACAAAAAATAAAATAACAGGTACGGCGATTAACGAGAACAATCAACCTGTAATCTTAGCAGACTCATTAGCCATTCAAAAAAAGGGGTCATAATTATATTGCATTCTATATAATCATTTTATAGTTATTTTTTGGATTAAGGGTAAATTTGAGGGTTTTTTGAGAAGGACCCACATCCTTCTTACAATATGGGAACCATCACGAGGAACTCGAGTGAAGCTAAATCTGGTGTGCTGCATCTCCAGCGTATCACATCAAGGAGTCCAACTAACCGAGTGAAGCCAATTTCTGGAGTGCCACAACTGTAGTGTATCAATAAGGAGTCCAGCGAGTTGCATCTGCAGCGGAGTGATGCCAAACCAGGAGTGTTGCAACTGTAACGACGAGCCAAGAGCTACAATCAAGAGGCTTGTAGAATACTAGGATGGTGTTTCGTGGCTTTCAACCTTAGTCGCTTTCCAACTTGCATTTCCTTCACCACGCCACACTTTGAACTTCTCTTTTGTGCACTGGGGCCTCACTAGAGTGGACTTCGTGCTTTGGCGCGTGCGGAATCAGTAAACTCCGCGGGATACTGTCCTTCACATCTGCATAACGCTGTGCCTTTTCATGTCGCAAAGTGCGAAGCTTTCTTCCACCATTCGACCTGCGAACTCTGTCCTTGGCTGATTTTTACCCTTTCCTCAGACGTGTAGAACCCTGTTTTGACTTACCTTCAATTCGCAAGGAACTAATTGATGCTGCGGAAGATTGATTTCCTCAATGCCGCGAAGGTCTAACAAATTCCGCGAAGCACTATCTTCGTCAAAGATCCGCCTAAGTCTTGAGCGCTCATTCCTTTGTTCAGCGTGTTAGGAGAACCCATTGAACACTACATTTTTACACTCCGCGGAAGACTGACTTAATGTCCCGCGGCTTTCCCTGAGCAAAATTGTCTAAGTCCCAATAGACAAGTTGTTCAAAATTGCGTGGGGGTGCAATTTTGGAAAATAGGTTTCTTATGGGCAAGAGGCAAGGAAATGTATTACGGTACAATTCTTTCCATTACTCCATCCATCCGACGTAATGGTGCATCCCGTTTTGGCCCATGACTATTTACAACCCTTCAAGTATTCGTCTATTGACCCAACTTCTTTCTGCAAAAGAGACCCCACAAGTCACAAGTCATGTATACTAGGGCCTTTGAAGCCCTTACCAACAACGACAATAGAATCCCACATAGGTTGGTAATAAGGTGAGTGGGCAACATTGAAGGGGATATCTGCAGTATGCCACCATCTAGCTATATATTCAAAAGTAGAGTTTTTGTATTGCTTCTTCCAATGGCTATCTAAAGTAGGTTGATGGGTAGGGGTGGAGGATGGGAAACAGCTTTGCATGTTCTTTTGAGTTTCTCTTTTGAGGCCGGTTTTCATGAATGGGAGGAACATTCCGAAAAGGGTCTCTAACATTGACAAAAGGGTTAGAGCAAGAGTCTTCAACATTAGTGTTGGTTTGGCACATGGCAAGCTGCCTCTTTCTCCCTATTTCAGCCTATATCTCTTTTTGCTTAGCCTTCTCTTCATTATATTTCTCAATCATGCATTGCATTTCCAATGTAATGGGTTCAATGTCTGGTGCATCACATGGTACAACTTGGCCTCTTTGACCAGCCAAGCGTTGCTTCAACCTATGGATGCCCCCCCCAAATTGTTTCTTACAGTATTTGCAAAACACTTGATTATCAACAATATCAACATGGCTCCATGTAGGGTCTTTGATACGGGGAGGTATGGTAAATGCAAACAAATCTGAAAATAAAAATATGCAAACCTATCTTAATTTTTTTGCATCAAAAGAAATATATTTCAGATTTGCAATATTATGAGAGAGAAAAATAGGTGCAGATTTATGTTTTTAGTATACCTTTCAATGAGATGAAGTATGAAGATCAATGGGCACAAGAATCTGGTCAATAAATTCTCCAAGATTGTAGATGGACTGTAGCCTCCTAATGTAGATGCCAAATCCACCACAAATAGCCCACAAGTTCCAACCAAGCTTCAAGCTCACTCCAAATCACAACTCTTCAATGTAGCTCCACAAACTCCAAATGCTCAATGCCCAATTGATCCAGACTGGACCAGTACGGAATGAGTCACTGGCTCGGTTTTTCCACTGAGCTGGATTTTTTTTTTATAAACTGGCAAACTGGATGGTTCAGGTTCGACTGGTTTTTAAAACATTGCTTCTAATGTGTGTTTATTACTCTCCTACGTTATTGGGTATGCCGGTACAGGCCCTGGGTACGCAGTACGTAATATGGGTACGGTAGGCCGGGGGTACGCCCAGGATATGTCCGACAGTACACGGGTATGTCTGCGTACATCTTGGGACGTATCCGGGCGTACCCAAGTACTGCTGGACGTACCCACGATAAAAGCTACTGTTTTTTAAATTTAATTTAATTTTTGGTCAATAAAGGTCAAAACCGAACCTTTTGACATTAAAAAAGTCTTTTGATGCGGGACTGGCGCTGCTGATGCTTGTGGTTTGAATGAACCACATGATGGTGATGATGCTCTTGTTGATGACATTGGAGGTGAACCATTTGATTATGATTATAATTAGACTATTAGTATGCTGATTTATCTTGATTTTTGTGTATACATTGTAACATTTGAACAATGTACTTGTTCTAAGTTTGATCAATGAATATCATGACCAAATGCATTGAATTATCAATATGTTTTGTGGCTATTTCACTTATTTAATAGTTTGTTTACTCTATGCATGTATAAGGCCGAAATTTTGTTTATTTATTTGGCTATTTTTAAAAATATTTTTAATATTATATATTTTTATATATTTAGTATGGCTGTACCCACCCCCCCCAAAAGTTGCTGTACCAGTGTACCGGATCCCTGAACACATACCCAAACTGTACCGGCTACCTAGTTACTCTCCTAGCGGACATTAAAGAGGTATTTCATGTGTATTTATAGTTGCTGGAAACTAAATGCTGCTGATGTGGCATTAGTTGGCTAAGTCAACGATGATCTCTAATTTACTGTACTCATATTGTCTGTTCTGTGTGGAGAGATAATAGCACGCTGATACTTTTAAGTAACAGATTCTTCTTAAATAAGTCTGACCATAATGTCAAATAGATCTATGGCATCAAGTGATATCTGCGTCTTTCTGCACCTGCAAACAGTTTGCAAATCTAATATAGGCTTGGTTATTTGTGTAGATCCAAGAGTTAACAAAACATCAAAGTGTTGGTGCATTTCAAAGTCTGCCCATGGTGATCCCGTCAAAGGATATTCTTTATTCCGCAGTGAGGAAGGCAAAGATGGTTCGTCCAACAAAAGGTATCCAAACAGACCAAGCACATATGAAACCGATTGAGTTATTCAATGGAAGATAAAGATAGGAGCTTTCCAGTACTATTAGGTGCAATGTTATTTATTTAAGACTTTATCAATGCATTGATTTTGATGATGATCCCTTTTTAATCATGTATTTCTTGTAATTATTTCAAGGTATTTTAAACATAGCAAAGAGAGAGCGAAATCGAGGTGCCAAACAGCTAGATGCGTTGATGAAAGTAAAGCTCCAGTTTTTGAAATTTTCAAGGTTTTTGTTCTGGTTTTGTATCATTGAAAAATGTGTAAAGATGCGATCTTAGACAATTTCAGATAATGGATTGATCTGCTTTTTCATTAAGTTGTTCAAGTAAAGATTGATGTTTGATGCCTTGATGTCAGGAGCTAGCTGTTCCTTTGAGAAATTATGTGGAGAAATTTCCTTCGAACCAAGATTTGCATCCTTATGAACAGTCTTTGATTGAGTTCACACTAGGAAAAGGCAAGTATGAAGAGGTATACATATTAGTCTTATCTTTAGTCTTTTTTAGAGTATTGACTATGGAGCATTGCTTTCAAAAACAAGAAAACAGTAAAGGAGCCTACCACAGTCGTAGGAAGATGAAAGGGGGGATTTATAATTTTATATATTACCTAAAATATTCATACTTAGTGCTGCTCCACTTTTCTATTCGTTTTCAAATGAATTTCAATGTTTATTTGCATTGAGTGGATGGCACATAGCTTCTTTTTCTTCCATATCTTCCATTTCTTTCTGTTCTTGATCTTCTTCTTGCCACATCGATGCTCCACTTCATTCACTCGTATATCTGATAGTAGAAAAGGTGCCGGATCTCATGAATTCAATATGCAGTGACACTTTATGTAGGTGTTGTTATGTTCCTTGTTGGAAGCCTTAGATAGTACCATGTTCCCACTAAATACCCAATCTAGCCAGTGATTCGTTCTGATAAATAATGCAAACACAGCTTCTTTTACAATTCTCCCACCAACTTCTAAATTAAATTATCCACATTTACCCCTTTTAAGTTTACTAGAGAAGACAATGCAATACCATATATTATTTTCTATTTCTTGGTCATTACTTGCAGGAGAATGTATGTCAAATGTAAATTATGCTGTCATAATCTGTCTAATAGCCCAAGGAGACTTAAGATGAGACATAATATTGTTTGTGCTCTTTACCAAAATTCAGCCTTAAATTCATTCTTCACCATTACTCCAGGTGGATGCCTGAATGCCTTATTGGGATATGGAAGATCATGGTAAGACTTATCAATAGAATTCATGGAAGATCATGGTAAGATTTATCAATAGAATTCTTAAGGATATACCATAATTTGTTGTTAGCCTATACCCTTGGAATCAACCATTTGATTGGGGAATTCATAGGTAATCTTTCTTTAAATTAAGTCTTCGAGACATCTCCATGATATTGACTGGCATCATATTCTTCTCAATGATTTTGAGATTCCAAATTTCTTTGTTTGAATCCATTTATTGAACCTGAATTGTTTCATAGCCTTTTCAAACTCGGCCTTTTTCGTAACTCACCTATTTGTAGTGACCCTTGGAGTTGATTTCATTGCTGGTATAATGGTTTTATCAACAATTTAGACTTGGTTGAGTTTTTTTTGGTAATCTTAAGATACTTAATCTTCCATTTGCTTTCTTTTGGTAGAGAAAGAAAATTTAACATGTCGCAAACTGGAATTATTATCTACAAAGTTTGTACAATGCTAAGTAAATATTAATTGTAGTGTTTATTTTCTAAATATTAAGTGTCTCAAATTATTAACTGTTCTAATCATTAGGGGCCACTATTGGTCATAAGAGTACTGATTTTATATTTCTAGTCAAGTAATCAGGCATTTGACCAAATAATGTAATTATTCATCCTTTAAGTGATGTAGCAGACATTGAACATTGGTAAAAATAAAGCATTGTTCAATGGGTACATATCCCTTGCCCCTTTCAGACGTTTTGGGGATACGGTGCCTCTCCATTTTTTCTGCATTGTTTTCTCATGTCCCTGTGATGTTTCAGAAGTTTATTGGCATCCTCGAGATATCTGAGGACGTTCCCGAGATATTGAAGGATGTTCCCGATCTTGTGAAAATATCCTCTTGGGATGTCTTGCACACGTCCCATGTCAAAAAACATAAAAAATCACATTTGTAATTTTTTTAAAATCATAAGGGGTCATCGACAAATATTTTTTTTCATGGTCATTTACAAAACCCGAGAAGAGATGAGACTATCCCCCACGAGAAGAGACCATCCGATCCTTGACGAGAAGAGACTATCCGAGATATGATGTATGTAAGAGTGGTCTTCAGTTCTTGGTGGAGTGGGAAGTGTTGGTTATAGTAGAAAGGGTGTGGGGGGGCCTAGGCCTACTCTAGGATTGACTCAAGCTGGCGTGGACTTGATTTGGGGAGGAGTGATAAAACAATTTGTATTCATATTTCAGTGTTTCACCTAATTTTCGAGTTCAATTTTGAGAGGTCAATAATGGATATTCACTGCTCACCATTAAATGTCATAGATGTTAATGTTAGTTGAATTTCAGTTATGTAGAATGTTTAATGGTTAATTGCTTTAGGCTTCGACAATGGGGGTCAATTGAAGAAGAGGATTCTAAAGACATTGCCTGTGAAACAAGATTTCTCGAGGTTTTGGGTCCATCTACAAGGCTCATTGTTAGGGGAGAGATTTTCATTTCCACAAAAAAAAGTTATTACAATATATAAGCTCTTGCTCCATGTATGACGTTCCCTATTCCATGAGTCCGTTAATTATTTATATTTTCGTTGAGCACATTAAGGGCTTCTAGGAATTACTTAAAACAAGTCCATCATCCTTAATGAAATTGATAGGAATCTTTTCTATTTCAATTGCCTCTCACACTTTGTGTTCTTTCCAACAGTCCACCTTTGCAATCAATCTCACATCTTCTACACATATGTGGTGTTAAAAATTAGTTGAGTGTTCTGCTACCACTGACTTTGCAATCTGTTCATGTAGAATATCTCCGACGTGCTCCTTTAGTTGGATTTTCAATGTTCTTCCTGTTTCTCCAATTATTATCTTCCACACGATCATGGGACTGAGTAAACTCCTCCATATAGTTTGGGTTCACGAGGATCTTTCGCTCTATCAAGGATATCTCTCTAACTCTCTCTAACTCTCCCAAGGAGTGAACACCACCTTTGAAACCATTTCTTTTTAAAGTTATTGTAATCTTGTCTGTGAGGTCTTGTATTATGGGAGTGTAATCAGGGGCTTTCTTTCATCCTTTGTAGTCTGCTTCATTTCCATGCCTTATTGAGCCTTATCGAGCTATGGCCCTTTCAAAAGCTTCTTGAATTTACATGTCCTTGTATTTATTACAATGTAACACCTTTGTTAAATGCTCCAATTCTTCTTGTAAGTGTTCCTTGTTTGACACCCATATTGCCCTTGTTGGTAGTGTGTTCAAAACTGCCATTTGTTGCGTGGGGTGGTGGTGTGATCTATTACCTAAATAGAGGTCTGTATGTTTTTTTTGAATACCTGACATGATATGTCGCCGTCTTGTTTTCTAGAGATTAGGACATCCAAAAAAGGAAGGCTTCCTCCCTCTTCAGTTTCCATTGTGAATCGGATATATTCAAAGATTCCATTGCGGTGGCATAGAAAGTGGTCTAGGTTTTTACCAAAGGGCTATTATAGATTTGTGTCATCAATGAATCTGATCCACCACCGGGGCTTTTGTACATTCGAATGAAGAGCTCGTTTCTCAAAAACCTGCATATACATATTCACTACCACTTGGGATAGTGAAGACCCCATAGCAACTCCCGTTAATTGGTCAAAGAAATCACCTCTAAAGGTAAAGAACGCAAACCGGAGGCATAATCCTACTAGTCCTTTGAATTCACATGAGGTCGTCTTTCCAGCTATTCCAATTGTGTCTTCAATGGGGTTTTTTGTAAATAGCTGCACTGCATCAAAATTTAATGGGCAGTGTCTCCAGAGTCCTCTTCTTCAATGTTTAAGGGTGTTTACAAATCTAAATATACTATTGGAAAGCTATAAAATATGCTATATATATATAAATTTTTTCCATCCCCTAGTTATCCCTAAAATATGGTAAATTGCATTGTCCTAGAATTGTTTTCCCACGTTCCCCCATCTGGCTGTCCCCAAAACTCAGGGAAGCATAGCAATAAAGTGTTTTTTTTATACAAGGAGGTGGGGGGGGAGGCTTCCAGACTACATACCACCAATGCTCCCTTTTTTATATGGGGAGGGAAACAATACCTGTTAACAAGTTGTTGGGAGGGTGAGACCCTTAGTTTCACATGTCCATTAGGATTCGAGTTAAGGTCGTGCCTAGGGGAACAACCCTTTTCACCAATTGTGCTAAACTTGCTGACGTTGGTGACAATAAAGTGTTACTTATTCCTTGTCTCTTTTAATTTTTTTCAACGAAGTCTTGTGGGCTGTGGCTGAGGGATAAGTTTGAGCGCTTACTACCATAGGTTCAAACCCTGACGGGTTCATCTTTCCACAATAATGCAGCGATTTAGGTGCAGTTTGTAGGCTGCGGAGATCTATTATGCATGGTGTGAACAAAGTTACATAAGACATGATGTGAACGAAGTCATAAAAGACATGGTGTGGACAAAGTCATAAAAGCTAGGTATTTGAAGTTAGATAACTTCATCAAAGTGGATGGTAGTAAACATAAATCTATCTTTTGCAAGGTCAAATTCATTTATTTAAAAAAGGGAAGTTAAATTTTAAAAGGTTCTAGCAAGGATTTGTTAATGGGTTATTTTTTGAAGACAATTTACTTATGAAACAATGGACATAAGATGAAATCAAACTGACTATCAATGACCCAGATGTCTTGAAGATTGTTTGGTCCCTATGATTCAAAATCTAATTGGTGTCCCTAGATTTCACCCTGAAATCTAGGACTACCCTATTTAAATTTTTTTTCGTACTTTTAAAATAATGGGTCGTTTTGTGTTTTTATTGCCAGAAAGTTTCTGTATTGTGTCAAGATATTCCCAAGGAGCCATATTAGCCATTTTCGCCAAATACCCAGATGCCCAAAATTGTTTTATTCTGTTGCTGGGGTTTTCCTGCGGGAAATTTGTATTTAATTATTTTGAGCCCCGTTTGAGGCAATTTGTGCTCCGGTTTAACCCTGTTGTGATTGTACATGCCAATATTCTCATATACCAGTAGGGTTTTAACCAAGAATGAATCCTGGGCTTTATTTGTGACTTCTGGCAACGTTTTGTGTTTTTTTTTGTTTTGCCGTTTCGTTTTCTGTGAAATTTCTCTGGATCAATTCCTTTGCCGGCTTGGCCTGGAGTATTTGGAGATCACCTATGCACATTGTGCTAGAAGGAATTCGCCATCGGAGGTTTGGTTCTCTTGAAAAAGACGAAGTTGTGCACCAAAAAGCTTCTTCTGGGCTGGTCGCATTTTTAGGAAAAGAGGGTTTGAAGTGAATCATGGGAATTTTGGAACCAGCAGGCAGGTGAGAATTTTGTACCTACCTAGCAGGGTACTTTTTCCCATGGAAGCAATGCCACTTAAGTCACAATGGGAAAATTAGAGGCAGCAAGCAGGCAGGAATTTCTTACCTGCCTTGCAGGATAAAAATTCCCATTGTGAAATAAAAGAAAAATCACTTCAGGCATTGATGGGATTTTATTACTTGCAGGGTAAATAATCTCATTATGAAAGTCAAACAGCTTAAAGTGAATCATGGGATTTTCGGAGCTGCCTTGCAGGGTAAATAATCCCATTGTCAATTGACTTTTAAAAATAGAATTCCCTCATACCAAAAAGTGCGACCCCTTTAAGGAAAGAAAGGCAACCTTAAATGCATTAATTTAATTAATTTCTTCTTCAATTTTGGTGCCCAGGTTTGTGAAAAAGTCAACAAAGGGAAAGTGGATAAAAGAAGTTGGAATTAGACATTCTAAAATTAAATAAATATTATTTATTTAATGCAGCCCCTTCATGTCAAAAAGTGTGCCCCATTTGAGAGAGAAATAATACCTTTTTAAGTATTAATTGATTTACTTAATTCCTATTTTCAGTGGCTAAGGTCAAAGCATATTGTGAGGCTTGGGTTAATTGGAAGTAGAAGGCTAAAATTAAATAAATTTAATTTATTTAATGGCAGCCATGAGCATGCACAAAAAAGGTGCCGCATTTGAAGAGTAAAGCTTATTAAATAATTAATTAATTGCCAGGAATAGGAAAGACATTAATTAATTATAGAATTATGAGGATTATATAAGCGGGGGCTGCCATAAGGATGAATTAATTAATTCAAAAGCAGAGAAGTGCAGCCCAGACAAAAAGTGCGCCCCATTTGGAGAGGAATTTTGCTCAGAAGGTGTAATTAATGCTGGAAGCTTCCAAATTTGGCACCTAGGTTTGAAGGATGTTGATTTGTGTCTGAATAATTGTCTGCATAAGTGATACAAGTGCTTAGGTGAAGTTGGTAAAATTTATGCTTGCTTTGCAAGCAAATAAAACATCAAATTTTGGGGCAGCATGCTTGATATATGCAGATTTTTATGATTAAAATCCATTGTTCATGTTCCGGTTGCGATCTTTGTCTAAATTAATTGCAGGAATTCATTACAGGGGCTTTTATAAGAGAAAGAGAGCTTAAATCAATGTCCAATACATTGAACATATCCTTCGAATCTGAAAAAATATCTAGATCTGCACTGGTTGTGAAGAATTCCGGCCGAATAAAGAGAAAAAGAATTGTTCAGACAAAGATAGATACAGCCATGGCAAAGAGGGATTCAAAAGAGAGCACAACAGAGTCATGCATCACTTCTAAATTTGCAGACATCGGAGACACAGATCTAGGTCCGAAACCTCTTTCCGAATTGATTGACAGATCCATAGCAGGAAAGACTTCCCTCATGCGTGCAGTCAAAAGTAGTGGAATTATTCGAGTTGTAGCGTTTCCATATATAGCCCAGTTGCCAGAGTTCGTTATGGAGTGTGCTAGGTCTTACCATCCATCATCCAGATCAGTCCGAGATGCTACGGGGAAAACAATAATCCGGTTGGACGCGTAGTTCATCAATTATTATTTGAAGATTCCGGCACGAAAGGTGGTGACTTCTATTAGCATACAGGATGCCGGCAACAGGTGGGAGAAGCATAGAGTTGACTGCGTGAACATAATGAACAACAGATACATGAAGAAGCCCAGATCTCCTTCCAAGTTCCCAAGAACTCTTCTGCGGTCCAATCTGGTACAAGAGGTGGATGATATTGCCAAATTGTTATGCAGGATAAATGGCGAAGCAAACGCTCACACCTTCCGCACATGGATGTATGCTTTCATCATGACCATTGAAATCAACAAGGCTGAATCAATAATCAATTGGTCGGAAATCATTAGTGACAACATTGGTGAGCAACTCCGGAACGTGAGGCGTACTTTTAGCTTCAAAATGACTTCTTATTTGGTATACATAGCAACTTCACAAGGCATCTTCTCCAAGATGGATAGATGTGGCGTTCTTTTCAAGGACCCTATTTTCGAGTGCTACCCACAGCTTACTGTACCTGCGTGGAAGAAATATTTCAAAGTGGTCAATGATGGATTCTTCTACGAATTCATTTGTAGGCTAGACAGGGATCTAAAGGCCAACAAGGTGAGTAAGAAAGCGTGGGAAGTTGTGTCTAGAATTGGTAGTCTATTCATTCAGTTTGCGGATTTCACATACCTCAGGGTCACCGGCTTTTCTGGAGAACTAGTTAAGTTGCCTAGATATCCGAATGATAGATTGGTCACCATGGAGTTGAGAAGACAACTTGTGGAGTTGCACGACCTTTAGTAGAAACGACACAAGTTTACGGGCTTTTTACCTATCACTGTGGGCCATTATAGTTGCCAGAGCATTCATAAAGCCTGAGGATTGGAAGTGGAAATGTTCTCTGAGTACGACCAAGAGTTCTTCCGAGCACGACTGAAATTCGATCCATTTGGAGTAGCCAGGAAGACGATCTCCCAGGAGTACACACATGTGCGTTCATTAAAAGATTTCTGGATGAAGTGCAAAAGTGAGTACGAGGTTAGAAAGAAATATTTCAGCAGGCTATCAACACGACAAGTGTTTGACTTTGGATTAGCACGGATACCTGCGGATCTTAAAGATGATGGGCCTGTGCTACTTGACACATACCATCAAATGGGAGGAGATAGAGCTGTACTTCAGGAGAACGTAGGGGGCTGCCTTACGATTGAGGAAAGGTCTGCCGCTGTTCTGGTGAATACTTCAAACTGGTTGCTGACGAAGGGATATTGCCTTAATTAAGCATTGATGAATCAAGTCACGGACAACTTTAGCACAAGAGATTCCCTCAAGAGGAAGCACGGAGGAGAAAGCAGCAGAAGGCCTGAGAAGATTAAAGTGCACAGAAGGTCTCAATCAAAGGAGAAGATCACTTCCACAGCTATGATGTTAGTTCCGGCTTCTCTAGCATCCAGTACTTCACCGATTGTTGCACCTCAGCAGGACATTGCCATTCCTCAGTTGAATCCGGCATCATTCATCTTCTCTCAGCCACTCCATTCAGCACCTGTTCTTGAAGAAACGTTGAAGCTGCAGATGGCAGAGTTTGAAAGAGCTTTGTCTTTGGATGATTCAGAGAATGGAAGCCACAACACTGTAGCGGTTTCTGATGGGGAGGAATCAGAGCTGGAGATAGTGGTACAGTTGGCAACTTCTCATTCTCCGAGAAGTAATTTCTCATAATGGTTGACTTCGGAATTGGTTCAAGAGGCTAGAGTGGAAATGAGCTTGGAGGAACACGACTTGTAGTTGCTCCTGAGTCTAGGCGGAAAAGACAGAAAACCTAAAGTTGCTAAGGTAACTTCAAGGTTGATCATTGAAGAGTCAGGGCATAAATTTGTTGAGATGTCAGTTCCGGCGAAAGGGAAGAAAGAGGATGAGCTCACGACAGAAGACATAACAGTCACTAGAGTACCCATAGGTCAAGCCACCACAAAAGGATTGAAGCAGGATACATAGATATTGATAGATGCTCTATTCCTTAGGCTTGACCGAGAAAAGGCAGAGAAAGTTGAAATCCAGAAGCAAGTATCTCAGTTGTGCGAGATTATTGCCAAGGTTGCTAAATCTTCCACTCATCCCATTTCAGCACAGAAGCAGGTGAGTGATCATCTGATGCAGGAAATGGAAGATGCAAGCAACCAGGTGAAAACTATCGATGAATGGAAAAGTCTGATCATTCGTCAAGCTTCTTGACAACTCGTAGAGGTGCCAGCCTGCCTGAAGGTTATGAAAGATGCAGCAGATTAACTAAAGCAACTGGTGACAAGCATAGTAGATATGAACACAATTGTTGAGAGTAACCTGAGTACTTTGGCAAAAATCAATAAGCTATCGGGAGAAGTGTTGGTTGCAGAACAGATTGTGCCTGACGGATCAATTGAGAAGGGGAAGCAGTTGGAGTTTGTAGTATCTTTCCATTTGGAGATCTGCAAAATTATGTTGCAGAGGATGTAGGCACTTGAGAGTATGGCATCGTCTTTGCCAGACAATATCATTGCTTTCAGTCATGAGAAAGTGGTCGGAAATGTTACTTCATACACATGGATCATTCCTAGCAGAGTGCCTAATTCCCCGGAAGGGTCTCTTCTGATGGTACAGGGGAGAATTGATGGAGTCGTACTAAGCCTGTTCACGATGAATTCCATCAGTAGACTGGTGGCACTGCAGTCGGATATTGTGAAGTTCGGGCCATAGCTTGGAGGATGTGGAAGCATGTATCAGGGTATTGAATGAAGGCTTACTGCTAGTTCAGGACAGAAAAGGAAGTTGTGGCTAAGACAGATGGGAAGATGCTGAATTATATGTTCGAACAAGTATATTCAATATCAGAACAAAAAGAAGATATAGATGTTACAGCTGGCAGTGACTTTCTTCTTCTACTTCTCTCTTCTTCTATTTTCCACGTTCCCGGATGAAATTGTAAAACTTTAAAGTTATTGGTTTGGAAACCATTGCTTTAAGTTATGTGGAACAATTCTATTAGTTAAGTGATAGATGTGTCAATTAAAGAGGAAGTAAGAGGAGGATGATTGTCAGATGTCATCTTTACCTTCTTGTTTATGTTTTAGTTCAGTTGAGTTTCCCATTTGTACTTTCCCTTCTACATTCGATAAGTAGAAGAAGAACCTTCGGGTTAATGATTAGAATTTGTAAGCAACATTCTTGTGTTCCAGACTTTGTGCTCAAACCCTTGATAGCCACTTAAAGCAAAGGAATATAAAGGAGCAGGTTTCCGGAGAACTTTGTCTCACGGTGCATTTTGTTTATAGCTTTCTATCTTAGATCTTCTAATAAAATTTGTGTTATTTTAGATCTAGCTTTGGAGTTGCCTTTGCTTATAATTCTGTGTTGATATCTATTGGTTTCTTCTATGTGCATGCAATCAACTCTGTTATCTATTGATTGGGTTGCATATCTTCCCCATTTCTTCCCTGTGTTTTATTATTTCCTTCTTCTATAAATATTTGCTTTATTAAATAGCTGCTTACTTTCTTCAGAGCTATACAACTATGGTTCATGAGCTGAATAGTTAAAGTAAAACCCCATATAGATACTAGCATATTTTTATTGACAAATCTGACACGGGAGGCCTCATCGGTAAATGAGAGAGATTTATCTCATGACTGCCTAGGTTTTCAGCTATGCAGAAAATCTAGCAAACAGTTTTTGGCGACTCCGCTAGGGAACAACTATCTTTGCAGATCAAAGCTTATCTCTTGAAGATCAGAGTGTTTTCCATACAAATCTCAACCTGGCTGAACGTCCATTCACCTGATCTGTGAAGGCACAAGGAAGGACTGATCATTTCTTCAGACTGCAGGATCAATTCAATTTCAATCATCCTCCTCAAGTTAGAAGTCGTAGATCTAGTCTCTCACCAGGAAGGAGAGTACACGCTCATCCAGATCCGGATTGTTTTCAGCATAATTCGGCGGCTGAAATTATTCACCAAAGTCTACACAAGGAGAAGACGTGCCCCACTCATCATGCAGAACCAGAATCAAAATCAGAACCAGATAGTACATGTTCGATGGGGAGCAGCTTTTGGGCCACTGAACTTGACTCCACCTATGCATGATCTGCCCAAAGGATCCAGAAAGAATTTTTTTGAAATTCTTTGGAGATGGAAAGCAAAACCCGGATGATCATTTGGAAACCTTCTTCATATCTTGTGGTGTGCTTGCAGTGGAGCATGAAGATGTCTCAGTCAGACTCTTCATTGAGACCCTACACGACTTGGCTGGCGAAAGGTTCTATCGGCTAGCTCCTGGCACCATAACCAACTGGGCGACTATGCGTGAGCAATTTCTGAAAAGATTCAAGCCTGCAGAAGATGCTAACACGTTGATTACTGAGCTGACCTAGTTGAAGAAAGAGCCAAGTGAGAACATGCGGGACTTTATTGCAAGGTTTCAGAGGATTTTATATTAAATCCCTACTTCTGCCGCATTGAGAGATGAAAATCAAAAAACGTTTTTTTATAAATGCTCTGTTGCCCGAAGTTGGATATCAGCTGAGAAGGGCAAGACCTGTGATTCTACTTGAAGCACAAAATGCTGCCGTGGAAGTTGAAGATGACTCAAACATGGTTGGAAAACTCAAACAACCATCTCACAAAGGTGATGGAGCTTCTTCAAGTACTTCAGATCCTTTGTTGCAAAGATTGGCTAACGACATGTTGCAAATCAAGAAGCAGATCTCTCAAGCAGGAAATGCGACCCCTTCCAGAATAGCTCCTACTCGGACCTTTAACGGTCAAAATCAAAATCGAAATAGACTTGCTGCTACACCACAGAGGTTGGCAATTGAAGCTGCTCCAAGGAATAACTTGGAAACTAATGAAGAAGATCTAGGCATTGACGAATAATTTGATGATGAAGACTTTGTACATCCCGCTGGCGACTCCAATATTGGTTACCTGGACTACGAATCTGATGATGGTTATTATGAATCTTTTGAAGATTCTGATGGTCACACATTTGCGGTTTTCACGAGGTCTCAGACACGCCAAAATTGAAGTGAAGAGATTGAGCTCAAGTACCCCAAGTGTCCACATTGAGTGCACAAACTTGGCCATTAATGGAAGAGTGCAAATCTGAAAACGCTTACAAGAGAATGCACCTTCATACACATGCTTGTCAAATGAAACATGATACATATGAAAGTGGAAGATTGCTGCCCTATCATGTGTAATTTCTAGCAACCAACCTTTTTCCCATGCAACTTCAATTTTCCCTTCACATGAATTGGCCCCAATAATGCTATCAAAACTGAATTGAGTAGAAACAAATTCAAGTAGCTTACCACAACTTGGAGTCATCCACTTGCTGCCTTTACCTTTGTTTGGACTGAAATCTAGAAGGTGTTGGCCTTCTAGCTTGGAATCCGGATCTCCCAAATGCAATCCAATACTCATGCCCTCCAAAAATAGCTCTAAGCTTGCACTTATGTTCAGAACATCAGTCATAATGATTGCAAAATCAGAATTGACACCTTTTTTACAACGTAGGAAATCACCTAGGTTCCATACCTTAGGGTGCCCATGGAGGGGATTTTGAACCAAGGAATCTCTTTGCCAATTTTTGCTATCTTCATTATTTATGTCACCATTGTTTCCCACACGAAAACAAACCAAACTTGTCCTTTCAATGTGCAGATCTGCATCTTTCTATTCTTCTTTTCTTAGGCTGTTTTCCATGCAAAGTTGTGAATCAAACCATCCTTCCTCCTTTAGCTCTTCCTCCATGATTCCTTTTTCTGTTACTTCACTATGCATGCAAACATTAGAAGACAAAGAAACTTTTTTAATCAACAAAGAACCTTTACCTTTCTTATTCCCACCTAGTGGTTCTTCTTCCTTCACTTCCTCTTCTTCCTGCCCTAAGGGTTTGGCATGGAAGGTTCTTGTGGGAGGAAATGCGGGTGACTCCACCTTGCCATTAGCTTCTTGGATGAGCTCATCAAAGAACACATCAACTGGAGTTATTCTTCTTCTTGACCCACTTCTTCTCCTTCTTAAGTCACAAAATCCCTTGAGAGATAAGAGAGCTTGGGCCTCTTGACTTAGTGCCTGGTATTCTTTACAATAAGTATCAAAATCATGCTTGAGCCATTCCTTCCATTCACCGTCACTAGGAAGCCCCATGATCTAATCTCTGCAAGCAACACCCACAAGGAGTAGAGGAAAGTAGCTTTGATACCACTGTACTATCCCACTTCCGGGATCAATAGAAAAGATGCAAATCAACAACTCCAATCAACTGCAAATAGCAAAAGTCAGATCTAAAGTTGTAATGCAATCGCTGTATTGCACTTCAAACAAGCAATGCAACTGCTGTAAATGAATACTGGAATTACTCACAACATTCAACATTCAACATACTTCAACTGAGATTACTTCTGCTGTTCTAGAACTCCGAGATACCATTAAACTCAGCCTTGTTCAACCAGCTACAAACAGTCACCCAAATCTCCTTAAAAGGAAATTCAAAATTATTAGTAAGCATGCAATAATTCTGATCTCTGCATTCAGAGATATGTAATTGTTGCCACACCAATTTGAGCATTAAAGGAAGACACCAACCCAGGATAACAACAGCCACTAGTCTGTATATTTATTCCAATCAAAATCACTGTCAAAAACCAACACTAACACACCAAAAAGAGGTTGCTGGGATGTGTGCAAAATATCCTACAAATCGCAGATCATATGAGGCTTAGAACCATGCATCCCAAAGCTAAATAGACCACATACTGAAGTCGCTGAATTTATGGAGGAGCAGCAGCTATAAGGAAGACAAGGATCCCGTATTTCCACTGTCAAAGCATGCAGTATTTTATCCACAACAAACACTCCCAGATCGCTGCCTCAAATGGTCACCAACACATGTCTACCCTAATCGATTCACTTCAGTTATGGATCACAACTACAGATGCAAAAGAAGACTTCAAAAACATGCCAATTATCATTGCCTAGACTGGAATATTAATCCACAACGAGAGATCTAAATCGCTGGCTATCTATATTGAATATAAATCCTCAAAAGAAATCTCTGGGCACCAGACCAGGCGGGATAGATATCAGATCATGAACATATGAAAATTATTATTAGTTGCCCTTATGCAAGTCACTGCCAAAGGACACAATAACATGCATTAAACTTGGTCGATCCAAACCCACTTATGTCCCAGACAGATTATAAATATTAAGAGGAGTCGCTGGACTGTAAATCAAGCCCAGGCTGATTGTACTACTCTTAAAGGTACCTCAAACCAGTTAGCAAACACACTAGCAATTGCTGAAAGTTAGAGCATAAGATTTTTGCATACAGACCAATCTATAATTACCCTAACAAGCTCGCCAAAACTGGAATGAATACATATACCAATGAATAGACTTGCAAGCATACCAAAAGTGCTCCAAAAAAACTCTTATTTTTTTTGATCACAACCAGCTGCTACAGTGACGTCGCTACAGTAGTAAAATGCAGATTTGCCAAAGATAGTCCAAAACCCGGCCGTAAATGATTCAAACCAAATCGATTTGATATATAATTGATGCTAAAAGGTACAATAATTATCTAGCATGAAGAATACCTTAGATACTGCATTAAACAACTGTAGAATAAGTTGCCCCACTCTAGAAGAAGTCTGAATGCCCACTGCTGCAATTTATTTCTCTTTGGACTGCTAAAATGATAAAAATCTGTGATTACAATGAAGATCCCTAAATAGGAACTCCTCTCACTGCTCCTGGGGGGTTTCCGTCTAGAAGAGGAATAATCTAGAGGGTTTCCGTCCTTGGATTTTGTTTGCAAAAGCTCAGAGCTAATGCTGCCGGGAAGAAAAATCAATAATCATCTGCAGTTGTGCCGGCACAAGTCAGCACTTTTCAAACAATATAGCCAAAAATACCCTTACCAAAATGATCTTTTGCTTTCACAGGTGCTTGCCTTCACAAAAGAGCATTGCTTAATGCTTTCCTGACAATTAATTTATTTCCTTGATCTTTCATAAGGCTGATAATTTCGCATCAACTGGCCTTCCTTTAACTGCTGTTATCCCCAGACTAGCAAGTCGCACTTATTGTGATCCTAGGAAAGCATCATTAAGATAATTATATTCATTTATTTCCATGTACCATATCCTAAGTCGGGTGAGTCATCATCTATATGTGCATTCATCATGGTGATACTTTATTTTATTTCTAAGCACGATATAATAATACCTGATATATGAATCACCCTTGAAAATGACCCTGATTGGCCGTCAGGTAGACAAGCATAGGGCCAAAGGTCTTCGATCGAACTATTCGAGAAAGAGGGACCCCAATCCACATTTAGGATCAACCTGGATCCCATTCCTTCATGTACATGCTATTAGGATCTTGCAAGCTTATCAATTTCTTTTAGTATCCTCATATCATTACTCAAGACATGTCCTAATAAATGCAAAGATGGAGACAATAATTTGGAAGTGTACATACCAATATGTGGGCTATCCACCCATGTTATACTATCTAGTGTGTTGCTCCCTTTGATGCTATGCCCCCCTTGAAGCCACTTATCTTCAGCAATTGGAGCTACCTTTGCCATGCAATCATCCATACTTTGTACACACATGTATGCACCATCCTCATGGCTTGTGCTTGAGTCCCCAACCTCATTCTTTTCATCCTTATGCAAATCTGAAATTTTCTTCAACACATTGCCCCATTCAATCATCAGAAACCAAAGGAATATCATCAAATACCAATGAACTAATTAATACCTTGGGAATCATCCTTGGGAAGCTTGCATATCTGAACCTTCTTATGATCTTTTCACTGAAGTCATCCAAGAAGCAAACTGCATCTTCGCCTTGGGTCTCTATCACATGGTGCCACCAATCTCTTTGTTATCCCTTCCAAATGACAAGGGATGAATTCTAGGGCATCCTCCACACACAGGGTTTGATTGCAAGTATGTTTCCAATTCTAACAACCATGTTCTCACTGGAAGTTTGTTAGTGCCATCAAATATAGAGATCTTACCCTTCTATGCCATCAATTCTTCAAACTTGAAATCCTCCATTGAAACCCTAGGCCCTTTGAGAAATTTTACCCTACTCTGATACCACTGTAATAACCCTTTTGAGGCTTTTTATTAAATATTCTAATATGTAGATTTGAAAAATGAAAATTGCAGCAGACTTGAACACTAAACCAGCAACTTATACTTGCTCAAAAAGATGCCACGAAAACACCACACAACCAGTTTGCCAACTATTTTATATATGATATTATGGAATTTTAGAAGCCAAAATAACAAAGAAATGCTAGAGAATATACTACTGGAAATTAAATATGCACTGGAAATCACAAGGGCACAAGATAACCATATGAAATATAGTCTATACAAGTCTCCAAAAATCATGCAACTTCAAGATTCCGGCCTTTAAAACTATGGCAAATAAGATTACATGAAACCTGATTTCTCAAATTCTTCACCAATGTCTCCAAACCCTACCCTAGGTAGGTTGCTCCACCCTAAATAATTCAAATATCAGCTAGAAATTACAAATAGATATTCAAATCAGCTCTTTTCTTCAAGACTCAACAATAATGAATGGTTTTCGTCCTTCACCTAAGCCATATGAAGGTTTTTTGTTTTTCAATGAGGCCTCACAAGAGGGTTTTCGTCCTCAAGTGGATGAATAAGGAGCAACTAGCTCTCTATGCCCAAGTAGAATAAAATGCACCAAGACTAGCTCTAAATGATGCCTCTAAACTCTTTTTATATCTTCCTTTTTGACGCCAATGCTTAATTAGAAAAGGCCGACCTATATAATGCAAGAAAACACTAAAGAAATATAATAATATTAGATAAAATATATTATAAAGATGCTCAAGGGCCTTCTCCTTCATTTATGCTCCTTTGCCATGGAGAAGGAACGCCAAGAAGACCAAATTGCAGTTCTTAAGTGGGAAAAAGGGACATTACACAAGCAATGATCAAATTTGAAGGGCTAGCCCTAATTTCAATGTGAAGGACATATATTCATCCAGCCCTTCCATGATGAAAAGTCGTATATCTATTTACCTTTCACTTGAAAAGAGTAAATTAAGCATATACTTCATAAAAAGAAAGGATAAATAAAGTATTTTCCTTCCAACAATTACACTGTACTTGGATCAATATATCTAGAAATATGTATAATTTAATTACCACTCCATTACTCATCACCTAGGCAAGGATATATAATTCTTTGTGTTTTTCTAGATTCAAGTCAAAGGTAGACACTAAGAAACAATAAAACAATTATGAAAACTTATATTTCCATTCCTTCTATATTCTTCAAAATATTAAGAATTTCCACCATTAAATGGATGAAAGAGGATGTAATGTCCCCACCAAGATCTGATTGAAAACTTTAATGGAAAGGAATGAAACCCCAGCTGAAACAACACAAAATCTAGAGGCAAACACTGCTGATTTGATTTTTACTGGAAAATGCGATTTGGAAAGAGAAGCAAAATACCACTAAAGACACCAAAAACTTGCTTTTTTCTGTTTTTTATGGAAGATCTAATTTTTATAAATATAATGTAAAAGAAAAGCATCAACAATTGAGTCCAAAATCAGATTTTCAATAACGAACAGCTGCAGATCTGACCTGTACTTGCAGCAGTGAAAAATGGGCTTGAAACCCCAGCAAAACATTTGAAAAATATTGGAATAATTTCTTGGAGATGCCCTTGCAACAGCTGATACAAAAAAAAGATTTTTCCAGCTCTTGAAACCCTGAGAAAATACCGAAAACTGGGTCGCTCCAGCTGCAATAAATATGATCTAAAAATCAGAATTAATGCTGGACCTTCAACACACCAAAAGAGGGAGAGTTTTTCGTTTTTCCTTTAATTTCCTTGAGGGTTTTCGTCCTCAGAAAATTACAGCAGTGATACTTCAGCCCAAAGCTAAAATAGCTAAAATATGGAATGGTAGAATGATGCCCAAAACAAGTCGACCCCTTCCCATAAAAGAAAAAAGTGATCCAAAAATTACCCCCAACACACCCAATCAGCAAACGGGGCGATTTCTATGCAATATGTTCCTAAAATCCATCCCAACCCAAGCCGCAATTTCCCCTAGAGGGAATACAAAAAATATAATATTATTTTATGCCTTCTAATTTCCCCTTTTATCCTCTAAGGCAAGTTGCCATATCTTCTAGGATGGATCAAAAGTTACATTGACATCATTTAAATATTTTATTAAGTCATACAAATTATTATAATTGCTAGATATATATATTTTTCTTTACTAATGACACTTTATAATAATTTAAAAATGACTTAAGTCACCCTTATAAATCCCCCTTAGCCATTGGGTAGACAAAATGGGCCAAGGGTCTTCCAAGATGTTATTCTAGAAAGAGGGACATTTAAGAGGAAGAAGCTTTTGAGCTTTAATATGTTTCCAAGCATCATAAATAGCATTTCAATCTACCTCATTCAGAGCATGAAGTGCATGAAGAGAGTGAAACATTAATATATCCGATGCATTATAGAAAGCATAGATCTATCATCATTTTTTGTTTAAGTTAACATTGAAAAGCTTCTTTCACATACAATTGTTCTCGCTAGGATAAGAAAAATAGCTTTCCATAATGCATCAAACACAAAAACCATTCCAACCATCTAGTGTCACCTCCACATAGAGTTTATGCTCCAAACATATGTTTTTCGGGGTATGATTTATAAATAGTGCAAACTAATTCATCCATCTCACCCAATCATTTAGCATTATGCACAATAAGTGAGTTCCCCTCACCAAAATTTTCACATAAAATATGTTAACCATCTCCTTGTTTGACTATGTTTATCATCAATCTCTTAATAATAATTACGATGATTGAAAAACTTAGCAGCATTAAATACAAGTAAATCTTTGAACCTTGTATCTAGAGAATCAATCACCTTCATTATAAAACTTTTCGCCAGTGCAATGCAATCATTTAGTGTCCTTGATCTTTGTGACTTGGAAAACTCTCAAATCTCAATGCATGTACATGTATTGTACTTGTTCCATCTACAAATTCAAGAGTTCTTCCTCATGCTATACTTAAAAAGATGATATATGCACTATACCTATCACATATGTCTCTTTGAAATCTCCTACAAAGCATGTCAACAATAACATCTAAAGTAGTGCCAATAGAAGCAATGTCAACATGGTCCTCTTAGAATTTTTTATTCAACTTATTTAATTCATTAAGCACATCTGCAAATAAATGGATGTAAAATTGTACTTGAAATTGGTTTACCCAAAAATAAACAAGAGTTAGCTTTTATTGAAATTATGGATTAGGGTTACAAACATGATGTGTATTCAAATCATCAATTAAGCATATATACATATATTTATAGCAATTTGCAAGATTGACCAATTAGAACATGTGTTAAATATAGCAAAGCATAGAAAGTAAGCACATTTAGTTATTTCATTGGTTTGGGTGTGAAAGAGTAATAAACAAATTGAGAATGGCCTATAGATGCTTCATCTCTGATCCTGGGATTGCAAAATGCATTGAAACCAAAAGGTTAAACTCAGACCAAACTGTCAATCTCTGTTTGACACTTTTGTCCCAAACTGGCAGTTCCGTCCAGGAAGTGCTGGTGCTCTGCAACTTTCTATGCCCTTGCGATTGATTGTGATATCCCTCGCTGTAAGATATTACGTCTCACAGATGTGTGAAACCCTCTAAAATCAACCGAAAAGACCCAAAATTCTAACCATGGGTGAAACTCCTACAAAAAAGTTAGTGTTTGGGTCGAAGCAAAATCTGTATATCGCTTATGTTGACATTACTCCAAAGAGACATAAAACCGCACGTAGTTCTCCACCTAAATATTTGATATTTGTTTGGATGCAACTATATTTGACAATTCAATCACTTGATAATGTTTGCAATGGCTTGCTTTCTTAGTGCTTGACTTGGCTTTGATGGTCTTTGGTTTGAGAAGCTTGAATCTAGAATCTGGTTTGGAGTGCTTTAGACTTGTGTAGGGGTTGCTCCTAATATGTGCTGTTGCTTTAGGGAAATTTAGGAGAGCTTAGAGTGCATTTTGAATGATATTTGCTTGAAGAACTCTTTTAGGTGCCAGGTAATCGCCAGGTGAGTAAATGATTGCATTCAACTTGCTTATATAGGGTTTTGTAGGTATAATTTCACATTATGGCCAACCCATGAGGAAAGTAACGACCCATAAAAGATATCAAATTGAAAAACTAACCATTGGAAGGCTATGGACGTAACTGCCAGTTTTGGACAAAATTGTTTGGTGGTTTTGTCCAAGAGGGATGTGCAAGGCGGGATTTTTTAGTTCAAGATACTTAGGACTGATAGACTACTTTGGACTGATGTAAGGTTTTTCGTGAGCGACTAAGTAGTGCAATGAGGAGAGAAAATATTGCAATAGGACCAAGGATATAACAATTAGGTTCAGAATAGGTGCACAAGTCATGATTTAGGGATTAAGCCAATATTGCTATTATTAAGTGATTAGTTGCCAAATTTATGTGTCTATATTTTCCCCCCTTTAAGCTAAGAAATGAAATTTGCTTGCTTAAAAGGAAAAAAATAATTGAGTGTGTAAACACACTTTGTCTTTGCTAGATTGCTTGCATGATAGCTTGAGATGCTCGTGGTGGTTGCATGATCCCAAATGTGAAAACCTGCAACATAGAGTGTAATCAATGTCCATATAGAAAGAAGTGAACTTAAACTCTATATTGATATTACATTTGAACTTTTGAAAATTGAAAGAGAACAAAGCATGGAAGGAATACACCTGTTTGCCTTGCCAAAAGAGGAGCTCCCTTGTTGAGGCACTTGGCGAGGGGTTGGAATTGAGCCCTTGGAGGATTGGGGGTGACCGGTCCCCAATTTGGACAAGTAACCAGAATCACGAAGTAATTAGGTGCCCCAAAACACCAAAGGGTTGTCACAAGGCTTCTACACAGAGAGAGAGAGAGAGAGAGAGAGAGAGAGAGAGAGAGAGAGAGATCTACCCATGGAGCCACATTTCTACAGATAAATCTGGTTCCCAATGTGTAAACCAGTGCAAATTTGTATGGGAATGTAGTATCATGCCCCCACCGTGCATTGTAACAGTGTTGATGTACCAAATGTGCAAGGTTGACCAGGAATGAAGCAACGCTCATGTTCCCATACCTTGCATTGTGAAAGTGCTCATGATTCCAAGATGCGTGAAGGCAAAAGGGAGTGAAGTACTCATGCCCCTCGTATTCTGTACCAAAATGCAGTAAAATCTACTTTGAATTGTGTAATTTTTCCTAAATGTGTTTTAGAAACATGTAAAAGCCTGTACGGTCTAGAAAAATCTGATTTTTTTTCTAGAAATGTGCCCAAGATGGTACCATCCGTTTTGGACTGTAAAGTTTGATGGTTTCGTCCCTGTTGGACGGTTTTGTCCCTGTTGAGATTCTGTGAATGATTTGTGCTTATTCTTGTTCGTATGTCCTTGTACTCTGTTCCACTGTATTTTGTAATTTGTTTGTGTACCTGAATTGCATTGATAACCCTGTTGAATTTCCCCTCTTTTGAGGTGAGTGAGATGCTTTGTAGATTGCTTGGCTCAAAAGAATATAAGTGTGTGTCCATGTTAGATGTAGCATATAGTCATTGTTGGATCACATAGAAGATAGATGTAGTTGGCCACCTTATAGTGCTGGGCCTTGCAAGAGAGTGCATGGTAGAAACCATGGCATGAAAAGATAGCTCAGATAAAAAGCATACAAGTATACAAGCATAGGAGCACATAAACATACAAGTACAACAATAAATGTTACATAGGTAGTCATAGAGAAGGCTAAGAGCAGCATACAAGTGATACAATAGTGTCCCACACACAATCAATGGCCACGTGCCTGCATAAGCAAAGGAAACTAAGGCCGTAAACAAGGGACACTTAAGTGTCGCGCACATATAGGGAAGGCCAAAGGATACACACACATGGAAAGCAAGTAAGCAAGTAAATACATGATGATGAAAAGTAGATAGTAACCAATGAGCACATAGAAGAAGATATGCTAGTCTTGCATAATCCACATGTATTAATCCCAAAGATCCAAATAAATAGTATATAGCATATTGTATAATATAAGCATAAGAAGGATGTGAAAGAGTACTACGTAATCAAAAGATAACACTTGATATCTAACTTACAAGGTTTGTGTTCGGAAAAGATAAAATTCGGATTAAGTTCGACAAAGATAAATTTTGAAAAGAAATTTGGACTAATATAAATTTGCAATTTTTTGTCGTATATAAAATTTGCGAGCCATTAAATTTTATATAATGTAATTATATTTAATATATCAAATTTAAATACATTATAACAAATTTAAAAATATTAAAATATAAATAAGTTTTTTAAAATTTAATTTAAATATTGTACATATGTAAATTTTATATATAAATATAGTAATAATTGAAATTCTGAATAATTTTTTTAAAAATATCGATTAAAATTTCAATTTTTTTATACAAATGAAGATATTTAAAGTTTTTATATATTAAATTCAAAATATTAATAAGTTTTAAATTAATATTTACATTTAATATTTTATATCATTTATTTCAAAATATCTTAAACTTTCAAAATAACAAACTTTATATTTTAAACATTATAAAACTAAATAAAACTTAATAAACCTAGATAAAACTAAATAGTAAATACGACTCTTTATGTTGTAAATAAATATTATAAAACTAAATAAAACTTAATAAACATAAAGATGACTCCGCTCTTTCATTTTTGATCCCTTGTAAATAGCAGCAACTCCAAGGCAGTTCCTCCCATGCAAGCTCCAACAAAGCTGCAGCACTCACATGTCACAGTGCCACGCCACTCACAGTCCCACCACTCTACTTGCTGGTCCTCCACTCACGCAGCCACACACATGGGTTTGAAAACCCTTCGACCCTTTACTCACGTGGCCACACATAGGCTTAAAAACCGACGAACATTCTTGAATATTTATGTTTTTAATCTCGTCGTTAGAAATTTGGCAATTTTCAAACTTTTTGCCCAAAAATTGCTGAACCTTGTGACACAACCTGATAGTGTAGGAGATGCCCCTAGATTTGCATGGCCACTGGGTAAGAAGAGGTCTCCAACATCTATAAACATTGTAGAGTCATGTGTGTCTTGCATTATGCTCATATACTGTATGAGACACGTGTAAATAGTATAAAATACGCTCTCTATGAAACCATGTGACAAACAACATATGTAAAGTAAAGAAGCTAGTAGATCAAGCCGTGCTCAAGTCCTGATTTTGTAATTTTTAAAATATTTGAATGTTTTTAGGTTATTAACATATTTGAATACTTTAGCATTGTTAGAAATATGTGGAAGTGTGTTATTCAATCATGAAGTAGGCCATCTGTATCTGGATCGTAACCAATTGGTGCAAGATCAGCCAAATGATAAAGCTTACGAAAGAAAGGGCTGTTTAATTGTCCACTTTGCTGAAGATGAGAGGTTCATGATGTATTATTCATCAAGATATGGCAGGCCCTTTTCAGCCATAGTGGACTTCCAATGCGTCATATTGCGTTGATAATCAGGAAGACAACCGTGCTTAACTATAATTGCCATTTAGAGTTGGGGAAGGGTAATACTAGGATTTGTCTCATCAAGAGTGCCTCTCAAGTTTTGCAACCATGATCTTCCCAAACAAAGAGGAGTGGGTTGGGGGTCAAGTGCTACCCATACTTGTGTTGAAATCACATACTCGTAAGCTATAAGCAACATGATATATCCCTAAAAATCACGTTATTGCTCATGTAGAGGCATATTGTCTGATGGAGTAAGGCCAAGGGTGTGTGATGCCTCTATTGTACATACACTCTTAGCGGTGGCAATATTGAGTGGGACATGTTCCAAATATTTTCATATAAAATGTGGACATAAAAGTATGAATTGAGGGCACTTAATGCTTCAACTGCATTGGTAGGGCATGATTGCTATAGTTGTGTTGAATCATTGTGGATTATTGCAATCATACCATTAGCTTTTAAGGTATGTGTTGGTTGCTGAAAATGTCACGTATGCCCAAAGGCACCAAATGAGAGTTTTGACATCTTAACAACAACAATGGGAATGTCCCCACGGTGTGGGAGCTTGGCCCTTGGGACAAACCTTCGGAGAATGCGGACTTCCTATCCCAACTACTCTAAGGCTACACTATTCTAGACCTAGTAAACAATTGCAGGGGGAAAAGGGGAGAAAGATTGTTGGAAATAAACAAAAATGGTGATGCACTAGAGAAATAACAAAAGGACAAAACACACTGCCAAAGGGAAAATATAAGCCACAATTAACCTTGCATTTAAATTTGACTCTCCCTCAATCCATTAATGATATAGAGCAATTGAACTATGCAAATATAATCCACACACATTATGACATAACATATCAGAAAGAAAACAGAGTAAAAAACACAAGCCAAAGGGTAGATACTAGTCACAATAAACATGATATTAATGTTGGAAAGATGCACAATTTGCTACAATCATGAAAAAGGCACTAGGTGCATTACAAAAGCTCTAAAACAGAGGTCTCAATACTTAGAATGCTTGGAAACCCAATCAAGTAGAGTAACTTTGCATTCAAAGAGAGAAAACAACTGACACTTATGATTGCAATTTGCCTCAAACACAAAAGGACAAAACACAATGCCAAAGGGCATATATAAGCCACAATTAATCTTGCATTTCAATTTGACTCTCTCCTTGAGACAAGAACAAAAGGACAAAACATAATGCCAAAGGGCAGATATAAGCCACAATTAACCTTGCATTTAAATTTGACTCTCCCTCTGTCCATTAATGATATAGAGCAATGGAACCATGCAAATGTAATCCACACACATTATGACATAACATATTAGAAAGACAAGAGAGCCTAAAACATAAGCCAAAGGGTAGATGCTAGTTGGAAAGATTGTGCAATCTGCTATAATCATGAAAAAGGCACTGGGTGCATTACAAAAGCTCTGAAACAAAGGTCTCAATACTCAGAATGCTTGGAAACCCAATTGGTTAGAGTAACTTTGCATTCAAAGAGAGAACTCATCAACCGATGCTTATGATTGCAATTGTCTCAAACACATGGTGAATGGTGACCTGAAATTGCTTCCAACAAGTACTCAAAGAGTTTTCTAACGAGACCGATTTTACTTGATTTGTAGTTGTGGATCAAAATTTATGGCCGCTAGAAACTGCCCAGGCTATTTTACATTGTTGACGGCCATGGGGCTGTCAATTTAACCATGGATCTTAAGCCTGGCACACGTCTTTGTCTGATTGGTTATGGGCTCTCTTTATAGGTGAAAATGTAGATGATGGCCAGGAGGTTGTCAAATCTAGCCCAATAATTCCCCTCGCCACATGTTCTCTTCCTATTCGTTATGATCTCTCGGGTTCATCTTTTCACGGCCTTCCTGGGAACCAACCACTCGTGATTGGTCTACGTAGCAACAATGATGGGCCTTCGTGTACCGGGCTTTCGCTCTTCTTTGCCTTAGCCGATTTTGTTGACTTCCCTGAGAATCTGAGTTTCAGGGATTGTGCCATGTGGCGTAATCCTTGCTATCTTCATTCCTTACCCGATTTTGCAAATTGTTTTTGCTCAACCGGGGAACTCGAGTTTCAAGGATTACACCATGTGGCGCAGCCTTGACTACTTTCATCTGTACTATAGCTGCATTTTAGCTTTGCAAAAGGGTTGTGTTGCGGAGCCTTTGCTCCAATATAACACTAAGGCATTTTCATATTTAAACTATGCGGCCACTGTAATATCCCCTTGTAGGATATTAACTGATTATTATTAAATACTTGCAAAAATAAACACTTAGAAGATAAACCCTCCTAGGTTTACCTCAACGAACCCTAGTGTCAGCTTCAATACAACCCAAATAGGGTTGGAGTGAGCCAAGGTGGGGGTTTGATGGGCAATCCAGTTGGTATTTACACTTCTTTATTCAATACAATTTGCAGAAGTAAAAATAATAAATAATAACTGCTGAAAATTCGCTGAAACTTTGGAAATTAATAACTCCCAAAATACTAACTCTTTTAAATTGAAACCAAATGCAGTAGAAAGGGAAAATTATGAGCTTCTCATCAAAATAAATATCAGATCTTTGCATGTACTAGAAACCACTCAAATCAGCCCCCCGAAATCCCAAACCCAGTCGCTAGGGTTAGGGTAAATTGCATAAATAATTTCCAGCACTTAGAACCCTTCAAAATACTCAATAACATGCAAATTTTACCCTCAGTAAAATGCGCCAATACCCTAGACAAGTCGCCAAAGCTAGAGAGAAAATATCATGCACAAACACCTTCAACACAAGAGAGTAAAATGGAAAGAACAATGGAGTCTTCAATAATCTTCAATAATGGATCCAAATAAGAGAGAGATCAATGCAAGAACTAGGGCATACATCCCATGGTCATACATCCTAATTCTCCAAGCATGGAGTGAAATCAATAATTCATCAACATGCCCTCTAAGGAAATGCAACCTCCCTTTTATAGAACTAAGGGGTGCAATATCCAATAAAGACCTACCTTTTCCTTTTGGAGGGAAACATAAACTCCCATTAAACTATTTAATACTAAGACTGTGCACTTTATTTATTTATTTATTTTTTAATTAAATAAATAAAAGTAACTAACCTATGTGAAAATTAAACTAACAAGACTCCCACTTGTAGCGCTAGGCATGCCAAGGGGTTACAATGCAAATGAAAAATAAATATTAATAATGTCTCGAAAAAGGGGACATTACAGCCACTCTCAAACTAGAAAATGTGGGATAATTTCCCATGTATAATACTCAAAGGGCCATCATTAGAGTGCTTGAACGCAACTACAACTGCGTTTGTGGCTCAACAAAGTTCTGCCCAAGCCATTAACCTGATTATGAATGTGATTGAGACCTGAAATTCACCCAAGGCTGATTGTGAACATTTGCAGAGTTTAGATTCATCACAAAACGACTGCAATTGATGTGTACATGATCGCAAACACTCCAAAGTTAAACCGCGAGATTGTAGAAGCCGTGGAGCCATTGAAATTGACTGTGAAAGGTTGGGTTCTGCCCCAAAGAGACTATGATAGATGCCAAAGCTCTGCAGACCATGAATCATGCAAAAGAGACGTGGAGGTCATGGAATTGTGAGAAATTAGAGAGAGTGAAGCTCAATTGCTCAAAATGGGTAGAGTGCTTGTCATATCCCTTTTTGAAGGTTGATTTATGAAGACCTTAACCCATTTTTCTCCTTGTGGGTCTAAGGAAGAAAGCAAGGGGAAGATTTGGATTATATTTTTATTGTTGTTTAGGTAGTTATTTCATTTATTATCATGTATCCTATTAGGAAGCCTAGCACTCCAATAGAGAAACTTAAGTAGTTACGAAATAAAGGTATTATGAGCATGTAGGCTCCAAATACCATTTGAATATTCAAAAGCACTTACCTTCAGGGTTCGGCCATCATTCTTATGTTGTATAACACTCCTTGTGGCTATTTAAGGAGGTCGCTTGGGCATTATTGGATTATGCTCTTGGTGATTATTCATATTTTAGTGAAAGTTGGCTAGTGTAGGCCTTTTATTCACATTATGAGCATGTAGGCTCCAAATACCATTTGAATATTCAAAAGCACTTACCTTCAGGGTTCGGCCATCATTCTTATGTTGTATAACACTCCTTGTGGCTATTTAAGGAGGTCGCTTGGGCATTATTGGATTATGCTTTTGGTGATTATTCATATTTTAGTGAAAGTTGGCTAGTGTAGGCCTTTTACTATCTCTCTCAAGGACGAAACCCCTTGAGTTGAGGACTTTGTCCAAGGACAAAAACCCTTGGTTGAGGGATTTGTGGAGGACAAAAACCCTTCATAAAGTTTTGTGTATGCAAGCAGATTTGAAAGGCAATAAGTATCATTTTCTTGCATGGTTGGTCTCTTTGATTCAATAATATATATTTTTGGAGTGGAACGACCCACTCAGGAGTGGTAATTTGGTATGTGTGATGTTAATTTGACAAATATGAAATTACTATCGTGTTCTCTATATTTTCTAAGGCCAAGATCTTGAGCTTGATGAATTTTGGAGGTGTTCTACTATTTTTCCCAAGCTTGATGATGTTCGCTGGTTAGGGTTCTGTAATTAATTATTTACACACTCAATTCCAATTTTTAACAGCTGAATGTGTTTGATAAGGGTTTTCTACTAACTTTGGCATAAGATTTGAAGGATTTTTGTAAGGTTTGACCCATCTTTGAGGGGTTTAACTCCTCTAGGGAAGTAGCTGCTCTAGGAAGGGTTTAAATTACAGTTTGCAGGGTTATATCAACAGTTCTATAATATGATTTGTGAGCTTTTGGTCATTTTCTGAGCCCCCCTTAAAAGGGACATTACAGTGCTCATTTTTGGCAACACCGTCCAAAATTGAGCATGAACGTGTGTGTAATGCCCCTTTCCAGGGTGAGCTGAAAGAAAAAGAGAAATGGCACCAACCCAAACCCCAGGAAACTGAAATTTATAACAAGCTACAATAGTTTGAATTCTTATGACAACAAGAGGCAAATTGCAATTATTCACCACCAAAACCATTTTTACAACATCCAAAGCATGCAGAGTATTTTATAAATAAGTTAAAACAAGTTGTAATGTCCCTTTTTGGGACAAAAACCGAAGATATGGGTTTGGCCACAAACCCCAAGGATCAGATATGAAAATATACCACACCACAAGTGAAATACATTCTGATTTTTATGACAACAGTTCCTACAATAATATAAACCTTAACAATGAATTGAAAAGGGGTTTAAATGCACCATAAAACCATCTACATTAGCTGAAAACTCTTGTAAATAATTATTTCATGTACGGCAATATTTATTCATTCAATTTCAACACATAAATGGAGAAAACCAAAGATAACACATTGTTGTAATCAAATTTGGAACAACAGTAGGGCTTGCACATGCAAGGGCTGAAAACCCTAGATGAACTCCAAAAATCACAAAACTATGGATTACAACCTTATAAATTATGCCAAATCTGATTATGAAAGAAAAACTGAATTTCGTGCCCTAGAAGACACTAAATCACCCCCTAATACAAGCTGCTCCAACTAGGAGAGGCTTATCAATGCATAAAAATGAATTTAGATGACTTCCTTTATCCTTCAATGCCCATCTATAAAATGGTCTTCAATATTTCTTCACTTCAATCAAGGATGGAGGGTTTCTGTCCTCCAACCAGCCACAAGAATGGTTTTCGTCCTTCTTGGAAAGAGCCACACAATTGGATTTTCACCCAAATGTGGAATGAACTAAGAGCAATCAGCCCAAAGAACAAGTTTAAGATAAAATTTGCCAAAAGTAGATGCTTGCAAATGAAGTCCTTAATCTTCTTTTATATCCCAATCTTGGCGCCAAAGGCCAAAAAGGCAAGGCAAACCCATATAAAGTCACTATTTAATCTTTTAATTGGCTTTTAAAATGCACCAAACCCAATCGATCACTTATAATGGGAATTACAAAGATAAAAATCATAAATATGAATGAAGGAAACTGGAAATATAATCCACCATCTTCCCTTGCTTCAACCATTGCTTGCCTTCGGAAAGAGGAAAGGCAAGGAATCAACTGTTGTCTTAGATAAAGAGCAAAAATGTGATTCCCATGGCAAAGTATCCTCAACCAAATACTTAACTTGAGGTGTTCTAGAAGCATACCTTGCAAAGTAATCTTTTTACCTTTGTCCATGAAACTTATTTCCATGCTTTGATAATTGCAAGTGGGCTCTCCCAATGAATGCAACCATTGGACTCCAAGCACAATCTTCATATCAGCTATATGCTAAAATAGAAATCAGCACATACCTCATATTGTTTCAATGTAAAATGGTGTTGGGAACATTTCTTTGTGCACGACATAGAGTAACCATTTGTTGCCTTGTTTGTGAAGCCTTGTTCATGTAGGGTAGAATCCTTCAGAAATCTTGTTAGCTTCATAATGATTTCAAAACAATCCTCCATTGTAATTTCTGATTCTATTCCATGTTCATTAGCATACATAATGATTTCAAAACAATCCTCCATTGAATTTCTTTCTAAGATGGAGTAACTTCAAAGACTTTTTTTCTTACAATACAAGAGATCAACCGGAATCCAACTCTTTGTGCCCACACAACTTTGTGAGGGAAGGTCTAAGTGCCAAGAGCTATCCCACATGTTCTTCATATTGATTTCAACATGATGCTTAAGGCAAAAAAACTTATTGCAACGACATAGGGAAAGTTAACAAACATGAAATCTGATCATACCTTGAGTTGCCCTCCACATGTCCACCTTCCCATGCCAAATGAGGAGTGATTGAAACATCCTCTACACTCCCAATCTTGTGACTCATAATTTCTGAGTTGTAATCAACCTTCTTCTTCTCCTCAGATTCAACAAATGAAGCTCTTTCTACTTTGGGCAACAATATCTTGATGGTGTTCACATGGGGCATCTTCACAGCTCTTTCCGTAGTCATGCACACGATCAATCTGCCTCTTATTGATTGCTGTCCTGAAAATTCCAGCGAACTGAAAGTGATTGTAGTCACCCGGAAGAGCACCTTCTTCATCCACATGACCCTCAACAAGGTCACTCCAAAGTCTTAGTCCATGGATCCTATGCAAATCAGATTTTTTCAATATCTTGATGGTAGTTCATCATGGGGCATCTATTCATTTTCCGTGCTTTGCTTTCCGTAGTCATGCACACGATGCCCCAAGGCTATCTGCCTCTCAACAAATATTCCCATGATGCATAAATTTTGAAAATGGCCATGCGCATACTGAAAGTGAATCTGTAGTCACCTCGGAAGAGCAGGTTGCCTTCTTCATGTGTTTTTGAAGTGTCTTCGTGGCTCTTACCAAGGTGTACTCCATCACCACCTTGCTTAGTCCATGGACTGCTGCTATAATTAGACAAATCAAGATTATTTTCATCATGTTCCTTTGTAGCAAGGGTCATCCAACCAACCCTTTCATCTTTCACGTGGTTTGCTTCGGAGTATCACATTTGCCCCAAGGCTATCCCTTATCAACTGGATTCATCCCATGATCATAACATTCTCAGAAATGGCATGGCATAAAGATGATACAATCTGAATTACCTCCAAACCTTATGGTTGCCTTGTTCGGAATGTGTTTTTGAAGTGTCTTCGTGGCTCTTACCAAGGTTGTAATCCATCACCGACCTTGCTTTTTAGTAACTGCTGCTATAATTAGACCAACAAGCTTCATTGATCATCCATGTTTATTTGGAGAAGGGTTTCTCTTACCAGCCCTTTATGCTACATTCCATCTTTTTGCTCCACATCCCTTGCTTATCAAGTAGGATTCATCACATGTCAATTTTAGCATTCTCAGTATGTCAACCACAAAATGAACAAGTATGAGTCAGTCTCATGCATGTACTTATCAAGTCTTCCAGAAACAACAAAACAATTTAAGTGCCATGGCCTTCGGTTGTTCGAAAAATACCGACCCTTCTTCCTTGTATGACTTCCATCTTCATTGAGTTCCACTTCTAGATATGTTCTCTGTATATTTGTTTATGCTACATTCATCGTATGTGATTCAATATCTGGCAAGCTTTGTTTTCATGGAGTGGAAGTCTTGTAGCTATATTCGGGGTTGTCAACACAGAGGCTCACAAGTTGAGTCAGTCTCAGCAATCGTTTTACTTTTATCTAGGAAAGGTTCCAGAAACAACAAAACAATTTAAAAAATGAAAATTATACAAATAATTCGTTGTATAGCTATACTTTAGTTTTTTTCTAGAGGAAGGTATTTTTTGTTTGACACCCCAGGTTTGAGTCCAATTCTTGCTTTGTTTTCATGAGTACAAGTCTTGTGGCATATTGGGGTCAAAATTCACAGGCTCCTCATGCTCTTCACAATCGTTTTGCTTTTATGCTAGGAAAGGTCCTTTGATCCTCTTTGGAGTAATGCAATATACAAATTCAGGAAGCAACTTTGTGAGGAAGGTATTATTTGACAACCAAAAGTCTTGGTACCTTCCTCTTCGCAATGATTCACACCTGGTACATTTCTCCATTCTCTTGACCACAGTCAGGGCCAGTCTTGAAATTGGCATGTACTAGGTAAGCCTGATATTTGACCCAATAGTTGGACACGGCGAAATTCCTAGGGCAATTGTTTTAAAATATAATATATAAAGATTTATTTTTTGATGGTTTTTTATTTTTAATCTATTTTTTTGCTTTTTTTTATTGGTAGACTCAGCAAGTACTTGCTGAGACTGGTTCAGCATGTGATAGCTTGCCAAGTCTCATAACTATGATTATGTGTTGTTTTGTAGATTTATCATAATCTTATGAAATAAAACTATAATAATAAGCATATGTATTGTCTATCAATATATTGCTGACAACTAAATATTTATGAATCATAAAATCTGAATTATGTGTTCTCATATTCAGTTTCAACCAAAGTGGCTAATCTTGGTACTGGTACCAGTATGGCGATGGGCCCAGGTATGGCTTTGTATGGGATTTGGTATGCCAGTATGGCGATCTTTTTGGGCCCAGGCTTTGTGTAGGCTGTGCAAAAAATATTAAATATATAGCCAAATAAACAAATTTAATCATATAATATGCGTAGAGTAAACAAAATAAGTTAATTAACCACTAAACATAATAATTCAATGCCAAATGTCATGATATTCAATGGTCAAATTTGGAACAAGTACATTGTGCAAATGTTACATTGCATACACAAATATCAAGATAAATCAACATATTCATTATATTCCTAATCACATTGCTCTTCAATGTCTTCATCGAGAGCATCGACACCATCACGTGCTTCATTAGAAGTACAAGCAATTACAATGCCAATCCCACTAGCTCCACCATGCAGGTCGTGCAAAGTACCTTCTAGATCTAGGTTGAGCAATGAAAGGTGGCCAATGGAAGCAGCCAAGTGTCTTTGTGTCTACATCCCAACACCTTGTTGCCCCTTGCTTGTACTCATCCTGCTTTTATGTTTGAAGACACATGTTGGAATGCACATAGATTAAATCCTCCACCTTTTTTGCTGCAATTTGTTGCATCCTTCCTATACATGTCACAAAGAGCGCTAAAGGACTGATCCCCCGAGGCTATGAAATTTCCGAACTCCAATCCTTGAACAACAATATTATCACTTATAGATTGGGAAAGAGTCCTAGAGAATGCACTGCCTTGTACACCTCATCAACCTTAACATCCCTATAGGGTTTGTCAGATGCCATCCCCCTTGGGAAAAGAAAGGATCTGCACTGTAGTCATCTTTGGAATCAAGAGAAAATCATCTAGATGCAATGGGTAATGGTCATTTTCCTCTTCATGCTCCATCCATGAGATGCTGATTGCACTAAAGGGTGATCCAGAAGCTCTCCGTATGATCTTTCTCTTCAACATTTAAGAATCAGACTCTTAAAAAGGGGCAAATTGGCTATTAAAATTCTGGAAGGCCCTAAACGAGTTCGAAAGAGCAGGTAGCTATTTGAAAAAGAGGAATGTTGACCATAAACTTTAAAAAAATAACAATGTTAAAAAAAAAACAAATAACAAACTATAAATTTTTCTAAAACTTACCACTCACAAATTGACTTACTTCATAACTTGTAGGCAGACAATCCTTTTCGTTGCAAGCTCTTTAGGAATGCACCCTAACAGTTGTAGTGGCATCAGTGATTAGCAAAAGGATTGTGTATTTGCCCTAAGCAATTGAAAATATGAAGGTGGGGAGAGCTCAATGTGTGATGATGACAGGTAAGTATGCAACGTGATAGATTTTTAAACCATCCATCTGTCATGTTCTGTAACCCTAGCAGTATTGGCCTTCGAGACCTCGTCTTTTACACCCACGTTTAGTAAAAACCCCTTCTTTCCAAGCTTGGCCAATATTTTTGGAAAGTCCATGTTCGTGACCATGTAATTTAAACCATAAAATATACTAAATCCCCCAACTTTTGAGCTTGTTTCACAGATCCTTGTTAGGTATGTTCCAAGATACTGCAAAACGTGCGTGGGTATGCACACGGGTCCTGTTCCGAAATGAACCCAACTGCACTATCTCAGACTTGTTGCCTTTCCAGCTAACCCTGGATGTACCCTCCAGAGGAACTGAAAACTTCCGTATCTGAGTACCTGGAATGTACCGTACCAGTGACCTGGAATGTACCGTACCAAGTATCTTGGAATGCATCGAAATACCAGGACCAACACGTTCTTGCCGGCATCAGGAAAACTTAGCGCCGTTTTTCATTAGTGATTTCAACCTGTAATATTAGAGGGTAATCCCTGCCCCTTTGCATCAAATGCTTCTGTATGGCATTACAAAAAACTACCACGTTGGCCATCTTGATCCGCCACATTTATTTCCCTGCCTCAAACTCGGATGGATAGATATCTGGTCAAAGAACTTTAGCAATGTCCTTAGAAGAGAGTTTAAATAATATTATTGATTGGCTCAGTTGATCTTACCTTTATAGATGTAGAGCATTTACTAACAATTACGGAATCTCCTTCAATCTGAATGGCTCACTTAAGGCCTGAGTCATAAGTAGCGACCCAGAGAATCTAAGATATTGATACGGTAGGGGGGAATAGGAACAGGTACAATACGTACCCAGATCGGGTACGGGGGGATACGCCATTAGGAGCAAATCACTATTCGGTGGGATAGCCCCCGTACCCAGATTGGCCAGGGGTATCCCTTTGAGGCTACCCACCAAAATTGACCCTGATCCCGCTTCCCAATGGTGTATCCCCCCGAAAACCACATTTTTTTGTTGTTTTTTTGTTTACATGTTTTTAAAGTTAGATAATAATAAAAGATATTCCTGTTCCCATTTCGGACAGGGATTTTTAAACTCTAAAAGTTAACTACAAACAATAAAACAAAAGTAAAACACAAAAACAAAACATAAAGCAAAGAAACTTACCTCTCCTTCCTCATTTCATCTTTGGCTCTCTAAAATTTCATTTTGCTTGTCTAGGTTTGATACTTCAACAAAAAGCATTGCAAGTATTTTCCTAAGCTGGTAGGAGTGTGAGGGGCTGCAAAGGAGGATTTTTGGAGGATTTGTGGTTTATTAAGTGAAGGTAAGGTTTTATTTAACTTCTAAGTTTGTTTTTTTTTTGTTATTTAATCTTTCACACACTTCATGTTTTTGCTTATGTTCATTATTTTTTTTTCCCAATTGAAATTTTTATTTTTAAACCGTTTTTTCTTTTTAATTTTTGAAATTTTCAATACATGCCATTGTTTTCTTTGCTTATGTTGTTGGTTTTGAACCTTGTAGGTACTTCTACAATGGCAACAAGTTTCGCTTCTTCTAGGCAATATTTGGTCAAGGAATTTGACCCAAATTTGCCATTATGGAGGCATGTAACAATACTTGAACAACTTCCAGGTGGTGGTTGTTTTGTTTGGAAATGCAACAATTGTGAATCAATATTCAAAGGCTCTTACAGTGAGTAAAAAGCCACTTGTGTGCAATAATGGGTAACGGTATAAGAATATGCAAGGGGAAGAATAATGTTGGGGTGCCAAAAGCAAAAGTTTTGGCATATATCAAAGAGCAAGAAGATGCAGAGGCAACTTTGGCTATGAAAGTGAGTCATCCATTGGCCAAAAGAGGAAGTTCATCTTGATCAACGAGGCTTCTTGTTGTCCCAACAAGTACTGGATCCCCAATTGTGGCCATGCCACATCCATTTGTGGCTCCTACCTCCATGGATGATGAGGATGCACCCCTTTCATGAAAGAAAAGTAAGACAAAAGGGCCATTGGAAAAGGCCTTTCAAAATGAGAGCAGGGAAATTGCAGATGAACACATTACAAGATGTGTGTATGCAAATGGACTTATTGACATGAGATGGTGAAAGCCATCAATGAGGCCCCAAAAGGATACAAATCACCAGGCTATGAGAAGATCCGCACCACCCTATTGGATAAACAAAAAAAATATGTGGAAACCTCCTTGCAACCAATTAGAGACTCATGGGCCAAAACATGTGTGTCCATCGTTTCTTATGGATGGAAAGATGCAAGAAACCACCCTTTGATCAATGTGGTTGCAGTTTGCCCTAAAGGGACAATGTTTTTGTAATGTCAATGAGACTATTTTTTCCCCCAGTTGGATTTTAGGCAAATTCCAAACTCAAGATGCAAACATCCTAAATTCGGATCCATTGAGGCAAATGGGGCCTCAAAATGTCTGTCCAGAGTCATGAACGAACCCATAAGAATTGCGAAGCCGCGGAGATGTTCAAGTATGGGCATATTTTTTGGACACCATGTGTCAAGTGCATTCACTATCCAGTTTAATGCTAATTGATTGGCTAGATTTTTTGCACAGCTGATGCACCTAGGCAGTCAAAGATAAAGTCTCCCTCAAGGTACCAGTAAGCCTGCCGTGTAAGATTTTGTCAGTTATATGTCCTGCATATCTATTTGTTGGTATTACTTTAAGTGATATAGCTCATGAACCATAGCTAGATAGTTCTGCAAAAAGTAAGCAACTGATAAGAGAAAGGAAATATCTGTAGAAAAGGAAATTTTATAGAAAGCATCTCAGAATAGTCCATAGAAGACCTGTAGCAATGTCAATCAATAGTTCACAAAGTATGGGTCGCATGCACAGATAAAGGTAAATAGATCTTTTAAACACTACTGCAATATTTAAAGCAAAGGATTGTTTAGAAATCAGATCTATAATAACTCCTTTGTACAAGTGCTATGAATAGATCTAGAAATAAATGTAAGAAGCAAAATGCATTTCTTGAATACAAAGTTCCTCACGGAAATCTCTTGGGATCTATTCCTCTGCTTGCAGGGATGAATCCTAGGGGTTTTTAGCCTCAGAATATCTTTGAACACAAGCTCAATGCTTGAAATACAAATTCATATCCTTATAAAAATGATCGTAGAATAGAATGACCTCTTCCAAGTCTACTTATAGTGTATGGAAAAAGAAGTTACCCAATAGGAAACCTATTAACTATCCAATTGGCAACATGTCATTGAAGTTGTCTATACAGTTTCAACCCTGGCAATCTCCCTTCCTAGGACAAGTCGCCATTTCCCTTAGGGATGACATGCATGATTTATAACTGAATATTTAGATACTTATCTATTTCCCTGCCAAAGTCTGCCGCCTCATTTTTCCAAGTAATTGACTTCTTCAATGTAACGGGCTTTTATTTTTTGTAAGTTCCAATCACCCCTTCTAAGGCAAGTTATAATTTAATCTAGGATTGCTCAAAAATTACTATTTGGGCCTTTTCCATCCTAGATTTAAGAGTATTATTAAGAAATATAGAAGAAAGCATGCAAGTGCTCCCTATATCTTGTTTCTTCCATATTAATGACACTGCAAAATGACTTACAATTGATTTAAGTCACCCTTAGGATTCTCACCAAACTTAGCCGTCTAGAGGCTATGCAAAATGAGCTAAGTGATTTCGCTTGCGGAATTGTCTATTGACCTGTCCTTCCTTCCTTCTATGCCTTGAGGCTAATTGCACATTTATTCTGTCCAAGTACCATGCAAACTAAATTCAATGAAGGCTTCAACTGGAAGTGATTGGCTAGCACATGACACAAGTATCCTGTGAAGTGGGCTAATTTTCTTGCCATTGACATATCATACACAAGCTGTGTTAGAAACATATGCTTGGAATGAATTTTTCAACAGAAGCCTTTGCACATTATAAGAGTTGGATCTTTTAATTATATCATTGCATCTTCATGATGGAAATAAATTGGAATAGACTACAATACATAAGACACATTACTATGCTGATCCTTTTCTTTCAGTCATGCTATCAACATGGCTTGGAACAATATTTGTCTTTGAGCTGTTTTGACTTTTAATTGCACCAAATCCCTTGCAATTGGATCAATTCTGTGTCCACGATGGGCTGAACTTCTTCATGATTCAAACTACTGTAATATATTCAGATGTACCTGACATTGATTTGAGCACACTGTAATGAATACCGTGCAATCTACCTTCCTTGGAAAGGAATTTCCATACTCTTGGCTTCCTCAACTTGAGGAATACCATTCCTCATACCTTGCTGCCCACAAATCTGCATATAAAGCCTTTTGCCCTAAAATCTTGTAGATTTTGTTTCGCATGCAAAGCAAGCAAAAATATCTATTTAATTCTAGCTCTGCTATTCACATATACTCAACATGCAGATGCTTAGAATGACCAAAATTAGGCTATTCTAACCCTAGGCTTGCAAATACTGGATTTCTTCTCTGGTAGTGGAAAATAAACTTCCCTAGCATGCAAAATCCTCACTAATGGTGCCAATTACCTTGCTCAATGGAAATGCATATCTTTCTCATCTAAAAGAATTCTTCCTCTTCCCTTGGCTACAAATCTGATTTGACTCTCCCTTATCCTTTGCTATTTTTAAACTCCATTGCCTCTTCCTATTTCTTTCTAATCCTTGCCATCCTGCACATTAAATAGCTCTATGAATCTTATGTCATCCAATTTGCAAGCGCCCAAGTCTACATGATTCGACTGGTTGTTTTTTCAACATAATTTATTTTATTTATTTTTAGCGCATCCTTGAGTTCTCCTTAGCTCATGTCCACTTGAGATAAGACTTTCGAGGGCTTCTATTTATGGCGCCAAAATTGGGTGAATAAACCATTAATAAATATTATTAAATGCATTGTTATTCACCCAAGGTCTAGCAGAGATCTCACTTTCCATGGCAAGAAAGGAACTTGGGTAAAAATAAGAAGTGCATACTTGATCTGAATTTCCACCTCTCTCCTTCACAGGCTCCAAAAATCCCCTTCACACTCTAAGTACTATTGTGACTTTCCCCAATGGGACTATTTTTGCCCCCAATTGGATTTTAGGCAAATCCCAAACTCAAGATGCAAAATAATAATTTTTTTATCAAATTAAAACTCTGTAGATCTGAATGAACCCAGAAAAGTGCGACTAGGGTTTTAAGAGGAACTCACACAAATGATACAAGTGCAACTTGCATGGGTGAATAAACCTCAAATTGGTGGGAAAAGTTTTAGCCTGCTCAGGCAAGCAGAAAAAAATATCAGCTTTTTAAAGGTGATTTTTCTTTAAAAATTTATATAAGTGGGCAGATTTGCTACCCTTGCAAGTGCAGGTAAGAAATTCCCACCTGCCTGCTGCCTCTAATATATCCCAAAATTCAGAAAATGATTGGAGATGATTCAAGAAACTTGATTTTATAACAACACCTCAGTATAGTCCATAAAAACCCGAATGTCATCAATACATCCAAAATATGGGTCATCTCCACTAGAGGTAAATAGAATAAACACTTGCCTGCAATATTTCTTCAAACCCTTGATTAGAAAGTTGCATAAACTCCATTGTACAACTGATGGAAATGACTAAAATCTGTGTAAGCTCAATAAAATGGTCTTGAATAAAAATGTCCTCACAGTCTCTTGGGGTTTTAAATCCAGAAGAGACCATGAAACCTAAAGGTTTTCAAATCCTTAAACAATATTTTTGCAAATTAAACAAAAAGCAACGGGGAAGGCTTCAAATGCAAATCATAAATTATGAAAAATGAAGTCATAGACAGAACCTCTGAATTCTTTCCTAAGTCGAAAACTATCTCCTTTTGAATAGAAAGCAAGAACTTCAAAGGCAACCTCTTAGCACAATCCAATCAAAATTCATTTTATTTAATCTATGCATTTTCCACCCTCCATTTCCCTTCCTAGGACAAGTCGTCATTTTCCTTAGGGAGAATACAAAAGATATTTAATATTTATTTTTCCCTCCCAAAGTTGGTTTCATTTTTCCTAGAGGGAATACACATTGAAATGAGATTTTATCCTTTCTAAGTTCCCATTCCCCCTTCTATGACAAGTCACTATTTCACTTAGGATGGATAACAAATTATATTTGGGCCTTTTCCATTCTAGATTTAATAATTATCAAGTCATATAAACTATTATAAATGCTCTCTATATATTTTTTTCTTTTATTAATGGCACTTTATAATAACTTACAATTGATTTAAGTCACCCTTAGGATGTCCCCTTAGCCGTCGGGTAGACAAAATAGGCTAAGGGTCTTCGTATTGACTTGAAGGGGATATTACAGTTTCCTTGAAAGCGGTTGATTGTGATTTAAAGTTGAAGGAGCCTAAGTTCATTGTCAACATCCTCTTCGAATGCATTGAGGTGCAGGGGCCTCAAAATGTTGTCCAAGTCATAACAGACAACATCATTTTTTGCAAAGCATTCTCGGATTTAGTTGACATGCAAGGTATGGGCTATTCTTTGGTATACCATGTTCTTGCATTCACTAAATTTAATGCTAAAAAATATTTAAAATATTAGTGGATAACAAGTGTATGCAGAGGCTGAAGAGATCTAAATGTTAGTATAATTAGTATTTATAAGTTTTCAATTTTCTTTTTAATTTTTGTTTCTCATTCTTATTATATTAGGTTGCTGAGACTCATTTCGCATCACACACAATCATCTTGAGACGACTTGTGAAGGTGGGACAGACACTCAGCAGGATGGTAACCTCCAACCTATGGGTTGTATGGAGGCAATCAAACACTGAACGGGCTCAAAACGTGAAGAGCAAATCTTAGATGACACTTGGTGGGATCGAGTAGAGTATTTGTCGAGTTTTACTAAGCCCATTATGAGCATGATATGCGTTACTGACATGGATCAGCCATGTTAGGAGAGATATATGATGGTATGGAGTCAATGATTGAGAAGATAAAAACCGCCATAAATGCAAAAGAACAAGATCCTGAGGAAACATTTTTCAAAGAAGTGCAATCAATCCTCATTGAGCGGTGAACAAAATGACCACCCCACTACATCATACTTGCTTTTGCATTGACTCTAGATTCTACAGGACAGAGATCTTTTCCTTGCTAGAGAGGGTAGCACCATATAGGGATGTGGAAGTTAGTGAGGGATATATGGCCGCATTGTCTAGGCTCTTTCCTGATCTTGAGGCCTAAGACATGGTTATAAAGAGTTTGGCAATTTCATAGCAGAAATAGGTCACGAGCCTTCTTGCTCTTCGGAGCAAATACAAGATGGATGCTCATATGTGGTGGTACCTAATGGTCATGCATCAGTTTACTTGCAATCTCTTGCAATAAAGGTCTTGGCAAATGTAAGATTTTTTATCCTCTTTCCTTTTTTGCTGTAACTTTTAGTTTTTTAAAATTTAAGTTTGAACTTTGCATTGACTTTGCGTTGCCTCAATAGGTTGCAGGTTCATCGTCCTTCGAGCGCAATTGGAGTACATATAGCTTCATCCACTCACAAAAGCGCAACGAGTTGGGGGCTAAAAAGGCTGAAGATTTGGTATACATACATCCCAACTTGCGCCTTTTATCCCACAAACAGCCAAGTACAAGGAAGGGTCAACAAAACATTGGGATATTGATCCAGAGATAGTTGAAAACTTTTGATTGCTTCCAAATCCTACTCGCCATTAGATGACGAGAAGACTTTTTTGGCACCGCGCGACCTACATGCATAAGGGGGTGTAACTGGCAGTGGCCCTAGTGGGAGTGGTTCGAGTCCATGTGGTTCTAATGAACCACCTAATGATGATGATGGAGTTGATGTTGATCCTCTTGATGAAGAGGAATATGATGAATATTGAAAGATAGTTTGAACTTTGATCATAACTGATTTGGTGTAATAAATTGAATTTAATATATCACTCCTAAGATTCACATTGTGTTTGATTTAAGTATTTAACTTTTAAGCTTTTAAGTTTCTAAGTTTTAACAAATTATGACTTGTTTGTTCTGGTTATTCACTTATTTAGCTTATAACTTATAAGTTATCTACTTATTTGTCTTTTATCTTGTCTTTCTTCTACATAATATGTGGTTAATAACTTAATTCCTATTTATAAGGCTGAAATTTATATATTTTTTAATTTTTTTTATATTTTTTGTACTGTCCTATCCAATGCCGTATTAGGGGCCAATTTTTTTTTTGCCGTATCCGCATATCTGTTAACAAGGCATGAACACCTTTAACTTGACTCTTAGGCGTTGCTGTCCTAAATAGACCAACAAGCTGATTGTTAACACGTCTCTTGGAAAAATGGTTTCCAATCATTCCTTTTTCTTCCTCCACTTGTTCACCATCCTCCTTTTCAATCTTGGAATCCATACACGTTGAAATGTTATTAGTATCAGTCAATCAATGATGAACAATCACCTCATAATGATGCCTATTTGGAACAATGATGGGATCAAGGGCTGAATTTTCATCCGTCATGGCTCCGTTTCTCTCAAAGTGCAGAACTGAATTTTCACTGGCAATGTTGGTGGGCATCTAGAGCTCCAAATTTTAGAAGAATTTACCCTTAAGATTCACAAGGAGTTGGAATTCCACTTGAAAAATAATAAAATCAGAATTCAAAGGAATGTTAGAAATCAACTGATTTTCTCATGATGTGGAAGGCCAAGATGTCTTTATATGATTTCGATTGTAGGCCTGTTGTTCTTAGTTTTTTTGCATATATAAACCAAACTTTAGTCCCTACTTTACTCATGGAGTTGCCTTTCTTTGTGAGAATTCAGTTTGGTAGTTGTTATGCCATGGTCATAGGGTGAGTTTGCAAAAATCAGATGTAGGGCTGCCATAAACAGCCATGAACAACATTGTGCTTCCATTTTTAAACAACATTCCGTCATGGGATGTTGAGGGAAGATCTCAGCTGAAAGGAGGAACAAAATCAGATTATTATGTGTTATTTTCAAACTTGAACATTCTAATTTTTGAAAGAAAAATGCATGATTACAACTGTTCTTGAGACAACATTATTGAAGTTTTTGGAAGCATTCATTTGGATAGAAATTATGAGAAGATGAGAAAAAAATGGGCAATAGAGGTGTGAGTCTGTTTGGGTTGAAGCTCCTTCATCTAACAGGCACAGGGTCCAGATTATGGGAGCACTACAACATGTTTTTTCACCATGACATGATGATGCTTGGGCATATGAGTTTGCAATTGCTTGGGAACAAACAATTTTGGGAAGGGAGGATTGTAATGTCCCTTTTTCCAACTTGAGAGGATAATTTTGGACTTCATGCCATTCCCTTTTCCATGGTAAAGAAGTGGAGTGAGCGGGAATAGGAAGTGAACTCTCATTGCACTTTTATTATCTATTTTTTTAATGTTTTCTTTTAGTGTGTTCTTTTTAGTAGGTCGGCTGAGTTTGGTGCATTAATGAAGCCAATTAAAAGATTAAAAGAGCTCTTTATGGGTGGACCTTGTCTTTTTTGGGCTTTGGCGCCAAAGATAGATAATAAGCCTTAAGGGTTGCATTTTGTGGCATTCTTTCATGGTGCAAATCTCAACATTGGACTTTTGGGATGTTGCTCATTATGCTTAAAACTCTTGGACAAAAACTTACCAGGTGTGTAACTTTCCAAGATGTACAAAACACATTTTCTTTGGCTGGTTATTGGATAAATTAACTCTCCATCCTTGTGTGCGTTGAAGGATAATTCAGATTTGGATGAAAATAAGTTCTATTTTCTGATTCTTATGTCATTGTTGGGTCTTCCTAGGTGGATTGACTTCTAGTGTGGAGTTTAGTGCCATTCATTAGGTCGCAAAATTCAGCATGAATCCTTCATATTTGGCTTTTAAGAATTTGTAATTACTATTTTGTCCAAGTTTGGGGTTTGTAAACCCCGATTTCATTATTTAAAGTCGAGCCATTCTTCGCTATTATGCATTCACTATTAAGTTTTCTGCAATTTCATGTTTTGGCATGAACAGTATTCATGAAACTTGAAAAATAATTCAATGCCTAAAATGTCAGACATATCTTATAGTTTGGCAAATTTTAATTGGACAGTTTTAATGAGGTTTTTCCCATCTTCTCATTTTCATCTCCACTGCCTTATGAAAAATACTCAACAGCTTTACTTTCAAGGAATTGGGTGACAGGGATTTTAGTTTCAGATTCTTGAGGGGGGTCACAATCTCCTAAAATTCAATATTTGAATCAAATTGGGACCCAATGCGAAACTTCAAATCTTCTCCAATTAAATGGTTATCCCAAAGCGGAGGTACACTTAGTGTAATGTCCTTTTTCCCACTTGAGAGCTGATATTTGGTCTTCTTGCCATTCCTTCTCCATGGCAAAGAAGCAAAGATAATGGAGGAGAACCTTGAGCTTCTATATGATATGTTTTTATAATATTTTATATTTTCTTTAGTGTTTTCTTTCTTATATAGGTCGGTCTTGGTTTTTTAATTACTTAATGAAGGTAACATCCGGTCTTGCTATTCCAATTGAAAAGAAGGATATAAAAGATGATTAGAGGCATCGTTTGCATCCAGACTTGGCACATTTTATTCTACTTGGGCATTGTGAGCTTGTCGCTCCTTGTTTATCCACTTGAAGACGAAAACCCTCTTGCGAGACTTCTTAGAAGGGCGAAAACCTTTCTAGTGACTTGAGTGAAGGACGAAACCCTTCATCATTGTTTGGTCTTGAAGTGAAGAGTTGATTTGAAGATCTATTTGTAATTTCCAGCTGGTAATTGAATTATTTAGTGTGGAGTAACCTACCTTGGGTAGGGTTTGACACATTTGGTCAAGTATTTGAGAAATCTGATTTGTAATAGTTTTAAAGGCCGAAATCTGAAGTTTGGTGAATTTAGAGGGTTTCTAGACCCATATTTGATATTTTTCTTGTGGCTGCAATTTCTAGCAGTGTATTTTTCAACATTCCTTTGTGATTTTAGCTCCTAATATTCCATAAAAAATATATAAAATATTGGCGAGTTGGTTTGTGGTGTTTTGTGGTGATTTTTGGCATTTTTGGTGATAGTTCAAGTTGCTGATTTAACTTTTTCAGTCTGCTGCAATTTAATTTTCAGATCTGCATTTGGTATGTTTGGTTAAAACCCTTGAAAGGGTCATTACAAATTACATGCCTAGTGGAACAAATATAGATTAGACTGCCCGACTATATCAAGGGATACGTTTGACTTGTTGAATATAACCACTTTAGGCCATTAGTTTTAAACTAGTGTTACTCGGGGACACGTCCGCCTTGAAAACCAGACGCCTTGGACGTTCTGGGGACGAAGGGATTGGGGAGAAACGTTCCCCCCACATTTCCAAAAGGGTGGGAAAAAAAGGGGATGACCCCTTTTTTGGCGATGTTGGGGATGTTTGGATGTCCTCGGGACGTTTCGGGGACTTTTGTTTTGTTTTTTAAATTATTATTTAAAAAAAAAAAAAATTTAAATTATTTTCTTTGTTGTTTTCTCTTTAAAAATGTTTACCGGTTAACCATAACCCGATTGTATTGTATTACAAAGACATATTAAGAATCAAGAGTGATATATGAATACATTTTTTTTACCACAAATGCACATGGACTGTCACATGGTATGAAAACCAGAAGCATACATATTAATATTAGAAGTTATATGGACATATAACGTTAGTATAGTAACATAGCTATATGTATGCCATTGTAATGTCCCCAATAGGACAATTTCTACCCCTAAACAGAACAACAGTAAATCCGATTCAAAATAACAATTTATAGATGTACTTGAAATAAAAAATGCAGATCTAAATTATTATTGAAAAGTACGACTTGCCTTGGTGATGGAAATCATTCACAACTGAAACAAAATCACCCAAATACTATGCAAAACAGATCAACAATATTTATAAGGACAAAAAAATTAGAAAAATACCAAATTTCGATCAACTGAACCCTGAAATTTATTTATTAAAATCTGCAGATGAACAACTCTCAGACAAAATTGAAAACAAAGTTTTCTCAGCACAAAAAATATGCAACTCAACTGATTTTGGCCTCTAAAAATATGACAAAGATGTTGGTGATGAGATTCGGGATAGTCGTTCCTTAGAATAGGTCAAACTCCTCTCGTAAGGGTGTTGATAACCCTAGATCAGGTTGAATCTGAAGGAAGAAATCCGCCCCAACAGTTGTGTGTTTAAACCCCAACTGGAAACAATATAAATTTGCAACTTTTCCCTTCAACAACTGCTTGAAATCTAAAATATAGCTTTGAAAATCAATGAAAGCTCCTGAATAGAATTTCCTCTCAAAAGAAAGAAGAGTTTTTCGTTCTTCTTCCTAACCTTAAAGAAGGTTTTCGTCTTCTAAAGCTAATTTTAAAGGGTTTTTGTCGTTTGGAGTTTTTATGGAAAACATGCAAGCTTACACCACAAATCTGAAAATTATCATAAACAAAAAGAGATGCCTTTCCTTTGCAAGCTGACTTGCTTATATAATAAATCTTGGCCTTCTAGCCACTCACAACCACCAATCAGATTTCTTTCCTCGCATTTAATATTTTTCTTTACCTTTTTTCTCCTCCACATGGGTCGCATTTTTCCTTTGGGAAAATAAAATAAAGTGACCCTTTCTTTTTCTAATTTCATTTTGTCACTTCTCTTTTTTATTTTTTAACTTTGTCATTAATAAATTAATAAAAGTGTTTATAATAATATTTTATGATGCACTTTATGATTAATCATTATGACTTAGTTTCCCTTTTTCTCATCCCTTAGCTGTTGGGAAACAATGAATGGGCTAAGGGTATTCGACCGAGAAGGGGATATTACAATCCTCCCTTCCCCAAATTGCTTGCCCTTAATCAATTGCAGCTCTTACGCTATAATGTCCCCAAATGGGACAATTCTGACCACAATGGATTTTAGGCAAATCCCACAACCACATGCAAGTTGGCAAAATTAAAATCAGATTTTTACTATGCAGATCTGAATTTTAATGGAAAAGTGCGACTAGGGCATAACAAGACTCATACAAAACAACTGGTATACTTAAATCTTTCCTCTCAAAACTGAAATACTGATTTTATAAGGCCAAAATCTAAAAGAATATGCAGATTTCATATGCAAATAAGGCTGAAATTAATTTGTTTTGGATCCCTAGTGTGCAGAAAATAATGGCAACTTCAAAAATTCATAGCTCCCTCAAAAATGCTCAGATCCACACAAATAAACTATGCACGGAATCAAAAAATTAAGGAGAACACAACGATGTTACCCATTCACGCAAATGACCACCATAAGTGCCCTAAACAACCAAAACACCAACTCGCCCCTAGGGTTTTGGGCTGGAAAAACACTGAAAACTGGTTGCTTTAATTCATAAAAAAACAGATTAATAGATGGCAACATAAATCAGACTTGAATATCCTTGAAAAACATTGTAAATCAACCAAAAGCTAGGTAGCTCTTCTTTGCACAATGAACATACAACTGCTACAATTTTATTCTTCAAACCCTTGTAGAAATCTGCAAAATTCCCTTCAACTATTGCTGCAAATAACTGAAATATCCTTGCAAGCACAATAGAATCCCTAGTCAGATCCCTCACATTCTGTAAGAGGGTTTTTGTCCTCTAGAGGAAATTCCTAAGGGTTTTTGTCCTTGGAATATTTTTGGCAAAAGCTCCAAGTTTCTACACAAATTAGAAATTATAAAATGATCATCGCATGCTCTCCTTCAAGTCGACTTCTCCTTATAAAGATAGAAGAGACCCAAAACAACCTCCAAAATATCCAATTAGCATACAATAATTTTTTCTATGCACTTTCCACCCTCCATCCTTTCTAGGCCAAGTCGCATTTTCTAGAGGGGATAAACTTTGACACATGAGCTTTTAACAAATTTTTCATTTTTTCAGATTGTACCTAAGTTGGAAAGTAACAAGTTTCCTGTGCAGACAGGTGGAAAGAGTTTGGTCAGAATTGAGAGCTCATTACACTATGTACAATATGTAAGATCAGAATCAGAATAACAGAATTATAAGAAGCTTAGCATAAACATGTGGGTCGACAGAATTTTTTGCTTTACCAATAAAATACATCTCCGATCAACTCTACAGTCATACCCTCTGCAGAGTCTTCTTCATCCCTTAGCTTTCGGGCCAGACTTTCAAGAGGCATAAGGAGTCATCGAGCATGTCCTGAGAGGGATATTACAGTCCTCAGCATCCCAAACCAGTGCTTTCCTTTAAGCAATTGGGCTCTTCGACATTTTGTGCAAGTGCCTAACATTGCCAACAACTGACAATACAGTCATGACTCCACTGTGGATACAAAATCCTTAGCACCTGTACCTGTCCAATGAGAGCACCTCATTGCAACAATTATAAAAAAGCACAAGATAATGACCATATACTCATAAGCCCATTCGGAACTAAGGAAGCAACAGGCTTTATTCTACAACATGCAGTACCATCCAACTCATTAATATGTCAAATCTAGAATTTCGGTTCATTATGTAGCTACAGAATATGACTGCATTATGTGGTCCATTCATACCTTGGACAGAATAAACCATCAAGGTCCTATCACCATACTTTGACTTCATGAGTAATCTGCAGTTACTTGTAATCCATTTTCCATCTTCATAGAAACTGAAGCAGACGGTCTGACAATAGCATTGATCAATCATACTGCTGCAATAAACAATTTTTCCATACCTTCTTCGGATGGACTCTCTTGCAATCCGAGCGATCATGCAACATCCTTGCAGCATACTCACTGAGTTCCCATGCTACTTGACCTTCAAACCATGTACTTCAGACCATAGTACCCTGCATACAAATAACAAAGTGAAGAAGTCTTTTCCTTGAACTCTTGTAGGTGTTGTCTTGCTTGAGCGTCTATCATACCTAGCAGCTCTATGCCCTGCTATTCCAATCCTCAAATGTGTTAAGAGTCTACATTTGCCATCAGCCGTAAGCATCTGCATAGCTTTGAATTTCTTCACATATCTATGGATCACTGCCTTTAGCAAGCAATAGTTTCACTAATGCTTATAATCTTGATGAATGGAAATCAGTACCTTTCGGAGCGCGCATCACCAGTAGATGTAGATGGCTCAATACACGGCATACGACTGTTCTGTAGACTACCTGAACCCACCAAAGTAAGCAAAGGAGCCTTGATTCGTTCATATACCTTGTTAAACCTGAAACAAATATCAAATAATCAGCTACGCAAATTTTTGTGACAAACTTGTCAAGTGTATTTCATTCTTGTTTCATTCATAAGAGTAACTTTCATACCAAATGATTACAACATTTATAAGATACTCCAATTACAATGTAGTCTAAGAAATGAGATGAGAAAGCATGGTCTTGAGATAGAGGATTACATCAAACATGGAATTTTTATCATTGCTTCCAACACTTACAGATAGAAAAGATTTACTCCTAGTTGCATCAAAGAATGGGACTTGGGTCCACTTCATGCTTATGAGTTCAACTGTATTTTGAGTTTTCCTTCCTGTCATTACATAGCTAGAAAAATCTTGCAGCTGTTATGGAATTGTAATGTCCCCAAATGGACATATAGGGACTCCCACTCGAATTGTGAGCAAATCCCAAATTCTCAAATGCAAGTGATGAAAAGATAAGTTTACTATCATTTTTCTTTCTGTAGTAATACTGAAGGTTGGAACATTTATACTGTCAGTGTCGGTGGATTGGCTAAGTCATTGCCCTCTTTAAGCATCAAAGTTTGTCCTGAGGCTTGAAACCCAAGGGTCATCAAAATTTGAACAATACTATAAGGTTTCCTGGAATGAAATCTTCATGTCGACTTCCACAAGGGGAGTCTATTGTAACAACAAAGGACGATTAGAAGATGTCTCCAGGCCTGCAACTGATATGTTTTATGTGGTTTGGAGGTCCAAATAGATGAATCTATAGGCTGTTTTTGAGGTTGGAGGTAGACAGAGTCAAAAGTTTCTCTGGCTAAGCATTCAAAGCTCATTTGCCAGAACATTGTAAAACAATTCCATACCCCAGGATATTACAAGTGAGTAGGATGAGAACGCACCACAAAAGAAACATTTGGAGGGTTAAAGTAGATAATTGTTGTCAACTGAAATTTGATGGGCATGGTTGATTATGGGAGTGTCAGGATACCATATAACAATTTCGATGCGAAACTAGCACTTCTCTCCTCTTGCTTTTGTGATACTAGCCAAATAGGGGGTTCGCACCATTTCCTGCCATTCCTTGAAATCTAAGCTAGAATAGAATGTGCCCCTTAATTTATGAACAATCCATATACTGGCATTGGTCTGACCACATCCATTCAAATCAATTTTGATATTCGATAGACCCTAAGTTGCCAGGAAACGTAGACCAACGGGTACGGGTACGAAACAAGACGGAAACGGCAATTTTCAACAAAACCTTGGATACAAAACGTCAACGGAACACGTCCGTACAACATACATACCAATACATACATAACATCCCATAACATAGCCTAGTAGCGCATCCATACAGTGACATCCATCACATCCATACATACATACATACATCCATACATCCATCCATAGGATACATACAGGCCATGACATAGCATCCATGGACATAGGAGCATCCATACATATATACATACAGTACATACATGAGACCATACATATACATACATACATATATGTATATATATATATATATATATGCGCGCGCGCGTATATGCATATATGCGCGCATAGTACTCATTTTAGAATTGTACTCCATGGACCATAAGAGATAACTGATAAAGCACTCAAAATGTTTTGTATTCATTGAAGAACCTCTAAGTTCTAAAGATTCATCATTCAACATGGTTACAATTTCAATGTTTCATATATACATGATTAGTTTAATGATTAGCTGGTCCTTGATGTCTCTTTGCTCTTCACAATGCTAAATGTTAGTTTAATGAAAACTGAATTTAGCAAGAGAAAAGAGAGAGTGTGATTTAGAATGGACCAAAGATGTCATTATATAGCTTTTAGGAAGTGTCTTTAGGAAGTTTGGGTGGGTAGATTAGGTTTAGGAGCAATAAATGTTAAAAAATTGTTTTTTTTTTTTTTTAGCTTTTAAACCTGAAAAACGTGCTAGAAATGCCCCAGAAGTTTCCGGGGCATTTTGGGCTCGTTCCGTACTGGAAACGATTCAGACAGGGTACGGGGGAGTTAGGGACGTTTCTTGGTAACACAGCTAAAAATGAAACATGGAAAAATCATGTTGTATGGGTAGCCATTCCATAATTGCATATTTTTCCTATGTTATCACGGATTTCGTCTTCCTGGTGTATGGGTTACATTTTTTGAATGAATAATTTTTTTCTTTTTATATGCAATTCAATTGAGGATGCATATTCTTAATGTTTTGGAGTCATATTCAATGACTGAATCATGCAACAGTGCTGACTAACAATTAAGGAACTTATGCATGTGACAAAATGAAAATACATATTGAATGATGATGATTTTCAATTGAGTGAACTAACTTGTTCCTTTTCTCTTCATCTTCTGCTTTTCTCTTTGACATGATCGACCTATTACTTAGCCTTCCATTATTAATTATTTCAGAGCCTTGCATAGTATATAGACTTGTAGCTTTTTATGATCTATTCTCTTTTCACTAAGCCTATAATGTTAACTTTTAGTTTTAATTGCTTGCATATTTGTATGTAACAGTTATCAATTTCTTACCACTCCATTTTCGTAAACAATCTCTTTGTTATTTCGCTTGAAACTGTAGGTGCAGGCTCAATTCCCAGTCTAGGAAGAATACAATGTTTTACATGCATACTAGAAAGCGTGTGTGGAATTATAATGGTACCTATATAATATGTTCAAGTTCTTCTTTTATATAAACAAATTCAGGAAGATAACTAGCTTTTGTGAGAGTCCTTATAAGTCATTTTTTTGATTCTGTACAAAATTCATATTTTGGATTCTATCTGAAGTTGCCTAATCTGCTGGTGGGTCCCATTTTCAAAATGGTCTAGAAACTTTTATGAAAATTTTCAGAAGATTTCGCAAGCAATTTGGTCCCAAATGCAGCAGTAATGTGGGTTTTTAACGTGGGCATTGCTGAAAATGAAATGAACACACAATTCAGTAGTTTAACAACCTCACGTACCGCTCTTTCCCTTCACTCCCATTCCTGCCTCATTTTTTATGTGCTATATATATTTCTATACTAGAAGAATGAATAAGATGTTGGATCCTTGATTGGTCATAGATCTTTATGTTTTGGTGACTGAATTGGTCTCATTTATGGTCAGAAACATGACATGTAGCATGTGTGAAAACTTTGACTTTAGTTAATCAAATCCTTGGCCTTCAAGTTTGCCCAGCATTTCAAGTATATTTTGATTTCTGCACTGAGCACTCTCATGTTCATGATAACCCAGAAACATGGAATATGATTGATTATCGGTAACCACCACTTTATGTAATCAGATACTGAATACATGGAGGTCTACAGGCAGTGAAGTTATTCACAGTCCTAAAATGATCCCTCAATCGTCATGCTTTTACTGTGCCGCTTATTGATTTTTAATCATCCATAGGAAGGAAGCTCTACAAAATTAAAGATGTGTTAGGTAGGAGTATAACCATTTTTATTGGGTACACTTGATATAGGCGACAATTTTGTAACAAGCTTTTAATGCCTACTGGCAGCCAGCAGCCAGCAGCCAGACAAGGGCCAAATCTGTTAACTTTGAGAGAGAGAGACGAGTGATGAATGTGTCTCTGATTTGTTGAAGAGGTCTACATCTCATGCTTAGAAGGCCTTTCAAACTGATAAAATTAAATGCCGTCAAATGTAACAAGCTGAATTCCTTTTTGAGCATACACATACACGTGAAATATTTCTGCCAGAAATCAGCATCAGAAGAAAGGCTATCTATTGTCATGTCATCCTTGAGTAAGTACTGTGTACAACTTCTCTGTTATTTTAATTTGACTTGTAGCCAGTCTTTTTAACCATTAAGATATGGTCCAAGTCAGTATAATGCAAGTTGCTTTGTAGACAGGTTTTTTGTTATGGATAACATGATTAATCCCATCTACAATACCATGATCGGTTCCAGAAAATATGGACAATTTGTTTAGTGTGATTATCCAGCAAAAGTAGTTTTAACTGTTTAAGGCCATTTTAGTGATGTTGAGATGGATAGAACTCATGATACAAGATTGAGCAGTGAGAGCTTGCAACCCCACTTCAAGAAAACATTTATCGTCATTGATACCCACATAGCAATGTTTTCAGTCTCACTTGGGTTTCGGCATTCTTAAACATCAAACAAAAGTAGTTTTTAAGGCCATATTAGCGATGTTGAGATGGATAGAGGCTCCTAGGTTGCTAGGATATGGGTACGGATTCGGTACGTGGATACGACAATTTTAAAAAACCCTTGGGTACGATACACCTTGGGTACGTCTGCACATATTTAATACACACATTTTTTGGTCTATAAGAAATACAAAACTTGAAAAATATAGTAGGATCAAGGTTCAAAACATTCAATGTGGTTGCCATACATATGATATATGAATATCATGTCAATATGAATAGAAACAATCTAGAATATTGTGTCTCCTCCTTTGAATGATCAATGATCAATAAAACAATGTCTTCCTCTAAACAATGGCTGCCTCTAAAGAAACTTGAACTCCTTGCAAGCAATGGCTGCCTCAAATCTCGTCCTCCTTGCAATGGCTGCCCCCAAACAAATCTTTCTTCCAATGGCTGCCTCCAAACAAATCTTTCTTCCAATGGCGGTCTCCTCGTCAATTCCTCTTTGGCTCTTTGCTCTTACACTTGCAAATGCCAACAATGAATTGTTTGTGTTTTGGTAATGGTTGAGTGCCTTTTATAGCTTTTAGAGGAGGTTAGGGCTTATTATTTATCCATTTATGAGTTACGGTTTGTTTTTTGGGTCATTGACTAAGTCAAAATAAAAATAAAAACAAAAACATTTATTAAAGATCTCCACCTCCAATTCGAAAAAATAAAATTAAAAAAATAGCCTGTGGGTACGTTCTGAGTATGTTTGTGATGTACTTGGGCATACTCGGGATGTATCCGTACTGTACCGTACCTGGGAGTAATACATACCGGGTATGTATCCGAGGGGGTTTGGGGACGTACCCATGCTTCCTAGGATAGAGCTGATGATCCAAAATTGAGCAGTGACAACTTGCAAACCAACTTCAAAAAACAACTCTTTTTCATTGAGTTATGTGTCTCTTTTTCCACCCTCTTCCTTCTTTGCACCTTTGATTTTCATAGCTCATCTAAAATTCCTCCGACTTTTGCTTTCCTCGAGGGAATTCTCTATCATAATTTGGGTGGCTTATTTGTTGTGTGACATGATGATCTAATTATTTTTAATTCGCTTATTCCATCTGCCATTTTTTTCTATTGAGCTTCTTACTTCTAAAAGATGATAGCCGTTTCCTCTTTTACCTCATTGAATCATTCTCATATTTACTTTCCTCTACTCTTTTTACCTTCTATCATTGTAATATTTTTTATGCATTCCCTTTGCAACTCTCCACAGGTCTTTCTTCTTTGCCAGTTTGCTTCCTTTTCATTTATCTATGCTATATTCACTTATGCTTTTTATCTTTTCCATGTATTGCATCTTGTTGATCTTCCAAGTGTTTTCTATTTCTTGTCATTGGGCATTTCTAGTTTGATACCTCTCAAACACCACGGTATCAATATTTAATTTTTCAACAGGGTCCGAGGTCATACAAAGACACATCTTTACCAGTTCATCCATCCATGGTTGTGGGGGCAATAGTAAATTCAAAACTGAGATTACAGATTATTCTAAGTTACAGTGCCCAATAAATTTAGATATTAGAAATGGAAGAAAGATATTCACTAAGTTGTTCTTCATACATTTGAAGTACTAATGGCAGGAAGTACATATTTGCAGAGAATACTACACTATTTGCAACTTCTTATATTTAGAGAAATTTAGGAACAGAAAAAGAAGAGTTCCATGGGGAATACAAGAAACTTGCGAATACCAATAAATGCCACATTGCATGTCAAAATCTTTCAAAACTTGAGAAATACCAAATGAATTCATACACACTTTGTTTTTTGTAATGCAAAAGAGAAAAATAGAAAGGGAATCAGCATTCTTACAATTAGATTTATTGATCAAGTCTCTTGGAAATTTAATACATAAATATCTTTTACTGCAAGTACATGGAGAAGATTTGTACGTGTGTTTGGATATCATAGACTTCATTAACATTTATGAAAGGCACAATGGTAAAGGGTGCATGTCATATGATTTATTTGAATTGATAGACATAGTCAAAGCAAGAACATATATTAAAGAGTTGGCAAGGGAAAGCGATAAGGCACTAAATTTAAACAGCATGCACTGCCTACACGAGAAAGAGACCCTGTTCAAATGTTCTGTTTGTGAGAGATTATGTACTTATAATGAAAGATATTCTCCAATAAAGGAAATATTTCAATGTTTGCAGACCTGTTTTGTCTTGGAGCAGGTTCTGCGAGAAGTTGATTTACTTAGAAGGAAGATCACAACAACAGGAAAGCAACATGCTTCTTTATGTGCTAAGGTTTGCTGGATATAGTATCTTCATTTATTTCATGAACAAATAGTTTTCGTTGGAGAAGAAAACATTGATATCTTTTAAAGACATGAGGTTTTCACCGTCCATAACATTACATAGAGATTTAGGATAAAACTGTGTCGGATATTTTGAATCGATGTTTTGGTTCACACTCTGTGATGATGATCCATAATCGGAATGAAAGAAAGATTTTGAATCAACGTTTCGGATCACACTCCATGATCCATCGTCAGTTGGAAAGAAAATTTTTCAATCTACGTTTAAGATTACACTTCGTGATCTGAAATGTTGATTCAAAATCCGTGACACGGGTTTATCCTAAAGGTCTTTGTGTATTGATTTCTATGTTGAAACAAAGGGTCGAATGAAATTTTTTAGACCAATGTAGCCTAGAGAGAATTGTGTATGGTATGAGAAAATGGTAGAAGGGCATGTTCCCATTTCTTCTCTTTTTTAATAGTAGCTAAAAATTGTAGATATGGATTCTATTGGAACTCAAAACAATAATTCTATATGAGATTAGCAATTGGTAAAAGGGTCGACTTTATTTTTTTTGCTTTTGGTTAATTCTAACATCTTTAATGTCATTCAATCAAGCATATACCTTTGGTCCTTTGATTTAAAATCCATCTTCGATAGGAAATGCATCCTAAGAAGAGGATGGAAGGGGGGAAAATAGGATTGTATGAGTTCTCAAAGAGAAAGCTTCACCAAAACCACTATGGACATTTTAGAAGACTAATAGAGGGCTTTCAAGAAGCTCGTGGAGAAGATCAAATTGTAGATATGAGATTTTTTGCCTCCATCTCCTTTTGCAATTTACTAAGATCTAGTGCAGGACAGACTCTTATTTGCATGTTAAAGTTTGTGTCTCCTACTGAGAGACTAAGCTGAGTTTTTTTCTGGCTTTTACAATTTCTTGATCCAATAAAATAGCCATAAGATCTTGTAATGCCCCATTTTTCGAATTAATACCAAATGAAGACTTCTTGCCACTCCCTTTCTGTGGTAAAGAAGAATAAGTGAACAAGGGAAGTAATTGCACTTCATTTCAGTTTCCTTTTATTAGATTTAATGTTTTCTTTTAGTTTTTTTCCTTAATGAGGCAGGTCAGTTGGGTTTGGAGGAATTAAAGAGGCAAATTACAAAATAAAGTGAAGCTTAAGAGGCTAGTCCTCATCTAATTGGCCTTTGGCGCCAAACAAGGAGTATAAAAAGGATTGTATGACTTCATTTGAAGATCATCTTTGGTGCATTTTACATCTACATTTTGTTTGTTGGCCTAGTTGCTCAATACCATTCCACTTGAGGACGAAAACCCCCTTGTGTGGCATGCAAGGAGGACGAAAACCTTCCTCGTGGCTTGGTGGAGAATGAAAAATCTCCATGGTGGTGCATTGAAGACATCTCTTGAAAACTTGCTTGCTGATTTGGATTAGGGGCATTAAGAATAAGGATTACAAAATCTTTGCATGATTTTTGGAGCTCTTCCCTAGGGGAGCGACTAGGGTTTGGTGCTGGTTCGGTGCCTTCTAGGGAACGTAATTCATATATTATTTTATATTTTGATTATCTATAATTTTTAAGGCCAAAATCCATGATTTGGCTATTTTTGGAGGGGTTTATCTATTGTTTTCAGCCCTTGTTAGTGGCTGCCCTGTTGCTGTCATAGATTTAATTAGAACAGTGTATCTTTGCTGATTTTCTCCACTTATTTATTGCAAATTAGATGGATATTGGTTTCCGTAATTGAAATAATTATTTAGAAGTAGTTTCAGGCTATTGTGCATGGTTTTAGGGTGCATTTGAGTCCCTATACAGTTTGTTACTAGGGTTTTAAAGAATATTACAGCTTCTGTTATAAATATCAGATTTTACTTCACTTGGGTTTGTGTGGTTTCCTTCTTTTTCAGCTTCAGCCCGTGAAAAGGGATATTACAGATTTATTGTTGTCTGATTTGCGAATTTCAATTTGAAATCTGCTGGAGTTAATTTTTGTTTCCCTAATTTCTTCCACACTTTCACTAGAAGTATATTTACTTTGGACTCTCCATCTATCAATCGACGCGAAACAAACTATTATGTCCAATTTCAATGGTTACTTTTGGAGCTTTGGTACACCATTTTTTGTTACAGAAAATATATTCTGATCTTTATTTTTTCGTTATTACCACTTGTGGTTGTGCTAACATTTGTGCTTTGGCTAACAGTGGTAAACAATCCATAAACATTTTTACTTGCAGGATTACCATTGTACCATTGATTACAGATGCCAACTTCTATAACATATATGCTTCATTATTATTTTTGATTTTCACTTATAGTTTTGTTCTTGGTCTATCCATTCGTCATGCACTGTTTGTGGTGGCCTGGCCTCTTTCACCTGTCCCCTATCATTTGTCTGATTCTTAATGTCCTTGACAGTCTGGATTACATCTTCCATTCGTTGCTGCTGCACAAACGCATCTAACTGTTTCTTTTAGGTTGCACTTGTGATTGCTAAACAAATACTTGTCTTTTTGAATAAAAGTCTTTTGGATACATCTGCTTAAAAAGGATATTGTCCAATGTTGTGGCTCCAACTACCAGATAAATATTCAATGGGAGTGGGGGTCAAAGCCAATGCTTGGGAAAGAACTTCTCAAGCTGGTGCCATTAATGGATGCGTCACACAAAGTTAAGAGGGGTTAGGAACAAAGAGGTGGTTGGCCCAAAAAAGAAAACAAGTCTTAATATATTTACTATCAAATATTTAACCAAGGTATAATTAGTCAATAATCACTAAATAATTAATTAATTGTTTTCTTGACTGTTATTTCCTTGTTAAATACTTAATAAACCCAGATACCTAGATTTAGGAGATGGCAAACATTGTATGTGCAAGTTAGGGGATTGTTTTTGCAATAGGGGATTCCAAATATGACTATGCTTGTATCCATTATCTGGATTTAAATTTTGAGGACAATTTTCTGTCTCAATAGCTTCTCCAATCCTCCTATCTTTCCGCCTTCCCTCCAAACGGTAAGCATGCTTAGTCTTATACTTGTGCTCCGCTAGTGCTGACTTCTTCAAATTACCATGGTGTAAGTTCTTGGTATGTTCCTCATACCTAGTTTGAAACAATCTCCTTGTCTCCCCGATGTATGGAATACCACACATTTGCGGAATTTTATATACCCCTTTTCTGAGCTTCAGTTCCCTTAGATTTTTTCTTCACTTTAATTTCAACTATGTTTTCTGATTTCATTTAAGGACAATCATCATTATCGCGATCACTCAGATCACATTCTGTGCACAATTTTGGAACTTTAACTTTTGCATTGGGACATCCTTTTGCAATGTGACCTCACTTTTTATATTTTCAGTATTGCATATCAGGTCTTTCTTTCTTATCCCTTATTAGTGGTGTCCTTGAACCTCGACTACCACTACTACTGTTGCTTAATGAACTTGGTTTTTTTTTATCGTAGTACTATCCACTTGAAGGTGATTGTTGTGCCATCATACATTGCTTGGACATTCAAATATATCACGTCTTTACATTACATACCACCTAGTACTTTACCAGACCATTGTCGTGCACATTTTTTATGATAAGTAAAAAAGAAATGCATTGATATGAAAAATTTCTGATTACAACTTGCTTTTACCTCAAGTTTATAGCTTTCCAAAGAAAGAGTTCTTTCTAAATCCATGCTTTTCATGTACTGCCTTTGTATGGATACTCAAATAACTTGCATGCAAAAAGCTTGATCCAAAATGCAAAGCCACCAAAAAGCAACAGACTTAAACAAACATGCCATTCTCTTGCATTCAATACTACAAACATCCATGCATGCTCATTACTAACAAACTCCACACTTTTCAAGTTCCACCTTAGCACGGTAACTCAAGTAGCTTACATGCAGAATGCATGATCCAACATGCAAAGCCAGCATACTTAAAGGAGCATGCCTGATTTTTGCACAAGGCTTCTTTTATATTGCATGCATGAATGATTTCACCTTCGCAAAACATGCTTGCATGCTTCATACAAATAAATCCAAGTCAAAAGAAAAAGGAAAAAGAAAGAAACCCTTAATTTTGTGCATGATATGTCTTTTTTGCCCCTATGCTTGTTGGGATGGTTTGACGATGTAAATCTTGTCCCTCTTCAAAATGTGTAGCTTGATGATCCGTAGTAGGAGAGTGGCTCATACAATCCTATTTTCTCTTTAAAGTTAACTTCTGCACCTCTTCAAAGGGGGACACCACACTTTCCAATATCATTATTCTTTGGGGCTTCATGTTCATGCAAAGATATAGATTCTCCATATTCTTTCAAAGAAGGAATGGTTGCTTTCTATGCTCAAATATTTCTTGACCTTAAGCTACTCTAATATGATTCCCAATAGTACGCTTCCACTAGATGACCTTTTTATTTTGCTTAGGTTGCACCACCACAAAACCTTTATCAGAAGAGATAGAATTACCTTTTGACAACTTTTGAATTGAAGTCATGGTGTGTGGGCATGAAACACTCAAATATCCATATTCAAAACATTCCCTACATTAAAAGCATTGTTTTTATAACCAACTTTTTGGGTTTCTTATGAACCCCCAAAACTAGGGAAAAACCAACAGAGAGGCCAGTGCTTGAATCCACCTCCACAAATTATGGTGCATGTCGTGATTTTTTTGTTTGTCCCCAGATTCATGGAAATGAATTTTCCAATCACATTGCTATTCTATTTTAGAGTTGAAGGTGTCCAAAAATGTGAAGGTAAATTTAACAGCCTAACCCACCCATGAAAAAAAGAAAGGGTTTTTAGCAAAGGGTCAAAATAAGAAAAGTAGGGCTTCATAAATAGCTCGACTCCCTTGTGAAACCAAGACCTCTTACTATAAATCACATCCTAGTCCTCTAGTTCAAGAAAAAAACACAATAAAAAACCCTTGGGCACAAGGGTAAATGTTTACCTCATCCGAAATGTGAGGAGACCGGTATTGGCCTATCCACTCACTTAGAGGAGGTAGGGAGGTGTTACAGTGTTACAGGTTGGGAGGTAGGGAGGTGTTACAGTGTTACCGAAGACTCTGAGACGGTGGGACGGGGTTTCCGGGATGGAATTTTTTTTCTAAATTTTGAGGATGGTGGGGGGACGACTAATTAAAAATATAAAAATACAGTGACTAAACTATATAAATAAGCTGAAATAAAACCATTTGAGACTTAAATAAGATGAATTAAAACCATTTGAGACTCAAAGAAGATGAAATAAAACCATTTGAGATTTAAATAAGATGAAATCATGAATATCAATTACATTTAAACTATGTTACCAGGAAACGCCTTGCCCCTCTGAACCCTGTCAAAATTGTTTTTGAAACTAAAATTGGTACAAAACGTGCTAGAAACGTCTCATAAACTTGTACATGCTTTTGTTACCTTGGCCATAGCCTCCTTGTAATATGGAGAGCGAGCAACATGAATAGGATCCCAATAACATAAAAAAATATCTCGATAGCATCGTCTGCCTCTTCCCTTGCCTTTGAATCAAACATGTCTACAACTGGATTGGGGGTTGACCCCATGACCTTTCTTTTTCCTCTGTTGTCAACTTCTGTCATTCCAAAACTAGAACTAGCCAAAGTATTTCTGCCAGTCCTAAGAGAGCTCAAAGGAGTGTTAACCTCACTTCTAGTACCATGAACTTTTGGAATGCTGTTATGGTATTTTCATTAAAAAATCTCACCATCTTTGTTCTCTGATCAAGTGAAAGAGCCTTACAAAGACCAACCCCCCTTCGTGTGTAATATCCCCTTTGGGGACAAAACTGAAAATTAAGGAAATTAGCTCAAACCCCAATGTTAGCCAGTTTGTTTTTTAAATCAACAAACTGAAAATAATTATGGAATTCAAGTCCACTTTTCATATGCAAATCAATGAATAATGCCACAAAACAATTATTTTATCCACGACAATATTTATAAATCATAAATACGTCAAAAGATGGACGGAATATTAGATTATACAGTTGGAATTAATTATTTAAATCAGCAGCAGACTAGCCAAATCCGAGGGCTAGGAAAAATAGATAAACTTCTCCAAAAATCACCAAAATGGAGATTCCGGATTTATAAAGTGAAAGTAATTTGAATATGAAACAAAAGATTAGATTTGTGCCCTAGATGGCACCAAACACACACCAATGCAAGTCTCCCTACAAAAGAGGGGCTCAATAATATATATAAAAATCAGATTATAGCTTCTTCTTCACAAATCTGCAGTGATCACACAAGATATGGGGGTTTCCGCCCCCTATAAAGTACTAGAAGGGTTTTGGTCCTTCTAGGAGATGCCACACACTTGGGTTTTCGTCAAAGAGTGGAAGAACTAAGATCAACCAACTGACAAGTCCAATAGAGAAAATGTGTCAAAGATGTATATATGCAAATGAGCTCCCAAGTCTCCTTTTATAACCTCCTCTTTGTGCCAAAGCTTGAAAAAAGCAAGGCCGACCTGTACAAGTCATTCTTTTAATCTTTATTTGGCATTTATAATGCATAAAACCTAGCTGATCCCTTATAATGGGATTTTACAATGATAAAGCATGAATATAAATGAAGAAAACTGAAATATAATCCACGATCTTCCCTTGTTCATCCATTGCTTGCCTTCGGAAAGAGGAAAGCCAAGGAATCCTTTATTTTGGATTAATTTGTAAAAAGGGGACATTACATCATGTAAGATGCAACAAGTGTGCATTGGTCTTGGTGATGTTTCCATGCTAGGTTAGTGCACATATTTTGCACTTCCATAGTTTACCCCCCCTCCAGACTCAGGGTTCTCAAGTATCCGAGCAAATCGTAGCAATGACTTCTTTTTATCAAATGGTCCAATGACAAATGTGGACAACATTTGAGAGGGACAATTGGTAGCACTACCAGTTGCTATTGGCACTACATTTTGTTTCACTTCTTCACCTCCCTTGATTATGTCATCACCAACGCTTCCACCTATCTCAAGCTCAACCCTCTCCTCTTATTCATAACCATACTCAGACGAATTCATTGTGATGATTGTTGGGGCTGCAATGAATTTAAAAAACAACCATAACTATATGCAATGAATTAAAAAAAAGCGATAACTATAGGCAATGACTATAATTTTAATTTATAAACAAGTAAAACAAACATAATTATATGTATTATGCAATGAATTAAAAAAAAATGATAACTATATAGTATATGCAATGATTAAGAAAAAGTAAAACATTCATAACCATATGCTTTGTGCAATTAATTAAAAAAATGCCATAAGTTATAACTACATGCAAATTGCAATCACAATGATTTGAAAAACGCATCCATAGGCTATTAGGCCCATAACTATATGCAATGTTTTTAAAAAAATAACAAAACAAAAACATATAAACTAAAACATCAAACATAGCTGTAGTAGTATTAAAATTTTCATTTTTATATGTACATTCATGTATATCAAAGTTTTTGTATTCTTAGTGTTATTTTTTTAAGAATGTGTATCATACCATCATGGTCAAGTTAAACCTAGCGAAACCTATTCAATGAATCAACAATCAAGAATTTTATGTTTTAAGATTTAAAAAGAATATAATTTTAACCCTAACCAGTAACAACCAAACCCTATGCAGTATGCATTTTATAAAATCATACAAACTATGAACACGATTACATTGTGAATGTAGATACAAAAACTTAAAAACGACCCCTAAAATATGCAAATAGAAGCTAAATTTTAAAAACTAGAGATTATTGTCAAGCAAATAAAATTATAAATACCTCTTACTTGCTCTTGCCCTTCTTTGTCTTGCTCTCCTCTTCTTCTCTTTGCGCGCTTTGCTCACTTTTCTCACTTTGCTCACTTTGCTCAAGCGTGATTATTGAATGTGATATGGAATGAGGCCATAGAGTCATTTTATAACTTAGAATGTCACTTTTAGGGTTAGGGTTATGTTATTATGTTTGTTTTATATTATTATTACTTTCCATTAAAAAAATGTCAAAAAGTGTGTTTTTTTAAAGAAAAACTTTTAAAAGTCGTGTTGTGACCTTGGGGATTTCTAGACGTCCTTGGGACGTACCTTGCCTATCTTGGGGACGTCCATACGTCCCCGCCGTCCCCAACACGTTTTGGACATTCCTAGTACATCCCCTAACTTTTTTGGATGTCCCAGACACTTGGTTTTTGGGGGGGACACGTCCTTGCATAACGCTGAGGTGTTACCACATCGATGGTGTTTATGGAAACCTACAAGAGGTCTTTCTTTGTGCTGCCTAAGATTCCTTTTGGCATTTGATTGCTTTGGTTTCAATATAGCCTCTTTGAACCAGGCTTTAACATGAGGCTTATTTGTATTTGTGAATAGTGTAGTGAATGACGCCATGAATAGTTTGCAGTCTAGGGAAGATTATGGGTACTTAGACGTGTAGGTTTCTATAGAAAAACAATTACAGGAGAATGATAGTATTATTTCTGATATACAAGAAAGAATCGCTAAACTTGAGAAGATCTAAGACGCCCCATTGATTTTCCATACTTTCAGCAGCTTAATGAAATGGTTTCAATTTTTAAGAACAAGCAATCAGAGAATCATTCAACACGAGCACCTTAAAAAGGAAACCACAACATGAGCACCTTAAAAAGGGAACCATGACCCAACTGCAATCTATTAAAAAACAAGTCGAGAAACAAAATTTGTGGGGTGCAAGTAGTTAAGGGAAGAAAGCACCTCCAATTGTTGAGATGGCTTTCCAAGTGAAGCTTGAAAAAGAAAAGGCACGACAAACCAAGGCACTCGACCTTTGTGTTCGTGGCCTCCCTATGTCAGTTGATCCCTTACAAACAGGTCACACATTTTTGCGTGAATCTTTAAAGTTAAAGGATATCTCCCTTAAGAAAGTTTTTCCATTGTTGGATGACACCCTTGTTATCCAATTCTGAACTGCAGAAGAGCATTTGCAAGCTCTTAAGTCAAAAAAGAGACTCTTCCCCATCCAATAATTTATTTAGATATAGATCTCACATGACTCCAGTTGGAGGAGCTTCGAAAAGCTCGTATTTAGGTTGTGGCTTCCAGGAAAGAAAACAAGTGGGCTGCTATCCAAGATTGTAGGGCTATCATTCGTGATTTTCCCCCTGTTGGGCGCTCATGCACTTGATCATTAGCATGATGGAAACCTTGGGTTTCAATAGGAAATGGGGGCATCTCAATTGCCTATTGGAATTGCAATGATACTTATGGCCCTCTCCAGATACCTTCTAGGATGTTTTTGTTTCTCAAGATATCATCTTCTTTACTGAGATCCATGAGAGCTCTGAGTGGACTCTCGTTTAAGTCATAGGTTATGCATGAGTCTTGGCCTGTTGGCGACTTGTAGATCTAGTGGTATTCGTGGTTCAAGTGAAGTGGCTCACCTCATTCGTGACGACTGTAGGTGTAGAGGATCATTGGTAGCTTTTGATTTCCGTTCTAGATATATGTGGTAACATGTTCAGAGGGGTCCATCCCCTGTCTGGGTCCATCTCCTGTTTGTGATACCATCATTAGGTATGCTACTTCTCCCATGCCGCATTGCCCTTCATGAGGTATGTTTGTTTTATATTATTATTACTTTCCATTAGAAAAATGTCAAAAAGTGTGTTTTTTTAAAGAAAAACTTTTAAAAGACGTGTTGTGACCTTGGGGACGTCTAGACGTCCTTGGGACGTACCTTGCTTGTCTTGGGGACGTCCATACGTCCCTGCCGTCCCCAACACGTTTTGGACGTTCCCGGTACATCCCCTAAGTTTTTTGGACGTCCCAGACACTTGGTTTTTGGGGGGGACACATCCTTGCATAACATTGAGGTGTTACCACATCGATGGTGTTTATGGAAACCTACAAGAGGTCTTTCTTTGTGCTGCCTAAGATTCCTTTTGGCATTTGATTGCTCTGGTTTCAATATAGCCTCCTTGAACCAGGCTTTAACATGAGGCTTATTTGTATTTGTGAATAGTGTAGTGAATGACGCCATGAATAGTTTGCAGTCAAGGGCAGATTATGGGTACTCAGATGTGTAGGTTTCTACAAAAAAAAGTTACAGGAGAATGATAGTATTATTTCTGATATACAAGAAAGAATTGCTAAACTTGAGAAGATCTAAGATGCCCCATTGATTTTCCATACTTTCAGCAACTTAATGAAATGGTTTCAGTTTTTAAGAACAAGCAATTAGAGAATCATTCAACACGAGCACCTTAAAGAGGAAACCACAACATGAGCACCTTAAAAAGGGAACCATGACCCAACTGCAATCTATTAAAAAACAAGTCGAGGAACAAAATTTGTGGGGTGCAAGTAGTTAAGGGAAGAAAGCACCTCCAATTGTTGAGATGGCTTTCCAAGTGAAGCTTGAAAAAGAAAAGACATGACAAACCAAGGCACCCGACCTTTGTGTTCGTGGCCTCCCTATGTCAGCGGATCCCTTACAAGCAGGTCACACATTTTTGCGTGAATCTTTAAAGTTAAGGATATCTCCCTTAAGAAAGTTTGTCCATTGTTGGATGACACCCTTGTTATCCAATTCTGAACTGCAGAAGAGCATTTGCAAGCTCTTAAGTCAAAAAAGAGACTCTTCCCCATCTATTAATTTATTTAGATATAGAACTCACATGACTCCAGTTGGAGGAGCTTCGAAAAGCTTGTATTTAGGTTGTGGCTTCCAGGAAAGAAAACAAGTGGGCTGCTATCCAAGATTGTAGGGCTATCATTCGTGATTCTCCCCTTGTTGGGCGCTCATGCACTGGATCATTAACATGATGGAAACCTTGGGTTTCAATAGGAAATGGGGGCATCTCAATTGCCTATTGGAATTGCAATGATACTTTATGGTCCTCTCCAGATACCTTCCAGGATGTTTTTGTTTCTCAAGATATCATCTTCTTTACTGAGATCCATGAGAGCTCTGAGTGGACTGTCGTTTAAGTAATAGGTTATTCATGAGTCTTGGCCTGTTGGCGACTTGTATATCTAGTGGTATTCGTGGTTCAAGTGAAGTGGCTCACCTCATTCGTGACGACTGTAGGTCTAGAATATCGTTGGTAGCTTTTGATTTCCGTACTAGATATATGTGGTAACATGTTCAGAGGGGTCCATCCTCTATCTAGGTCCATTTCCTGTCTGTGATACCATCATTAGGTATGCTATTTCTCCCATGCCCCATTGCCCTTCATTGTGAATGTTAATGGGGACCCGTACTTCAACCTTTATCTGGAGATCTCTCGATATTCAGTGGTTGATAATAGATATCATTCTTCTAGAAAAATTCAATGCCCATACAAGAACCAATCATACACCTATTCATGATCTTGCACAAGACGAGTCATGCCTTCAACAACCACATCTTAAAGATTTTGGTTTATAGAGAGAATCAATAGAGAGTGGCTTGCCTCATTCATGACAACCTTAGGTCTAGAGTATCATTGGTAGCATTTGATGTCCATTCTAGATATACGTGGTAACAAATTTAGAGGGGCCCATCTCCTATCTACGATGCCATCATTATAGTATGCTACTTCTCCCATGCATCATCGCCCTTCGTTGTGCATGTTGATGGGGACCCTTACTTTAACCTTTATCCGGAGATCTCCCAATATTCACTTGCTGATATTATTCTTCTGGACGAATTCAATGCCCATACAAGAACCAACCATACACCTATTCATGATCTTGCACAGGATGAGTTATATCTTCAACAACCACATCTTGAAGAGTTTGGTTTATAAAGAGGATCAACGGAGGAAATACTTCGGTCACATCCTATGGTAGGCACCTTCTCGAGATGGTGGAATCCTAGAGTCTCCACATTCTCAATGGGAGTTCGTGTTTCCCTGATTCAAGTAGATTCCTCGCTAGATTATCCCTCCCTAGAAAACCAGAATTGTGATCCCTCCCTAGATTATCCCAATGTAACAAAGAATTAGCAAAAGAGGGCTGCAAGGAGTTTCCGTTGGGAATAGAACCACTAGGCTTACCTTTCCCAAGAGTGATTTTTGACATTTTCCTTACACCGACACATACAAAGATGAATTTTCCCCAAGTACTGATTTTGACATGGATGATTCTCCCTTTCTCAAGCCTTATAACAACACCGATACCTTTATCATGGTGATGTCTCACTAGTGGTGCCATAGGAAGATAAAATAAGCATGAAACATGGTCACCCTTCCTAACCAATGGTGCGTGATTACAACATACTTGAAATGAAAAATTGGCCAGTAAGAGAAATAGAATACTCACATACCATGGGCTGCTTGTGATGTCTTTATGCTTCAGAATCTCTGAGTTTGAATCAACACTCTTCATATGCATGATTTCTTCACCAAATGGAATCCTTTCCTTCTTGTATTCTTCCCAAATTTGTTGGTGCTTGTTTTGGGTCACCTTAGGCTTTTGATTAAGGCTGGGAATTCCATTCGTTGACCTCCTTTTGACTGCACTTTGGAACAGTCCAGACAGCTGAAAATTATCAACTCCCAATTTTTGTAACCCAAGCTCTCTCTCTTCCCATTTGGTACCCTTCATCTTCACAATGCGGTTAGAGTATTCTTTATGATGACCAAAATATTGCAAAGACATAGCATGAAGGTGATGTAGCAATTCCTTGAGAAGAAGATGAAATTGCTTATTGTAGGTTGTTGTCATGAAATTTGCATTGCAAGCTGAAAGTGATTAACATGAGCATCCGGAAAAGCAGGCTCTCTTCATATCCATGGGCATGGCCTCCCAACAAGGTCACCCGGAATTCTAACCCTATTAACCCCTTGCAATTCTGATTTTTCTCCATTCTTGGCATCATGATGATGACCCATTTGCCATGATTTACTATGGAGCATAAAACTTTTCCCATGGTCATCCTTTTCAACCGTTTGCCCATGACTACAAATCTGGGATGGCATGGTAGAAAGCAACAAATCTGAATTAGCTTCATACCTTTTGTTGTCTAATGTCTTCATATGTGTTTGGAATGTCTTCGTGGCTCTTACCGAAGTCTAATCCATCATCATTTTGCTCTTCATTGACTGTTGTTAGGATAATTCCAGCAGGCTGAGAGTGATTATTAGCACCCAAAAAATGCCCTTTCTTCATGGGTATGACTTCCAACATTGCCATCCCTATGTTCCTTCCCCAAATCTGATTTTTCTCTACTAATTTTCAGCCTTATGCAACCATTAGACGCCAACAATTCATCATCAAACACTAAAAGATTTTTACCCTAGGTTGTATGCTCCTTAATCTCTTTTTCATCCTTGGCACGTACTCCACAATTTCACCTAACCCTTATGTCTTAATGGTGATGTTCGGAAAATCAAGCAAGAGCTCCACTTTGGAAAGAATGTTGGGGGTTTCTAAGACTCCCAAGGGCTGCTCCCTCTTGCTAACCAGCTGCTGTAATAGATCTTTTTCCTTCGTAGCCTCAGTTTGATGGCCATCCTCATCGCTATTTGCACCTTCAAATTTCACCATGGCTTCCTCTTCATCAAGCTCCATTGCCTCTCCTTACTTTGCCAGGGGCTCTTCTCCTCTAGGGTTAGGATATCTTTCGCATGACCCTTGTGCATGGCTCAGGGCTTCGACAAAGTTTCAATGCCAACTCTATCTTTTCTCCATCCGAAAAACTCGAAAAATGATAGGGCATCATGAATAACTTCCGAAAGGGCTTGATACTCTTTAAAGCTAGCTGCAACATTATTAACCTTTGAAACCCTAGGTTCTTCCTTGGTTCTGATTTCCTTCTTAGCAATGAAGGTAGGCCTAGAGGGCCTTGATAAGAATGACCTCTCCCTCCGGCTATCATGTATTGTGCAAGAAGCCCTTCCCTCCTTGAATGTCCTTCCCTTATGTAGATTTTGCATAATAAGGGCAAGAGAGTCCAAGGTGTATGCTAGTCTTTCTTGCATTTTCATCATTTTGTCCATCTTCTCTTCACCTCGCATGAAACCCTTAGTCTAGGAAGACCGAAGCTCTGATACCACTGTAATGTCCCTTTCTAGGGCTGAACTGAAAAATAAAGAATTAACACCAATCCCACTTGAGAGTAATCTGATTTTTATGACAGAAAATCTGAAAAAATATTAGAAACCCTAGCAGTGAACTAAATTAACCCTTTTAGGGCATCAAACACCCTCCAAACAAGCTGAAAATAGGTGCATAAATCTTTTTAAATATTATATTCAATTAATGGAACAAACACCAAGCCAAAGCAATCCCAGAACATGTGCAAATTATGAAATTATACAATGCTGCAATTAAATAAATGTCAGCAAAAATACAGTCCACAAAATGAGCTCAAAATGAGATCTCCAAACCCCGATAAATGTCAGACAAGTGATAGATCAGCCTTTAAAATATAGAGAGACCTGAATATCAACTAATGGAATGCCAAATCGTGCCCTAGAAGACACCAAAACACATTCACACACAAGTTGCCACCCTAGGAAAAGGTGCCAAAGTGAATGAAAACCCTTGATATGCTTCTCCTCAATGTCCTTACTGTCCAACTAGCATATAGTCTTCATAAAAGTCCTAAACACCACCAAATTGGAGAGATTTCGTTCTCCAACCTTCAACAAGGAAAGGTTTTGTCCTCCTTGCTTGCCACACTAATGGATTTTCGCCCCTTAGTGGTTGGATTAGAGCAACCAGCTCTAGAACCAAATAGATAAAAGTATATAAGATAAAAAGTGATGTGCAAATGAGCCTATGAGACTCCTCTTATACCCTTTAGTTGGCGCCAAGAGTCATAAGAGGTAATGATCGAGTGCATAAGCTTGCTTTATCTTCTATTTCCATGTTGAAAACTCTCCAACCTTGCCAACCTCATAAGAAGCTCATTTCTTCTTTTAAGTTTTATGAAAAGCTCTCCAACCTAGCCGACCTGCATAGGAAGGTAAATACAAACGAAAAATATAATATTAATTAGGAAAAGGCTAAAATATAACTCAAGTTCTTCCCTTGTTCAACTTCTTCTTGCCCATGGGAAGGAAGATGAGCAAGAAGCCTTCAATTTATGGATTAATTCGAAAAAGGGGACATTACAAATATGGTGCCCACACTATGATAGTGAGCACCGAATTTTCCCGGTTTTTATGAGGAATTCAATTATCTTTTCTTACAAAGTAACTGTTTGCGCACTTGTGAGATTAGAGTTGAACAGTTTGACACAACCTGGCTCAGAAAGTTGGATATTTGTTGGCAGCAAAATCGAAATATGGACCAAATTAGTGGGCCCTAACAACTTTAGATTAGATCATGTCTTTTGCATAACTGCAACATGCTCGATTACGATATACAATGGTATGTGGATGTAGCAACATAGTTCGTTTTACTGTCGTCTGAGCCAATAGCTGGAAACTAGAAAAACTTGGCTCTTGTAATGAATACAGGCAGACAACTATTTTGTATTGGCACAGGACTCAGGCAAATACTCAGAGAATCTGGGTACATAAAGGACAAAATTACCGCGTCATTTTTACCTGTTAAATTTGGGTCTGGTATTTTATGCTAGCATAGCCACATGATTCAGTCCAAGCAGTTTGAGATTGGTAGAAGGAAAACTAGCAAGGGATTGGGTGGTGAATGGAGTAAGGGGGTCGGACCGAATCTTGTTAGGCAAGTTTGGCTAAAATTGGAGCATATTGCATGGGTCATTTTGTGGCAAGTTCCTTTCTGGGCAAGATTGGGAGGCAGTAGGTCAATCACATAATGGTGCACTCGGCTTTGTATGATAAACCAATAGCTATCAATGTTAGATTTTCTTTCCAAAACATTGGCCAAAGGATGCTATTTTGAAGATTGAGTTCCTCCTCAGTTAATGCTCGAAGAGTGAGTCAGGCCAATCCTCTAGTGGCAGTCAGATTTGAAATTTAGATTAAGCATCTATAACATTTATTGCCTGATGGCAACCAAGCAAGATTGAGTAACTACTGGGAATGATTATTTGGATTCTTTTTAAATATTTTTTAAGCATTTTGGATTAGGGAAATCATCTACTTCTCAGCAAATATGTCCCAAGGAACCAAATTGATTTCAAAGCATGTGGTGCATGCTCCTCTTTGGAGCAGTAAATTGGACATTAGATGGCACCTCTGATATAGTGATAGGTCTCCCTTTGTGTCATGAAAGTCATCAGATAGGTGATGCTATCTTAGCTTGGTCCCAGGCTTGATGCGGTCAGGGTATGGAAATTTACCAAGACATTGGATATCATCAGGATGTCACAGATAGTTTGAACACGATTTCAAATTTCAACGTTTTTGGATGGTGAACATATCCTCTTAGTTGGCTAGTTAGAAATCTAGATTTTGTTGTTGCAACTACAGACGCCACTCACGTTGATAGTGCTAAGTATCAATGGATCTGTCAGTGTTCGCTATGATTATGGAAATCAGATTTATATCAAGTTTAGTCAATAATATGCCCTCAGAGGATTTTGGGTAGAACCCTATCATGTAATAGCTTCGCAGAAAACGCTGCTTATTGATGCCGTATCTCTTGCACAGCTATTTAGTTCATGAATTCGAACCATCTTACTTTGTCACATAGAATGTTCACTTGGACCTCAGAAAATGCAAAACTATTCGAAGTACATAGCCAAATAGCTAGAAGCTTTTCCAAGTTTTTGTATAGCTATGAGTTTTCACTCTTCACGAAGCAACCAAATTCAGACTAAGATGGGTGGAACTCTTCACATTACAAAATTCCGGATTCCAAGCCATTTCAACTTTGGGGAGATTGTGGGAACGTTCTATCTACATGGCTTTTCCAGTTTTGATATTGATCACGTTAATCGAGGAACTACCTTTGGGCTCAATGACCACTGAAATGCTAGAACTACACATAGATGGATTGTACTAAATGAGCTATGAACACTTTACCATATGCTTTTGAATTTCAACTGTAATGCAAACTAGAATTCAGTGTCAATTAATGTTGGAATCAACTATTGGATCATGTTCGTAATGACTTGTATTGCTGACCAAGGGATGATTTTGCCTGATCGGGACCCATAAACTTGGATCTGTCCAATATAAGTATTCCACCCGTATAGACTCATAAGTTTACTATCAAATGAGATCAATATAAGATTCTGGAACTTCAAACTGGTTTGTACTTGAATTGACAAAGGGTATGCTAGAAGCAGGTGCCCCTATCCATTTTTTATTGATAACATACTAGCAACTAAGTTTTTCGGGATTGAAATTGACCCAAGATGGGCTCAGGTTCAAATGAATTTGGAATACTCATACCATTGTTTTAGTAGCATTTTCAATGTTGAAGCAACATGAAAAGTTTGTCATCCTATGTGTAGCAGCTCATGTTCATCGTTCTATAAACTTGGAAAGTTCTCATACTGATTTATTATGCATGAATTCATAGATTAAATGCAAATTTAAGTGCAAAAAACAAGTACAATAACATCCTCAGTGCCTAAAATGGTTTAAATGTCCTATAGTCGTACTCATTTGATATCATGGTTTTATGTACCTTTGTATATTAACATATAGGTTTGTGTTGATGTACATGATTGTCTAAGTTACCAGTTCCAGACTGGTGCAAACAAGCACAAGTACATTAACAACCTAGTTAGTCAAGTAAAGCTTTATCAATTGTTTAAATGACTCAGTATACCTACGTAGAGGGTATGATTAGGTATCTGAGCGAATGTTGTTTTCCTAGCACCACCACATTTGCGGTGAAAATTATTAGAATATAAGACTTAATATAAGGCTTATAAATTAGTGTTATGTTAGTATTAGTTAAAGTGTTAACTAATAAACGGTTGTAACCACTTCAACCATTTTGTAACAATCTCTCTCATAATAAAAGGATGGCGACACAATGAATAACATGTGCATTCCAGTTACTCTTCATTTGTTCTCTGTACATTCTATTCTTTCTTTAATCTCTCTCTCCATATATTTTAACATTAGTATCAAAGTGGAGCAAGCAAGGAGAAAGAGAAGGGAAGAAGTTCAAACCAGTCTTGTTAAGACATGAAAGAGCAAAAGTTCATTTTGAATGCTAGACACAAGACCAATACCGTAGGGTAGCGAGAAACAACGTAGGGCAAAAAAAGTCATTAAAAAGGTCAGAAAATGAACTAGTTTCAGTTCGACCTAGGGCAGAAAATGTCATAGAAGGGCAGAAAACGACCCAGTTTCAATTCAAAGGAATTTACCAAAAAAAAGAAACCATGAAAACACCATCCGAGGGAATTGTGGTGTGCTTATAGACAAATTTTAGGGCTTTTTGAAGTGTCAGGACAAAAAATAGGAATTTTCTATTTTTGAAGAATTTTTAGGGGTTGTTCGTGCAGTTAGGGCTCATAAATAATACATTTTAAGGGAAAAATGTGATAGGTAGAATGTAGCAGAGGAAAACATGATTTAGGGCATTTTTTTTGCAGAAAATACAATCCAGAATCAAAAGGAAGAGGAAAAAACGTGATTTTCAAAGTAGCTAGTGCAAAACAAAGAAAATATAGTCATGGATTTCTAGATTTGCAAATTTTCAAGGGTTATTTGCTGGTAGGGCACATAGTTTGTCAATTTTCAATCAGAACCAGTTGTCTAGGGTACAAACCTTACTGGCATAGTTTCCTTTTTATGCTTTAACAAAAAGTCAGTTTTTAAAATCTTGCTACATTAATTTGCAGGTCATTCTATATTTTGGGAAAGTGTTATTTTCTAAGGTATTTTGTCTGAGAATGGAAAGTCCATTAGAAAAATATTTTGGCTTCAACTTTCATACTTGGAAAGTAAGAATCCAGATGAAAGACAAATCAAATGAATTTAATGTAGCCTTTGTTGAAAATCCACCGGATGCTGAAAGTGATGAACTCACAGATAGCGAATATGTATCTTTAAAGAAGCCCTATACTTTGAGGACAGTAAGAGATCCAATGTAGGTAAAACTTAGCATGGATGGCTTTCCATTTAGTTCGGGAGTTTGTGGATCTCGGGAATTCATCCTTACAAGGGTCATGAGACAACTTGATGGAGCATTGTGGGAGTAGCTCAGTACGGATGGTTGTCCAACAATTTTGGGAGATTTTGTAATTCACGAGTTCAGGGAGATGGAATCTGGGAACTTGGGAATTCAGCTCGGGAACGAGATGTTTATGAGATTCAGGGAGGCAACTTGATAGAGTTCTACCTGGTCAAATCATTGTTTTCAAAGGGAAAAGCTTATGAAGAATGCACGGTCTTGTTTGGTTCTGTTACTTTAATGTTCTATCAGCATGTTCTATAGTGTAAGCCTTAAGAGGGGGTATTAGAATATAAGACTTAATATAAGGTTTATAAATTAGCGTTATGTTAGTATTTGTATGGTGTCCAATAATATGTCCCCAAGATCACTATTAGATAGAGGTTTCCAACATGCCATAGAGTTGAAAATTGGTTGTACGCATGCCGTTATTGCTTTTCATTTCTCAAAGACTAGTTTGAGATCAAGCTACCATCAGATCTTTGTTTGTAAGGGAGGTGTGCACAAGACAACTTCTAGATGCCTTACTGTACACATTTGAGTTCTCGGTCATGCGATTCAATTTTTCTAATGCTCCTGCCACGTTCCAATTCTTGGTGAATCAGGTATTCAGTGGTCAGCTAAGATAATTTGTTTTGATAAATTTTTATGATATTATAATGTGTAGCAAAGCATGGAAAGATCATATGAGACACTTAGATTTGATCCTTGGAATTTTAAAGGAACATGTTCTATTTGTAAAAGAATTTAAGTGTGTGTTTGGGGTCACAAATTTTTTTTACTAAGGCCATGTCATTATTGCTCAAGGCAGGTAGGCAGATCGAAAGAGGATTCAATTTTTTCTAGTTTGGGCACTCCCTACCGCACTAACTCTATCGAGGAGATTCTCTAGTTTATGCAGCCATGATAGAAGGTTTGTTAGGGGATCTTCACATATAGTAGCACCCTTAACCGACATGAAAAAGAAATGAGCTTTAACATGGATGGATAGAATACCAAAAGTTTATTGATAAGCTTAAAAGTAATCGTCGCGTCTTGTATTTTCCATTTCAGATTTCTCACAACCATTTGTAATAGAATGTGGTGTTTTAGGAGAAGGTATTGAGACCATATTAATCCAAAAGGAGGACTCCATTAAGATGGAGAGCATGAAGTTGAAAGATTTAGGAAATAGTTTCTCTATTTATGACAAGGAGATTATTGCTATCAAACATGTTTTGGTAAAATTGAGACATCACTTGGGTTATGGTAGACGAGTGGTTGAGACAGATTGCAATGGCTTGAATTGGATAAACATGATTTGAATCATAGTTCAAAAAATCGTAAGTCGGGATTAATCGGCAGGCCAAATTTTGAATAAAAAATCGGGAATTGGCAAAAAATCGGCATTAATCGGCAACGTTATCGTTACTTTTAAAAACATTTAAATTCATAAAATATACTTAAATTAAATGTAAAATTAATGTTAAATGATGCGAGAAGTGACTCTATAGAATGCCATAGGCCCATATGCATATTTTCGATAAATATTAATACTTAATAGTAATACTAATACTAATATTGAAAAAAATACTTACTATTAATATTAATATTACTCTATTATTACTGTATTACTGTATTAATAATAAATATTATTGTATTTTTACTTTAACTTATTACTGCATTTTTAGTATTACTGTATCAATACTTGCTAGGGCACGAACTGACCACGAAATGGCCACAAACTGTTGGAAAATTGGCCATGAACTAGCCACGAACTAAACGTAGACGAACTGGCCACGAACTAAACTTGCGTGCCCTCCTACCCACGTTAAATGCCCTCGAATGGAGTAAATGCAAGTCGCAGTAGCAAAAACGAGTCGTGCAAAGAGAAAACAGTAGAAAAAACAAATTGATTTGGTCTATTTTCGTATTTAACCCTAGGCCGCGATTTTCCCCACGATTTTTGACGATTTTGACCACGATTTTCAACGATTTTGTAGGGTATATTATCGCGATTAATCGCCGATTTATCGGGATAACAAAAATTGCGATTTTTTTGAAGTTTAATCGTTTTCATGAAGGCAAACAATTTATCGCCGATAAATCGCGATTTTTGAAACAGAGATTTGAATGGACCAAAAATGTGGGAGGGGAAAATACAAGGTTATGCTTTTGATATAAAAGGGAAAAAGCACATAGTTGTTGCTATCTTTTCAAGAATGGTTGCTCTTTGTTATATTTCTGTCATTTATGGTGATTGGAATATTTCAATCATTTTAGATTATGCCAAGAATACATTTGTTGCTAACATTTTAGATGGGAATGTGAAGGATGATAAATATGTGCTAGTAGATGGTCCCATTTTGAACAAGGATAGAATTGTTTCAATACTTGAATCCAAGATAAAGTAGAAGATTTTGAAAGCTTTGCATGATGTACCAATGTTGGGACACTCTAGATCCTACAATATTTGTAGACTATGTTACCAGGGTTCGTCCCCCACCCTCCCATACCCCTTGGATACGTACTTGGTATGGATATGTCCCGGGTACAGTACTGATACGTCTTGGGTACATCTGGGTATGTCTCGGGTATGTTTTGACGTATCCAAGACGTACCTAGGACATACCCAGACGTACCCGGGATGTATCTGTACTGTTGGGCAGTGGGGGCTCAAAATTTATTTTGAGTCAAACAAACTTCAGTGTTATTGAGGACTAGACTAGGCGGGCATGACAACCACAAGGAAACTTGGAGATTGTTTAAAATCCCTCTAGTTTAGTGAAGAGAAAATATTCAAAGGATATCAAGAATGTTTGAGGTAATTATTTGGGATCATCACAATTGGCTAAGGAAAGAAGCTATTTATAGAAATTTGGACATATATCTGAGCCTCCGTACAAGTTACTTATGAGATCAAATCTTAGGTGATCTTCAATACTAATAGAAAAATTTGGAACCACAAATTGCATTCCTTAAAAGTTTTAAAGAGCATCCTTTCCGAGAAACTATTAAGGCACAACATTGATTCCTTCCCACATCTTTAAGGAGGATTAGAAGGTGATTTTGGATAATATGAATGCAAGAACTAACCATTGGACCGACCTCTTTAGTTATCATTGGCAGGTTAGCGTCAACCTAATTAAATAGGTCCTTTAGGAGCTCCCTATATACATCTTTTATGGCCACCATCACAACACAAAAATTAATCTCAAGGGAAATGGATGAAACACAAAGGAATATAATATTCATACATCATGGAAAATGTAAAATCTTAAGCATATTGGATGTTTTGAACATTGATCGTACTGTATTTTTCAAGTTTTGTATTTCTTATGGACTAAAAAATGAGTATATGAATAATATATATATATATATATATATATATATATATATGGACGTATCCAAGATGTATCATACCCAAGGTTTTTGTAAATTGATGTATCAGCGTGGCTGAACCTGTACCCATACCCGTATCTTGGCAACATAGTTTGTAGATATATAAGAAAGGGATTCTCATGGTGGAGCTTTGAGGAGGAGGATCTTAAACACATCAGGGAGTACATCACCTATCAGCAGAATGAAGTAGAGCATGTCTTCCCGGTAAGTGGGTTGCAGCCATTGCTTATTCCCTATCAAGATTGGAAAAGTATGTTCATGGACTTCATCACAAGCCTTCCCAAAGTACACTGTATAGATTGCATTTGTGTTGTTGTGGATAGGCTAAATGAGTATTCATACTTCTTTGCCATTTATTTAGAATTCACAGCACATCATATGGAAGAAGCATATCCTTTCACTCAAGGTTGTATGTACATAGAGTAGTAATAGCCAATTACAGTTATATGGCAAAGGAAACAAACTAGGGACTGCCATTATCAGACTTTCCAACCTTAGGACTGCTGTCATCATTGATTCTAGCTGCTGCACTATACCAATTACAGCTCTACAAGTGTTTTCAGTCACAGGGTTGCTGATTTTTCAGGGTTTCAATAGAGATATGCTGATTATTACTGCTATGAGAAGATTTCCAGTCATTGGTTGTCTATTTCTAGTCTCTGAATTGTTGATAGCGACGATTTATGCAAATGATTTTCTGCATTGCTGCTGTTATATCATTTTTACACTGCGAATTTGCGAAATTTCAGACTTTGGACTGCTGTTAGCAGCCAGATACAGCTTCAAGTTTGCAGGATTTGAGGAACTTTCTTCACACTATGCTATTTATGAAGGATTTCAGCCATGGGATTGGCTGGAAAGAATCTTGCCCATCGCCATTCTATTTCATAATCCAAGGGAGGATCTCGACTTTCCAGTTCATAAGTATATCAGAGTGGAACAACAGAAGCCAACTACATCACAAAAAGGTAATGGTAACTTGTTATGTTTGCAGCCTCATGATCTGCTGTTTGTGGTCAAAGGTCAAGAAGATAGTTCACTAAATAGATCAACGTATAATGTTGCACATGCTTGTGGCCATCATGGAGAACAATTTCATGATAACCTGGTCAGGCGGAGTTTATTCAGAACATGGAATTGCAAGTGCCCAAGGATAAATTGGGATCCAAGCATTACAAAGATGTGCATTTGGGGAAAGTATGAGCAATTAGTTTTGCAATTGCTTTGGACAAGCAATTTTTGGGAAGGATGGACTATCATGCTCCCTTTTTCAAATAAAGTAAAAAATAATAAAGTTAATATTTTTAAGTTGTCAAGTAACTCACTTTTATTAAAAGGTGACAACTTAATATTACTTTATTATTATAAATAAAAAATAAAGGTGACTTTCCAAAAAGCATGTCAATATCAAATTAGAAGATGGAAAGTTACTTTCCTTGGGAAAAGTGTCAAGTGAACTTATAAAATGGTGTTGGGGGTCATTTGGAACCATCTTTCGGCCATTATCCATTTTTACATTGAGAGTTTGAGTGGCTGCTTCAACTTATTTTGAGGAAAAAAACTCTCCATTGCAATCAAATTTGGGGACGAAAAACCCTTCAATTTTCAATGGCGACTCCATCCAGGAGTTGCATTTGTTCATATAGTCAGAGATTTGTAGTTTTCAGTTTAGTTTTATCAGCTAGGCCACATTTTCAGATATGTGTCACCAGTCATTGTCCACATCTAGGGCACATTTTCAGTCATTCATCAGCAGCTAAGACACGATTTGGGCGTTATTGTCAAGATTCCCGCATTGGGCATCACCTATAGAGGCTAGGGCATCATACCAAGGGTTGACGTCACATTAAGGGCAATATTTCAGGGCTGATGTCACCCATAGTTGGCTTTCGTCACTTCTTTCAGTTTGCGGGGCCATCATTTGGTCTATTTCCATCTCTATCTAGATGCCATTGGTTAGAAAATTGATGTATACACCCAACTGGTATTTGCATCACTTTCTTGTATTGATATGCATCATGATCAGGTGTTTCCATTTAACCAGTTTATAGCATTTATGAAAAGTATAGAATATTTTTGGTCTAATCCCTCCAATTTGCCGTTATAAGTACAACTTCTCAACAATCCATTAGAAAGAATGATACATCACCAAAGTTTGCATGTCTGTCTGAACTATAATCTGCGGATATGATAATTACACAAGTATATTGGTGTAAGTATTATGAAATATGCCTATGTAGAGGGCATTGGCAGTCAGGAAGATTAGAATGTGCATATTCCTGCATGTATGTATATATAGAAGTAGGTACTTATGAGAGAATTCAAGAAACAAACAAAGAAATGGAGCATTAGTAATAATAATGAGACAAGGATGGCTTTTTAGGCACACACTTGGAAACTATATTTTCCACTGGGGAAAGATGCTAGAGGGAGAGAAGCCCAAAGTAGTGGATTATATTCACCATCCTCCTCCTAGCTAACAAATGCTTGGAGGTGCCTGTGTGCTTTATGGGACCTCTTGTCTTGTGATTACTAACCCATGTACATCATGAGTTACTAAGGTGATAGAGAATTTACTAGTCATGGAAAATAGTCATTGTGATGATGACTTGAGTATTGAAAATACTCTTATGTAGTGAAATTCCCGCAAAAGTAAAAAACTGAATTACGGAAGGCCCCCATTACTTAACCCGATTTTTTTTGCTTTCATCTATAGCTCAATTTTAAGCATATTTTAGCAACTGTTATGAGCTGAGGCAGAAGAGAATCTCTGGGTATCTGTCTATAGTATAACTAAGACAAGTATATTTTCTTTTCAGACAATGAGGTTGAGGTTCCTCATTCCAATTCGTTCTCCACTTACTTCATTGTTTTTATCAGCAAGACGGCTGTTTTATTGGAAATTCCACCTGCAGCGTAAATATTGGTCATTTTTGTAGCTTAAGGATCCTTATTCAACATAGTTATCTCTGGATTCATTTGTTTAATTAGCAGGTTTGCTGTTTTGTTTGCAGGACCATGTACAAGCTAATATAGTTTTTGGGCTAATCAATTTTTTAGCATAGGTTTCCATATTTGAAATTATGAATTAGATTTGAGGTTATTTCCTTTAAACACAAAGATGTAAAATGATGTGGACAACATTGAGAAGAAAGCTAAAGCCTTCATTGCCCACAAGATTTTTTTGAAGTAATTGCAGTCATCCATCACTAGGAAAAAAATAGAGAAATTGGTTTTCTAGTTTTTGTCAGACCTAGACCTTATTTTTTTAATCTTTTAGGCAGGACCTTTTAGGGTTAGGATACAAACAAGTGAAACTCGTTGACTGGTTCCGTTCCCGACCAGTTTGTTGTCCCTCCCTCAGGGTGGATTTATCCTGTATTTCAGACTTGTGGTTTCGTTTTTTGTAATCATTGATTCTTTTTGTAGCCAGCCTTTATTGTTCAAACATTTTAGTTTTTAAAAATCTTTTCCCTTGTGAAAATTTTGCATGTTTGGCATTATCGATAATTATAATGCTTACTTTGCATACCATAGTTAAATTAACTATACCAATGATTACATTTTTTAATTGTGACAGTCTATTTCAAAGCGTGAAGCAGAGCAGCGAATAAGTGAGGTTAGCGATGGTTCTGTGTAAGAGAGTTTGGATGCAGATGATTCTTTTGTAAGAACCTTTTTCTTGATGTGTGATGAATGCTATTATCCTGCTCAGGGATTCTCAGAATTGGAAGAGCTTGTTCAGAATAATGGAACAGCAGTAGATGATCTCTTGAACATTGCAAAGGTGAATCCCTTACAGATTTGTTCTATGCTTGATTTTTAAATTGGAAATCCCCTGCAAGATCTTATGTGCAAGAGATTATGGTACGATTGTGCATGTACTTTGACATATACTGACCGATTTTTTTGTTTCCCTTATTGGTAAATTACCATTTGAGAAAGGAAATAGAAAAGTCATATCGAAGAAAATAGAGAAAAGAAGGAAATGCATTAGTTTCCACAGGTGACTCAGAGATCGGATATATCGTTTGAAATTTATTTGAAGGGAGCTTATAAAGAATCTCATGACTAAATTAAAGTTGAATAAATAGCTTACATTATAACGAGCTAATGAATTGAACTCATCAATATTCTTGTATTGCAACTGCATATAATCTCTGCAACCATTGTTATTAATTCTGAAGACTAGATTTATGGTTAACATTAGACTTTGATCTCCGATTTCAGCTTCTAATCTCCTTAGTCATTTGTGAATCTTATTGATGGTCTTTACTAATCCATTCTCCTTTCTACTCTACCTTTTATTGAAAATCTTGTGTTAGTTTAAACCAACACTGGCTGTTGAATGTGGTGTTTGGCCTTCTTATATGATCGGAACCTTTTGATAAATTGGTTTGTCAAATATTAAATTGTATCATGCATAAACTGGAAATGATGTTTTATAAAATAAGATTGGGTGTAATTTGAGTGGAGTTTATTTGGAGTGCATGATCCTCAGCTCACTTCTTGAGATATTTAGTAGCTACCATAATAGAGTTGCATCTTGATGCCATCGTGGTTAGGGGTCCCATTGAAGAAATGCCTTAGACTAAGCAACACACAGGTATTATGTGCCAACACCCAGAATGGGGGTGCAAAACAATAGATGCACAGCGAAAAAACTATGAAACAAAACCTTATTCAACAGATGGATATCAGTTACCGGAAAAAAATATGACTTGCTTATTACAATCTTGATTTCAAAGGTTACAATGGTTTGGAATGGGTTGTTCAAACAAAATGCTTCTATCCTAAACTTGCATGTTTTGCAAGCCTCTACTTGAAGCAGCAATGATCACTTCTTCACACACTGGTAGTTCTAACTCACATTCTTCTTCTTAGACTTGGCATTGTATATTCTTATTCTAGCTGCCAACCCTGCTTCAATGTCTTCGAAGACCATATATGTAGATACTGGGAGTAGTTACAAAAGTTGAAATGGTTGATCTTTCATTGTCACCTCACCGTCTGCTTGTGACTCTTCAGTTCCAATCAGTTATGCATCCTTAACTGTCACGGTCTTCTCTATGTAACACGTGGCCTTCAAGTGAACACAAATCCAATTGTAATGTCCTCTTTTTCTGTTTGAGAGCTATTGATTGGTCTTCTTGCCATTCCTTCTCCATGGCAAAGAAGTGAAGAAGATGGAGGAGAACCTTGAGCTTCTATTTCAATTATTTTTCTAATGTTTTACATTATCTTTTAGAGTTTTCCCCTCTTAATGAGGTTGGCTGGGTTTAGTGCCTTTAATAAGGCTTAATGAAAGATTATAATGGCTCATTAAAGGTCGGCCTTTCCTTTATGAGCTTTGGTGCCAAAAGGAGGTTATAAAAGGAGAACTAAGTCATCATTTCAGAGCTAGACTTGGCGCAATTTATCTTATTGGAGCAAAGTAAGCTTGGAGCTGCTTGTTTTTGCATTTGGAGACGAAAACCTCCTTATGCGACTTGCCTAGAAGGACGAAAACCCTTCTAGAGGTTGAGGGAAGGATGAAAACCCTTCTCCTTGGCTTGGGATCGATGTTAGAGGTTGATTTGGAGAGAGACTTGTCATTTCCATCTTGTTATTGATTTATTAGGGGTGGAGCAACCTACCTTGGGTAGTGTTTTGAGCAATTGGTGAACTATTTGAGTAGTGTTTTAATAATATGATTTGTAATATTTTCTAAGGCCGAAAGTTGAAGTTTGGTGAAATTTGGGGGTTTCTATGCCCTAGATTTAAATTTTATTGTGGCTGCAATATTCAATTCATAATTAATTTCTAGCAGTGAATTCTTCAATATTTCTTTGTGATCTTGCCTCTTATCATCTCATAATATCTATATAAAATTGTGGCAAGTGGATTCAAGGTGTTTCATGGTGTTTTTTGGCATATTTCATGGTAGATTTAGTCGTTGATTTTGCATTTACAGTTTGCTGCAATTTAAAAATCAGATCTACATTTTGTGTGTGGTTAAAACCCTTGAAAGGGTCATTACAATGTTATTAGAGCTCGGATCGTCAAAGGCCTAGGGTTTCAATAGAAGATTTCAAGTTTGAAGAATTGATGGCACAATTGAACCATATCACACCAAGAGGAAACAACAACGGTGCATGGAAGGGTAAGATCTCTAATTTTGATGGCATTAACAAACTTTCAGTGAGATCATGGTTGTCAGAATTGGAGGCATACTTGCAATCAAACCCTATGCGTGTAGAAGATGCCCTCGAATTCATTGCTTGTAAGTTGGAAAGGATTGCAAGAGATTGGTGGTACCATGTGATAGAAACCCAAGGAGAAGAATCGGTTTGCTTCTTTGATGATTTCAGTCAAAAGATCATAGGAAGGTTCGATGTGCAAACTTGCAAGGATGAGTTCCAAGGTAAAGGTTCATTGGTGTTTGATGATATTCCTTTGGTTTTTAATGATTGTGTGTGGCAAAGTGTTGAAGAAAACCCAAAATTATTGGGTATGGTTAGGGAGCAGCCCTTGGAAGCAATAGAGGCTTCCGTCACTCTTGCCAAAGACAAGCCATTGACTAATTTGTCAAACAACACCTTGAAGATACAAGAGTGGGGTGTGAATATGGAGAAAGATCCAAAGCACAAAAGAGGAATTATGGACCCTACATCCCAAGGTAGTGTTCCCTTGATGTTGGATAGTTTATTAGTGCCTAATGATTGTTTTGGATTGACTTTGGATAGGGAAAAATCAGAGAAAGAAGAAGCCCTTCCAAGGTTTCCAAGGAGACACAACATGGCTGCATGGTATGAGGAGTTCATGGGGTTCAAAAGAGGTAAAGTGGGAGCCCTAGAGGTGCCTAACGCACTTTCTAGGAATGAGTCATTGACTGATATTCAGAACAACAGTACGAAAGAGCATGTTTTTGAAGGCTAAACTATGGAGCACGAGCCAAAAGAAGAGGAAAAATTAAATTTGCATATGGGTGAAGTACAATTGGTGATGGAGGACCAATTTCCAGGTGAGAAGAAAGATAATGAGCATTCTGGAATTTCCAAAGCAACAACTCATTGGAGGCAAGTTGATGATATACATGATCGTGGTAAGAACCATGAAGAGGTTACATGCATGGACAACACAAGGTATGGTAGAAATAGTCACATTTCGTATTCTTTGTTTCCTCCTATGTCACTACGATACTTGTTTCATCGTGGGCAACTTGTTGAAAGGGAGGAACACATGTCAAGTTTGATGCTTCATCGTGGCCATTATGGAGAACACCTAAAAAAGAAGGATTCAATAGGGTTGTGGCTAATGAGTGTTTATTTTGATGCATATGGTTAGAAGAGAAATCTATGGAGGATATTATGCATTCACACCACTTGGTGAAGAATGAGATGATGCAAAGTAACTTCATCACCAAGGGACACCAATCATTCAAGCTAGCTTTGGGAAGGCACATGGTAAGCTTCGCAATTCCATTTGTTGTCTAGCAGTCATTTGATCTGGATTTTCAGTTCCTAGTTAATGCACATACTCATAAAATGATTCCTCCAATTGAAATGCAAGTCGTGTGCATGGAATTGGTGTTGGAATTGAAGTGGAATGAGTGTTATTTCTTTGATCTGGGCATTGTAACTTAGCTGGGATTGAGAGCTACGGTTGGAAGCAATAAGAGGGTTGATTTGTAGTGTTTTAAGCTTGCCATGGCGAGTTTCCATGCTGCTGATTTGAAACAGCAGTCACATTACAAAGTAATTCAGCTCCTTTCATGGATAATCCATGATGAAAGGAATTCCTTTCACCATATGTTGATACAACAGTTGCTTCAGGGGGTAAATCCGCCACTTACAATTTTTGGATATGATTCATATCAGGGAAGAATTCCTCTCTTACCTTGGTCAAAATGTGTAAGGAAGATCCCTATACTCACTGTTTTTAATTAGCAGTCTCATCCAAAGGAAGTTTCACTTGTTTTATGGTTGACACATGCTAACAAATCTCCTTTTCCAATTGAGTTAGTACAATAGTCATTAAGGAGAAGATTTCCACCATGTCACCATGTCAAATAAACTAAGAAAGACCCAAGAAAGGGGGATAACAAAGGGCCTATAAAGGAGGGCATAATAGTTGAGATTGGTGGACTCCCCTTTGTCATCACAAGCATTTCATACCAGCTGGATACCCATGAAGAAATGGTATGTGGGATGACTGATCTATATGTTGTTGAGTATCGTAGAAGCACTACTACTTCCTACATTTGATTTTCCCCCCTCGTATTCAAATGTATGCAAGTTGGAGATGTTATGGGAAGGGTTCCAACTCACAATTTTCAGATGTCTTGCAATCCTGTGCATACTTACCATAAATCTTATAACAGCAGTGATTGGTACTCAATGAAATATTTTTGGCGTGAAGGAACTTGTGTGTTCATGTTGGAAATTAGAGCCAAAGAAGGGGCTCTTAAAAGGGGAACAGCTCTGCTAGAATTGGTTTTGTGGAGGCAGCCCAAAACCCACCCAAATGCAACTCCAAATCACTCATGCTAAGGGGCCTAAGGTGCTGCTACAGCCAGGTAACCATGAAGATTTGTTTTTAGATCAGTTCTACAGATGTGCTAGAAGTATTTTCCAAACTCCCCTCATGGTACATAAAAGCATGACCAATAAAGGAGAAGCAATAGAGGGAATTTCAAACATGAATGAGAAGATTTTTATGACAGCAGAGCCCAAATACCAAATTTGATGTTGTTGCCCCTATCATTTTTAGTTTCCTTTGCATACTTTGGGTTGAGAAAAAGGAAGATTGGGTTATAAGAATGATGCTAATATTCCTCCCGGATGTTTCTAAGGCATGGGAAGCTGTTTGGCAGCATGTTTCAACCACTTTCAGGATGAACCATGAGGAAGAAATGCATAGCTATAGCTATGTATGGGGCAGCCATCGAATGCATGAAACTTGTGGAGCTTCCACAAACAAGAATGGGGAGTCAACTCTGATAACTGCAGGGCCTAAGAGAGTGTTGTTAAACACATGTTTTTTTTAATATGTTTGATTCTTGTGTAGGTTCTGTTATCAGCGAATTTTGACTGCGCAAAATTTAAAAAATAAATAAATAAGTAAATAAAATAAAAAATGGAAATTTTGCAATTTTTCAAAATTGTTACTTTGCGTGGTTTATCACTCTCATCACGACTGTCTCATTTTTGTGATTGTTCCAGTCTTCGTTTCGTCCTTTTCGGGCGAGAACTCCCGCCAGGCATTAAACTGCATTAAAATTAATTAATTACTCTTTGTTTGATAAAATTAATTTTTAATAATTTTGGAGTATTTAATTAAATAAATATTAATTAAAATTCGTTCGACAAGTTTTATTTTTATTGCCAGGGAAAAATAAGCTTCCGCTTCCCATTGCCGGGAATGCCAAATTGGCTTCCTGGGCCCGGATTTCCCCTTTCCTGGGAAAATTGTTTTAAATTCTCGCTCGTGGGATTTCCATTCAAAATTGCCAAATTAATAAATTGGTGAATGGGCAAAAATCTCCTGATTTCCCACACGGGAAAATAGAGTGGGATTGCCAGCTCGCTTTGCCATTTCCGTTGGCAATTGGCCGTTGCTTTCCCCATTTTCCCCTGGCAATTAATGCCACTACCCTGAAAAAGGGGAAGTTGTTTTAACAAATCCTTGCGTCAAACTTGTTGGAAAGAGTCGTATGAAGCTTTCTAAGTTGCTTCTTATTTCTTCTGAAGGAACATAATAATATTCCTATCACATCCCTCAACGGATCACCACGCATTCACAAAGCTAGATGTACAGGAAAAATTTACAGTCCACGCATAGGCAATAGAAGGAACAAGTTTCACGCCAAGGCTATTTCATGTGCATGTCTACGCAACAGGAAGAAGACTAATGCAGAGGGAGGAGTTGTTCGCAGTTTGAGAGGTAGAAAAGCTCAAAACACAGCCATAGAAATCAATGCATTCACCAGGCATTATAAGAAACAAGAATATTATTTCCTAAAGCTTCACGCAGGGTGTAAAAGCCAAAGCCATACACATTGGTGAAGGAGTTTGATTGCCACGCAGAAGACAGGGAAAGAACAGTCCAAAAAAAAGGAAATTTTGTTTTGTTTTGTTAAAAATAAGTCACGTGAGGACAAAAGAAGAAAAGCCACGCATTGGGCAGTATGGAAACTTCAACGCATAGTTTGAAATAAGTAAAACTAGTTAACAAAAACAAAGTTTCTCACACATCCATTGCCCACGCCAGTGATTGGGGGGAAGGGAGAACTCAACAAAAGAAGAAAACCTGTCCACGTGGGAGAGGATGAAATAAAGCCAAGCTGTTTGAGTAAAACATCAATTTCCAAGCAGTTGTTGATAAAAAGATTTCTCACGCAAGCTGAAGGCTTTAGCATTCGAAAACACCACGCATTGTAGAGGGAAGAAGACAAGAAAAAGAGTCCACCATGCATTGCACAAGACAAGAGTCCACGTGAGAGATAAAATAAAATAAATCTTCTACGCATTCACTAGGGAGGTGAAAGGAGAATACGAGCCACACAATTGTGAGAAGAGGAAGACTGTGCGTGAAGAAAAATCACATGAACCATTTGAAAATGTCAAACAAGATATATATTAGCATAAGAAAATAAAATTAATAAGGAAAACGATAGATGCGGAACGAAGGTTGCCGCAGTTTGTATCTGTCGATGTAATCAACTTTGGAACTCGGTATCTCGAAGCAGATTGATTTTCAGGAAGAACGGTTTGTTTCGTTGAATTCTTCCCATCTTCGTGTACTCGGTTTCCAAATTTTAAACGAGTAGCTCCTCATTTGATATTTTTGACGAACCCAAGAAAAACTCAGTTTACTCGATTTTGTCGTGTGCGCAGTTTCAGCTTGGTGGAAGGCCTACTTTCAAAATTCATATCTTGAGCCCAGACGATCATCAAGAGAAACGGTTTAGTTCGTTAAATTTTTCCCACATTCATGTACTTATTTGCAAAAATCCAAATGTACAGTGCTTCATTTGATATTTTTCATGGAGTCAAATAAAATGTAGTTTGCATGATTTCGTTGTGCGCACAGTTTTCAGCCTGTTAAGGTGGCTCACTTTGAGAGTTGATATTTTGAATTCAGATGATCGTCAAGAGAAAATAATTATTTCGTTCATTTTTTCCCACCTTCATATGCTTCCTTGCCAAGTTGTAAATGCCTAGGGTGACGTTTGGTATTTTTCCCAGGCTAAAACCAAACGGGATTTTTGCAGTTTTACACTTGTATTTTCCTAGCAGTTTCAGGCGAGTCTGACTGAAGAGTTTGATTGGGGAAAAACCTTCTGACATGCAAACTTGTGGTACCTTAATATAGTTCCTCATGCAGTGAGAAATTCTCAGGACAAGATTTGCTATTTTTCCCAGGGTAGTTTTACAGGCAATTTGTGCAATTTTGTAAGATGGAAGTAATAGCCTAAAATCACGTTTTTGTCACAGTCAGGTCATTCCCAAACAAAATGATGTTGCGGTATAGGTTCCAGGGCATTCTACTCACCTCGACGCTCCATTCAAAGTATGAGAACATTGTCGATACCAACTTGGGACACATCAACATATGTCGATTCTGCGATTGCATATCAACCGAAGGCGAGTCACAATTTTCCTGATCCTTGTTCTGAATTGGTCATCACTTGAATGGATGCACTATAATATCTGCACAGTGTGGCGATTCAACTCCAACGGTTCCGAAGCTGAAGCAACCTCTGACTTCTTTATTATGTGGTATAAGTCGTAGCTATTGGCATGTCTCTTCGAAGTCAAAAGCCATTGTTATCGGCAAAGATCGATAATGGGAGAATCTTATCTACATCAATTGTTTTCACTTGATCATTGTACTGATCTATTCATCGAAAACCAATACCAATAATAAGTACAATTGTGCAGATCATCAAGCAAGGCCACATCATTCAAGTGTGTCCCTATTATCTCTTAGTTAGTAGCGGGCACAATACTTCACTGGCCAGTTTTAAAGTTGGAGCGTTCTCGAATTAGACGATCGTGAGCAGATCAGAATGGAAACACTTCGGGATGGTGACAAAGACAAAAGAAATAACTTCAGGAAGTGAATTGCAATTTTGGCTCTTGGAAGATCTTCTCAATGGCGAAAGATCAAGAGTTGGATTCTGACAAGCCAAGGTGGCGTAATGATTTCGATCTCATGAAAAATGAAGAATTCACCATGGAAAGGTATTAAGAGCATGTGGAGAATTGTATGCAAATTTGAATGCGAATACGAATGAAGACAAAATTGCTCACACCAGGATGTTGCTCAAATGGAGAGGTGGATGAATTGCTTAAGTTTCAAGCTCAGCTCTCTTGTCATCTAGAGGATTGCGGAGCACGGTCAATGAGTTCATTCTCGTACAACCTGGATAGGCGGACTCTTGGCCCAATGGATAAGACACTAATCCTAGGTGTCTTGATCTAGGTGGCGCATTGCTGACTAGGATGTCTATGTGTGCGTCCAAGTCATTTAAGTGGGGTCCATGTGTGCCCATTTCTTTTATGAATTTTTAGCTTAAGTGGTTTCTATTTTTAGTTGTTTTTAATAAAGTTGGTTGAAAAAGTCAAAGTCACTTAAGTGCTCTATTTAATGTGCATTTAAAATCCTAACTACTTTGTAACCAACTTTTGGGTTATAAAAGGAGGTGAGAGGATCATTTGTAAAGGGTGACTTTGAGAGAGGAGAAGAAAATACTTTTGTGTGCAAGCTTTGTTTCAGGAAGAAACTTTGTGTTCTTTTACGAAAACATTTTGGAGTTAATGAAATACGAACTTTGTGTCTCATTCATTGTCTCTTGTAACATTTGATGTTCTTATGTTCATTAGATGTTAGGTGTTTGAATCTTGCATGCAAATATTGTCTTTGATCTTCTTGTCAACGTTATTAATCTGTTGTTCTAGTTCATAGTGATCAAGCTTTGATTATCTACTTGCTCACGTGTGTTCCCTTTTACACATTCTTGTTTGGCTAACTCAAACTCCGTTTTATTTGTGTTGGTTATTCACTTTTCTTCTTCACACAATATTAGGCTCTGTTTTTACCTAACTCTTGCATGTTCTTTCAGTTCATTCCATTCCACTCCTTTCCTTCATTCCATTCCATCTCCCTCATTCACTTTTCTTTCCATTGATGTTCCAAAACACCCCCCCACATACAATTTTGAATGTACCGATGTAAATACAGTTTTGGTTTTCAATAAAGGTAGCCTCACATTCATTGAGGAGGGACTTCATTCCCACACTGTCGCATGTCATTTGCATGCGTGCAAATCCATATGCTAATAGGTACAAACATAAAGATCATGGAACAGTTGAGATTCATTTGGGATCTGGGTACTTGCAATTGCTTGCGAACAAGCAAATTTTTGGAAGGGAGGATTGTAATTTCTCCTTTTACCATTTGAGAGCTATTGATTGGTTTTCTTGCCATTCCTTCTCCATGGCAAAGAAGTGAAGAAGATGGAGAAGAACCTTGAGCTCATATTTGCATTGTTTTTCTACTATTTATATTTGTTTTTAGAGTTTTCCCCTCCTAATGAGGTCAACTGGGTTTAGTGCCTTTAATAAGGCTTAATGAAAGATTATAATGGCTCATTAAAGGTCAGCCTTTCCTTTACGAGCCTTGGCGCCAAAAGGAGGTTATTAAAGGAGAGCTAAGGCATCATTTCAGAGTTAGACTTGGCGCAATTTATCTTATTGGAGCAAAGTAAGCTTAGAGCTGTTTGTTCTTGCATTTGGGGACGAAAACCTCCTTATGTGACTTGCTTAGAACGACGAAAACCCTTCTAGAGGTTGAGGGAAGGACAAAAACTTTTCTCCTTGGCTTGAGATCGATGTTAGAGGCTGATTTGGAGAGAGACTTGTCATTTCCAACTTGTTATTGATTTATTAGGGGTGGAGCAACCTACCTTGGGTAGGATTTTGAGCAATTGGTGAACTATTTCGGTAATTTGGTTTGATAATATGATTTGTAAATTTTCTAAGGTTGGAATCTAAAGTTTGGTGAATTTTGGGGGTTTCCATGCCCTAGATTTATAATTTTCTTGTTGTTGCAATATTCAGTTCATAATGAATTTCTAGCATTGATTTCTTTAGTATTTCTTTGTGATTTTGGCTCTTATGATTTCATAAAATATATATAAAATTGTGGCAAGTGGATTCAAGGTGTTTCGTGGTGTTTTTGGCATATTTCGTGGTAGATATAGTCACTGATTTTGCATTTATAGTATGTTGCAATTTAAAAATCAGATCTGCATTTTGTGTGTGTGGTCAAAACCCTTGAAAGGGTCATTACACAATAATGATAAGTATGTGTCACTTCCTCTTCTATTTGCTCAAGTGTGTCTAAACACCATCTTGCAAGCCACACATCTTTGTGCAATAATACACAAGATTCTACAAGTGTGCAAAACCTCTCCATTCACACCTCTTTGTCGCGCAAGAGTTTTCACTATGCTTGGCCTTCGCATGTTTGTGCCTAGCACTCAAGCTTCCAATATTCAACGTAAGCTATGCCTTTGCACAATACTTCTAGCGCTCTGCGCTTAAAGCGAAAATCCATCCTTGCGCAAATTGCTTTTGCACAAGACCAAACTCCCTTAAACAAGACCGCATGACACTTTATTTACCTACAATAGATTGTGCACAAATCCAAAAATAGTGCCAAATGTACTTATTCTTGCTCACCATATTATTGGGTGATGCGGATTGCTTGTTCTTTCGGATGCTCCTAGATAATACAACCCATGTAAGAGAGATGAACCATGAGCTCCTACTCATGTGCATTTCATGAGGTATTTAATTATCTTTCATGGTTAACAATTTCAGATGCGCTCAACCACATCACATCTTCTTCAACTTGTCGGCCTTTCCACTTGAGCAAATACTATTTGTACTCATTTTGCATGTCTTTTTGACTCTGGTATCAATTTCTTGCTAAATCTCCACACTTTTTCTTACAATTGTTGTTTTCAATTCAACTCTCTAGAATTTGCACTGTCGTAATTTGTGCTTGTTTGTGCCTTAGTGTAATGGTATAAATCTCCAACATTGAAGATAGGTGCTATCCATCAGGTAACAATATTTCATATGCATCGATTGTAATTTATGTAAGCAGATTACATGGCCCAATTTTCTTCCACTTCAATTTGTCATAGTACCTCTAAGGAATCTTTCTTTTTGTAAGTGTGCCAAGACCATGACTCCTACTTGGTATTACACTTCTCTTCACTTCATGTTTGTGTGTTGCTTGTACCATGCATTACTCTTTTCCAACTAGTTGCTCACTTATTTGTGCATACCATGCATATGCTCCACAAACACTTCCTCTTTTACTCTCCTCCCGTTTGCCTTCTTGATATTGCACAATTCTGCGACACCTCTTCGACTCTTCTTGTAAACAATTTGGAATGGGTCTTTCCAGTACTTCAATTTATTGAATTATTGTTTGTTGGTTGGTAACTCCTTTCCCACTCCCCACGCCAACACAGGACCCACTGACGGTTGGTAACTCCTTTATCATTGATACTTTGGGGATTCCTGACATTACATTAGAAAGAGCTTGGGTTGGCTATGATTCCACACTTTTCATCCGTTTCAGGACAACTTCTGACAAGTTGCCAGCTCTCAAGGCGAAGAGGGTTCTGTTTTCACGCCCAGACAAGGTCTTCCTTGATGAAGATCTTACCAGGACACAAGTTGGGGACCTCAAACGCTCTAGGGAGCAAGTCATGGCAGCATGGAAAGCAGATAAATGGGCGGTTATCAGGAATCTTCAGGCTGTTATCAGAGACTCTCCTCCCCCTGGCTGGGAGTCCCGCTAAGGGGCTTCCCAATGACGGGCCAAGTGGGAGAGGAGCCAGGCCAGAGGCTTGTCTATTAGTTGCTGGAATGGGAATGGCCCCCTTTGGTCTTCCCCTAGCCTTATGTTAGACGCTCTCGGGGCTGCCGACATTCTTTTCATCACAGAGACACACGAGAGCCCTATTTGTCCTCTCCCAGATATTATTGGCTTTCTTTGGTTATCAGCCTGCAGAAAGGAGACTCAAGGTTCGGGTGGTGTCAGGGGCTCTGGTGGGGTTGCCTGTCTTTATAGGGACTCCCTCCAGAACAGGATCTCGATGGTTGGTTTTGATGAGTCTGCTAGGTACATGTGGATTCGTATCAGTTGATTCGCTCGATTTGCTAGGGATCTCTATATAGCAATTTGTTACTTTCCTCTGGTTGCTTCCCCTTATGCCATCCACAATGGCTCGGACGGTGATCCTTTCTTCAACTTATACGACAGTATTAGCTAGTACTCTGTTGCAGGGGAGGTTATCATTTTAGGTGATTTTAATGCCCCTACTAGACACCTACAGGTCCCTCTCCATGACAGATAAGAGGATACGTTATGCACACAGAGGATTGACCCTATATCAGTTGGTCTACGAGGATTTCTACAGATACAGATTGCCCCTTCATAGCTTATGGACGGTTCCTCCTCCATCTCGGGGAGTCTCAGGGGATGATGATATTTAACGGGATCGAGCACTTCCCGGATTCACGTTTCTTCACATGTCGTCCCCATGGCTGGGGCACTAGTGTGGTGGACTATGTCCTTGTTAGCCCGAACATCTCACCCCTCTTCTGCTCCTCTGTTTCCCTCATTCCCCTTGCCGACCACGCAGTCCTATCTTTCTCTATAGTCGCTAGCTCTCTTACCACCACCACCCCTCCTTCCCTCCCCACTATCCACCTCGCATCTCCTTTCAGTTTGATAAAGGGGATTACATGTCTTACTCATCCCACATCCGCGACCTTCTCCCCTCTGAGCCTCTATTCTCTAACATGCCTAGTGCGGAGGCCAAGTACTCATGCCTTTCCTCTGCCATGTGGGAGGCGGCCCTGAGATCCTTTCCCAACTCCACCACCTATCCCTCGGCCACTAGTACTACTAAATCTTGCCCCATGAACCAATGGTACGATGTAGAGTGCAAATCCCTTCACCGTCGCCTTCACCAGGCTTTTACTTAGGCCCTCCCCTCCTTCCCCACTATTAAGGTTGCCTACAGGTGCCTTCTCTGCATTAAGAAGCGGTCCTTCATTTCCCACCTAAGATATATGCTTTCCACCTCCCTTAGGACTAACCCTCGGTCCTTCTGGCGTACTGTCTTCCCCCGCCACTCCCCCTCCACAACGATTGATCCCATCTCCATTTTTTCCCACACCTCTACCCTTTATGATGTTCTAGGGCAACAGTCTACCCAGATTGGCATCCCACCGCCTGGTAATCCCTTCACTCACTGTAATATCAAAGAGGCAGTAAGGATTTTGAACTGTAGCAAGGCAGCTGATGTGGATGGTTTCCAGGCCGAGTTCTTCAAGCAGGGTTTTGAGGTTTTTGGTAACTATTTGACCGATCTTTTCAATCAGGTGGTTAGAGTGGGCTTCCCTCCTACCTAGTCTCATCATATCATCCACCCGATCCACAAAGTTGGGTCCATCTCTGATCCGAACAACTACAGGACTATCAAGGTTGGCCATTCTTTCTCCAAATTCTATGCTACAGTCCTCCACAGGTTGTCTGAGATTTTGGAGCAGAAGCAGCTTAGAGCCAGGGGTCTTCTGGTTTTCGCCCTGGTTACCACACCATCGACCATATCTTCACCCTTCGGGCTATTATTGAGGAGGCTCGTCACCGCTCTTCAAAAGTTTATTGTTGTTTTGTAGACTTTCGAAAAGCTTTTGACTCTGTACCTTGCTTGGCCCTCTTCCAGCGACTCTGAGACATCGGTATTTTTGAGATTCTTATTATCGCCATCATGCGCCTCTATGAGTCCATCCTTGGTCGTCTTCGTATTACACATGGATAGTCTGATTTCATTAGGAGCACCATTGGGGTTAAACAGGGGTGCCCCCTGTCTCCTACCCTCTTTGGCATTTATATTGATGAGCTAGAATCTTTTCTTCGGATCACATTCAGGAAGGGGATGGTTTCCTTCTTCACCACGTCTTGATTTCTATTCTCCTATTTGCCGACGATATTGTTCTACTCGCCTCTTCTCTTGAGGGGCTTCAGAGACAACTTGATGCACTTGCTTTATTTTGTGATTTTGACATTTGACGGTTAATTTGGGTAAGACCAAGATCATGGTCTTCAACGGGTTGAAGACATCACACCTCCATTTCTTCTTCATGGGGCAGGAGGTTGAAATTACTAATACATACACCTACTTGGCAGTCCAGTTCTCAGGACCTAGATTCAGTATGAGGCATGCTCTTCAGCCGAGGGTGAATAAAGGGTATGGGTCTCTTGCCATTCTCGAGAGACAATGTTTTCGGCACTACTTCCAAGACATCTCTTCCAAGATGTTTCTTATGAACTCCCTCATCTGCCCCACTGTTCTCTATGGGTCTGTTGTCTGGGGGCCCTCCCTTTTGGACACAGATTGGGCTTCTGCTGAGAGGATTAAGAATCTCCTCCTTCGTCGCTTCATTAGATGCAAACATACGGTCTCCCAACATATTATTTTGGCAGAGTTCGGAGCCTAACCTTTCCGTCTGGAGACTATATTTGACATATCATCCTTTCTTCACCGTATTAGGAGGTTTGGTGATCTCTCCGGTGAGCAGGACAGGTATCCATATCTCGTCTATTGTTCCTCAGTGAGTATTGCCCAGGCTGTGGCCCGTTGTTGGTTTTCCGAGACTTTTACCTTGTTGGACTCAGTTGGTATTCAGATTGATCGTCTCCCCCCTTCCAGTATTCTTTGAATGCTCCCAGTCATCTCTTGCCCACCAAGCAAGTGTTGAACATGTCCATCCGGGAGGATATCTACAGGAGCTTCATTCAGATTACTTGGGTGAACCCTCCTGGGGGTTTGCGCCCTAAGATGTCCTTTTATGCAGAGCACTTTCTTGAAATCAAAGATGGACTCATCATCCACCCTCAGTACACCTCTCGTCACTGGGTGCATGCCCTTCGTATACCTCTGGGTCAATTTCGAGTCGGCTCCCACAGACTTCGGTGCGAGACTGATCACCACATTGATCGGGAGGACAAACTTTGTAGGCTTTGTAGCCTTCAAGAGGTGGAGACTGAGACTCATTTCATCTTCCGCTGCCCCATATACTATGAGATCAGAAGACGATTTCACTGCCTCTTCAGAGGGATTCAGACTCTCCCGGTCTTCTTCAGATATATTGACCAACGGTGTCTTGCGCTCTACATCTGCGATTTTTTGCTGTTCCGGGACCAGATTCTTCATCCCCCTCCGAGAGTCATCCCCACGAGACGAATTACAGCCTTCTTTCTGATTCTACCCACAGGTGGAGGAACTAAACGACAAAGCCTTTCTGACCCAGATATAGTGCATAGATCAGTTTGGCCCCGGTTGGACCTTCACACTTCCCTCGATCACTGCCAGCAGAATCGGATGCACACATGTTCCAGAGGGCAGCCCAGCTCCATTCGTCCCCTTGGCTGTCACGTCAGTCACAAATCTCAGCAGGGAAGGAGGTTTTCGCCCCGCCCTTCAGGTTGCCAGTCCATTAGGAGCTTCTTTTCGTTGGCCTCTAATGTTAGGATGGGTGTGGCTACCATTCCTGAGTAGACCATTGGTCCTCATCCCCCCCCCCACCTTCATTCCCTTCTTTGTTTCTCTCGTCTTTCTTCCCCGCTTGCTCCATTGCCCCCGCCTGTGGGGGTATTGGCTTTGGGTTTCCTTTCTGCTTTGTCTTTTCTCATTTTTTATGTTTTTGGGAACTCGTTTTGAGTTGCCCCCGCTCGCACTTTGTATATCGTTTGGGCTGCAGTCCCATTGACCTACTTTTGTGGTCATTCGTTGGACATTAATATATTTATCTTATCTTATCTTATCTGCGAATGCACTTGCACCAAGACCGAGTTTCAAAGTATGGGCTTTTCTCCCACTAGGCATCTAAATAAATCTCCCAAGCTTTGATTCACCATTTTTGTCTGCCCATCTGTTCGAGGATGATATGGTGAACTAAACTACAACTTTGTGTTCAACTTCTTCGACTATATCATCCAATAATGTCCCACAAACTTTGTATCCCTGTCAGACACAATGCTGTGTGGAAAACCATGCAGCCTCACAACTTCATTGAAAAACAAATTGGCTGCATGTGTAGCATCATGATTCTTTTTGCAAGCAATAAAATGAGCATTTTGTGTGTGTGGTTAAAACCCTTGAAAGGGTCATTACACAATAATGATATGTATGTGTCACTTCCTCTTCTATTTGCTCAAGTGTGTCCAAACACCATCTCGCAAGTCACACATCTTTGTGCAATAATACACAAGATTCTACAAGTGTGCCATTTTTAAGTCGGTACGTGGAAGAAGCTCGCACTTTCTATATACTCGGCAGTACGTGAAAGAGGCGTTAACGTACATGAAAGAGTTCGATACGTTGTACCAAAACAATACCGAAAGGGGTTTGTGCGATTATTGACACTGGCTCAAAGAAATATCCTCATATGCGCGCGTAACTTCGATATATACTCGGATAATTTCTCTATCCGGATTTAAGTCGAGCAATCGTTCACATACGGATGGGAGGGCTCAAAGTGTGTGCACCTTGTCCTTATTACTCCCTGTTAATTTGAAGGGTCGATACCTAGACGACGTTGTTACAAATATATTAGGCGTTAAGTGCAGTAGTAGTCGCGACGGCTTTACCTGTAAGCGCTTCCCATAGGCACTGTTTATACTGAATGCTGCGAATGAGATCCGAAGATCTCATGAGTGATACAAAACCAATTTTTTATTATTTTGAGTACATATCTCTGTCAATTTAAGAGGAAGTTACAATGGTTTGCGGTTGAATATGGCAACCTGCAAATTAGTACAATGCACTGAAATATACAATTACATCAAAAATTCTGAAAAAATTAAATGACAGGCAATTTTTTGTTTTGTTTTGCAGGGCCTTGTGGCTTCCGGAGCTCAATACGGCTCTCTAAGCACAAAACCGCAAAAAATAGCTTAAAATGCAATTTTTAATCACACCCCCTTTGGCAAAAAATGCTCAGAATGTAAAAAAAAGTGATGTGGGAGATTTTTTTTTACCCTCCAATAGGTTTTTCTCCGTTATTTTTAGTAGCTTGTTTAGTTATGACTAAGGACTTTGGTGAAGGTTAATCCACTATAGTTGGCGGTTTGCTCTAAATGGATTGCCAAATCCAATGTTTTTTTAAAAAAACAAAATGTTTTGGGGGTTTGAACCCGTCACCTATATTCCCCAAAGCCTTTGCACTATCCAATGAATCGATCCAACCGCTTTGCAGGTTAAACGAAGGAAATTGTATTTTAAGTATTCAAAAGTGGGACTAACCTTTTTGAAAATGACGTGGTGGCAGGTAGGATTCCACGTGGCTACTGGTTGGATGGTAGTAGAATAGGGTTCCGCCTGAGGCGGATTTGATATTTTTATTTCTTTGCTATCGCCTAAGGATCTTTATTAGCAGAGTTTTTGATTGTTTTCCTTTATCTCTGCCGCGAATGAAAGCCCTTATTCCCTGCTATTTTTGAACGCTACTTTTGCTTTGCAGGTTTGTTGGATGGATTTTTTTTTGCAGGTATTACTGCTTTATTGTTTTGATTGATCCAATTTTTTTGTGTTTGGGATCCGCTGCTTGTGCAATGTATACACCGTCTTATTTGTGTGCATCGATTTGCAGGGTTAGCTCAATCCACTGCTCGATCGACTGGTGGAGACCCCAATTCGTTTGCATGCTTTGCTGTTTTGATTTGGCAGGGATTAGAATGCCAATGGCTCAGAGACACTTTAATAAGCCTAACTTGAGATTCGAAGGGGATGGCTCGGTATTGGCAACATTTTTTAGTGCCTGAGCTTGGCGTTGGATGCAAAACACAACAGGGTTGGCCACTTTGATTGATTTCTCCCGCTGTTCGCTCAATTTGGACTGTGCAAAAAATGGCTCGCCTTGTAATGCAAACAAAGCTCGATCCAAACGTCTTATAGCTCGGTGTAACTAGGGAAGGGGCTTAGTCAAGGAGGCTCACTTCCCACAATGCAAACAACAACTCGGTGCTTTGAAATCGGTAGAGGCAGAGGAGCTCAAATGAAAATGGCTCGATGCACAACTCGGTCAGGAGCTCAGAGAGCTCGGTCTCCTCCAAGTTTGATGAACTGCTAGTGTTAGCTAGGCTAATACTGTCACTAAATTTAGTGAGAAAACCCCTATTGGGGAAAATTTGATTTTTTTTTTTAAATTCCCTAATATGTATTGGTTCCAGGAAGTAGATTTTCCTGGTGCAGGGGGCACCAAGGCAAAATGTTTTTTGCCTTGCAAACACTTGGAGAATGGCAAAAGGTTGTGGGGATGCAGGGTGTTCTGGGAAGCTGCTAGAGGCTACACTGGCTCTCCTGTGACGCAATAACTTCTCCTTTTCCTTCTGCAACCTCTCTCCAACCTTCTCTGCTCACAAGTCCAGATCAACCAACTCTGGTACCAAATGAAAGTGTAGAAGAGGGACATAAGCCTCACACTTTTATTAATAATCAATCAAAATCAGAATTATAATGGAAGGCTGCAATATTTATAGATATTGCACAACTGGTTACAACCATATGAGAAGTTGCACAGGTGCAGCCAGAAACCATACTGATATAATACAAACAAATAATATGTTGCAACTATGCAATAAACTATCCTACGTACAGTTCAAACAAAATTACATAAAACAAAATAAATGGTTATACAAATATAATCAAATAATAATATCAAACTACCTAGTAAATGCATAATTAATCCTAGGTAAACTAAGTTTTACCTAACAAATCATAAATTTTGTACATTCTCTGTAGAAAAACAACAAAATCCATGCTCAAATGGTCCCAAGGTCTATCAAGTATTGCAAGTGGTTGATACAATCCCCTGTTTTCACTTCTTCCTTTTTCCAATCGACAAGCTTTATGTCCTTGCACATATTTGTGCACATCCATAGCCATGCACAACCAACAATAATCTTCACTAAATTATGTCAATGTTTTATCGACACCGAAGTATTTGACCAATCCTCCACTATGCTTTTCTTTGATCAAATTGTCATGCATAAATCTCTTGGGTATGCACAATTGTGATCCTTTGAAAAACAACCCTTCTTATAGAAAATAATCTATCTAGGGTGTTCTGTATGCGCTTATTGGTTTCGCGCATGCCTTATACGCGTTCATGAAATCCTCATCCTTTGCATACAAGTCCTTCATGGAATCGAATCCCATGACCTCCACATGCATCTTGGTCAACAAGACACATCTTCTACTTAGGGAAGTTGCAACTTTTTTAGATTTTTTTGCTCCCATGTTTCAACACAAATGAATAACTTTGTGAAAATTCCACCCATTTCATGTCTCTGGTTCGTCTCACCTTGATTGTTTATAAATTGGAGAGCTTGGTCATCTGTGTACAACATGGTCTCTTTTGGAAATAGATAGTGCTTCCACTTCTTCAATGCTTGGACAATAGCATAGAACTCCTAATCATATGCTGATTACCTTTTCGTTGTGTCATTTAGTTTTTCACTGAAGTAAGTGACATGATTTACCTTCCCCACTCCTCACAATTGCAATTGCTACGCCACTTACATCACAATCCACTTGAAACACCTTGTTGAAATCAGCGTCTTCTTCAATTTATGGGACCTATTTTATTTGTCTGTAGTCCAGAAATACTCCTTCATATCACCCTTCATTGCTTCTTTGATAGGTCCGTAAATCCCACTTAAGTCTCTTATGAACTGTCTATAGAAGCTCGCCAATCCGTAGAAATTCTGTGCTTTAATTGTGCTTTTTTGCTTTGGCCATTCAACAATAGCTCTCATCTTCTCTGAGTCCATCTTCAGCCCTTCTTGAGATATTAAAAATCCCAAGTACATCAATTATTCCTTCATAAAGTTGCATTTCAAATTTACTTATGATTTCTCCCCGTGCAAATGTTGCAACACTTGTCTCAAGTGCACAAGATGTTCCTCCTTTGTCTTTCCGAAAATCAAAATGTCATCCAAATAAAAATGATAAACGCACCAAGGAAAGGCTTCAAAACCTCGTTCACGAGTCTCATGAACTTTCTTGGTGTGTTAGTAAGAGAAAAAGGCATTTTAACTATTCATACAAACCATCTTGTGTTTTGAATGCAATCTTCCATTCATCTCCTTTCTTGATCCTGATATGATGATAGCCACTCTGAAGATTAGTTTTGATGAAGTATTGCACTCCACTCAAATAGTCCATCAAATTATCCACGTGCGGCAATGGAAATTTGTACTTGATGGTTATCTTATTAATGGCTCTAGAATTAATGCACATCCTCCATTCTCCTCCTTTCTTTGGCACTAACATTGCAGGTACTCCACACGGGTTCAAACCCTTGCAAATCAACCCCTTCTCAAGAAGCTCTTGGACTTGCTTCTTCACCTCCTCACTTTCTTGCAGCGTCATCGACAACTTTGTTTGGTAAACTCGATCCTAGTATCAAGTCCATTTAGTGGTTTAGAGTGTCAACCCATCTCTTAAGTCATTAGAAATGATCTCCTTGAATTCGCACAATCTCTCCTTTACTTCATGCGAAATTGCTTCTCGTTTTCCTATGTACTAATCATGCACGAGATTTGGTATGAACAAAAAAATGCGCACTCCTTTGTGTTCCTCGGGAATTGCTTTCGTGACACCATCAACACCTTCGTGTTGTTGTCCACCTCTACACTTCTATCCTTCAAAGGATTCAATATGTACTACTTACCATCCTTCCACAAGGTATAGGTATTCACTCCATGTCGTAGATCTTTTTGATCAAATTGATAAGGTATACCAAACAATACATGGAAAACATCCACTGGCATGATGTCACACAAAACTTCATCGTTATATGCACCAATCTGAAAAATGACCAGGCATAGTTCATACACCAACAACTGATGTCTTGTCAACAACCAAGACACCTTGTATGGATAGGGGTGCTACTATCAATGATTGCTTGGAGCATTTACCTCCAGATTTGTAAACGGTATTGAAAAGATTCTTTTCTTGCACATGTGTGTTCTCTTTTGTGACGGTTTGAAAAGTACTCTCTTCATCATGACAGCCTCTCCACACTCTAGTTCATCTACGCAATTCGCTGACACATAATCTCTTCGTCAGCTTTAACAACATGGTTGCTAGCCTCAGTTTTGCACATAACACTGCTATGTTGTGCACACGGGTATTCAAATTATCTATGTGCCGCTTCTTCGCGTTTGAAACATGTACCTACCTCTTCCTCATCCGCCATATCCTCTTCCCTTGGAAGATCCTCTACCTCTTTACCCATGATCATGGCATTGACAAGAACTAGCCTTACCTTCTTGCACATGCTTCGTTCTATTGTAGTGTGATGAACTTCCTCTCTTGTGCACAAACTTTCCCTATCCTTAAGCAGCTCCTTGTTGTCTTATAAGCAACTTCTCCTTAGCTTTCAATGCACACTGATAGGTTGCCTCTATTTTCCTTGGGCTCACCATGCCAAATTCATCCTAAATGGAAAATCTTAATCCATTCATATACCTTGAGACCTTTTTTGTGCCATCTTCTATGTGACCTGTACGAACTGTCAATCTGTAAAATACTTTGGTATAGTCTTTGATGCTCATTTCTTTTCGTCACAAGTCTTGTAATTTCTTTGAATAGACTCAATTTGTAGTCCATAGTAAGAAATTTAGCCCTAAACTTGACAACCACTCTATTCCAAGCCTTGATTTTATTGGTACCCCTTCTTCGCTTGGTTTGCACATGATCCTACCATAAGGATGCAAATCCTTTCAATTTTGTGCACGCAAACCGAACCTTGTTGGGGTCTTCTTTAGATTAATTCTCAAAGTACTTATTCAAATCTGTTATCCAATATATCAAAGCTTTAGAGCATAAGCTTCCAAAATAGTTTGGTATGTCCATACACGGCTTGCCTCCTATTTTGGCAATGTCCTTTATCAAATTTTCTTGCAGGTTGTTGTCAAACCCATCCATGTTTGCTTCAGGGAACTCATCTTTGCTTGAATTTGAATCCATTCCTCTTTACTAAGCCATTTCCATAACTTCCAATCTTACTTGGATGTCTCTCATCACATTTTCTAAATCTGCCCCTCGATGGTCTATTTCCTCTTCCTCTAAGAGGAACTCCTGTATTTGCAATTTCTTTTTCTCCAAACAACTACTACAACAATTACAATTTCTACACCTATCGAAGAACTTATACATTGGAAGATGTCTTCATTGCTTTTCTACCCCCATTTTGCAAATGTGGTAAACATAAATCACACACAGGATACAACCTACTTTGATACCAAATGATCCAGTGATGGTTAGGGGTCCCAATGAAGGGATGCCTCAGACCACACAACTCACATGGATTATGTGTTGTAATGTCCCTTTTTGGGGGACTTTTGGAAAATAACTAGCTCTGAATGAGAGATGACTGAAATTAATTTTGAGAGAGCTGTAATCAGACTTCTGAGGGCTGGATATGACTGAAAATGCACACTGAAACCTGCAATTTTTCCCTTCCTAGGGCAGCAACCTGTTTTGAAAACTCCCACTTACTTTTGGATGCCCTAAACTCGCTGAAAATGTGCCCAATCAAGATCAAAATTTCTAATTAATTACCAAAAATAAAACTATGAAGGAAAACTGATTTTTAGTGCCCCAGAAGTGAAGATATGAATTCTCTTTTAACCCTATGTCTGCAAAATTACTTAAAAAATTCATAACTTTACCTAGGAAGCTCCAAAATACACGAAACTTGGGATCTTGGGGTTTAAAAATTTGAAGAGTACAAATATCAAATAGCTTGCCCAAAAATTCACCCAAACATTGCTAAACTTGACCTACAAGGAATTCGCCCCCTGCTTGGAAATAATGAATTACTGGCTCAAACATGCAAGAGAAATGATTGTTTTCACCTTTAATAATTAGTGCAAGTCCATCCATGCAAGAATCATACCATATATCCATCAAAACACATCCAAAATGTTCATGAAGCAAGTCGCCTAGGGAAAAGATAAAAAGCTATCAACTCCAAATTCCTTGAGATATTCAAAAGTTCCAAATATCCTTGCTTGAGGGTTTTTTGCCCCCAAGACAAGTTCCGCTATCAAGGGTTTTTGTCTTTGAAGTGGTCTTAAACAAGGGTTTTCATCCTTGATGAGAGAGAAAGGGAAGGTACAACCTTTACCCCAAAAGAAATAATAAGATTCAACATATTCTATCAAATGGACAAGCAACCTCCTTTTATAACAGTAAGGGGAGCTACAATTCAAATGATGATCGACCTTATTAATAAGTACCTTTTAATTATCTAATTTGTATTTAGAGCCCACATGCTCAAAATACCTTATATTCTAATTAAATAAGTTCTTCTATTGGAATGTTTGGCTTCCCAATAGGAATACATGATAATAATGAAAATATCTACTTAGAAAATGTTATCCAAGTTTTCCCCTTGTTTGCTTTCCTTAAACCCACGGGGAGGAAGAATGGGTTAAGGTCTTCGAATTCCGCTAGTCTCCAAAAAGGGACACGGCAGATGCACTTACTTCTAAGAAAATGGGGGCAGCAACTACAATGGTTCACACCCTTGAATGGGGCAACTAAGGAAACCAAATTTCATTGAATGGATGACATTGTCAAAGTGCTGAAACAACTGAATATGGCAATCTTATTGTACAACCTGAATTGAAAGGCTTCAATGCTCCCAAATGGGATGTTCAAACAAAATTGTGGATGGAAGAAGCTAGGGAAAGGGTTTGCAACTACTTTGCTTTAACATCACGTACATTCCTTCTTTACACAGTCAGTGGCAAAAACTTGCACTCTTCTTTTAGGACTCAACCTATATGTATATTCCTACTCTCGATAAAAAAAACTATTAATGAGTTCAAGACCATGCATTGTTTGCATGTGATACTAAGGAGTAGTTACAAAAGTTGAAACGGTCTCACGTGACGAGCATGAGTTGTCACCCAACTATCCACTTGTGACTCTTCAATTCCTATCAGTTATGCATCCTTAACTGTCATGATTCCTGTATGCAACACATCGCCTTGAAGAGGTTACTGAAGTTCCAATATTGACACTTGCTAAAGAGCTTCCCAAGGTTGCTATCTGGGATCCTGGTATTTGAAAAAGTGAACAAGGAGTGCAAGACAGGGAACTTGCATTTGCTTGCAGGGCTACAGCAAGATTCTGGGGAGGGAGGTCTTTTTGTGCAATCCTTCCCTTTGCTGCGCAAGCAAGTTTGACTCTGAAGACCTTGGGGCCCGATTTCTACATGTCCCATGGGCTTAGTGCGCAAGATTAAGGGAAGTATTCATCACAATGCTATGATTGTAATTTGCCATACTTCTACCCCTCTGTGCCTAAAATAAAATTTAAAATAAAAAATTAACTATTTAATTCTAATCTCAAAATATTCAAGTTGGTGGCTTTCAAAAGCTACAAAGCGCTTTTTACTTCCAAATAGCGAATCCTTTGAAATGATTAAAGGGGGAGGCCTTGAATCCCTCCTTGAAAAATGCGTGAGTGGAAAAAAAAGTCATTGAAGAAGAATACGAAATGCAAGGAATACATGAAGGACGCGGCATTGAAGACATAATTTAAAAAAAACAAACAACCACTCACTTTCTCTTGAGGGCTATCACGCCTTTGTGAGAAAACTCTCATGCTATAGGGCTGCTCCTTGTCACTCCTCTTTTTGTGAACCGTATTTGATGTTTTGTTGGCTGCTCATTTTCAGCATTTGAGGATGAAAACCCTTCATTGGATAAACACTATCCTGAGGCCTGAAAACGCCTTTTCACAACAGGTTGCTACTGAAATGTCCTTCTCTCTAGAATAATAGTATCAAAGATCTTTAGCCTATTTTGTCCACCTGACGGCTAAAGGGTGAACACAAGGGTGACTTAATTCACACTAAATTAGAACGACAAGAATTTCCATCCGTGTTAGGGCACAAATTCCAGCTAGGACAGCACTTTTTTTGCCACATTCATTTCCAGCTTGATCTAGAAAAGCACTTATGGAGATAAAATTGGGGATCACTTTTAGAAAGTGGGTTTTTGTGGTTGAGAGGCAATCGTCCATAGGCTGTGAAAAGGACCGTCTGTATCATTAAAAATCGTATGCAAACCCACTGCCTTCAGGGAGTCAATACTCTGTGTGTAGAATGTATCCCTTAGATCGGCCATTGATGAAATTGAAGACTTGAAGACCCTCAACCCATTCTCTCTTCTCATGGGCTTGAGGATTGAGCTTGAAAATGATCCTAAGATGTCTATTGTATATTTTGTGACCCCTTGGTATGCCTTGCGCTACAAGGTGGGCTCTCTAGGTTGGTTAAATGTGCACATAGGATAGTTGCTTTTATTATTTAATTAAAAATAATAAAGTGCACATAGTCTTAGTTTATTAGAGACTTTATTTTATAATGAGAGTTTATGTTTCCCCTCCAAAAGGGAAAAGGTCGGTCTTTATTGAATATTGCACCCCTTAACTTTATAAAAGGAGGCCGCATTTCCTCTAGTGGATTTATGTTGATTGATCATTTGATTTCACTCCATGCTTGGAGTATTGGGATGTATGCCCTAGCTCTTGCATTGTAGAAAACTCATTGTAAGCTTCATTTGATACCATTGTTGAAGATATTGAAGAATCGAATTGTTCTCTTCATTGTGTCTCTTGTGTTGAATGTGTTTATGCATGGTTTATCCCCTAAGAGCATTGGCGACTTGGAGTGGGGGATTATTTAAGCAGCGATTTTTTGATGTCTCAAAATATATTTATGTTGCAGATATGATTTAGTATAATTTTGTGAGTATGTGTGACCAAATTTTAGGGTTTTGGGAGTAATACAATTGCTGGAATTAATTTATGTGCAAGTAGCAATTTATTTTGCCCTAGGTGACTTTCTATTTTGGCCATTTTGGGGGTTTAGCAACTGCTGTTCTGATTTGGTTTGGTCCATCTTGTTCTTTGTATTTTTTCGAGTCCGAGCATATCTTATTTGCCCAAATCGGAGTAGTTTTGAAGAAGATATGAATTTTTAAAAACTGCAGCAGACTGAGGTTTGATTAGCAATTGTTTTCAGCTGTGTATAATTAGATTAAAAATCTGATTTGTCTATTAATTATTTCTGAGCAAAGGGGAGTTGATTTGGAGTGTTTGGAAGCTTGGAGAAAGGTTGAAATATTTTTATTGGTTTTGTTCTAACCCTAGCGACTTGAAATCAGATTTCTCGGGCAGATTTGAAGTGGTTTAGTTTATCAGAAATTCAGATCCATAGTGCATTGGAAAGACCTTGGTTTCTAGTTTATTGTGCAATTTATTTAATGCAAAAATACCAAGTATTGAAGGAGTTACTAATTTTTAAAGTTTCAGTTGTTCCAGGTGCTATAGTAATTATTTAATTGCTGTCAAAAATCAGATCTGGAAGTTGTTAGCTTTCTAATTAGTTCTCCCATCCAACCCACCACTCTGATATACTCCAACCCTATTTTGGGTTGTATTATTGCTAACATTGGGTTATTTGAGGTCGAACTAAGAAGATCTAATCTTCCTAGGATCGATTGAGTTAATTAATTTTCAGATTTATATTTGTTCTAAGAGGGGACATTAATGTGGTATTAGAGCTAGTTTCCTCTACTCCATGTGGGTGTTGTTTGAAGAGATTGAATCATGGAGCTTGCTAGTGACGGAGATTTGAGGGACAAACTCTATAAGTTTGGGAGACGGCTCAAGAGGCTTTCACTTGAGAAGAGTGTATTGTTCATCACTGTTGAAGAGGTGGCAAGTTGTCTATGTTTGTTAGAGAAATCAGATTTTGGCACTATGTTTTCAGTTTTAGATCCCTTGGTGGCACATTTGGCTAGATCAGATTTATTGGGACATGAGGAGGCGGATGTGAGACTCTTGGTTGTCACATGCATTAGTGAGATCACACGGATAATAGCCCCAATTTTGCTTTATGATGACATCACTATGGAGGAGATCTATGAGCTCATGGTGCAAAATTTCCAACATCTTTGGGACACCACCAACCCTCACTTTGGCAAGAGGGTCGAAATTCTGAAGAACATGGCTAAGGTAAGGTCTTGCATTCCCATGTTAGATCTCAATTACACTGAAGATCTTATTTCCCATATGTTTGAAGTCTTCTTTGGTGTTCTACATGAGGACCATTCACATGAGATAATGGATGCCATGCAAACCATAATGACTCTAATGTTGAATGAGTATGAGGAACCTCCGCACTCATTGCTAGTGATACTTGTGGAAGAATTGAGGACAAAAGAAGCCATGTATAGCTCACACCTTAGCAAGAAGAGTGGTGGAGCAATGTTCAAGCAAAATAAAGTCATGCATCCAAGGTATGGGTTCCCTTGTTTTTGATGATAAAATTTTGGCATCTAATGATTGTATGAACTTAAGTGGTTGCAAGGATTTGTTTGATGAACATGAAGGGAATACTGGTGTCAAGCACATGCATGACAAAGAAGAACAAAGAGAAATTTCAGATCTGCACATTGAAAAGACAAGTTTGGTGGGTGAAACATCAAAGGAGGATAGTGGTTTTCCGTTCGTTGTACATTCTGGATCAGCCACCCATAAGAAGCATACAAGTGTGGTAAGTTTGTTGTTGTATGTCTTGCCAATTCAGATTTGTTTTCATGATGACACAAAGATTGAGGGCAGCAAAAGTGGGCAAGAAGATTCCATGGATCGAAGTCCCATTAATGGGCACTCTAAGGTATGGGATCCGGGTGTCAATTCTGATTTTCTAATCACTGTGACTGATTTTCTGAGCATACATGCAAGTTTAGAGCTATTTTTGGAGGGCATGAGTGTTGGATTGCATTTGGGAGATCTGGATTCTAAGCTAGAGGGCCAACACCTTCTAGATTTCAGTCCAAGCAAAAGTAAGGACAACATAATCATGATCCCAAGATGTGGTAAGTTACTTCATGTTGTTTTCCTTCAAATTACTTCTAGTAGCATCACTTGGGACAAGTTGTTTGAAGGAAAATTTGTAGTTACATGGAAGGGTGATTTGTTGCTAGATAATGTGCTTGATAGGACAGCCATCTTCCACTTTCATGTGATTTGTGAATTGTCTAACAAGCATGCACACAGAAGGGAAAGAATAAGTTTTGTAGGTGTTGTGGCAAAGGGAGTTGGTACTTGTGTGAACTTGCACTCTCTTACATACCTTGTTGAGTGGGCAAAAAAGAGGTATGTGATGATCATTGGTCATAATGTTAATCGTCCTAATCTTGCTCCTAATCCTAGCATGCATAAGGACCAATTTGGCAAAGAGGAAGAGATGGCTATAACTCTTTCCATGAATAAAAATCATGACAATAAGCTCGCTGGACTGTGCATAACAACAGTCATTAGAGAGCAAATAAATGTGCTTTTTCATCCAAAATTGAGTTCCAAGGAAGCTCCTATGCACATGTCAAGTAAGGGTGCACGATTACAAGGTAAGAAGTGATGCTTTATGGCACAAAGAGGAGATGAACAACCCCAATCATGATGTTTCAGATTTATTACCTTCTCCATAAGGGAAATACATTGGCACAACCAAAGGTATAAGGCTCCTTGGGTTTCCTATGATGAGGTTTATGGATGCATGAGTTGTGTTTCTGATTTCTCCTTTTCTTATATGTATGATGCAATAAAAACAATGGGGTGTCATCTTGCACATATTGCTACATATGGTAAGGGGATAAAAGGATTTGAGTTTCACAAGTTCTATTTGGATACATGGATATCATTTCCTTTCTTTTTTCAAATAGTGCTAACCCCTATCTCCTTGGAAGCCTTGAAGGAAGAATGGATCACATGGACTACACATTGCATGGTAAGAGGTTCATTTCCAGATTTTGAACAGTCAGTTATGTTTGATTGATGTATTGGGAATGTTTGGTTGTTGGGCATTCAATGAAAGGATTGGAGAGGATGAAGAGAACATGGTATGAATTCTTCTCAAGGCATTTCAATTTCAGCTATGGGTAGTTTTCAATTTGCTATTGTTGAGGATGAAATATGGGAGCCTTTTTCCTTCATGAGTTTGATGTTCATTCATGTTGAGGAAAATTCTTTGAAGTATGCTAGTTGTTGTCCCATCATTTCTATGATTGATCTCATCATGACCAGCCCCTCTATCCCTTCTATAATTCAGATTTTTGCCATGCATTTGATGATATGGTTGTTGGGGATTGATTTTAGCTCATGGGTGAATACTTGGGGATGGAAACCAGCTATTCAAATTCTGATTTTTGAAGGGAGATCATGCATGATTACATAGCACACATTGGGAAAAGGGAGCCATCCATGCCTTGGAGACACAAAGAAGAAACAAGAAAAGTGTTTCTTAACACTTATTTTTCTAACTGAGTTTGCTTCATGTGCATATTTGGAAAAGAAGTTGCAGCTGAAGTTACTCCCAACTTACAAGAGAAAGAAGCAACACAAGTTGTTGCAAATGCTTCATCACTTGATTGGCATGGGATCCCGACTTTGGGAGTGCTACATCATTGCATTTGGATGCACGAGCTTGATATTGCTTGAGGGCAAACAATCTTGGGAAGGGAGGACTGTAGTGTCCTCTTCTTGGGACATTGATCCACATTGAAGATTTGAAGACACTCAACCCATTCTTTCTTCTCACGGGCTTGAGGATTGAGCTTGAAAATAATGCAAAGATGTCTATTGTTTATTTTGTGACCCCTTGGTATGCCTTACGCTACAAGGTGGGCTCTCTAGGTTGTTTAAATATGCACATAAGATAGTTGCTTTTATTATTTAATTAAAAATAATAAAATGCACATAGTTTTAGTTTATTAGAGACTTTATTTTATAGTGAGAGTTTATGTTTCCCCTCCAAAAGGGAAAAGGTCGGTCTTTATTGAATATTGCACCCATTAACTCTATAAAAGGAGGTCGCATTTTCTTTAGTGGGGTTATGTTGATTGATCATTTGATTTCACTCCATGCTTGGAGTATTGGGATATATGCCCTAGCTCTTGCATTGTGGTCTCTCATTGTAAGCTTCATTTGGATCCATTGTTGAAGATATTGAAGCCTCCATTGTTCTCTTTATTGTGTTCTCTTGTGTTGAATGTGTTTTTGCATGGTTTATCCTTTCAAAGTGTTGGCGACTTGGATTGGGGATTGTTTAAGAATATTTTTGATGTCTCAAAATATATTTATGTTGCAGATCTGATTTAGTATAATTTTGTGAGTATGTGTGACCAGATTTGATGGTTTTGGGAGTAATACAAGTGCTGGAATTAATTTATGTGCAAGCAACAATTTATTTTGCCCTAGGCGACTCGCTATTTAGGCCATTTTGGGGTTTTAACAATTGTTGTTCTAATTTAGTTTGGTTCATCTTGTTCCTTGTATTTTTCCGATTCCGAGCATATCTTTTTTGCCCAAATCAAAGTAGTTTTGAAGAAGATATGAATTTTTAAAAATTGCAGCAGACTGGGGTTTGATTAACAATTGTTTTCACATGTGTATAATCGGATTAAAAATCTGATTTTTCTATTAATTATTTCTGAGCAAAGGGGAGTTGATTTGGAGTGTTTGGAAGCTTGGAGAAAGGCTGAAATATTTTTATTGGTTTTGTTCTAACCCTAGCGACTTGAAATCAGATTTCTCGGGAAGATTTGATGTGGTTTAGTTTATCAGAAATTCAGATCCATAGTGCATTGGAAAGACCTTGGTTTCTAGTTTATTGTGCAATTTATTTAATGCAAAAATACCAAGTATTGAAGGAGTTATTAATGTTTGAAGTTTCAGTTATTCTGGGTGCTATATTAATTAATTAACTGTTGTCAAAAATCTGATCTAGAAGTTGTTATTGAATACTATTTCCAACAGTGGTTATTGAAGGATTGCAGTAGAGCTTTTTAAGGAAGGTTGCAATAGTAGTTATTGAATTTTTCGAAGGTTGAGTTACCCATCTTTTGATTATTTTGAGTTGTTTTGGAGACATTCTAGGTCTGAATATTATTGCCATCTATTTTACTGATTTTTGGGGATCAAAATAAATTAGTCTTAGAATTGTTGGAGGGTTTTAAGAGGTATTTTTCAGTCACATTTGTATGCAGATTTCTGAACTGTATTGCAGTCATTATTTGCCCCTAAAAATAAGATTTTCTTCATGTTTGGGCTGCTAAAAATACAGAGATCAGTTTATGATAAAAACATATTCAATTGATTGCTGATTTGTATGGGTTTTCTCAATAACCCTAGTCACCATTTCAGAAAATAAATAGCAACAATCAATCATATGATTTTTGTATGCTTTTATATATCTGTTATGGACTGATTTGACTTCATAATTGCTGCAAAATATTATTGGAATGGGGAATACTAAATTATGGGCTGTTTAGTGTGAGTTTTATGCCAAATCCAAGTCACATTTTTAGGATGAAATACAAGTCTGCATAATAAAAATCTGATTTGCATGTTTTAAGCTTGCATTTGGTTGTGGGATTGCCTAGAAAGCAAGTGAGGATCTAATTGTCCCAATTGGGGACATTACCGTGGTATCAGAGCAGTGTATTCTCCCAACCTGTGATAGAGAAGTAGAAATCAACTTTGAATGCATGCAGGAAAAAACGCTCTAGTTTATCAAAGAAGGGGGACTCCAAAGAAAACAATTGATGAGCATGAGAGAGAAAGACCACCTTCCAATGATGTTCTTAGCTACATAAATGAGGTCATCGCCACAAGTCAAAGAGAGCTGCAACAAACAATGAGTGAGAATCAAAGAGAAATGTGTGATGCGTTTACTACTTCTATTCGAGATTTGGCCATGGCTCTGCAAGGGAACAATGCAACTATCAATCAAGGAGCAACCAACAATGGAGAAGGAAGCTCAACAGGACCGGTTAGGACTTCTCTCAAGCCTACGCCGAATATTTTCAGAGCTAAGTTTCTCCAAAGAGAGGAACCAATTGAAAAAGTAGCAAAAACTGATGTTGATGATGTACAAACATTTGGTGATGAGTGTATGCAACTTAGCCTCAAAGTAATAGATATGTGACCCTTTAGAGATTTCTGCCAGTTAAAAAATAGCAAGGGTGCAAGGAGAAATAGAAGAGTTCACCAAGAGATCCCAAGGAAAGACATTAAAAAAAGGTTGGGTAGGCTAACTTTTCCTTCATTCGATGGTTCAGACAAGTGCTCTGTTTGGTCTTGGTTACAAAAATTAGATACCTATCTTTCTTTGAATCCTATGTATGAAGATGAAGCACTTAAGTTTGCAACATTGCATGGGGTGGCACATGAGTGGTAGTACCACGACATCATCACTTAAGGACATTGTTCTTTTACTTTTCTTGAAGAATTTAGCAGATGCTTGACAGAGAGGTTTGATCGGGTGGATCCAGACTTGCATTTCAGAGAGCTAGCCCAACTCAAACAAGATGGTACTCTAGATAAGTATATTTCTGATTTTCAAAGAATTGCAGTAATGGTTCCTAATGTTAGTGAAAGGAGACTTGTCTTGTTGTATGTGGTAGGGTTAAGGGAACCCTTAAAAGGCCTTGTTAAAGCCTTTAATCCCCCATCTCTTCAAGGTGCCATAAAAAAATCATTTGACTTGGAGAGTTCAATGCCAAAGGGGAGAAATCTGTAGTCTGGGCAGCAGCGAACAATGCCTTTGGGACAACAAAAGAACACATGGGAGCAGCCCATAGAACCTCAAAATGATATGCATGGAGCAGCAGTTAGTGGGCAACCAAATAAAGCACACGAATGGGAGAGAAACAAGGCTGAAATTGAAGCAAAGAATGAGCTAAGGAGGAAAAAATTGTGTTTTGATTGCAAAGAACCATGGGCAACCAATCATTGTTGCAAAGGTAAGAGATCTATTCATTATATTGAAGTTATTGATGATGAAGAGGATGTAGATAATGTTGATCCAAAAGACCAAGCAAAGGGTGATGAGGTGGTTGTCATAGGTGCTACCTTAGCAGCACTAACAATCTTGCCTATTTTTTATGCATTTCATGTGAAGGGTGATATTCTTGGGAAAAAGATCACCATTTTGATTGATGGTGAAACAACACACAACTTCATTGATGAAGATTTGGTTGCTAGATTAGGTCTACAGGAAGAAAAATTCCAAGGATTTGATGTAATTATGGAGGATGGGCATTCAATCACATGCATCAAGATGATTCCCCAACTTCGATTTACCATGAAAGGACATGAGGTATGTGATGAATTTCATATTGTTGGCATTAGTGGGATGGATTTAGTTCGTTCTTGGTGTTTAATGGCTCCAATCCTTGGGTGATTTTCATTGAAATTATGAAACCATGGAGCTAAAATTCAAGGTGCAAGACAAGGAAATTGTTTTGCAAGGAATGAGGAAAGGAGTTCCTCCAAGAATGGCAGCCGATAGTATGATTGAAATATTTAAAGAGGATTAGATTTCACAAGAGGTGGTTGAAGAAGAAAAAAATAAAACATTGCAGCAACTGAACCTTGAAGAAAATCAACCTTTTGTGAACCATGGTGTCCTTGTGAGGTATGATACTAGCAACATAATGTCTTATATGCATCATATTCAGATTTCTTTTGATAAGAGTGATGATTTTGATAATGAAATCTGTACTTTGCATTACATAATGCCTTGGGAACAACCATGTAAATATGAGCACCTTGTCAAGGGCAATTGGTGGCAAGATTTATCTCATCGAATAGGTACAGGTGCTAGGATCGTGAGACACTTCAGCACATTTTGTCTATTGTGCATGACACTTAGACAAAGCGGTTCAAAATTGCTTGTGGGCAAGCAATTTGGGCAAGGGAGAATTGAAATGTCTCTCTTTCTAGAATAATAGTATCAAAGACCTTTAGCCTATTTTTTCCATCGACGGCTAAAGGGTGAACACAAGGGTGACTTCAATAAATTAGTATAAATTGCCAAAGAGAAAATAAATAAATTATTAAGCACTTATATTAATTTATTTGGCTTAATGGAGAAAAGCACTTAACTAAAATTGTAATCCCTATAGAAAATGTGACTTGCCTTGAGGGGCAAATATTGGTGTTAAAAGGGTCTAACTACATTTTTGTATTCATCCTAGGGAGAATGGCGACTTGCCTTAAGGAGGGATATTGAAAACTTAGAAAGAAAAAAAAGGCATATTATTTTATGTATACTCCCTATGGAAAATGCGACTAGGCCTAGAATGGGAATATGCATAAAGAAAAGCATTGCAAGCGGATTGGATGAGAAAAAGGTCTCCTTTGGGTCATTTCTTCTTTAAAAAGGTGAGGTCGACTTGTAGGAAGGCATTCTATGTCCATTTGATAATTTTCTGAATTGAAGCTAAAGCCTTGAGCTTTCGTTTGAAGCATTCTAAGGACGAAAACCCTTAGGATCTATCTCTAGAGGACGAAAACCCTTTTAGAGTATTTGGGGGATTTCCTATTCAGGGTTATCCATTGTGTCTTTATAGATTTTTACTATTTCTAGCAATGTTTATTGAAGGATTGCAACAGAGCTTTGTAAGGAAGGTTGCAGCAGTTAATTGAATTTTTCTAAGGTTGAGCGACCCATCTTTTGGCTATTTTGAGCTGTTTTGGAGACATTCCAGGTCTGAATATTATTGCCATCTATTGTGCTGATTTTTGGGGATCAAAATAAATTAGTCTCAGAATTTTTGGAGGGTTTTAAGAGGTATTTTCAGTCACATTTGTATGCAGATTTCTGAACTGTATTGCAGTCATTATTTGCCCCTAAAAATTATATTTTCTTCATGTTTGGGCTGCTAAAAATACAAAGATCAGTTTAGAATAAAAACATATTCAATTGATTGCTGATTTGTATGGGTTTTCTCAAGTACCCTAGTCGCAATTTCTGAAAATAAATAGCAGCAGTCAATAATATGATTTTTGCATGGTTTTATATATCTGTTATGGATTGATATGACTTCATAATTGCTGCAAAATATTATTGGAGTGGGGAATACTAAATTGTGGGCTGTTTAGTGTGAGTTTTATGCCAAATTTAAGTCGCATATTCAGGATAAAATACAGGTCTGCATAATAGAAATCTGATTTGCATGTGTTAAGCTTGCATTTGGTTGTGGGATTGCCTAGAAACCAAGTGAGGATCTAATTGTCCCAATTGGGGAAATTACAGCTATGCCACTCTTCTAGAACTAGTTTGAAGAGCTTCAAAGCTTTAGAACCAAGTCTATGCAAATAGAGATGAGAAACTATTGCAATGAACTCATAATCATAATTTAAAATATTTGTTTTCGCTTTCAAAACCATGCAAGCTTTTTATTTGATTCCACAAATACTTTGAAAGAATTTTATTTGATGCCTTGAATCTTTTGAAAAATGCATGAGTGGATCACAGAATCAATGAGGAAGAATATGGAATGCAAGTAATGCATGGAGGACGCAGCAATTGAAGACAATTAAAAAAAAAAAAAAAGCCACGCACTTTCTCCTCAAGGCTATCACACCTTTGTGAACAAACTCTCATGCTACAGGGCTGCTCCTTGTCACTCTTCTTTCTGTGAACTGTAATTTATGTTTTGTTGGCTGCGCTTTACAGCTGTTGAGCTGCCCCTTCCTTCAACAAAGATTTCCTTAGTCTTCAGAACGCCTTTTCTAGGCTGCTATGCCACTCTTCCAGCACTAGTTTGAAGATCTTCAAAGCTTTAAAACTGAGTCTATTCAAATAGAGATAAGAAACTATAGCAACGAACTCACAATCGCAATCAAAAATAATTTTGACAAAACACTTCTTAAAGTAATCTACAAATAGTTTTTAACATGAAAGTTTTTCATAAACAAGGGCAACAAAGATATGATGGAGCTGCCCTTTGATAAATACTCAAAATATTTAATCAAGCTCAAGATACTCCTTTCATCAAGCTCTCACAATATTTAATGTCCACTCTTACCTGCTTTGATGCCAAATGAAGTTTTGGCAAGAGATTAACACAAAACTACTTCATTATTATTATTCTTTCAACAGAAAACACATGTGAGTATGATCTTATAAAAGGATGGAGTCGAGCATTATCACTAACACACACTCAATCCCCACTTGCTGTCTCTCACTCCTATCTATATGACGATTTGTCTCATAACAACTCATACATACACACATATAATTTTCTAATATTATCACAAAAGTATAAAATATCTAACATATTTTTTTGAAAAAGAGCATCTACATATAAGTGTCATATTTGGTCTGCAGAACCCACTTAATTGGATATTCTGTATACTACTTAGAGCATCCTATTCAGAATCTCAGATGTTATTTACTGAAATTATGTTTGGAAACAATTTGCCCAAATTGGGTGAAACCCAAAACCTTGAATTGCCAATATTTTGCAATTATGAACTAGAATTTAAATTAATTAAACTCCACGGGTGGGGCGACCTGTTTTGCTGTCCCAAATCAGAAAATAAAAATAATTCCATCTTTGTGTGCTTTCCCCATGGATTACCCATCTTTCAAAAGAATCTTGGAAACAATTTAAACAAATAAGGAGAAAACCAACCCAAAATTGTCAATTTTTTACAATTTGAACTAAAAATTAAAGTAATTGAATCCCACAGGGGGGGTGACCTGTTCTGCTGTATCAAATTAGAAAATAAACATATCTACAGATTTGCATACTTTCCCCGTGTTGGCACCTAAAATTGTTCACCTCATTTGGGGTCTTAAAGTTAAATTTGGAGGTTGAACATTGATAAAACTATCATTTTTGGCATTCTTATGTTTTAAACTCACCAAAAATAGTTGCACTTCCTTGCTCTACATGTGTACAGGTTGCTCTAAAAAACATGGAAGATTTTGAAGTGGTTTTCGATCTCAGACGTTCAAACCCTTGTTTTCCTTCAATTGGTAGACCATCAAATTTTATTGATCAGATTAGGGACACTTGTCACCAAAATGATCTCTCAAGCCTTCATGTCGTAGTCGCTTTGTTTTTCACCTTGGGAATTAATGCCATATTCACTGCGGGAAGGATTGGGATAGGGCTTATAAGCCAAGTGATCGCCTTTATTAAGTGGAGAAAAGGCTCCACGGTTCACTCTATTGCCTGAGCTCAAAATGGCTAAGGCTTGAGAGCCGAATTAATTGGTTGCTGAGCTCGCCTCAGATCCGAAGGCATTCCGAGCCCGAGAGTTGGAACAGTTGAGGATCTCAAGCACATAAAGGTTTGTTATTGGTCCATGTGGACCAATGACGGTGCTTCATGAGATCTAAGGTCGCGATGAAGTCTTAAAGGAAAAAACAGTTAGGGAACTTAGATTCTCAGGCTCTTGAGAACCCGAGAACCGAGAGGTTGATCGATCTGGTAGAGCTTGAGTAGTGGCGAAGACTTGAGAGCCCAAATGACATGTGATTGGTCCATGTGGACCAATCACAGGTCACTTAGGCTCGCGAGAAGTTGAGACCCGAAGCCAAAGGCAAACCTCGTGAACCCGAGAGCCCGAGGCCAAAGGCAAACCTCGTGAACCCGAGAGCCTGAGGCCAATAGGATGTGGACACATGGCTTTTGTTTTGCGCGGAAATCATTTGACAATGTTACCAACGAGGATGAGACACGTGGCTGAATCAATTCTGAGGTTAAATTTAATGGCCTTGTGGCCGTCAACTATGTTAGAACAAGTCGGGTAGTTTTAAACTGCCATAACTTTTGATTGGGAGCTCCAAATCAGATATTAGTATCGTTGGATGTTTTATGAGGGTTACACATTGGGCAAAAATTTGGGGTGAATTGGTAAGGTATTTGCAGTGTATTTTGTGACAGAAGTTTTGGTAACATTTTCCAACCTTTGCTCACCATCTGTCAATTCATTTACTACAAATTGATCGTGTGTGGAGCCGCCTTTATGATCCTTAAGAGTGTTGTTCTTCTCAACGAGGGTGAATGTGGCCCTGAGATCTTCAATTGAATGTCAATTGGTTTCATGTGTCATTTGATCAACAGTGGAGCCACTAATCAATTTGAGCATGCTTGTATCTCTCTTCTCATTGGTTTTCAAGCTTTGAAGTTCCCTCTAATTCCATTATAGAAATCTTCTTTCAAATTATATAAATTAGATGAAGTAATGTGCTTCATCAAATCATCTTCTAGTCTTCGACCATTCTTGTTTTGGATCTTTGATCCCTTTTGGTTTCCTAGTCTGCATGTTTTCATTTTCACCTTTGTTTTAGGTGTTAAAGTTGAAAGATTCGTTGTAATCAGTTCAAAGACGTTATAATAAAGGTCTGAGAGAGTACCCATGTATATGTCTTATTAAGACATAAATGAGATAGTGGATTTATCTAGGAAGCTATTGTTTGAGTTATAACTGTATTCACTCATATTAGTTGAGTTATCCATTTGGTGATTAGGTGCAGAGGTCTAGATGTGTAATCATCAAAACATATAATTATAAAATCCTGGCATGAAATTCTAGCTTTCATTTGCTCTCAATCAAATTTATCTAATGATATATTTTGTATTCAGAGTAATGGTGGTTTGATGGTCCAATTATTATGCAAATTTCAATGTATAAGGTTTACTGATTATCTGAATTGTGGGGGAATTGTAAGCAATCTGTGTAGAATGATAGCAATTCTTGTGTTATTTTTGACTCCATCATGTTAACGCTTTGCAAGATTTGGCCTGATGGGCGGGAAACATATGAAGTTAGGAATGATCAACCCTCCCTTGTTTAATTAAATCTTGTTGTACTGCCTCATCGAGACCTCCATTTTATCTTATATATTTTTAGAGGCCTCTTCATTATAACTTTGGCTTTATGCTTGCTCGGATGTGCTTTAAATCTTTGTTATAAAACTAACAAGTTATGGATATCCTTATATCTATGCACTAAAGCAATTTAGGTCTTGTGTTATTCTCACTATAAATGTGTGGCTACATGTCACAAGTGACACTTAATTCAGTGCAAAGTCATGGAGTTTACATTTATAAACCAAATATAGTTGTGTGTTTAGGTTCATCTTGTGATTCAAAATTGCTAGGGTCTCTCCACTTGGCCATTACATAACCAAAAGAAGTAGAGAGGTGACCTTCTCACATCTGTTGGTCTTGAATCCATTCCTAGCTTGTTGAAGAGAACCCCCCTTTACTACAACTGACTCATCCTTCCATTTCTCTTCATCAATTTCAAAGGTGGAACAGAATTTGGAGCCAACACCCCATAAATTACTTTTTCTTCCGAACAGTTTTAGGCACAAAACCCACAATTCAATTCTCAAAATGGAAAGAAGAAAACCCAAATCAAAATCCAATGCATTGACATTTCTTTCACAACACGGGCACTGTGTTTTACAAATAAAAATACAGATATGAACCTATAAAGTCCATAAAAATCTCTTTCCAAAGTTCGGTAATATTTCCCTAACTTTATGAGAGTGTTATTTCCAAATTTCGCAAGCAAATCTCCATGGAAAACACTGTAATTTTTTGGGTTGATTTTGTAACTATTAGTATTTTCCCTTAAAGGGGTGACTTGGATAAAAAATAAACCTCTAAATTTATTCAAAATAAGTGACAGGTGCAAAGACACATTATTCCTATAAAAACCCACAATTGTTTGTAATGTCCCCTTTTCCACACTAGTCACTATGAAAGCCTTGGGCCCATTCCACCTTCCGTGGGCTTCAAGGAAGGAAAGCAAGGGAGGTGAACATTGCCATAATTGTAAGTGATTGTATTTTCCTTATTTATTTGATTACTAATTATGGCTTGGAGTGATTCGATTAGGTGATAGGTGAATAACAAAGCAAGAAGGAACTTCTATCTTCTTCTTCATTAAGGTCGGTCTTTTTGAGAGCTACAATGGAGATAAAGAAATACTCTTTCCCTTTTTATGAGGTCAGTCTTCTTAAGTGAAGATTAAAACTGCACTTCCACCTTCATTAAGAGGTTGGTCATGAGGATTGATCTTCTAATTCATCCTTAGCACCAAAGAAGGGTGCTTAAGAAAGTTCGAATGGAGGAGGGGGATCATTATCATTCATCATTTGACATTTACTTGGATTTGGAGCTAGTGTAGCTTCTCTTCTTGCCATTGAAGGATGAAACCCCTTCCTTGGTTACCTATTGAGGACGAAAACCTTCAATAGGATCACACTTGGGGACGGAAAATCTCTTGTGTGCATTGGTGGCTTCATTCGAGGAGTCACAAGTGGACTTCATTCATGAAAAGCAGATTTCAAATAGAACATTAAGGTGTTTATCCGTGCATAGGGCACTTAATACTCCAGCTAGGGCATTTTCAAGGGTGTTGGCACCCTTTCTCCACTTGATCTACCCACCTGGAAGGGTGTTCGGGATCACTTTTGGAGGGGTTTCCATGGTTGGAAAATTGCGATTTACAAAATTTATTTGTATAGCTGGTCTCTCCGAGATCATTGTGAGCATTTGGTTGTGTTGAAACCAAGTATGGATGGAGATATGAATTTTCAATGTTTCAGCTGTGTTTGCACTTGAATTAAAATTATAAAATATATATTTGGTCTCCATTGATTTCATCTTGTTGGACTTATGAAGTATTTGAGATACTTCTATATTGATATTCAGTCTATAGATGCATGAGAATATTGTCTTGAAAATCCCATACAATTTGCTGCCCTAGGAAATAGTTTAGAAATTAGGTTCATCGCTAGGGCTAAGTAAAACTGATATTATTGGCTACCATATGAATTCCTTTGCTGTCATAAATATTCTGATTTTTCTTTTTTGCTAATGCCATTTACAGTTTGTTCTTCTAAGGTTAAAGTGATTGATCGGTGGCTGTAATAAAAATCAGAAGTCATTTGGGTTTGAGCAAAAACTGTTATTTTCAGTTTCATGCACCTAGAAAGGGACATTACAACGTTATCAGAGTATTGATCTTCCAACAAACCGATTCATTTTTAGGTATTCGTGCAAGTATCACGTGACAAACTCACTACAGACATGGATTTGCAACACCTAAAAAACTTACCAAAGAAAGAACTCTGATTCCAGAGGTGGAATCATGTCCATTCCGGTGGGTTGCACAACATTGTGGCCATCTATGAAGAATATAGGGCTCCGAACTCCGAATGAGATCTGTGATGCTCTTTCACTTGCCAAATTCATAGGAGTAAGCAAGGGTAGGTCAAGGTCCAAGCCTAGATCTCAAGTGCCACAAGTGATCTTCAACATGCCTTGGGGAAGGTGACACTCTCCACATTTGATGGTTCCAACAAGGGGACAATCAGAGCATGTATGAAGATGCTATGGTTAAACCTTAGACCTCAAGAAAATGCCAAGGAACCAAATCCAAAGGGGTTTCTCTTAGAAGAAGAAAAAGAAAAATCAGATCTGCAAAAGGGTTTTGGGCAGGTGGAGTCCCAAGAAGACTATGTTGAAGGACATGAGAGGTGTTGCTAGATGAAGATGCCAAAAAGGGTTTTTGATGCTACAAAATCTCAAAGAAAGTGGTAGAAGTACCTATCATTTTCCCTAAGTGATGAGCCCTTGACTGATTTTCAAAACAACAGTATGAAGGGTCCTAAGAGTTTGATGAAATCTTGAAGCATGAGCCTAGGAAAGAGAAGGAAATCATGAAGCACTAGTTGGAAGGTAAAAATCCTTTGATATTTAATGATGATTAATTGATTTCTAATGATGGCATGTTGCAGAAAAAGGAGAAGGAAATGCAGATCAATCAAATCATTTGCATGATGTATATGGAGGGTATGACCATTATGGAAGGGTCCCCAGTTGATTCTATTGATTCTCCTCAATGACAAATAAAGGGTTTTCGTCCAACAATCAAGATAGGTACTTCCGAAAGTTCATTTGACCAGATGATACCGGAAGATACGTTTCATTTCGTTCGACAACTCTAGGGTTGGAATTTTGGCAGCCCAAGGTATGATTTATGGAGAATTAGGGAACAGTCGACCTCTTATGATGGGCAGACTTGAGGGCAGTTCATATCTTATGTCTTAGCTTCAAGAGTATAGTTTGATAATGAAGATGTTCCTTGGGTAGCTTTGGACACTTGAAGACCTTATCCGTGCAACAATCATTCTTATGTGAAAGCCATAAGGGTAAGTTGGGCTGAATAAGAAATCTTTGAATAAGGACAATGTCCCAAGGCTATGATAGGTCTCAAATTTGCAAGTTCTTATAAGACAATTTTCAGTTTCTACATCATTTTGTCCCTTTCAGACCTCCAATGATTTCAGTTTGCTATTGTGGATATCAATGTCATGGGAGCATGCAAAATTCAGAGTTGGCACTGCGCATTAATAGCATGGGCAGTTAGCAAACATGCACTTTTAGGAAGGATTTCATCATTGGATGATGTGGGAAGAAGGATACAACTGGAAGAAACAAATAAATCAGACCCAATAGCCTTGATTTGGATGAGGTCCCAAGTATTTAATGGCTGTTGTAACTTGTTTCCAGCCCATCCTCAATTTGATTTGCATCTTGTAATAAGAAGGATAGCTGGTTAAACTGATTATTCATCCATTTCTTGCTTTATGATGGAAAGTACAACAGTTTGGAGAGATTTTGGTACAAATGAGTATGCAAAGGAAAGAGATGTCACTGTTGTTTTTGAAGTGGAAGATAAAGAAGACTTCAATGAAGAGAGGAGCAACAAAGGTATGAGTTTGTTTGGATTGAAGCTCCTTCATTTAACAGACATGGGATCCAGATTATGGGAGCAATACAACATGTTCCTCCACCTTGATATGATGATACTTGGGCATATGAGTTTGCATTTTTTGGAGGGTAAAGAAATTTGGGAAGGGAGGACTGCAATGTCCCTTTTTCCACGCTAGTCACTTTGAAGGCCTTGGACCCATTCCACCTTTCGTGGGCTTCATGGAAGGAAAGCAAGGGAGGTGAACATTGCCATAATTGTAAGTGATTGTATTTTCCTTATTTTTTTGATTACTAATTATGGCTTGGAGTGATTCGATTAGGTGATAGGTGAATGACAAAGCAAAAAGGAACTACCTTCTCCTTCATTAAGGTTGGTCTTTTTGAGAGTTACAATGGAGATAAAGAAATACTTTTTCCCTTTTTATGAGGTTGGTCTTCTTAAGTGAAGATTAAAAGTGCACTTCCCCCTTCATTAAGAGGTCGGTCATGAAGATTGATCTTCTAATTCATCCTTGGCGCCAAAGAAGGGTACTTAAGGAGGTTCAAATGGAGGAGGAGGGGGATCATTATCATTCATTATTTGACATTTACTTGGATTTGGAGCTAGTGTAGCTTCTCTTCTTTCTATTGAAGGACGAAACCCCTTCCTTGGTTACCCATTGAGGACAAAAACCTTCAATAGGATCACACTTGGGGATGGAAACCCACTTGTGTGCATTGGTGGCTTCATTTGGGAGTCACAAGTGACTTCAGTGGCAGGATTTTGGAGCAACAAGGTGTTTATTTGTGCATGACACTACTCTAGCTAAGACACTTCTACTCCAGTTAGGGAACTTTCAAGGGTGTTGGCACTCTTCATTTGATCTACCTACCTGGGAAATTCGGGATCTCTTTTGGAGGGGTTTCCGTGGTTGTAAAATTGTGATTTCACTTTTATTTGATAGTTGGTCTCTGAGATCATTGTGGGCATTTATTTGTGTTGAAATTCCAAGTATTGATGGAGTTATGATTTTTCGAAATTTCAGTTGTGTTTGCACTTGAATTAAAATTATAAAATATATATTTGATAAGTTTTCATCTTGTTAGACTTATGAAGTGTTTGGGATATTTCTATATTGATTTTTAGTCTATATTGCATGAGAATATTGTCTTAAAAATTCCATACAGTTCGCTGCCCTAGGAAATTGAAAATCAAGTTCATCGCTTGGGCTAAGTAGTGATACTGTTGGCTGCCATATGAATTCCTTTGTTGTCATAAATATTCATATTTCCCTTTGTTGCTAATGCTATTTTCAGTTTGTTCCTCTAAGGCTACAGTGATTGACCGGTGGTTGTAATAAAAATCAGAAGTTGTCATTTGGGTTTGAGCCAAAACCCTTATTTTTAGTTTCAGCCCTAGAAAGGGACATTACATTGTTTCTGATCCATTCAAACAAATAAAAACCCATAATTTATTTTCCACTTTTAAAAAATCTAGCTTGGATGAATCCTTTTAGGGCTTTGAACAACATTCATCTTACACAACCATACCGTGTCTAGATTCCATGGATGGAATAAATAGAGGATGATGACCAAAACCCTAGCACTAACGTCTAAGATTTTTCCTTTTCAACCTGTCATTTATTTAACCCATAGTTCAAAAAATCGTAAATCGGGATTAATCGGCAGGCCAAATTTTGAATCGAAAATCGGGAATTGGCAAAAAATCGGCAACTTTATCACTACTTTTAAAAACATTTAAATTCATAAAATATACTTAAATTAAATGTAAAAACAATGTTAAATGATGCGAGAAGTGACTCTGTACAATATACAGTATACTATTATACTGTATACTAGTATACTATTATAATGTTAAATGATGTTAAATGTTAAATCGTTATACAATATACTATTATAATGATGTTAAGTTGCTTGGTCCAAAAAGGTACAAAAATGGATTTTATGAAAATAATAAAAATATTGTCATCAATGCGTAGAGCTCGAGAAAATATACACTTTTAGAGAAAACGACACCTGAAATAGAGCCACAGAATGAAAGTTAGCTTGTGAAACGGAGCTTGTGATTTTTTCACCGAAAATCCAAAAAAGGAAAGAAATGCCAAAAAAGGAAAAAAACCTATTCGAGCAGAAAAAAACAGGCCAAAAAAAACGTAGAAACTAAAACCGATTTGACTAGGACGAAATGGAGCGATTTTCCACGATTTTTCACGATTTTTGTAGGTTTTTCAGTGTCGAAAATCGCGATTTATCGCCTTTAAACAAATCACGATTTATGGAAAGATAAATCGTTTTGCATGGGAAAAACGATTTATCGCGATTATTGCCCAATAAATCGCGATTTTTAGAACTATGATTTAACCAATAGAAAGAATTTAAAACAAAAAAAATCATCCTATGCCAACCATGGAAGGTTAAAGAATATCAGCAATGAAGAAGAAATCATAAATACCCTTTGAGAGGAAAGATCTCCTCCTCCCAAGCTCCCTTCAACCTCCTCCCTCCTTTTTCCTTCCGATATTTCAGCACAGTTTTCCCTTCAAATATTTTAGTCTCCGTTCTCTCATGGAGGTGACCCCTTCTTAACCTTCTCCTTTCTATTTCCTTGTTTGACAAGCTTTCTAATGCATGGACCACTTGTCGATGCATTGGGGTTTATATAATTTCTTTCACTTTATTCATTTCTTGTAATTATCATTTTTTCTATTTTTTCTTTGTTTTATTCTAATGTTAATTAGTTGTCTATTCATTTATCTAATTAAACACGAATTTACTTGATTATTTGTATAACAAACATCAATCATTACGAAAAAGGCTAAACAAGTAATAACACAAACACAAACAATATCAAAACTGCTGTGATATGATGACCATATGATCTCTTGGTAAGTGTTGGTGTCTTTGAACTCTGTTGGTGCTTTGTCGTCACCGTGCCATTACCATTCTTATATGGCCTCTTTGTATAGTTCCTTGCAAAACCAACATCCAAAGAAATCAACAATACACTTGTCATTAATTACAAAATTAATGATAATCACTAATCATTATACATTAGGATAAGAAGACAATTGCTGAAGTATATAATCACAACATTAATCTATTAGTTTATGACCAAGAGACATAAAAATAGTGAAATATCAAAGTGCAGCTATTAAACTAAGCATATATCACAATTTCATTGTTTACATATCCATTGATAATCAAAGGTCATAGCAATATCACATCACAAGTCAAAAGATAAGTACAAATCCATTGAATCCATTTTACTTGGAATTATACTATGAATCTAGTGGACACTATTAGAGGCTGCAAACATTCAGCTAGGGACACCCAGGACTTTACCAAAGGAATTTGGCTTGCTGTCTCTTTTTTGTTGTGGAATGTTTGGAAGGAAAGAAATAGACGCGTTTTCAAGTCTGAAAGTAGAGACATCTGGTATGTTATGGACCTAACTAAAAGTAATATTGCAGAAACAATTGTGCACAATCTGAAAACTCCTTCCCCACCACCTGTGAAGTGGAAAGTTCTCTTACAAAAACTAAATATGGGCAATAGACAACTGCAAACAAAGCAATCTACTAAACAGATGGTTCCTTCTAATCTCAGTATATGGAAACCTCCCCCATTTGGATCTGTCAAATTAAACACTGATGGAGCAGCTCGAGGAAATCTAGGGCCAACCAGTATGGGAGGGATAGCTCATGACACTTTGGGAACTCCTTTCTTCTTTTTTGCTTATCAATTGAGATACTGCACCAACAATGTGGCTGAAATCATGGCTATTCAACGTGCTCTTCTTGAGGTAACTAAACTGGGGTGTCCTAGCATCATTGTGGAATCGGATTCTAAGGTTATTGTTAATCTTGTACAAGCTCCTGAGCAACATGCGTCTAATAATTGGCTTATTGCCAGAATTCAGGAAAATATTAAAATCATTGCTAGATGGTTTCAAACAATCATATCTGTCCATGTGCCTAGGGGTCAAAACAAGATGGCAGATGCTTTGGCCAATTCGACTTTAGATCACTCGAATCTGATCAACTTTGGTCCTCTACCGTTGAGACGGTCTCTGGAGAAACAACAGATGGAGCGGATCCTCTCTTGAAGTCACATGATGGATAAATCATAGATATGCTATCGCTTTTCTCATATTTTTTCTTGGAAATCAAAGGATATATCCTCGAGTATGAGCATAATTGCTTGGCATTGTAATTTGTACTTTATACTCATATTGATATTTTTTTTGATTATTGGCAAACAATTTTTTGAAAGGGACTATAGCCTTGTACAAGAAGGCTCAGAAAGCCAGAATTTTACAATTAAAGCACAACAAAATGATCAAAATCAAGATAAAACATGAAAGCCCAGCAACAAAAAACATTCTTCTCAGAATAATACCAAAACCAACAACTTATCAACATAAAAACAGCTGATGTACAGCGACCAAACAACTGCTGCCCGACAAAGACAAATGAAGCAATAAGGAACAACCGAACAACAGTAGAGAACTAAATCATCTAGGTGGAGAAGTGGTGTTCTTAGAAACATATTTTTTCTTTTTACACATTGCTACCCAACCTGCTAAAGCCTCCGTGATTGGAGGTTTAAACAAAGGAGGAGTATTTTCCTTATCTGCAATGATTCCAACTGGCACAACAATGTTGTTAGCCTGAGTTAAATCTTTTGTAAATTCCTTGCTGCCAACAACTGAATGAGATAATTCTTTTGCATTTTTTTTGCTGTCAACAACTGGAATTTCTTATAGAGGGGTTTTCAGGACAAAATCAGATTCTGCTTTTTTCGGGACTGATTCAACCCCCACATCCGAATTTGCATTTGAAACCAAATCATCCTTGTTATCAAACACCAAATGCTTGGGAAGGGCATTTTTCCACCAATTGTTTCTCTCAGTATTGCACTTTGCCAGCATGCATTCCGAGGCTGCGTGACTAAGGGCGTAACACCTTCTACATCTGAAGGGCAATCCTTCATAATCAAGTGGCTGGATCCATGTTCGGATTTGCACTTTAAGCTCAATGTTTGTGGGAAGGTTTTGGGAAGTGTCAAGTTCAACAAGAATCCTGGAAAATGTTGTGTGGGTGTAATCGGTTGTTTGGGAATCAATGAAAAGAGTAACACCCAAAACATTACCGATGGAGGTGAAGCAGTCACTGCTCCAAAATTGAATGGGCAGATGAAGCAGTCTGATCCAAACGGGTTTGTGGGAAAAGGATTATGTGAGTGGGTTAAAAGAGGGAAACCCGGGTTTTAATATAAGGTAGCATGATTTGCAAACCCATAATTTACGCGCTATGTCATCTTTATCAGTTTTTGCAGAAAAAACAATGAAAATTCCCTTAGCACATGGATACAGATCTAACCTACCTGTTAGGAGTGGAATCCAATGTTTAGAGATCCATTCGTGCAAATATGGCAGATTGGGCCATAAACCAATGAAGTGGCAAATCAAAGCATGTTCCTAGTAAAATCGTTTTGAGTCCAGAACTCCCTCTCCGAATGTGATGCTCAGGGTAGTTGCTGTAAGAGCCATGGATCTGCGACCCTGCACAACATCTTTGAAGGAAACACCAGTGTTCCTACGAGTATGGGATCCATCAAGAGCCATCCCAAAAATTTGATGTGAAACTCCAGCGCCGATAGAGAGAGCAGGGGAGGAAACAAGGCCATCACCGCCGCGAGCTCCAAACACAAAAACTCCTTCCACAATCGAAGCACGCTTGTAGCCTACAGAGGTCGTAGAAATCTCGAGATGAAGTAAGAGGCCGTCCAAGTCTCCTCTGCCACCAGTGTCCCAACCAAAATCTTGATTTAGCAGTGCATCATTAGAATGAGAATGATTTCTGCCCTGTTGGGGTCAGCTTGGGCCCGGCTTAGGGCTCGTAGGAGGGATTGCTCTGTCTTTGGAAAAAGCCAAATCAATCCAAGAGATGTCCTCTTCAGACTGATCCACATGTGGGTCAGAAGAACTGCCTTTACCTCCAGACCCAACTTCTACAGAATGTGTAGCCTTAGTTGTTGAATCCTTACCAGCGTCGCCACCCTTTGATGAGACGAACAGGACCATGGCCGCCGCCCTGGTTAGGGCTATTCGCGTTTAGGGTTTTTGTGGAGGAAGGAGCCAAAACAACCATTATTTTGAGGTGGTTTTTTCTTTTTTAAAAGGATTTATACTTATATTAATATAAATTTGTTTTTTTAAAAATATTACTATGGGATTCCATCTGTTACAATTTTAATATTTTTATAATATCTTAAACAACATTAATATGTCTTGAAAACAAAAGATGTGACATTATTTTTCATCTGATATCAGATTGAGGCCATCTTTTTTTGGAAAGATAAAGACGAGATCTACAACTTTGTTGTATACAACTCCTTTAGATTTGACCTGCAAATATGGTGAAAATTGCTGTAAATGGTTAACAATATTTTTGACTAGTCTTTCTTTGGGTTGAAATAATTTCAATTATTTGTTGTGTTTGATATATTACTGAAGAACTGACATCTACTTCAAATCCATATAACCAAGACATCAGGATGCATTACGGAGCATAAGTGTGATAAAAATTTGCAGTGAAAGAGCAGAGGGAGAGGGGCCTTTAAGCCTGTTTAGAAGTAGCAAGAAGCATTAGCTTATAATAATCAAACAAGAATGAGAGGTAAAATAGATTGTAGATTGCAAACGACGGAGGTGAATCAAAAGTAGTGGCAGCATTTAAAAACAATGGTTTAGGCATAAGAAAAAAAGCATTCCCTGTAACAGAAGCATTTCTACGTAATAACACATAATAGATAGAAGTAATAAAACATTTAAGTTTGCAGCATGGCTTTTAAAAATAAATTTTCTATGTTTATTAAGATTTAGGGAATATTTTTTTAAGGGTTTATTTTTATTAATTCTATAAAGTTTTTTAAGAAACTTTATACAGTTGCCCAAATATTTGAGTCTAAGTTCATAGAAAACAGAGTTCTTCCATATTTTCCAATCCATCGAGAGTTTTTGGATAAAATTCTCCCACATAGTGTCCAACATCATTTCGAGGTATCCTGTAAAATGAATTCTCTCTAGCTCCTATAGGTTTATAGATTTAATTGTTTTTGTACTTCCAAAGTGTAATGTCCCCTTCTCAAAATTAGTCTGGACAAGACCTTTAGCCTACTTTTTATTCCCTGTAGGTGTAAAGGGTGTCGTAAGGGAAATAATTTAATAGTTTTAACTTAAGTTGTCGAAAAAGTAACTTTATGTTATATTCATAAAGTGACTTAAGTTGTTGAAAAAGTAACTTTAAGTTATAGTTATTAAAAAAACAACTTATGTTTTATTGTTAAAAGGTGGCTTTTTAATAAAACAAAGTCAAACATCAAAGTAGAATTGGGACATCATATTTGGGGACATTTCCTTGTGAAATGTACAACGGAAAGTTATAAACGAACATGATGGATCATTTGGATCTTACTTTTGACTACGTCTCTCTTTCATTTTGATGAGTTCGAGCTTTATGATTCAAGTTCTGTATCTGAGGACGAAAACCCTCCTTTGCAATTACATCCGAGGCGAAAATCCTCTGATGTATTCAACTTTGAGGAAAAGAACCATCTAATTTTCAAGGGTGACTCCATATAGGAGTTGCATTTGGGCATCCATTAAGAGTCTTGCAATACCAAATTTGATTCAACAACTAGGGCATTAGTTGGGGCATCAACTAGGGCACGTTTCATATCAGTTTCCAGGATTTAACAGCTAAGCATCACATTCCAGGTCAGATTTCAGGATTATATAGCTAGCGCATCAAAGACACCAATTCGGATAGCAAGTTTTGGGGTTTTTACCCTTATTTCGGGCAGATTTTAGGATTGGACGACCCCCGTTCTAGGGTCGTTGCAGCTGTGATTCGAAGTGGGTTGGGTGCTAGGGTTTGCACATAACCAGATTTTTCCCTAGAGCACCATTTTTAGTCAGTTGGAGCCATTCATTCCAATAACGGTTAGTTGTACTTTTTATTTATTTCCAGTCTGAAAATAAAAATAAAAAATCATTTTTGATGTAAATTTGATCTTTTCAATCAAATCCATATTTTTGAAGGTGTTATCAATCTTTTCCAATATCTAGGTAATTTTATTTTGATGGTTTGTGTTAATAACTCAAAGAAATCAGACTGTTGTCTTTTTATCACAAGGATTTACTGAAGAAAATCAGATTATTATTTTGTCATAAGGGTTTTCTCGGAAATCCAAATTTCATTAGTTTATGCCATTAAGGGACATTATAGTGGTATTTGCTTGCCAGCCTGCAGGGTTACATCTAAATTTTAATGCAACATAATGGGAAAAGATGTGGAAGATAAGCTTTATAAAGGAGGGAAAAACCTAGAGCATCTACCTCAGTCAAGGGATAACCTACTCAGCATTTTAGAAGAAGTGGAAAATTGTTTGTCCAAGGTAAAACAATCACAATATATGACTAAAATGGGCGGTGAAATGCTCAATGATTTCTTTTTAAGCCCAAGCTTTTGAGACACCTAGACAAAGAGGTAAGGCTTGTAGTTATCACTTGTATTAGTGAAATTACAAGAATAACATCCCCTAAAGTTTTGTACAACAACGAAACCACGATGGAGATATTTCAACTAATTCTGTGTAATATTCCCTTCTCGAAAGCAGTTGGTCGAAGACCTTTAGCCCATTCATCGTTTCCTGAGGGCTAAGGGATGAGAAAAAGGGAAACTAAGTCCTAATTAATTCCTTTTGAAGTGCATGGTAAATTTTTTTTTTAAGCACTTAAATTAATTTATTAGTGACAAAATAAAAAAAGAAAAAAAATAACTTTATTTTTATTTCCCCCCTAGAGGAAAAATGCGACTCATATAGGGATATAAAACAAGGGGTAAAGAAATATTTAATAAAGGGAAAAATATTAAATAAAGAAAAAGAAGCTAATTGGCCTTTTTGTGTGGCAAATGTGCCAAGAAAAGTTATAAAAGCAAGTCGCCATATATATATATTTTTTGATTAGAGGTAAAAAAGGGTTGAGGGAGCCCTACCCCGAACATCGAACACTCTCCATGAGAGCAGAAAACAACATTACAATAACATCAAAAAACCATAATATAACTGTTCATAGTAATAAGAGCTCTCCGGAGCCCATAAAGCGAAACTAACAGCAAGTCACCATGTATGGAGAAGGCATCACCTTGTCATATTTTTATATCTGAAAATTGGTTGAGCTATTTGCTTTCCATTTTTGCCTCAAGGGACGAAAAATCCTTCGAAGTGTTTTGCATTAGAGGACGAAAACCCTCTATTTGCAAGGTTGAAGAACGGAAAATATTCATCCTTTATGAGAGGGAGCTCTATTCAGGGGTTTTCATTGAGTTTAAGGATAAATTCTGAATTTCCAACTGTGTTTGAAGGCCCTAAGGTGCAGATTTATATTTTCTCCAGCTAGGGTTTGAAGAAGAAGAGTGTAGCTGATTTTTGGCATGCATTTCCAGCCAAATCTAGGGTTATCTACACCCATGTGAGTGGATTTTGAAAAATTATAGGGGACGGATGATCTGGATCTCATCTCCATCTTCATTGCCATATTTTTAGAGGTCATTTCCAGATTGTACGCATATGATTTGGGCGTTGGAAAAAAAAAATTCCAGCTTTGTCTGTAAGCTAGATTTTCTACAAACTTTAATAAAATTTTCCAGCTCTTCTTCTTGATCTGAAAAATTATATTTTTTAATGTTCTTGCATCTATAATAAATTCTGAATTGTGTCGGTTAAAGATTTGGATGATTTTCAATCAGTTTTGAGTATCAATCATTTTCAAGGCAAGTCGCATTTCCTTGTAGAAATTCAGATCTGAATTATTTTTATCAAGTGTACTTTCCCATAAATTGTTGTTATAAATCGGATTTGTGGCTATTCCGTTTGGGTAATAATTTGTCCAATTGGGGGTAGTACATTGTGGAAAGTTTTCAGGGTCTAGAGGCACTTCCCCTCAAACATAAGTCCTGTTGCTCGGAGGGTCACAATTCCTAGATAATTGATGGACATGAATTTGGTCGTTTGTTCTACATATGCGCCCAATGATCTTACGGATTGAAATGATTTGAACACTTCCTTGGAACTGTTAGTAAAAATCATCTAGCAAAATGTCAGTAGTTATCCCTTGAATCCGTGGGGGTGTCATCAACATCGTTAAGGATAAGGAATGACAAGCTGGGTTGATCTCCATTTGAATGGAACAAGCATTAGTTGAACAGTTATTGGCTGGTATAAAATGAGCAAGAAGCTTCACTCAGATTGGCTGATCCCCTTCTCGAGGGGGAAAAATGATAGTAAGGGAATAGTCGTGCACTTGATGTAACTGAATCAGATGTGGGGAAAACAGAGAGTCTTACTTCAAGATTGGATAAATTCTCAGTTAATAAAGAGGTCTTCCATCCTCCCTCATGAAGGAAAGATGGTAGATATTAGTTAAGCAAGAAGAGTAGCTTAATCTATACCCTGTCTGATCATCATTCTATTGAAATGACCTTTCTTTTTACCTCAGCTCCCCATTCCCTTCCTAAGGAATGGAAGGATTGTCCAAACTCAATGTATTTAAATTAGGGAACTCAGGCTGCCTTGATGGGTTCAAGATTTCCTAAAGCATTTCCAAAGCTCTTCCCCCTCCCAGTCTGCCATTTACATATGGGATCAATGTGTCCTGCAATAAATTTATGAGGGGCTATGGGCAAGCTCAAGCTATAGCGGGAAGGAATCTAGAAAGAAGAATTCAGGAAGACCTCATTAATATTGAACTGAAAGTTCAGGCCTCCCCTCAGAAGCAGCAGTTATCGCAATCAAACATCAATATAGAACTCTACAAAACTATGTTGCACACGGAGCTATGGTTAGGTTCAGACTCATGTGGCTCAAACTTGGTGATAAGGGCTCCTAATTTTTATTGAGAACCCTGAAAGCTAAATGTGTTACAGAAAAACTGGAGGCAGTTGATATTGGGGGAGTGGTGTCTAACAACCCTGAAGATGTCCCAAAATCCTTCTTCTCATTCTACCAAACCATCTTTTCCTTGAATGGTTCTTTTGAGCTAATTGAAAAAAACAGAACCATCTGTGCTACAAGTGTTCCCAAAAACTCTCTTCTACCAATGCTGTTGATTTGGATTGCTGCATTACAAAACATCAAAGGAAGAATGATAAATCTCCTGGATATGATGGTTTGCCTGCTGAGTTCTATAAGGATAAGAAGTGGATTGTTGAAGACCTCTTTTAAGGTTTATCAGGAAGCCATTAACTCAGGCTGACACTGCATTAAGAGGGACACCAGATTAATAAAGGAATCATTAAGCTTATCCACAAAGAATGGTGATAAGACTCAGACTAAGGAATTGGAGGCCCAATAATCCATCTCCAATGTCTTCTTACAAGATCTTTGGCATGGAGAAATCCTTGCCAATAGAAGCTGCCAGGTTCCTGATCCTCTTATTATTTGGACATACGCAAAGACTGGCAATTGACTTGAGCGTAGATAATCATCCTTGATACTCTGATCATTATCTGGGAGGGAATGACATTGAGGAAAACGACCTTGTGGGTTGCGAATTTGCAAAGGCATATCCTTGACTTTGAAAGGAAGCCTATGAGAGCAACTGATTGGCCTTTTATTGATTTTGCATCTTGAGAACCTTTTGGTGATTCATGAGCTGTTTGCAACTGGTGTTTGTTCTTTTCCAGGATACCTCTGCTCAAGTTGACGATTTTGAGCAAGTTAATTCAATGCTCCATTTATGATTGGGACAACATGGTCAAGGAACCTGAGGAGTCCAAGGTAATCCTCATATGCACCAATGCACTATAGGTGAGTATAGTTGCTGGCATGAATTGCCCTCCACTTTCTCCTTGATAGATGCTGCCCTAATAAGAAGCCCTCCAAGGTGAAGAGGCATTATGTCTCCCAAGGCAATGATGAGCTCCTTAGGGTATTCCTAGACATGCACATGAAGACGTCTAAAGGAGAAGTTTTAAATCAAAATCCAAAGGCTGGAAACGTTTCTGGTACCGATACTGGTGACGTAGCACCAACACTGTGGGTACGTTTTGGGTACATTCACCCACACGGAAAGAGGAGTACGCTTTGGGTACGGAAAACCTACCCGAACCATACCCGGGGCCTGTGGGTACGTACCCACAGCGTACAGCCAGGCTCGAATTCAAACAATATTAAAAAAAACGTTGGAATTCGGTGGAAAATTCATAACCCCTTGTTAGAAAACGCCATACAAGGTCACTAGACACTGGTCTTGCAGGAACTTTCAGTCCTGAGAAGTGAAAGGGTTACCCTGTATGATTGCTGTGAACTGCGAGTGTTGAAATTCCCTAAATTGTACACACCTGGGGTATTTTGCAAAAGTTATTGGCGCCGTATTTGTACGTCAATCTTGTGAAATTGTTTTGGAGCACATTCGTTTCTTTGGCCCACAACAAACCAGCCCACTTGTTTGACACAGTTCGTAGTTTTTCAAACGTATGAACCTCGTTTAAAAAAGTTCGCATAAGGTAATATAAACTTTAATAAATATACATTAGGTATTATTACTTTATACATTACGAACCTCACATTAGGTATTGTATGAATACATGGCTATGCATCAGTGCATTTTTTGAAGAATTATTTAAATTATTACACATTAGGAATAGCGCTATTAGCATTAGGTATTAGATTGTATAGGTATTGCGATTAGGACAAAAAGATCCTCGCGAAATGCTAATTCAGTACGATTAGATATTGCATTCATTAGAGAAGTGTTTATCCTTTCACCCGCCGACTTTGGGAAATTGACCTGCATTAGCCATGTAAAGCTTTTAGGAAGCACCGCTATGTATTGTTAGGTGCATTACAAATTGGCAAGCATTATATTTATTAAGTTTATGCCATTTTAGACGTGTTATGGCTTCAAGTTCCATCATATCTAACTTGCGTAAGTTATCGAGGATCACTTAATCCCTTATCCTCATGGTTGTTTGGTGTTTTATTATGTAATTGCTGAATCTTGAATTAGTGGAAAAAATTCAAATTAGGTTATTTATTAGTATTTTCTAATAGTATAGTGGCATTATTATTTATTATTAATAGTTAGAAAATTAGAATTAAAAAATTATTAATGGTTTGTATACTTCGTAATTAGATATAATTCGAATTTTAATGACGATGTTAGTTTAACTATTATGTTTTGAACATTATGAATCAATACAAACTCAAGTCTCAATGACTCAAAGTATTGGAAATTTGTTTTCATTGATTTCTATGATGTGTAGTTTATAAGTTGTATGAGTATTAAATTTCAATAAAAATATGGATAGCTATTATTTTTAATATATTCTTTAAATTTATAAAAAATTAAATCGAACTGAATTGAATCTTTTGTGAAATTCCGAACTTCCGATTTTTTTTCCCCATCCGAACAATCCAAACTTTTCGAACATGGTAACTATGATTTTTGCAAAGGACTATCGGTTTAGCTCCTGCGATATCATTACCAACTGTTATTATTCATGCATAGCTGCAAGTTTGCACATTTTAAGGGGGTTTTATCATTGGATGATGTGGGTAGAAGATTTTTGTTGAAGGGAACAAACATTTTAGACACCATAGTTCTGATTCGGGTGAAATTCCATGTGGGGTGGTGGCTGTTGTAACTTGTTTTCCAACCTATACACAGTCTAATTTGCAACTTATCCTGGAAGGAACAGCTGGCCATAGCATTGAAGGATCCATCTTAGCAAACAGAATGGAGGGGCATCACAGATAGTAGTACTCTTTCTAGATCCCGAGTTGATTCATGACTCAACCATCCTGTATGCACTTGTTGAGATTGTTGAAGGAGCTTCACATGGTGTAGAATCTTCTTCTCATGTCAGAGGGGTGCAACAGAAGCCAATTGCTTCACAAAGCAGAGTAGGGGTTGGTAATTGCCAATCTCCAAGACTAATTTGGGATCCTGGGATTTGCAAAAAGGTTCAATCCAAAGGAGTTCAAGAGTTGAGATCCTGCAAATGCTTGAGAGCAAGCAATTTTTGGAGGGGAGGACTGTAACATCCCATTCTTGAAATTTTTCCCGGAGAAGATCTCTAGCCTACTTTTATATAATGTCCCTATTTTAGCGCTGAAAGGGTGAAAAACAAGGGAGATGATTTAGACCCCAAACTGATTTAACTCTAAGTTGTCAGACCAGCAAACTGAAAATTTATGTTCAGTATTCATACAAGAGACTTAAGTTGTTCGAAATAATTAGCTTGTAAGTTATAAGATTTCACCCAAATATCAGGCTAACACTCATCCACAATAATTTATAAGCCTTGTTATAAACAAGCTAGGACAATTTTTACCATGAAAGCAAATGTCTAAACATCAAAATAGAAATGGGACATCCCAGTTTGGGGACCTTTCTTCATGAAATGTACATCAATGATAAAGTTATAAAAAAATGACGAGTCGTTCGGAGCTCACTAATACCCAAATATGACTAAGATAATCAGCTTTACATTTTGACGAGCAAATATGAGCTTTCAAAATAATCAACTGAGTTCCGCACCCTAGAAGGACGAAAACCCTCATTTGCAATCTAACATTTGAGGATCGAAAAATCTCCTAGGAGAGTGTATCCAAATTTGATGACGAAAAGCTCTTGATAGATCTTCTTCTTGATAACTCCTAGATATAGGAGTTGCATTTGAGGCATCGTCAATATTAGAGTTTTGCACCATCCTAGATGTGATTCAGCAGCTAGGGCACGTTTTCATATCAGTTTCCAGGATTTGCCACAAGCTAAGGCATCACATTCCAAGTCAGATTTTATGATTATACAGCTAGGGCATCAAAGACACCAATTAGTGGATTGGGACTTTGGGGGTTTTACCCTAGATTCCATTTTGACCAGGTATATATGTAAAAAAGTGATGTGTAAATGAGCCAATGGACCTCCTCTCATACCCTCTAGTTGGCAGCTATGATTCATAAGTGGGTTGGGTGCTAGGGTTTGCACATAGCCAAAGTTTCGCCCTAAAACACCTATTTTCATGTCAGCTGAAGCCATTCATTTGCAATATTGCCGACCTCAATAATGGTCAGCTGTACTTTATCTATTTAATTTCCATGTTCTGAGCAATAAAAAGAAACCGAGTTCAGTTTTGAAAGGCAAATCCGATCTTTACAATCAAAAACCATTATTTTGAATAAAGAAACTGAAATATAACTCAAGTGTCTTTCCAATATCTGGGTAATTTTATTTTGAGGGTTTACGTTAATAGGAATCAAAGAAATCAAGACTGATGTCTTTTTATTATAAGGGTCTACTAAAGAAAATCAGGACATTACAGTCCTCCCGTTATTTTGTCATAAGGTTCTCCTCAGGCAAAATGCAATATCCTGGATCCCAAATAATTCTATGTGGCTCCCTCTAAGGGGCATGTACAATTAGACTAGGTGAAGCAGACCTCATCACAGATAACATGACTGTTCCTCATCCACACTTTTACAACCTGCAGCATAAAACCCAACAAGGGACATGATATCCAAGGACCATAATCCATTTCCATACAATCGTGCACTTTCATAATTTCTAGGCACATTAATGGACATCTGCCAACCCCACTTTGAGTAATGTTCTCCCAAAAACAGCTGTAGGCATTGCATCATTTGCACAATGCGCCAAGAAATCAGGTTATGTTAGTGGCTGGAAACTGACCTTAAATCAGCCACAAACATGCCAATATTAGCCAAGGTTGGAATTTCTTCAGCCTTATCATTGGAGGCTCTTTTTTAGGTGTTGCATAAGTTGGAAATTAGATGAAAAAGTTGTGATCAGCAGATAAAGCTAAGGCAACAACAGCTGTAATGGCATGACTTCTCTCCAAAAATTTCCATACTATCAATGACATGGGGGTTGGAAACACCTCAATTTTGATGGAATATGCCCCAACAATGCCCAAGAACAGCTACTGATTGAAAATACTCTCATGAAAACAAATATAAATAGATCATATTGCTTACCCACTTTCCACATCCAACATCTTGCTAGCCCCCGCCAGATTATGGTGACTACCTTTATACTTCTGTTTTTCGAGTGGTGAAGCTTGGTTCTAAGAAGTGATTCGCCTTGCATTTCCAAAGACCATCTAGATTCTCCATGTGGGCATAGCCATCTTGGAACTCAACACAAACCAGCTCTATATCTATGACTAGAATGTGGTGTTTTTCACCCCATTAGGCTCTTCAAAATTCACTTTATGATAATAAATATTCTTAACAAGTGTGAGCAACCTTTCAGGTTTTGTTGTGAATTTTTTTGAATTGCAAGTGCCTTACTTGCTGCCCCAAAACAGCTGTCCAATGTTATTTCTTCTTGCCATGAATTCTGATTTCTTCAATCCTTGTCACATTAATTTTAGTTCTTCATTATGAAAGTTGAGAGTGGATCCTTCCCCAATGTTTTGCAAACCCATTGAACCCCAAGCAACATTATTCAAATCTAGCTAGTGAAGATTGAATTGAAAGTTATTTAGAGATACCTGACATGGAGCTCCCAAGAGAATACGTGATGGCATAGTACTAAAAAGTGTGAGGAAAGGTATGAGGGTCCCACTGAAAAAAATCTCCATTGAGTGATCCATTGACATGAAGAAGTAAGTTGCTTCCACCCCAATGGTTGATTAATATGTAATTAATGCACCCAATATCTCTAAATGCAGGCCCTTGGATTAATCTCCTAACCTTTTTGGTAACATAGAACTATGGGAATTCAGAAAAGAATCCATTTGTCAAATAAAACATCAGATTATTGTTAATTGTCTAAATAGCAATGATCCCAATGTAACGTGAAACGTATCTAATTCGAGCACTCTAAGCACTATTGATTGGGGATATCAAAGCTTCAGGCTCTACCTCAACATTTGCAAGAAAGTGACGCTTTTGACATTTTAACACATACTCTAAAGCAGTACCAAGATGAATTTAAACCTGGAACACTTGAAATTTGGGGACAAATATTAAATCGTGAAGAACATTAACTCAACTGATTGACCCTAGATAATGGATTAGACTCCCGTTTTGGTTCATGTGCATTTCAAATACCAGACGTAGGTCCCCTTCTTGCACAACCCAAGATTGACCAGCTGGGAGTAAGCCAATCGTCCAATGCTATATTGATTGCAGAACCTTACACCAACACCAGGTCCAATTCATTATTATAACAGCGGTTAGGATAGGAATAAAAATCCTCCCCAAAATGAACGAGCTGTCACAAGAGGCTCAGGACTTCTGTCACTAGACACCATGAGGACTCACCAACGCCAGAAGATTCTCCCATATTTTTAGATATCTCAACAGGATATAACACAGAGGGATGAGTTTCCGATCAAATGACCAGGGGTGAAAGATCTAAGCCCTACACAGTGGTGAGTGGTGTGAGGAGAAACCCGTATTTTCACAATAATTGAAAGCATATTGCTCATATTAATTCGGGGTTGGATTCAGTTTTTACTTTCTCAATCCATCGTCACTTTACCATGAATCATAGGAGGATTAGGGGCCGAGTGCATGGCTAGTTAGAAATTGAGGTAGGGTATTTCCAATGCACTATGTTCTGATTTTTCTAGCAACATTAAGGCCACGTGTAAGACAACCCCCAGAAAATGCTGAAACAGGTCATCTAGTTGTTCCATCATTAAACATAAAGCGCAAAGAAAATTAAGCTCTTCCCAACCTTTCACTCAAACTCAACCTAGACTGCCGCAGCTAAAACTTAGAACAAGTAAAAAGTCAATACAGATCAAATTACAGATCCAGGTCAAACCATATCATTATCAGGAGGTATGCACAAAACAGCCAACCATGGCAAGTCGTTATGAGTTCTAATTTTGACAGGCAATATTGTACAGTTTCATAACAATCATATGAGTTATAATTCCCTTACGTTGCGATTCAATTCCGTAGAACATGCAAAATTTATTATGTCAAATAGAGGATGCGCAGGTCATAGGAGCCTGAGCATAGATCAACGCAAAATCGGGCTTCACTGCATTGTCCATAGACTTGGAGTGAGGCCAAAAGATTGAGAAGGCCTCTATATAACTGCACAGTAGATGGTGGTGGTGAAGATAACAGATTTGATTGGAGACCATGATGGGTGAACCTACATCCCATCTTGAAGCAGTTATAGGATTGTAGATTGAAAACATGGACGACCCCCAAGGGGTTGCCATTTCCCTTATATAGCTTAGGCATTTCCAATCTCCAAGTCCTTCCTCCGAGTTTCAATATGCCACAGCATTTGTACCTATAATATCCCCATTCTTTGTCAAAAGGGGGGTGGGTCAAATGCTGCCCACCCCAAATTTATTGAATCAGATTCTAGAAGGCATTGCAAACACATCCTACTTCTTACCTCAAATAAGGGGGGTGTTGGGCACTACCGCCCACCCAAACCCAGTTATAGTCCGTGACCAAGGCTAGCCATAGGCTTTTACATGAGAACAACTAGGGTTAGAAAAATCAAGCTTGTCCAAAACTAGTGAAATTAATTGCAGTAGTAAAACTATATATAAATAATGCGCTATATATAGCAAAACTTCTGAATTTTCATATGCGTTACTACATATGTCTATTTTCTTCTTCAGAATAAAATGAAGGATTTGGCTTAAAATCAAATAGATTCAAATCCTACGAAATGTAACCCAATCAAATATTTTGAAGGCATTGTAATCCTTAAAAAAAAATTCTCTTCAAAAATATGAATGCAATATCGAAGAGCCCTCTAGGGCCAGCTAACTGCAATCCCAGATTCACCATAGCCAACATTTCTTGCCATGCCAATAGAGCTTGCAAATGCACTCCAAATAATTTACTCCCCTATAGCTCAGATATATATGCAAATCTCAAATAGACAAATCAGATTTGGAGAAGGCATATGATAAATCACAGCTGATAATTAATTAGTTAATACAAAACAGTAGAGCCAAACCTATGAATCTAGATAAAAATTAGATATCCTCCTAAAAATACACCGATTTGTGCAAATGTAGATCATCCCTTATAGAGATGGGAAGAAATTTAATAATGTTTGATGAAACTAATCTAATTAGAGTTCCCTAGGAAACTTGCATTGTCACACAAATAGCCAAAATAGCAAGTCGCCTAGGGCAAAATAAATTGTTATTTGCAAAGTCTTTTAATTACCAAGACTTGTGCATGGGACTGTGATAATTTATTAAATTCTGGTCACACACATTCACAAAAAAGTTAGAGGGTAAATCAGTTTAAATTGTAGATCTAATTCAAAAGGGTCCAAAACATGGGAAACAATGTCCCAGGCTAGTCGAATTTAGCTCTGAAGTTAATGCAATAGGGGTTCAACAGTGAAGTAAATCTACCATATGAACCCTTCTAAATGCACTAAAATTTGAGCTAGTTGGGGCTTGTAGAGTATTTTAGACTTCACAAGATTTAATGCATCAACATATGAATTAAGTCGCCAATCCTATAAGGTGGGTGATTAATGCATGAAACACAGTTCAAGGATTAGATTGAGCTCAATTAGAATAAAATAAGAGAGTCTTGGGATATGATTCAACAATGGCTTCAAATGGAGCTTACAATTAACGAAATAGAGCTAGGGTATCCATCCCATTGGGCATAAATTAAATTATTACAAGAATGGAGATGGAAATCAAATAGATTTATCAACATAAGCTTTCCCTCAATGTCAAAACATGTAATTATAATGTTTCTCCTGAGGATTAAATTAACGTAATCTTTAATGTAGGGAAACCATAATTTGAAATAATAGGGCATTGCTCGTAATTTTCCCCTAGCTGAGTGTTAATCGTTCCCCCTCTAAGCGTGGTTGGACACGTTCTAGATGTGGGCGTCATGACATTAAAAACTAGTTCAATGATTATTTAATTAATTCACCTTTTACATACCTGCATTGTGGGAATTAAATTCCAAGAGATTAGCGACAATTAAATACTTATTGCTTTCTAATGTCACAAATGTATAAAGGTGCCACTCCCAACAAGCAATAGTGACTCCTTGGTTATTTAAGATAGATTTTTCCCCTTCTAACATCCCAATGGCCACGGGGATAAGTATGGCTATGGGTCATGCACTCAAACAATGTATGACATGCCCTTTCCCCTTATTCTCCTAAGGGTCACTTTTTCTCAAACATGGAACTATGGGTCAGCCCGTCATCAGTCAAGACTCCAAATGAGAATATGTGATTCCTTCTGTTAGACGATCCCAAAATGCAACATAAGATTTAGAATTAATTATTTAGGGCTGAAAGGAGTATCTATTGGAGTAATAGACATTTTCCCACTTTTTAGGCTTTAATCCATGGGAAGAGTGAATTAAAGGTCTCAGCATTCTCCTTAATTAATTAATGTCACATACTAAGATGGACATTACATTCCCCCTAGTACTGATTTTGAAGTGGATGACTCTCGCTTTCTCAAGCCTTATAACAACACCCATACCTTTATCATGGTGATGTCTCACTAGTGGTGCCATAGAAAGATACAACAAGCATAAGACATGGTCACCCTTCCTAACTAATGGTGCGTGATGACATCATATACTTGAAATGACAAATTGGCCAGCAAAGAGAAATGGAATATTCACATACCAAGGGCTGCTCGTGATGTCTTTATGCTTCAGAATCTCTGAGTTTTGAATCAACACCCTTCATTTGCATGATTTCTTTACCAAATGGAATTCTTTCCTTCTTGCATTCTTCCCAAATTTGTTGGTGCTTGTCTTGGGTCACCTTAGGCTTCTTATTAAGGCTGGGAATTCCATTCATTGACCTCCTTTTGACTGCTGTTTGGAACAGTCCAGCCAGCTGAAAATTATCAACTCCCATTTTTTGTAACCCAAGCTCTATCTCTTCCCACTTGATACCCTTCATCTTCACAATGTGGTTAGATTATTCTTTATGAAGACAAAATATTGCAAAGACAACATGAAGGTGATGTAGCAATTCCTTAAGAAGATGATGAAATTGCTTACCGTAGGTTGTTGTCTTGAAGTTTCCTGCGAACTGAAAGTGATTTTAGGCACCTGGAAAAGCACTCTCTTCATATATATGGCCTCCAACAAGGTCACCCAAAAGTCTTGGCCCATTGACCCTATGCAACTCTGATTTGTCTCCATTCTTAGCATTATGAAGACTACCCATTTGCCGTGATTTGCTATACAACATCAAATTTGCCTGAAGGTCCTCTTTTTCAATAAATTGACTATGAGTGTAAATCTGAAATGGCATGATAGGAAGCAACAAATTAGAAATATGGTCATCATGGTCATACCTTGGGCTGCCCACAAGGAGCTCATCGTCCTTTGCCCTTGCTCCTTCAACAAGTGAAGATCTTTGTGCTGTGACTCCTTCCATATTTTCTTGACACATGTATGGAACATCATCATGGTTCCCGCTGAAGTCAAGAACACTGTGAATTTGCCTCTTAGTGATTTTTGTTTGAAAATTTTTAGTGAGATGATTATCATCCAAAAAATTGGCTTCAACCACCAAATTCCCTCAGCAATTTGCAGATCGAACTTTTCCTTATTCCTTGGCTCATGCTCCATGACTTCTTCCTCTTTCTTTGGAGATTTTGTTGCATCAAAAACCTTATTTGGTTCTTCATCTAGCAACACCTTTGCATGCCCTTCAATGTGGTCCTCTTGGGACTTCACCTCAAAACCCTCTTGTATCTTCATCCATGTTCCGATTGGCCCCTTATTGGAGCCATCAAATGTGGAGAGTGCAACCTTCCTCAAAGCATTTTGAAAATTTCTCTGTGGCGCATGAGGTCTAGGCTTCGACCTTGACCTTCCCTCGCTTAGTCCTATGAATTCGGCAAGTGAAATAGCATCACAGATCTTACTCGGAAGAGCCTTATATTGTGACCCATTGAATGTTGTGTTTCCACCTCCAGAATGACTTCTTTCTTTGGTAAAAACCTAGGTCGTCAATTCATGTCTATATCCTTTGCCATCATCTTGCACTAATACCCGTAGGATGGGAAGATCGATGCTCTGATAACACTTTAATGTCCCTTTCTAGGGCTGAAATTGAAAAAAAAGGAAATACCACAAACTGCAAACTGATTTAAATATGATTTTAGACCAGCAAACTGAAAATTTAGATCAGTATGGTACAACAGTCTGATTTTTGGAATAACAGCTTGTAAACAACAAGATTTCTTTCAAATATCGCCTTAAAACTCATCCACAATATTTACAAGCCTTCTAAAAACACTTTGGGACAATTTTCACCATGAAAACCAATCTCTAACATAGTTGGCAATTAATTTATTAACATAAGTACAACGAAGATAAATGATCAAACATGAGGTCTCCAAACTCCAACAATGGCCAAATATGAAAGATATTAGCCTTATAAATTATGACATCGAATAATAAATGAGTTCCGTGCCCTAGAAGGCACCCAAATTGACTACAACCCTAGTTGCTCCCTAGGAGAGGGACTCCAAACCATGCAAAAGATCTTGATAGGTCTTCTTCTTGATGCCCTAGATATAAACTAGCACGAGGATCTTTAGTATTTGTCTTCACACCACCAATTTTGGAGAGTTTTCGTTCTCCAATGTGCCTCAAGGAAGGTTGCCATCCTCTGTGGATGCCACACTATGGATTTTCGCCCTTAGTGGATTGGAAATAGAGTAATCAACCCTAGAGTCCAAATTGATAAGTATATATGTCAAAAAGTGATGTGCAAATGAGCCAATGGACTCCTCTTATACCCTTTAGTTGGCGGAAAGAATCATAAGGGGTAGTAACCAACCTCTTAAGCTTGCTTTATTTTCTATTTCCATGTTGGAAATTCTCCAACCTTGCCGACCTCATAAGGATCTTACTTTATCTTTTAATTTCATGTTGGGAGCAATTATCAATAGAACCCATTCGACCTGCCTTGAAAGGAAAAACAAAAAACAAAAACATAAATATGAATAAAGAAACTAAAATATAACTCAAGTTCTTCACTTGTTCAATTTCTTCTTGCCCACAGAAAGGAAGATGAGCAAAAAGCCTTCAATTTATATTATTTCGAAAAAGGGGACATTACATTTTGATATTCTGTAGGCGTAAAGGGTGTGGTAAGGGAAATAATTTAACAGTTTAACTTAAGTTGTCAAAAAATTAACTTTATGTTATATTCCTAAAGTGACTTAAGTTGTTGAAAAAGTAACTTTAAGTTATAGTTTTTTATTATTATTATTGGCAAATAGTTTTTTGAAAGGGATTATACCCTTGTACAAAAAGGCTCAAAAGCCAAATAGTTTTTCGAACGGGACTTTAAGTTATAGTTATAAAAAGGCAACCTATGTTTTATTGTTAAAAGGTCACTTTTTAATACAGCAAAGTTAAACATCAAAATAGAAATGGGACATCCCATTAGGAAACCTTTCCTCATGAAATGTGTCAGGAAAAGTGACAAAAGAACATAAAGGGTCATTTGGAGCTCACTTTTGACTACATCCCTCTTTCATTTTGATGAGTTTGAGCTTTGTGCTTGAACTTCTACATTTGAGGACGAAAACCCTCCTTTGCAATCATCTAAGGACAAAAGCCCTTTGATGTATTCAAATTTGGGGACGAAAACCCTCTAATCTTCAAGGGAGACTCCATATAGGAGTTGCATTTGGGCATCCATTTAGAGTTTTGTAATCCCAAATCTGATTCAACAACTAGGATGTCATCTAGGGCATGTTTCAGATCAGTTTCTAGGATTTTATATCTAAGGCATCACATTCTAGGTCATATTTCAGGATTATACATCTAGGGCATCTAGGATTTTTACCCTTGTTGTGGGCAGATTTTAGGGCTAGATAACCCCCTTCTAGGACTTTTGCAGCTGTGATTCGAAGTGGGTTGGGTGTTAGGGTTTGCACAACCATATTTTGCCCTAGAGTACCATTTTCAGTCAGCTGGAGCCATTCATTTGCAATATTTTTCCAATAACGATTGCTAGTACTTTTATTTATTTCCAGTCTGAAAATAAAAAGAAAAAATAAGTTTTAATGTAAATTTGACCTTTCAATCAAATCCATATTTTTGGAGGTGTTATCAATGTTTTCCAATAGCTGGGTAATTTTATTTTGAGGGTTTGTGTTAATAAATCAAAGAAATCAGACTCTTGTTTTTTAATCACAAGGGGTTTACTGAAGAAAATCATATTGTTGTTATTTTGTCATAAGGGTTTTCTAGGAAATCCAAATTTCATTAATTTATGCCATTAAGAGACATTACAGAAAGTGTTAGTTTAGAATAATCTTTCACAAATCAGTGTATTAATTTCAACAACTTATTTGGGAGGTGCATTTCGGAAAAACATTCTCAGTGCAAAACTATATTCTAAACCTCCTAGGAGAAGGGATTTGCTTCAGCGTTTATATCTTGAAAGATATAATTGTTTTCCCACAAAAATCGCATCAAATGTCATCTGCCTAAACCCTTGAGTTAAATTTCTTTGTATATATGGGTGCATTTTTCGTAGTTTTTGACACCCTTGTGAACTATTTGATTGAGGGTGGAAGTCTATTCCCATGGAGGTGAAAAATACTGTAAAAAATGCTCCTAGAACCATTAGAGAGCTTCATGGAGCGGTTTATGGTCCACATGACTATCAATATTGAGTGAAGCAAGTTCTAGAAGAGGATAGAGGACCACAAGAGAATGGAGGATAAATATTAATCTTGAGTTCACTGCAAGCTCAGAGATTGTATGATTGCTTTAGTGGCAAACCAATGCGAAAAAGATCATAAAGATGACGACGATGATCACCATTGAAGGTGAAGATAGAGATTGTACTTTTGTTGCACACAAGATAAGAATGGTATTGTTTAGGTGAGGCCCAATCCAACTTGAGGAGTAGTTAAAGTGAGCCACATTCCTGCTTGGGGATGTAGTGTGGCCAGTTCCCACTACTAATGTTGTTGTTTATTGAGGCCAAATCCCAATGAGGAAGCATAGTGAAGTCTAGTCGCACTATTGTTTATAGGCAAGTAGTTGATTGTGTGCCTATTTGGATATTTTGTTGTGATGGGTAGTCAAGTGTATCCCTGTTTATGTGTTGTGAGGCCAATTCCCACAACCGCGCTTGGTGAATTGTAGAGTATGTTCCCTTTCATTTGTATTTATAAATGAGGTTTTATCTTGTTGAAGAGGTGTAGTGAGGCCATTCCCACTACTATTTATGAATATGTTGAACTTAAGTATGTACGGGTTCACATAAAAAGTATGTTCTTAGTATTTGAACTATTTTGTGATAGGGCAAGGGGGATGGTGAATGTTAGGAATTATTACACCATAGTTTAAGGTTTTACTATGCATGGTTAATTATATTCTCTCTTAGTATAGTTTAGGGTTCACATAAAAAGTATATTCTCTCTTAGTTTAGATATAGTTAATTATAGGATATAATAAAAAAATAGTTTAATTGTAGAATAGTTTGATAGGTTGTAACATCCACATAGGGATTAGAAGGGGTTGAGAAAGAGAGATTATATTAATATCCACTAATGATTAAAAGTATGTCAATGGGACTCAAGAATATGTCTAATTACAATAGAAATTTTTAAAGTGAAAGGACCCTAGGAACAACGACCAACAAAATAAAAGAAAACCAAAAGTTCTAAAAGTAAACATGGGGTTGACCCAATGTAGTAAACCTCCCAACCCATGTGGTTAGGATAATAATACAAATAGCTAAATCCATAACACTATGAAATACTCAACAGGGAATGTATAGGGCTGAGGGAGCTAGGTTGGGAAATCCTAGAAGGAAGCAAAGTTCTTCCCCTGGAATCCCTGCCAACATCCAAGGTTGAAGAAAAAGCTCCTGAGGCAGCAAAGAAATTTGTAATGTTTGCTTGCCTCCATAGGCTTGGAGATGGTCGCAAAGAAGCAAGACTGTGATGCTAAGGAGTGGATCTTTGTCATCGAGAGCTAGTATGTTAGGTTACCTTAGGAGTGGTATGGTATAGAGATGAGCATCGCCTCATTGAACTACCCTCCAGTGTGTGAAGCATTAGTATTGAAAGGGTGCTTAATGCCACCAATCATTGTGAGGGGGTGAAAGAATGAAGTGACTGGCCTGAGGGTTTTAGGGGCATTGCAAGATCCCTGCAAGGATTTGCGCTGAAGGGTGGCAGCCTCTCGAAGAAAAAGGGCCAATAACCATTGATCCAGGTACCAAAAAAATTTAGATAAAGAGTTGCTGAAGTTTATGTAAAGACAATGGCATCTCTCCCCCATCTCTTAATAAAAAAGGCATCTGAAATTGAAATGCTCCTTAGTCTCCACCTCATGGAGGGGGCAAAGAAAAAAAAATGGTGGATGAGAAAAAAATGGGATATGATAAGGATATGTCCTAAATAATAGGATGTAAAAAATGTATAAATACTCTTCATTGTTGAATAAAATAAAGAAGTGTGTTGAGCATTTCATTGTGTTTGCAAGTGTTATTCTTATACCAACTTCAACAACTTATTACATTTCATGCATCGTAAAAATGGGTTTGTCTTTCTTCTCACTTATTATGGTGTCCGCAGGAATCACTACCACAACTATTACTTGACGACCTTTGATCTCTTTGATGGCAGTATCTGTAGACACCTAAATCCAACTACGCAGTTTTACTACTAAAATTGCACTATTTATTGTCTTTTCCCGTCATTTCGCTATAATTAGTGACTTCCAACTAATTAGCTAACATCCGCCTTCATTTCAGTCAATCAACGAAACTTAGTTAATTCACTAGCCTTTCCTCCATTCCGGATGCCAATTAACGACATTTTGTTAGTTATAATCCTCTTTTAATTAATTAATTAAGCCTTTGAATATTTTATTTAATCAATAAACCTTCTTATTGGTTAAATCCCCCTCCAAAACCCTCCAAATTCTACCTATTTCCTTCTAAATCATCTCCAAATGGCTTCTTAAGCTTATCTTGGCCTATTAATTAATCCTAGTTGATTATTTAAATCCTCTCCAACTCCCATGAGTTGCTAATTACTAATTAATTCCTTCTAATCATGCTTATCCCCTTCTAATTCTACTTTACCTTTGTCCCACATTCTCTAGGTTTCTAGCTTCTCCCAAATTGGAAAGCTATATAAAGAACCTAGTACATTCCTTCCAATTTTACACACCATCTTACACCTCTAAGATATATGCACATGATAAGAGTATTTCTACCATTTAAAAGCTTATTGATCTAGCATCCATTCTATCCTCTACTTGCAAAGAGTAGTAAAGGAAGAACCAAACATGGACATCAAGCCATATTGGTGAGATCATTTCCTCTTCATGGAGATAGCCTTCCTTTGATCTCTCGTAATCACGATCGGTTCAACGAAAGGAGCAACTACAATTTAGAAAGCCCATAAAAAATAACAAGGGATGGCTTAGTGTTTCAAGTTTAATTTGGATGCATTAATTAGCTTTTCCCTTACATAGCTTTATCATGGTGTTTTTGATAGATTAGCTTAGTTATGAAGTCTACTTGGTGTTAGTTTTTATTAACTTAGTTTGGTTTATTCACTTGCATACATATGGCACACCCGGTGGAACCCTTCTTTGTCTCATGTGCATTTTTTTAAAGTTTTTGTAGTTAAGTTTCATTTCTGCATACTAACCTCTATTTAGTACATGTTCATATAACTTGTATTTCTTAACATATTTTGCTGAGTTTGCCTGTGTTGAGTGTTCCTTGTAGGATTGCAGGAGGTAAAGTGCTGCCAAATTTCAAACTTATCAGCAAAAATTTGAGCTTTTTGACTTTTTTGGGTCATTTTTCCCGTGTTCTTAAAGTTACACAGGCTCCCTGTGTTACCGTTGATGCTCTCTGCGTCTGCGTTTATCTTCGTGTGCTAGCATTGCTGTCTGTGCATTAGTGCTGCCTATCTCTGCGCTAGCATTGATCCTGCTTGCGTCTGTGTGGTTGCTTGTGCATTAGTGTTGCCTATCTCTGCGCTAGCATTGATCCTGCTTGCGTCTGCGTGGCTGCCTGTGCGATAGTGTTATTATCCTGTGCGTTACCATTGTCTGTGTTTTTTGCCTCTGTCTGCACAGAGGGTCGTAACGTGTTTGCATTAAACCTTATTGTGCTACTGTTGCCTGATTTGCGCTAGCATTGCTGCTTGTGCGTCTGCATTGTCTGATTTGCGCTACCGTTGTTGCTTGTGCATTTCCGTTGGTTAACTTGCATCTGCATTAACCCTTTTTGCGCTAGCATTAGCCTTTGTGCGTTACCGTTCATCCTCGTGCGCTACCGTTAGTCTGCATGTGCTAGCGTTGTTGTTCCATGTGCTAGTGTTCTGTGTATATTTTTGGGCTCGATTTTCGAAAATTCTAGAATCTGAGTTTTGGTGTTTGCTGCTATTTTACAAGTTTTCTGACTTCTATTTTGTAGGATTTACCTTTTAAAATCATATTCTAACACGTTTAAATGCATTGATGAATGTTGTTTTTCCATTTGACTTAAGTTAGATCAAAGTTTGTATATGCTTTTCTCTTGCGCCTTTTGGCGATCTTGACAATCAAAAGCAACTTTGGTCTTCTTTTCTAACATTTTGGTTCTTTTGGAAATTTCATCATTTTAATTGTGTAAGGAAATCAATCTTTCGAACCGTACTTAATTATCATTGGTTAAAGTTTTCCCTTCTTTAATAGTTGGATCAAACATCATGTATGCTCTTCTCTTGCGCCTTTGGGCAATTTTGAGGACCAAAAGCGATCTTGACCCTCTTTTAAAATATTGTGGGTTTCATGGAAAACTATTAAATCTTTTGTTCTCAGGACCATACACTTGTCAAAGAATCGAATTAAAACCTATACTAACGACATTGTGTGTGTAATGTTCTCTTTTTTATTTAAAAATTTTAAAAAAAGAGAATCAATTTGCACATGTAAATTTAAAAATAAAATATATTTTACTGTGCAAATCAAAAATAAAAGAGAAATTTGATTTCACCTTGGGATTATAATTATTTATTTTTAAGGTGAATTAAGTGACTTTGCAAGTTGCATTTTTTTGGGAATTATTTAATGTTTGGTATTTGAAATAAATTGATTTCTTCTAGGCATGGGTCAATCCATATGGGGTCCCATTTGATTTAATTTTCCTATGCATTTAATATTTTCTTTGAGTATGATCTCCAGACACTTTTTAAAATGATATTTCCGCCTAGTTTTTGGCGCCAAAGATGGAGAGAGAACTTTGGAGGATGTGTAAGACAAGATATAAAGAAGACGAGGGTACTCCTTTTTCACATGTTGACTGTTTATGAAACTTATCTTCATGCTTGAAGAAAGGATGTATGCCCACTAATGATCTAAAACAAAATGTAATGCCCCTATTTTTGAAGACCCTTAGCCTATACGTCCCCGTGGGCTTCGGGATGTGCAAGGGGAACATTTTTATTAAATAATTAAATATTATTGCCTGGAGTAATAATTATTTAATTATTTTATAAAAGTTATTTAATTTAATTCCCAAAATATATAAAATTAAATGCGGTATTAATTAAATAAAAAGTTAGGTGGCTTTCATTGATAAAATCATAGTTCAAAAAATCGTAAATCAGGATTAATCGGCAGGCCAAATTTTGAATCGGAAATCGGAAATCAGCAAAAAATCGACAACTTTATCGCTACTTTTAAAAACATTTAAATTCATAAAATATACTTAAATTAAATGTAAAAACAATGTTAAATGATGCGAGAAGTGACTCTATAGAATGCCATAGGCCCATATGCATATTTTCGATTAAGTTTTGACTAAAAAAGAGAGTACAAAGTTTGCAAACAAAAAAATAAAAAATATTGTTTTATGAAAATAAAAAAAATAAGAAAAATATCGTCATCAATGCATAGAGCTCGAGAAAATATGCACTTTTAGAGAAAACGACACCTGAAATGGAGACACAAAATGAAAGTTATAGCACATGCAAGTTTTTGCTGCTACATCTTCCCAGACCCTTTCCAAAAATGGCAAATTTTTTTCTTTCCTTGTGATTTTTTCACCAAAAATCCAAAAAAGAAAAGAAATTCCAAAAGAGGAAAGAATGAGAAAGGAGGAAACCCGAGCCGCGCAAGTGAAAAAACAAGTCAGATTTGGGGCTACGATTTCACCCGCAATTTTCCACGATTTTCGAGTGTACCCGAGCCGCGCAAGTGAAAAAACGAGTCAGATTTGGGGCCACGATTTCAAAAAGGAGTTAGATTTGGGGCCACGATTTCACCTGCGATTTCACCCGTGATTTTCCACGATTTATCACGATTTTTGAGTGTATTTTATCGCCAAAAATCGTGATTTTTCAGAAGATATATCTTTTTCATTGTGCAAACGATTTATCGCCGATAAATCGCGATTTTTGAAACAGAGGATAAAATCACCCTTTGTAAAGGGGACGCCACACCTAGGGAAAACAAACTACTTTTATTTAATGTTTTCCCTCTCCTAGGGTTTTCGAATTTTGTGCCTCCTTGCTTATAAAAGGAGTGCTAGGATCACTATTATGATTATGCTATGATGAACCTATTTTGATACTCCATGCTTGGAGTTGGGATGCATACCCATTGATGCTTTCTCTCTCTTGTGTGGGAGGTTGTTTAAAGCTGGTTATTGAAAATCAATTGAAGTGATTATTAGCTAGATCTATGTTTTTGGCTTTGGCAAGCATTTGGATTTATTTTGCAAGTGAAAATCTGCCTTTTACTGTAGCGACGTCACTGTAGCGTCACTGTAGCAGCAGGTTTGTGAGTGCTTTTGTAAATCACTTGGGTGTTTGGTTCTCTAAACCCTAGAGACTTCCTCTTATGGTGTTTTGCGGACTGTTTTGCACGCATTATCTAATAGCTGAGTTCTAGTTCATTCCTTGAAGTGAATCGACTAAGATCTTTGCATATTTCTGTTCCACTGATTGGCCTTATCACGTTTTGACTGGTTTGCATGCTACTTTCTATTAGCTGTTTGTGTGCTCTTCCATTTGATTACAGCGACTGTATTGGGTGATTATTTGAATGTTTTAATGCACACTTGAAGACTCTAATGAGCAGTGAATCATTGACTGAAACTGTGGGTGTTTTTTATGCATATTTTATGAGTTAAAAACCCAGCAACTGGTCTGATCTATGTCCTCTAGCTGCAGCGATTTACTTTGATAAGTTTGTGGGTGATTTTGTATGGCAAATGATTAGATTTCTGTATGCCAACATGTTATAAGTGCAGCGATCAATCTGGGCATGTATGTGATCTGTTTTGGGCAAACATTTGCAAGGAAAAATCTTTTAAATCAGATCTGGTTTTTGATTTACTAAATCTGCTATCTTTCTCTGAGTATTAACGACTTGTTTGGGATATTGCTGGGGCTGGTTTGAGCTACTGATCTTCCTTCCTGAACAGCGACTTCATTTGGAGTAAATATTGGCTGTTTAATGCAAGTTTAGGACCCTATTTCGCCCTACACAATTGACAAACAGCTACAGCAATCACTTTGGGTATGTTGGCCTGATTTTTGGATTCAAAATACATAGTTGTTCTCTAGTAATATCAGCTTTCCCATCTAATACCCGATCTAGTTGTTTTTGGTATAATGATGATTTCCACATAAAAGCTAGAACTCTTTGATCATTGAAGCAGTCCTAGTTTCAGTTGAGAAGAACATTGTGTGTGAACTAATGAGTTAAGGCCGTTAAACCCTTACCTTCGGGTTTATTGAGTCATTCACTCAACCGGTATAAATATTTTGCTATGTTCAGTTGATTGATGCATTGAAGAGTTGGTTGTTTTTCCTAATTTTTCGTCAATCCCAGAAGTGGGATATTACACAAAAGGTGCTCTTTAACACCACCTTTGAGTGAAGTGTGTATGCCCTTTGAGCTTGAGTTGATGAGTTATTTGCATGTCTATTCAATCCAAGTAAAGTCGCCATTATTGTGAGAGCTTGCAAATTTATTTGGAGAGTGTTTGAGCCATTACTTGGTCAATAAATTCTGGAAATTGCTGTTGGTTTTGTCATTATATAAATTGACTGGTGGAGGGAGATTTATGGTGTTTTTTAGTGGTATTTTGCAAGGATAAAATCTGAACTATTCTTGCTTATTGCTTTATTGCTAATGCACTTGTTTCATGATATTTGGAGCTACTCACCTTGTTGGAATTCATGATAAATAAATCGGCTAGGTTATGTGATTATCATATTTTGGAAGGGTTTGAAGTCTTTTTTTTAATCTTCTATTACAAATATATTAATACAGATCTGAAAGTGATAATTTTGAGTGTGGGGAGGTGTATCTTTGAGCTGGAATCAATTTTATAATTTTCCCTAACCCTAGCGACTTGAACGACAGTTTCGGGGGTTGTTTTAACTGAGTTTTTGTGATAAAAATTTTAGGTTGTTAGTTCATTGGAAAGTGCATAATTTTATCATCCTTCTGCAATTTATTTCATTTAAAAATGGATAAAGATTGAGGGAGAGATTAATTTTTAAAGTTTGTAGTCATTTTCAGTTATTTCTAGGCATATTAATTTTTTTTTCTACTTTTGCAAGTTTATTGGTTAAAAGGAGTGCAAATTTCAACTAGATAGCTCATCTGAACTCTTACCCTGGCTCACTTCAACCCCATTTGGGTTGTATTGAAGCCGACACTGGGTTAGTTGAGGTGAACCTAGAAGGTTTTCTCTTCTAAGTTTGTTTCTTTTGCAGGTAGATTAATAATAATTAATTAATATCCCACAAGGGGATATTACAGTATGTAGGTTGTCAATGGTGTGCTAAACCACACTTTTAATTAAAGATAAAAAACACACCATTTATTCAAAACATTGTGGGAAGTATCTTGGCGTAAGCCATAAAACTCATTATGAGGATTATAGGAACCCCAAAGTAGTCAACACCTTAAGGGAACTTGTTGACGAAACGAGAAGTGCCCCACTACTCACTTACCTGTGAGGAATGTTTCAAGTGGTCCGTATGAGGCCTCTTTCATTAATTTGATTGTGGGGTACTGGTCCTTCTAAGAGTTATCTAGCGAAGCATGTCTCTCTTAGACAAGTATTGGCGAGTGTTGAGAGCAAAAGCTTAGATAGCCATTTGGCATTAGGGCCAACTTGACTTTATCTATTCGTGTTTTAAAAAGCCTTTAGAAAGAAAAGATTTTCTTAGAGTCAAAACCTTGTTTATCAAACAAGGGGAGAGTCCATTAAAGTTTGTGCCATGTATCTTTCATCACAAAACTTACAAACGCAAAACTTTGTCCTAGTTTCTACCTTGTTATAAAACAAGGTAAAACTCTGCCAAAGTTGTGCTACGTATTTTTCATCACCACTTGTACTATCTCCTTTGTTTTTTTTTTTTGACATTTTTGGTCAAAGGAAAGCAATTTCGAAGTGCTATCAAGATTGTGTCCACCACTTTTGCACATGCTTACATCCTTCCTTATTGCGACTATGATAGTAAGCGTTGAAAATAAAAGTATGTTGGTAGCCTTGTCTTGACATCCGTATTGAGGCGTCTCATTGTAGAAATCCTATCTTGATTTGCCTTTGCGTCGTTACGCTTCTCGCATTATATCAATACATTTTTGATACTTACATCTTATTTTTCTTAAAACTTGATATCAGTGTCCAAATTGTATTGTTATGTTGCTTACATTGTGTCGACTCCTTGTTATATGTATACCTTGTTTTTGTTTAAACATTGCCCTGAGTTTTGGAAGGTATTGTAGTTACGCTGCCCGCATTGTGTCAATCCCTTTTTGATACTAACATCTTGTTTTTCCTTTTTTTTTTTTTTAAATTATCCAAATTGTATGGTCACGTTGCTCGCATTTGTAGCCTCCGTTTTCAAAAGTTGGACCTTGTTTGTATTGAACTCCTTTAAGTATACCTTGTATTGTTGAAATCACCTCAACCCCTTTTTAATATTTAAATCTTTTGTCCAAAAACTCGGTTTAAATATTGAAATTGTGTTGTCATCTTATCTAAAACACTCTTTGAGACAATTTAGACATAGGGAGTAGGTTCTTTTGCGATTGATTTCTTGTTCGGAACTTGCTAGATTTTCCTTGGTGTCTTTCATCGTACATTTTTATCACCTTGGAAAAGTCATTTGTGACATTTACAGTTACATTGTTCGATTTTGCCTTGATTCTTTGTGATATTTGTAGTTGTCACGCTGCTTGATTTTGCCTAGGTTCATTGTAGCACTTGTACACATTTGTCAAACCTTAGCAAAGCATTTCCTATTATTCCTCCTATTACGAGAATGGGACATAAAAGATTAGTATCAAATCCCTTTGTTGGTAACAATTTAGGCCCATTACTTGAAGACGAAAAACTTGGTTGACCATAGTGGAGACGAGGGGACATCTTGGGATAACTTCGAATTTGACCCTGCACACATGGATAACTTTCTCTTCCATGACAAAGATCAAGTTTTAGTATGAGTTGTAGAATTATGGGTTAAACTTGGCCCTAAATTTGACCATACTCTTCTTACAAACATGGTTCATGAAGAAGAAGCAAAATGTCCCCTTCGCTTTGTTGATGACTTATTAAATCCGGGACATCCTTCTACTTTTGGTCAAAGAAATAACAACGAAGAATACGCAGCTCCTGAAAACACAAGTGGTTATCGCATACCACTCATTCGAATTAATCATGAAGCTAGGGGTGAGAATGAAGATCATAAACAACCCCCTCCACGTGAAAATCAAGAAGAACCCCAAAACAACGAGGTCAGTATACAACAACAATTACAAGCCCTTAGTTGTCAAATGGCAAACTTTGCTTCCCATGTCCACAGAGACACATGCAGAGCTGCACGTAATGAGAAACCTAAGGTCACATATAATGAACTTTATACTGAAAACCGTGGTGGTGAAATTTCAAAGTCTAACCACGTGTATATACCTGCCACACCTTCTCGTAGCCAAGTCTTCGAGTAGAATTTTAATCCATGAAAAATGCCCTCACAAGTCTTCAAGAAAATAATGCTGGACACAGTAAGAAATATCAATTTGAAGAACTATGTCCATATCCTTTTGATCGGGCAACGTTGCATATGCCCTTTCCCCCTAGCTTCGACTGCCCTAAATTTGACAGATATAGGGGTAAAGTTGTTTCACATGATCATGTCAAAGACTTCTTCATGGCTTGCCAGGAAGTTGCATATAGCGATAATTATCTTATTTGCTTATTCCCACGAAGTATTAGAGGTCAAGCACTTGAATGGTTTCTTCATATACCCAAAGGGTCTTTCTTCACGTTTGCCGAATTAGCTGAGAAGTTTGTGCGTCACTTTTCATTCAATATGGAAAATGACATCACTATGTTAGACTTATGTAACGCCAAACAACGTAACAATGAGAACTTCGTTGGTTTCCTACAACGATGGAGAGGGTTAGCTAGTCGCTTCCCTTACTCTATTCCAAAGAAATAACTTGTTAGTATCTTTGTGCCAAACTTACATCTGGAAATAGACTTTCACTTGCAAATGCATTGTGCGAGCACTTTTGAGGAAGTCATTGAGAAAGGAAGCCAAATTGAGAAGGCTTTACTAGCAAAAGGGACTTTAAAACCCTTTCAAAAAGAGAACCACGATTCCAAACCTGCAGACAGACCCAAATTCTTCAACAAAATCAAGAACGTCGTAGGTGATGGAATCACAGATTCAGAACGTGTTCAAGCGGTTTAGAATAGCTCTCCTTTGAAACTTTCCAAAGGACCAGTTGCACTTGAAATTAAAAGTCAAGTGTTCACTCCACTTACAGATTCTTTGTCATCAATTTTGAAACAATTGGATGCAACGAACATGGTTAAGTTCCCTAATACTACACCCTTTGTTGATGATGCACCAAAACCGTCATGGTACAAAGACCATGAATATTGCGAATATCATTGTGTTAAAGGCCATATCACAGATAAATGTTTGAAGTTGAAACACTTCATTCATGACCTCATAAATAGTGGAGATGTTGAAATGGATTCGCCCGAACCCAACAAAACCTCTAACAAACAGTTGGGAATTTATAAAGAGACATTCCCTAAGCAAACAGGCAGAGAAAAAGTCGGATCAAGGTCAGTCATCCCAGACTAGAAATGCCAATCATGTTGTTGCTGAAGCAACTCATTCTTTTGATTCCCTCATTGGTTGTGTTTATCCTCCTAGTGAGCATGTGAATACCATTATGATCAAGACACAAGAGGGTGTTATGGCAACACGACATGTTCTTGTTGTCATCTTGGAACCTCCTTTTCCTACCCTTTCAAATAGTCATTATGATCTCCTTGAGCAGCTTGAAAAGACTACTGCCAAGATTTCGATTGTAGATCTTCTTAAGATATCCAATGTTCATAAAGACATCCTTTATAAAACCCTTAAGGCGTCAGGAGTTTCAACAGATATTGATCCATCGTGCTTCCAAGCCTAGGTTGCGCAACTTTCTCCTTCTGAACATATTACCTTTAGCTAGCATGAGATTCCAATAGATGATCATATGCACAATCTCCCTTTCTACATTGAAGTGATCATTACTCGTAAAAAGATTAAAAGGGTGCCTGTGGACAACCGATATGGCCTGGACATTTGTACCTTGAAGCTCACCTTTCAGTAGATACCAGAACCGTTCAAATCACCTTTCAAATCACCTTTTTGTAGATACCAGAACCGTTCGGTAGATGCCATGGCTACAATTGGATCTTTGCTACGTATTCCACTAGGTAAGAATGACATGCCATTCTTTGTGGAACATTTGACGGTACATGCATATGACATGCCAGAGTCTTGCTTGGTATGTGAAGTTGTTGGTCCCCTTTCCCCTTGGTACCTTGATATCGTTAATTACGTATAGGATGGAACCTTCCCTCCCAACATCTCCCATTCCGAAAAATGTAACCTCACCTAATGCATAACCCGTTATACCCTACTTGGGGCACTCTCTATTGTCGAGGCTACGATGGGAATTTGTTATGCTATCTAAACTCAGAAGAATCCATCCTAGCGATTAAAGAGGTGCACGAAGGCATCTGTGGGGTTCATACAAGTGGAATGGTTCTTGCTAAGAAACTCTTGAGAGTAGGCTTTTACTAAACTACTATGGAAACAAATTGTTGTCAGTATGTCAAGAAATATCTGCTATGTCAAAAATATGGCTACCTAATACACGCTGCATCGCAATCTTTGCAACTTATCACGACACCATGGTTGTTTTCAAAATGGGGACTCAATCTCATGGGAAATCTCACACTAACTTCCTTTGACGACTACAATCACATTATTATTGCCACCGAGTATTTTACAAAATGGGTAGAGGTTGTTCCTCTTACTTATGTCACCGGTACACAGATTGCCAAATTTATCATGAATCACACCATTTGTCATTACGGCATCCCTTCTGCCATTGTACTTGATAATGATAAATATTTCAAGAACAAACAAGCGAAGGCACTATGCCAATGCTTCCAAATCCAATAGAAATTGTCTACCCCCTATTACCCTCAAGGTAATGGACAGGCAAAAGCCTTGAACAACACTCTTGTTCGTATCATGGAGAAAATGGTTAGTAAAATTGTTTAGATCCATCCTGCCCTCTGGGCTTACAGAACATTTATTTGCACACCTATAGGTGCAACTCCATATTCCCTTGTATTTGGCACTGAGGTCATTTTACCCCTTGAGATTGAGTTTCCTTCTTTGCAGATATCCTTGAGAGATTACCTAGATAAAGATGAAGACTATAGAGTGGCTAGGCTAGCCGAGCTGGATTTACTTGATGAAAGATGCCTCCATGCACTGGATCATCTCAAAGTGTATCAGAACCGAGTGCGTAGGAGCTACAACAACTGCATGATACCTTGTGAATTTGAGGTAGGAGACCTTGTTCTTAAAGAGAATCAATTCAACACTACAAAAGAATGAGAGAAGAAAGGCAAGTTTGAACCTAACTGGTTAGGGCCATATGTTGTGGTGGCTAAATTTGGTTCAGGTGCTTATAAGCTTGCCTATTCTGATGGTGATGAACTTCAGGAACCCATGAATGCCATACATCTCAAACATTTCTATGCCTAAGCATGGAAATCTATCAAAAAATCAAAAAAAGCTAAAAATAAAAAAAATCAACAAAAAAGTAAAGAGAAATAAATTCATCCAAGTGTGAAAACCATGCAATTGTGGCACTTTGAAAGTTATTTGGTGAAAACCAGTTTACGGCGCCATAGGAGGGTTCACTGTTCACAAGCATCTCACACCTAGGGGCATGATTGCTTCTTCCTAAGCCAGTGCTTTGCCTATGTCTGAGATGCCTTTTAAGCCTATCCTTTGTGGCCTTGATCCGTCTGATCCTACTCTTGTACATATGCGTGGAGTTTGCGCTTGTATATTCCAATCTATCGTTGGGGGCATCCATACATCTTCGTTTTCTTGTGCATAGCTTCAGAAAACTTTCAGAAAATACCAACAACATTCAAATAGGTCTTGAAAAAACGCAAAAACAATATAACATTATCTCGCGAAAATACAACAGTACAAAGCAATTTGCAAATGTTCCACAATAACAAAGTAGTGTTTTCTTGTTTGTTTGTTTGTACATAGTCCTGTTTTGTTTGTACATATAGTGTGTTGTCTTACATGCTTTCTAGATTAGTCTGTTCTTTACTTGATTAGATTAATTCTTTCTTTAGTCTATTGTTTAATCCATTAGATTAGTTCTTGTTGATATTTCTATAGACCAATTGCTACTGAGTTATTAGCATCGTGGTTCATATATAGCTCTAGTGTGAATTAATTCATGCTTGTTCATACTAGGGGTATTTTGCCTACTTGTTTATTTTGTACATTGTTGTGTTGTTGTCATATTATGATTGTTTAGCATGTGGATATATTAGATTTGTTAACTTTTCCTTGTGCTTGTGTTCTTTGCTTGTACATTGTATATTATCACTTCATCTTATATCTCATATCATCACATCTATCTAACATCATCACATATTATCATCAATAAATGCTAACCTACATAATCATAAATGAAAATCCACATGTATGCTAAGCTAACATCATATCACATCATATCATCAATGGGGCAATATGGATTATTTTTTCCCCCCCTCATCCTAAACCATAATAAAAACATGGGCTAACAACCTATCTTATAAATTAAAATGGAATATACATTAACATCCATCATCATACATGTCAAAAGTTGTCAATGTTCATATACAAATGTGTCTTGATACAATCAGATACAAAAACAAGTCATCATGTTATGCTTACAAGAGAGCGATGGACGAAGCGGGAGAGAACGGAGCGACCAATTTTGAATTCGGGTTTGAGCAGGAAATAGAGAGGGAGCCTGGTGCATGGTTTCACAGGGCGAATCTGTAGGATGGTAGGAAGGATGCATAGTTTACCACGGAAAGGGACAAGGTGGAGCCGAACAACGGACCCCCTATCACGTGGGCGCAGTGAGTGGTCGGCAAACCAGCCAAACAGGTATCTTCTATTGATCTTAGCCTTGTTTGTAATGAAAATGGTGTTTTCTGGGAAATACCAGAACTTTTAACCAACCGGGTGAGATCCTCAATATGCAACATCATTCTTGCCAAGATTCCCGAAAGTAGACCTAATAATGAAGAGTTTAGAAAATGGGCTAATAGAAAGTGGATTCCCAAAGGATCGATGGAAATAGCAGCGTATGCTAACACCTTTTTTGTGATCAATTTATCCTTGGAGGAGGATTTCTTAAGAATCCTTGCTAGGGGATCTTCGTTCATGGGGCGTGCGGTGGTCCTAGTTCAAAAATGGATGTCATGTTTTAATCCTTTGGAGACTGTCATCAAAGAATACCCTATTTGGGTCCGACTGACAGGGTTACCGCTGGAATATTGGGATTTGGACATACTGTAGGGGATTGCTAAGGCCATTGGAGCCCTGGTTATTATTGATCCGGTTACCTGTGCTAGAACAAGGCTCTTATTTGCTCGGTTCAGTGTCAATGTTTCCCCTGAAACCTCATTACCTAGAAGCATTGAGATCAAGGCACCGTGGGGAATTCACACCCAGAAGATTGACTATGAGTTTGCTTCTTTCATGTACTTCTCTTGCTTTAAAGCAGGGCACAATATTAAAACCTGCCCCAAAGCTAAAGAGGAGGCTGCCCTGAAAGCCTTGCTTAAGAAGAATAAGGGAACCGGTAAAGAAGATTTGAAGGGAAAGGGACCAATGCAACCAAATGGAAGTGGACCATCGAAGGTTAATCCCTCATGGAGACAGATAAATAAGCCTGTGGAGCTTTAGGATCAGAATACATAATTACAAATTTTAGAAAAGATAGTAGATGCAGAGGGTCAATGTTGGCTAGATTTTCTGCATAGCACAAAACCTAGGCAGTCATGAGATAAATCTCCCTCATTTACTGGTGAGGCTCCCGTGTCAGATTTGTCAATTAAAGTATGCTAATATCTAAATAGGGTTTTACTTTAACTACTCAGTTCATGAACCATAACTGAACAGTTCTGCAGCAAGTAAGTAGCTGTTTAAAGAAATGAAATATTTATAGAAGGGGAATGAAATTATACAAAACATAGAGAAGAAATGGGGAAGATGTGCATCCCAATCAATAGATAACAAAGTTGATTGCATGCACACAGAAGAAACCAATAGATATAAACACAGAATTCTAAGCAAAGGTAGCTCTAGATCTAGATCTGAAATGACACAAAGTTTATTAAGAGATCTAATATAAAAAGCAAGAAACACAATACACCGTGACACAAAAGTTCTCTCGGAAATCTGCTCCTGTATATTCCTTTGCTTCAAGTGGCTTTCAAGGGTTTCAGCACAAAGTCTGGAACACAAGGATGCTGCTTACAAATTCTGATCATTAACCTGAAGGTTCTTCCTCTACTTATAGAATGTAGAGGGGCAATTACAAGTCGGAAGCTTTTAGTTGAACTGACACATGTGGAAGTCGGAAAAGAAACAACTGGCAATCTCCCTCCTGGAATTCCTCTTTGCATGACATGTATAATTTGCAATTGAAAATAGAACCCCTTCTATTTTGCACGTGCCACCTATCTCCAAGTAGTTGACTTCTTCAAGTAATGGCTTTTAAACCAATCACTTAAGTTGTATAATTTAATTGATCGCTCAATTACTTTGTTGGAGGAAAGAAGAAGGAAGATGAAAGCTGCAGTCTTGTCCTTTTTCATGTCTGCATGCAGCTGATTCTTTTGCCTTTGATTCTCACCAAACTGGATCTGGGAGTAGCTGGATCTGGAAGCAAGTTGGATCTGGAAACAAGTTGGAATTGGAAACGACTGGATCTAGAAACAACAAGCTGGATCTGGAAGCGGTTGGAATTTTGCCTTTGCCTTGTCTTCTCTTTTATCCTTGAAGCTTTTGCAGTTCTTCTCCTATACATGCATCAGTGCAATGTCTGCCGTTGATAACTCTTTATTTTTAATTGCATATGAGCAATTAAAAATTCTGGAAAGCACTTCGGGTGAATGCAACTTTAATGAAGGTTTCAACTGGAAGATTGGAAGCACATGCAGAAGATCTTGGAAGGAATTTTCCACGCACTGACTTCTTCACAGTGTTGCATTCGAAACAAGAGGATGAAGCCTTTGTGCCAGAAAGCTTTTGCAGATTATGAGATCTGGATTTGGGCCTATTGACTTCAGTAAATCTAGAAGCTACGCATGATTCCGCTGAGCTTTCTCTTTCATCCCGCTTTGCCATGGCTGGAGCAATCTTTGTCTGAACAATTCTTTTTCTTCTTATTTGTCTGGAATTCTTCAAAACTGGTGCAGATCTGGATAATTCTTCAGATTCGGAGGATATATTCAATGTATTGGACATTGATTAAAGCTCCTTTTCTTTTGTAAAGCACCTATAACGAATTCCTGCAATTATTTCATACAAAGATGGCAACCGGAACATGAACAATGAATTTTAATCATAAAAATCTGTATAATTTAAGCCCGCTACTCCAAAAATTGATGTTTTGTTTGCATGCAAAGTGAGCATGAATTTTTCCAACTTCACCTGAGCACCTGTATTACTTCTGCAAACAATTATCCAGACACAAATCAACTTCCTTGAACCTATGCGCCAAAATTGGAAGCTTTTAGCTTTGATTTCACCTTATTTTGAGCAAAAATCCTCTTCAAATGGGGCGCACTTTTCCTCTGGGCTGCACTTCTTTACCTGTGAATTAATTAATTCATCCTTATGGCAGCCCATGCTTATATAACCCTCATAATTCTATAATTAATAATTGCCCCTCCTATTCCTAGCAATTAATTAATTAAAAATCATGTTTTTCTCTTTAACTGGTGTGCTAAAATTGCATGTTTAAGGACAACCATTCAATAAATTAAATTTAATCAATTTAATAATGCACTCTTCACTTCACATAAGCTTCACAATGTGCTTTAACCTTAGCCACTGAAAATAGAAATTAATTTAATCATTTAATACTTTAAAAAGTATTATCTTTCTCCCAAAAGGGGCGCACTTTTTGACATGAAGGGGCTGCCATTAAATAAATAAATTTATTTAATTTTAGAACAATCTATTTTCAACCACCTTTTGTCCTTTGCCTTTGTTGACTTTTCCACAAGCCTGGGCGTCTATTTTGGGTGAATAATTAATTAAATTAATCAATTTAAAGGCTGCCATTACTTTTCCAAAGGGGCGCACTTTTTGACATAAAGAATTTTATTTTTAAGAATCACATGACAATGGGATTTTTTACCCTGCAAGGCAGCCCTGAAATTCCCATGATTCATTTAAGTCGCTTGACTTTCATAATGGGATTATTTACCCTGCAAGGTAGGCAATAAAATTCCATGATTCACTTAAGTGATATTTCTTTTATTCCACAATGGGAATGTTTACCCTGCAAGGCAGGTAAGAAATTCCCGCCTGCCTGCTGCCTCTAATTTTCCCACTACAACTTAAGTGACTTTTCTATCATGGGAAAAAGTACCTTGCTAGGTAGGTACAAAATTCCCACCCTACCTGCTGCTTCTAATTTTCCCATCATTCACTTCAATTCTTCTTTTTTCCAAAAATGCGGCCAGCCCAGAAGAGGTTTTTTGGTGTGCGACTTCGTTTTTTCCTAGTGAACCGGACTTCCGATGGCGGCTTCCTTCTGGCATAACGTGCGTATGTGATCCCCAGTTACTCCAGGCCAAGAATCAGGCCAAACTGGCAAAGGAATTGATCTAGAGAAATTTCATAGAAAACGAAACGGGAAAACACAAAAACACAAAAAATTGCCAAAAGTTACAAATAAAGCCCAAAACTTATTCTTAGTTAAAACCCTTCTGGTATATAGGAATAATGATATGTTCGATCACAACATGGTTAAATCGGAGCGCAAATTGGCTCAAACGGGGCTCAAAATAATTAAATACAAATTTCCCGCAGACAAATCCCGACGACAGAATATAACAATTTTGGGCATCTGGGTATTTGGCGAAAATGGCTAATATGGCCTTTTGGGAATATCTTGACGCAATACAAGAACTTTCATGCAATAAAAACACAAAACGACCCATTATTTTAAAAGTACGAAAAAATTTCGGATAGGGTAGCCACAGATTTCATGATGAAATCTGGGGATACCAGTCAAGATAAGGACAACAAGAGGGAAGTGATCCAAGATCCTTATAAGGACAAAGATACAGTGGTTTTTGAAGATTGTCAGGCAGATAGTATTGTTGGATCTATAGTTCTAGACTCTTTGGATGCAAGTTTTTTTGCCCAGAGACCAGAAGAATCATTATTAGTAAGCAACATGTTCAAAATGTTAGACGTCAACTTGGAGGACATCTCAACGGTGGAGGAGGATGTCCAATGTGACCAAGAGGTTTTTGAGAAGGTGCTAAAGGAAAATCTAGATGAAAGTAAGGAGGTCAAGGGAGTGGTAAAAGAGAGTCCAGTTAAGGTGTGCTCGGACCTTCATGTTCCAAAGACAATGCCTATGCCATCTCCAAAACGGAATCAAACATTGAGAACCAGATCAAAGGCGGATGTAGGAGCTAACAAAGCATCCCCAGGAAGACCTTCTGAGAAGGAAAAAAGGGATAGAGCGACGAAGAAAGACATTATGGAAGGTTGGCAAAAACCATTGATGATAGGTAAAAAACCCTCCCACTCTAAATGATTTGCTTATCTTGGAATATAAGGGGCATAAATCAGTCCAGTAAGCATAGGATTTTGTTTGATTTCAAAGTTAAGGAGAAACCTGATGTGATAATGTTACAAGAGACTAAAATGAATGAGGATAGGATGAAAGAATTTCAGTCTTCTTTCTGGAAAGAAGCTGGTTTTCACTGTCAATCTTCGGTTGGAGCCTCTGGTGGGTTGTTGTGCATGTGGAAAAAGAATAGCCTGGAAGGCTTCCCCCTCATCAATAGTCAACACCATATAGCAATATGTTTTACGGAAGTTAGATCTAGAAAACAATTTATTCTCTCTAATATCTATGCTCCCAATACTACTATTGGTAGAAGGGTGCTCTGGGAGCAACTGACCACTTTCAGAAGAATGTTTAGTGATCTGAACTGGATAATAGGGGGAGACTTTAATACATCCCTTATACCTTCTGAGAAGAAAGGAGGGGTTAATGTGTATACTGAAAGCATGGAGGACTTGGGAATTTTTTTGGGATGAAATGCACTAATTGATCTGAATCTTAGTGGTTCTAAATTCACCTGGTCCAATCGGAGGGAGGGTGACAATTTGATTCAAATAAGATTGGATCGTTTCCTTGTTAATACCCAATGGATTCAGGAGCAGCAATACACTTTATCCTCCCTTGCTTGTATTGGGTCGGATCACAATCCTTTGATCCTCAAAACTAGCATCAGAGAGCAACCTATGGGAAGACCCTTCAGGTTTGAAAAAATGTGGACCACTCATCCGGATCTGGAACAAAGGATTGAAGAATGGTGGAGCATAGAGGTTAAAGGTAATAGTATGTTCAGAGTGACCGCAAAACTTAAAAATATTAAGGCTAATCTTAAAATTTGGAATAGGGAAATTTTTGGAAATATCTTTCTCCAAAAAAGTAGAATAGTGGAGGATCTCAGGGCTCTGGAAGAAAATATGGAACAAGGAGGATGGATCTCTGAGGATAAAGCAAAAGAGAAAGATCTTCTAGCTGATTATCACAATATTTTGCATAGAGAAGAGATATACTGGAAACAGAAATCAAGAATCACTTGGCTTAAGGAGGGGGGTTGGAATACCAATTTTTTTCATATCTCTGCTACTATTAAAGCTAATAAAGTTAGAATTCAATAAATCAAGAAAGAGAATGGGGAAATGGCTACTGAGGACAAAGAAATTTCTTCTACCATTGTTTCCTTCTTCAGAAACCTATTTGCAGAAGACCTTCATGCTGATAATGTTTCTAGGGAAGAAATTTTTAATCTTTTTGAACCTGCTATCAGTCAAGCTGAGAATAATGAGATTATAACTATTCCTTCCAAAGAGGAGATTAAAGCTATCCTGGATGCTATGGAAGGTGATAAAATCACTGGCCCTGATGGTTACCTTGCTTTTTTTTCCAAATTTATTGGGATATTGTGAAGACTGAGGTGGTTTCTGCTGTTCAAGACCTTTTTTCGATCTGGTTGCTTACTCAAACAAATTAACCACACTTTTATTGCTCTCATCCCTAAAAAGACTGGGGCTAAGGATTTGGGGTACTTTAGACCCATTAGCCTATGCAATACTTTGTACAAGCTCATTTCTAAGTTGTTGGCTTTCAGATTAAGGGAGACTCTTAGTAACTTCATATCTCCAAACCAAGGAGCCTTTGTCCCTAGAAGACAAATCCTAGACAACATTATCACTATTCATGAAACTATTCACTCTATGGAGCTCTCAGGAAGGGAAGCTATGATTCTAAAGTTGGACATGCAAAAAGCTTATGATAGAATCTCTTGGGATTTCTTGTATTCCCTTCTTTTGAGGTTGGGATATCATCCTCACTTTATTAAAATGATCCAAGATTGTACTAAAGATATGAGCTTCTCTATCATTATTAATGGGAAACCTAATGGCTTCTTCAAATCTGAAAGGGGGTTGAGACAAGGGGATCCTCTATCACCCTTCCTGTATATTATAGTTGCTGAAACTTTGAGCAGATTGTGTTATAAAACTTAGAGTGAGGGAGGAATGGAAGGGATCAAAGTTGCCAATGGAATTGAAAACCAATGTTTGCAGCAATTTGTAGATGACACAGTCCTTTTGGGTCAAGCTGTTGTTCAGGAAGCCATGACCATTAAAGGTATCACCAAGTAGTATGAAAGGGCTACTAGGCAGAAAATAAACTTTAGAAAAAGTTCTTGTTTCTTCATTAATGTTGGGGAGGAACAACAAAATAGACTATCCAACATTATAGAATGTAACATCAAAAATATTCTAGGTAATTATTTGGGAATGCCTCTCTATGGGAAAAATCTTGATGAAGGAGGATGGAACAAATTAATAGAGAGATTTCATAAGAAACTAGCATCTTGGAAAGGCTCCTTGATTTCTCAAGATGGGAAGACTCAACTCCTTCAGAGCTGCTTACAAGGAATCACTGTCTATATCATGTCCTTGTTTATTCTACCAAGAAGAGTCAAGAAAGCCATTGAAGGAATTCAGAAACGGTTTCTTTGGACTGGTTTGGAGTATAAAAATAGAATACCCCTGGTTGTTTGGGAAAAAGTTACTCAACCTAAGGACAAGGGTGGTTTAGGAATAAAGAATATTCAGTTCATGAACCATGCCCTCATAGCTAAGGTGGGATGGAGACTCCACAAAGAGGAAGGTATCTGGGTGAAAATTCTGAAAGCGAAATATTTGCTGCCCTTTGGCGGAACGTTGGATCTCTTTACTGATATGGAGTTTCCTAGAGGATCAATATTCTGGAATAACCTGTGTCAAACTAGAAAGCTGATAATTAAAGGATGGAAATGGAACCTTGGAGATGGGTTTAAAATTAAATTCTGGGAGGACCCCTGGATTGAGGATGAAGCCCTTAATATGGTCGAAGGCACCGTGGAGCGAGCTCTGGCATTTCTTTATTTCATTCAAAACATGGAGCTCTTGTTTGTGACTATTGGGATGAAGAGCGGATATGGATCCCCATCCTCCCCCCCCACTTTAATGGGGATATCTAACCCTTTCATGAATTAAACAAGAAACTCAAGGATTACCACATCCCTCTTGATAGAGCTCAGGATGAGCTAATATGGAGAAACACTAACACAGGGGATTACGAGGTCAAGTCGGGCTACTTGATTAACTTTGACAACTTGGAACCTAATTCATCTGGAGGAAGGTCTGGAATAAGAATATTATTCCCAAGATCAATATCTTCTTCTAGGAAGTCATCAAAGGTAAGATCCTAACTATGGACATACTTAGAAGAAGAGGAATGATCATTATTAATAGATGTGGGTTATGCAAAGACAATGAAGAATCCATTAAGCATTTATTTCTAGAATGCCCCTTCTCTTTTCAAGTCTTTGCTAAGGTTATTCAAATCTTTAAGGTACATATAGTCCTTCTTGGGGAGGTGTCTCTCCTACCTGAACAATGGAGTTTCAATTTCCATAAATGCTATAGTCAAAGAAATGTGGAAATTGGCCCTGCCTCACGTTTTGTGGGGAATATGGATTGAACACAATAACACGATCTTCAGGAACAAGATGGCTAGGCTGAGCAGGGTGGTGGAAAAAGTGAAACAGGATTTAAAGGATAATACTCAGATCCTAAAACCCAAATAGGTTAGATACTTTCTGGAGTGGGAAAAGGGCATCCTTAGGAGCATGGATATTGTTCCTACCAGTCATGTGTAAGAAGAGTTTGAATCGGAATGTCAAATGGTCAAAATCACCAGATGGTAGCTTCAAGCTTAATTTTGACGACTCGACACATTTGAAGGACGATGTGGCTAGAGGAGGGGGTCTGGTGCTGGATCACAGTGGCAGATGCATTGAAGCGTATGCAAGTCCCATTGGGAATCATACTAACAACGTTGCCGAGGCAAGGGCTATGCTCTGGGGTGTTAGGATGTGTAGAGACTTAGGTCTAAAAACTATTATTATTGAAGGTGATTCTATGTGTGTGATTAACACTCTCAAGGATCATAACAAATGTGGTTGGAAGTTTAATAACTTAATCATGGAGGCTCATAGCATTCTCGCATCATTTGATCAAGTGGATATTCAACATACTTATCGTGAAGGAAACAAGCCTGCAGATGTGTTGGCCAATAAAGGTACTGACATGGTGGAATTTGTGACATGGCCAGGGACACGTATACCCCAGGGTCATGTTAATAATCTCATTAATGAAGACACAAAATAGGAGGCTAGGTAATGATGAATCCCATAGCTCCACATGCTTGGGTTTTCGAAAGGACTTTTCTTTTTTGGGAAACTGACCATATTCATTTCATTTGGTTTTTTTTCAAGTTCTTCCAGATGAGCTTAGGTGTTCATGGGATTGATGAAGGAAATACTGAAGGAGCCATGGGGGGACATAGTGCGCACCAAACCTACTACTTTTCTCATCTCAAAAATGATAATGCTCTGTGGAAGCTGCTGCACAAAGGTGGTTTTACCAGTTACATTCGTCGGCTAAAACGTAACAATCCCGACCTTTCTGTGGATTTTACGAATGCTTGGATTGATGGGGGTTTCATTTTTAGAGGGGTCCAAATTGAGGTTTCTGAGGAAGCCATTGCTGAGATTACGGGTTTGAAAACTGATGGGCTAAAAATTTAAAGATAAAACCCAGAAAAAACATGAAATTGCTACTTTTTTTGAAGTCGGGGAGAACATTATTTCCTATGATGATGGTATCATTCACACTTGTCTGCCAGATAGATGGGTCGATGTATATTTAGTGGTCATGAAATATTTGACCTTAGAAGGAAAATTCTGAAAGATATTTTCTCACCACCTTTCTATCTTGAATTTTTTCTGTCGTGATCAGACTATGAGTTTAGCCTTTTTCCTCTATAGGTCATTGCTCTCTACTATTGAGGATTTTAAAAATAAGGTGGACATCCCTCTTCACCAGGGCCTGATTCTCTTGCTTGTTCAAAGAAGCAAACCTGCCATCCCTGCTCAACCTAGTCATGACAATGACTTGACTCAGACCAGGAGACCCTTGCTTCTCATCTCAAGCACATAAGGAAAAGGAAAGAAATTGACCCTTCCAAGGGTATCACAGATGCCTTGTGAAACTTGAAGAAGGGGATTCAGAATTTTGGAGATAACTCCACCAAAAGGGATCAAGATTTTTCTGACTGGGAGGCCAGAATTATGAGAGCTGAGTCTACAGCTGACACCATCCTCACCGTCAACAAAAACCTCATCCAGGAACTCAAAGACTGCCATCACAGGATTGAAGCTCAGAACAAGACTATTAGGGGTATTCAGGTGGATTATGTTATGCAGGAACAACGGATTTCCTTACTACAAGATCAGGTTGCCATGGAGGAGTGCAAACCCAACATGAAGCTTATGTTGAGTTCTTCTGACAGTGAAGACTCAGATACTGGTGAGAGCTCGGGCATGGTTGTGGTGTCCACCCAGGTCAAGGATCAGGAGGAGGCTAATGTGGAGACCCAGACTGAGAAAAAGGAAGAAAAAATCCCTAAGTGGGTCATCATTAAAGTGGTTGGTAGAAGAGATGGTGGGCCGAGTACCAGGGCTTGCAGCAAAGCCATGGAAAACTGTTAGAGGGATTTTGGTTGACCTTTTCTTCCTGTTTCTGTTGCCTTTTCTTCTGTGGTGTTTTGGCAAAAAATATATTGCTTAAATATGCAAACTCTTGGTAGTTTGGCCCTGTTTTGTGGGGGTCTGTTGTCAATTTTTGACTATGCCACCATGGCTCTATGGTAGTTTTTTGTCAAAAAACTTGCTTCTCTTTGTATGGGGTTTTTTTGGTCCTCGGTTTAAAACCAAACTTTTTTTTATCTTATCTCTGATCTCGCTGATCGGCACGTTCTATGTGACCTCGATCGGCTACTTGTAAGCTGGCTGTAGGGAACAACCCTCTGAGCCTCTGGCACCATAGCCTGATACAAACCGCTGTAATAACTAGCCTCTCCAAAAGCTGCTACAAAATCATAAACCAAATCATTGGATCGCGCTACAATTGTTACATGATGAAGAGCATCGTGCTCTCCTTTGATGCTAGCCACATCCACTTGCAGTTGTGTCCTCTCAGCTACAAACTGCGGCCTCTCTGCAGCGAGCTGATCTTGCTCCGCTATCACCTCCTGCAGTTGTTGTCTCAGAGCATCTTGCTCTGCGGCCCTTTGCTTAGACTGCCTCTAAATGGTCTGCACTGTAATCAAGGCAACTTCCCCTCGAAGCATGGCCATATCTCTCTCTAACTGTAATGAGGCCACTGATGGCCCACCTACTGCTAGTATAACCCAGAATCTAGGCACTAGTATATGTGGCGGCCTCTGTGCAGCCCCATCACCCCGTGACCTACTGCACCACTTGGACTACCTGCTCTAAGGGGCGATGGTGGACCTTGTATAATTGGTTGTTGGACAAATGGCACCTGCTGTATAAATGACTGAGGCACCTATAGTGGTATTTGTTATATCACTGACTGATGTACTTATACATGCACCTGCTAAATGACTGGCACTTGTTGAATCACTGGTCCATGTACCTATGCCTGTCCCTGCGCCTAACCCTGGGCCTATTCCTGTGCTTGTGCCTCTACTGCATCTGCTGCCTCGACCTCTTGCTGGACTAATCTGGCCCTAACTCGCAATTGTTGCCCCCTAACCCCTGTTGCTGTTGCTGCTGCTATGCCCGCTGTTATGGCTGCTTGTGGAATGGTGATCTGCCTCGGCAACACTATCATGTACCAAGCTAGGTATTTGTCTGTGGTCCCAGGATCCACTGCCTATGCCCGCACATCCCATGCCTTTGGGACTGCATTATGAAAGCTCGCCAATGCTATCCGTGGTCTGATCCAGGGTCTGAAATCAAACGTTGTTCGCACTACACACGTGTACCATCTCTCATCACCTAAAATCCCCTAAATCACGCCAAGGTGGCATTACACTCTGCCAACTATGTACCACTCTAGGATGTGGCTGCGACTGCCTATCAGATAATGATCAACCTATGTTATGCTCAATTCAATCACATCTATGCGCCACTGGTATAAGCGGTATGGTCTCCAAGTCACCACACGCAACTGCAAGTCGTCAAATGCCCGCCTGTAATAGGTGACGTCTATCAGGTGACCTCTGACATCCACACCCATTGTTTCCCAGCCTCAATACGAAGGCTCATCTGCCTATCAGACTCGCATAATACCCAAGGGGTGTCCAATCACTCTATGATCCCACGCCACATATCTGAAGCAGGGTCGCAGGACTCAAACTCATCCATCGGTATGCAATCAAATGAAGATCTCTGTATAGATGGGTCAGTATGCACTGACCCCAGGGGAAGACCTCTCCATCCATCAAATAGTGCACTACGCCTATCAAACCAAGCTGGAAATGTGTCCCAGTCTTATCAGACAACAAGTAGTCGCTGATAAGAGCCATTAGATATATAGGAAGTCGGGCTATCCTCCTGCTCTCAAAACATCTGTATGAATGCACTGCTATCCCCTCTTAGGGTATGTTCTCTTGAAGAAATAGGTCCCAGATGTGCCCCTAAATCCGGTGAGTATCATCATCATAAACAACTACGCTGCCCAGAATTAGAACCCGCAGGATCCGATAGACATCCTCTAAGGTCATAGTCATCTCCCCAATGGGCATCTGGAAGGTCTGGCTCTCGCTGCGCCATTGCTGTAAGTAGGTCGTGATCCAATCTAATCTATGGTATATCTGCGATATAAGATAAGCCAATCGCCTCGAATACTGCAATCAAGCCCCTCTACTCACATCGAGTGAAGGTCATCTCGAAGGCCCGCAAATGTCCGTGATGCTCCCGCACGTCCAAAGCTCGTGGTATCTCCTGCAAATCACCCAAAAACATTAAAATTAACATCATTTCTTCATTATTCTTCTAATTCCTTCTAAATTCTCCTAACAGGTCAGAGATTTCCCTAGTGCACCTCTTTCTGCACTAGCGCACTTCCCTTAACGCTAGTGCTCACCATTGCTACACTAGTGCACTTGTTTTTACACTAGCACATTTCACACTAGCGCACCTACTTTAACACTAGCACACACTATTGCTACGCTAGCACACTTGGTTTTACACTAGCGCATTCACTACGCTAGTGCAAGCCATGCTCATGCCCTTGCCCTCAATTCAATGCTAGCACATGACATTCACGCTAGCACTTTAGAGCTACGCTAGCGCACACCATAGCATGTGCTAGTGTCAAAAACTAATTTTCTTCTAGCTAAAAAAGTGCAATAAATGAGCTTAAAATAAAAAAACTTGCATTGCGTACTAGGGCACCGTCTGTTGGGGTCCTCCCATACTCCGCGTTCTGCGCTGTCTACGGTCCACTATACGCGCCATCTCTCTCAAAAATAAGAGCTCAAAACCTCGCAATGGGCAAAGAAGGTGTAATAGCACAAATAGTCGTGATGGAATTTACCCCTCCCCACGTGCTATTTATACCCTCCTAGCCCTATTTCTTCATTTTTCTTGCCTCACAGAGGCAGGATTACTAACATTTTCTTCTATTTTTCTCCCGCCACGGGCTGGCGCTTCATCGTGATGATTTATTTCTTTAAATTGTCATTTTTGCTCACATTTTTCTCTCGTTGGGGCATATTCTTGCTTCCCAGGGACCTTTCCTCTCATTGGGGCATGTTCTTAATTCCCAGCGACGTTGTTGGTGTACCACACACACCATCATTCATCTGTATCACATTATTCCCAAAAATTCAAAAAATTCAAATAATTGGTAAAAATTAAAAAAAATCCAAAAAAACTGGTAAAAATTCAAATAATCCAAAAAAATTGGTAAAGCATCACAACATGTTAAACATTCACAAGGCACAACATCCTCAAACATTGAAAACTATCCTACAAAACATCTTACTTTAAGTGTTTACTTGTTCTTGCGCACGACATGCAGATCATTTTGATCTACCCTCATTAACAAAGCTGGTTTACTTGCTATGTCCGTTTTCCCTTGCACATACAGTTGTTTGGGGCAGTTTCATGTGCAAGATTACTTTTTCATGGGACTTCTATGTCCTCCGTTTATTCACCTTGCATGTCTAAAATTTGGGCAGAGTTAACACAATAAATTTGCAGACTGAAAATAATAGTAAAACTTTTGTTATTATTCTATATGTCAAACATACAATACATGGCTATTATATAGCCATAGAGATAGCCAAAACAACCTCCTAGAAAATAGGGAGGTGTTACAACAAATAACCCGTAACCAATAAACTATATGCGACATTATATTGTTATTCCTAACAATATAATATCAACAATCTTATCGTATTAACCATACAGTTAACAATTAATTAATTACTATTTACCTTTCGGTAAATATCAACAATCATGTGAACCTTAGTTTTCCTAACATTCCCCCCCTTAATGTTTACATGGTAGCAAACATCTGTCACATCTTTTGCATCTTGCCGCCCGTGCTTGCTCATGACCTTGGTACAACACTCAAACTGAAGGTACAAGAAGGAACACATCAACTTCTTATCAACCATACACTGTAGGGAACACATCTGAGGAATCATATGCTTATCAACTAGTCTCTCTAAGGAACACATCTGACCTAGCAGTGTGGGAACTCAAGTAGGAACACATCTGAACAACCTTCAATCATTTTCCAGAGGCTAACCACAAACCTAGGTATGAACAGGAACACATGACTGTTCAACCTCTTCAAGACTCATGATGTTGCATTTCACTGTGCTATTTGTTCTTCACTATGTTATTACATTAGGGAATTGTGTAGGAATAACCACATATACAAGTGAATAGGAACATACCACATCTGTTCTTATTTTTCACACCACGCTGAAATCCACACCAAACTGAAATGCTGAAATTTGCACGCTAAAATAAAGCACGCCACTCTAAAGCAAAAGGACACGTGCCACCAAATCAGTGAAACAGCCCCATCGTTGGCGACTAACGAGAGGTCGTTGGTTGTCCTCCAACCTCCGATGCCTCCGTCCTCCATCATACACGCTGCTAACTCAGCTAAATAAATATTTGAAACTCAACTGTTTCCACATTGTTTATTATATCTTCCCTCCTGCAATGTGAAATAATTTATTTTCCGGACGTTGGGTAACACCGAAAATGTGTCTGTGAGGCAATTTTTTTTTGTTTTTACAAATTTTGACAACTTGACTATTTTGAATAATAAAAAATGGCAATAAACAAATATCCTAAAATCACCTATTTGATAATAAGACAAACAAAAATAACACTTTTGTATTGTCATGAAAACTTAGATTTTGACAATATTGACACTATAAAGACTAAAATAAAACGACACCCTATGACTCTTGCCAGTACAAATATTTTGACGACTTGAATATTTAGTTTCATGACTATGAAACCTAAATGGAATAACGACCAGACAATACTTATACACAATGTATCTTATGGTTTAGACACCAAAGGTATTGATTTTTAAAAACGTAATAGGAAATTTACTTTTTAAATACTCTACACTTCTTTTATAATGGACTTAAAGTTCCAACAATTAAGCGACTCGTGTGTATTACCAATAAGACTCTAACAGAGCAAGATACTATTTGAGCACTCACATATTACACGTGGAGGTCTGAGTTCAATGTGGCGTTGAGCAAAACTGAACAGCACCGAAAGTTGCATAGGGTTGCATTGCGTAAGAGCTATCTGGAAACGCGAGCAAGAAATGCTTTACGTGAATGGATGGACTTCTAGTGTAGATATATCTGCGCATTATTAACTAGCCCTGACCACGTCCTCTTTTGCTGAAAACGTCCAGTCAAGAGTGATCAGATTTTGGCAATATAGATTGAAGTTAGAATCTCTCTTTCAAATCAATTTCATCCCAATATGGAAAGCTTCTAAGTTGATGCCGTTTTTAATGCAAAATGGATTTCCTTTCCTCCAACAACCTGAACTACACAAGAGATGACAGATCCAAAACTTTGCTTTAAAAAAAGACAATGCTAGTTCACTGTTCTGTCTGTCGAATCCACCTTGAATTGTGTTATTTAAATTTTGGATCCTCTTTCAATGCATTTCAAATCACTGGCTCCTTAATGTAGAATTCGTGTCCTTGTCTACGCAGATCGTTGAAAGGAGTGTCGTGTAAATTTAGAGAAGAGCTTTAAAATCTTGACGTACGGTGTTGTTGGTGGATCAGACCTGAATCATGGCGTGGAAGCTGAGAAGAATGGATGTAGAAGATTTGTTGATGTACAGAGATAATAAGGCACCGTAAAATGAGTGAACAGGTATATCAATGCACAATTGTGGAGGGTTGCATAATGATGTGGAGGTAGAAATTCCTCAAAAACTGCAACTTACTCGATCAGTCAGAACAATGTATGCGATCTGCACTGCAATTCAACTGCAGATAAACCCCAAATCGTAGCAAAACACAACTGTTATGAGTCATGCAAGACTGAAATAAAGCAGAGTTCTTCGCAGACCACCATGCAGAGAAAGATGCAACCAAAGTAGATACAAATATCTCTTCAGCAACTTTCGTATATTTTATCAACACAATGACAATGACCAGGAACAAGGAGGGATGCAAAATGAGAGCGCCTTTGACTGTAAGTATTCTTCCTTTGATAACTCTTCTAATTGAAACAAATCCTACCTTCTCTAATAGGAAAACTATCATCCACACGACTGTCATTCACAGGGACAATGAATAATCTGATTGCCCCTAAAAAATCATTAGAATTCCATTAATGCCGCTCTGATACCAAATCTTAAATTTGGGCAGAGTTAACACAATAAATTTTCACACTGAAACTAATAATAAAACTTTTGTTATTATTCTCTATATCAAACACATAATACATGGCTATTATATAGCCATAGAGATAGCCAAACCAACCTTCTAGAAAATAGGGAGGTGTTACAACAAATAACCCGTAACCAATAAACTATATGCGACATTATATTGTTATTCCTAACAATATAATATCAACAATCTTACCATATTAACCATACGGTTAGCAACTAATTAATTACTATTTACCTTTCGGTAAATATCAACAATCATGTGAACATTAGTTTTCCTAACATCATGTATCCTTGCTTGGGGTGCCATTTTTAACCCTTGCCGTATAACTCGAACATGTGGGTACTAAAGCTAGATAACACAAACATTGGTTCAACTCTCTTGAATGATGTTTGTTTGAGTATGTTTGTTTGTCCTTGTTTCTTTGTTGGTTTGCTTGTTTACTTTCTCGTACTGCATTACTTTATGTATTTTGCTTTGAGTCAATCCTCTAGCAATGAACAAAAATCAGTATTATGGATTTTCATGTAATTTTATACTTTTGTTGTATGCTTATATCAAATAAAAAGTTGCTCTTGAGCCAGATAGTTCGTCGACTACGTTGCGATCTTCCGATACTCCATATATATGTTTGTTTCATTCTATCTAACTTTCTACCACTCATTTTCCAAATTTTGTCGATTCTAACAATGGCCAACCAAGCCCAAATTGAATCTCTTCCGTTGCTATCAACATCTTCTCCACAACACCTGGGGCAATAGGGATTATATTTAACCCCCCTTGTTTCTTCCATCCGTTGAACCACGGTTTTCTTTTCAACTCCTTCAAATTGAACGACCAACCAAGCCAGGTTCAACTCTTAATTTTTCTTTCTTCTTTTCGACCTTTGATTGACCTCTTCTATCATCCCATCGACACTCGAGGGGGCATCCTTCATCCTACTAATTTCTCTTTTACTCCTTCAAAATTTAATTGTCTGTAATTATCTACTATCTTTGAAGTGGCATCGCTTGCGTTACACCACACTAAAGAGGGGCAAATGTAAACACCTAAATCCGACTATGCAATTTTACTACTAAAATTGTATTGTTTATCGTCTTTTCCCGTCATTTCATTATGATTAATGACTTCTCTCTAATTAGCTAACATTCCCCTTCATTCTGGTCAATTAACGACACTTTGTTAATTCACCAGCCTTTCCTCCATTCACGATGTCAATTAACGATATTTTGTTACTTATAATCCTCTTTTAATTAATTAATTAATCATTATTAATTAATTAAGCCTTTTAATCTTCTATCTAATCACTAAACCTTCTTATTGGTTAAATCCCCCTCCAAAACCCTCCAAATTCTACCTATTTCCTTCTAAATCATCTCCAAATAGCTTCTTAAGCTTATCTTGGCCTATTAATTAATCCTAGTTGATTAATTAAATCCTCTCCAACTCCCATGAGTTGTTAATCACTAATTAATTCCTTCTAATCATACTTATCCCTTTCTAATTCTACTTTATCTTTGTCCCACATTCTCTAAGTTTCTAGCTTCTCCCCAAATTGAAAAGCTATATAAAGAATCTAGTACCTTCTTTCCAATCTTACACACCATCTTACACCTCTAAGATATATGCACATGATAAGAGAATTTCCACCATTGAAAAACTTATTGATCTAGCATCCATTTTATCCTCTACTTGCAAAGAGTAGTAAAGGAAGAACCAAACATAGCCATTAAACCATATTGGTGAGATCATTTCCTCTTCATGGAGATAGCCTTCCTTTGATCGCTCGTAATCATGATTGGTTCAACAAAAGGAGCAACTACAATTTAAAAAGCCTATAAAAAATGATAAGGGATGGCTTAATGTTTCGAGTTTAATTTGGATGCATTAATTAGCTTTTCTGTTCCATAGCTTAATCATGGTGTTTTTGATAGATTAGCTTAGTTATGAAGGCTACTTGGTGTTAGTTTTCATTAAGTAACTTAGCTTGGTTTATTCAGTCAGTTTCAGCTAGATATATCAATGAAGCACACAATAGTTTTGTGTGATAAAAATCATGACACCAAGCGCACAGTATCAGTCAAGTAGTTTTGTACACAAGAGTACATATACATGCATAGACAAACACTATCATAGTGAATAAGTTGTACACACATCATGATCAAGAGGCACACAAGCATACAAGACATGACATCGCCTAAACATGACACATGTCATGTCCCCTTTTCAAATAAAGTCTAAAATTTAGTAAATATAACTTAAAAGTGTCAAAAATTGACTTGATAAAAGAAACTAATGTTATTATTATTAAATAAAGGCGACTTTTCTATTTTAAGTGAACTCAATGATTAAATAGAAAGTCCCTTAATTAAATAAAGTTAAAGGCCCATATGTGGCACCGCACTTGGGAGAAGCAATGAAAAGGTTATAAAAGGAAGTGTTGGGGTCATTTGGGATTTGTCTTTTGTCTATTATCTCTTTCCTACTATGATATTTTGAGCATTTTGCCTGTTTGTGCATTGACGATGAAAACCCTCCATTGCATTTATCTCTTGAGGACAAAAACCCTCATTGTGATCAAATTTGAGGATGAAAACCTTCAATATCTTCTTGGTGGCTTCACTCAAGGGTCATATTTGAGCGTAATTTCGGATCATCAAAGCTAGGGCACATCTCTTTTCAATTTGTGTCAATTTGCAGTTCAATTAGGGCACGTTTTCTACTTTTTCCACTTCAAATCTGCATTTCAAGTGAATAAATTTAGCCAGTGAAGAGACAATCCACCAGACTTCAGTTAGGTACAACTAGGGCACAATTTGCAGCCATTTCTAGGGCTTTCTACACCCCTTTGGATTTCAGATTGGCGTTTAGGGCATTAAAAATAGATGGAGTTGGTTGGTTTTAGTTTACAGCGTCTCCTTTTGGTCTCCTCTTGTCATCTGGAGCATCTTTTGTGAGAAAATTGTTGTAATCTTATGTGGGTATTTTTCTTGTTTTATGGTGTGAAAATAAATAAAAATAACTTCAGACTTTGGTTGGAAAAATTAATATTCATTGTCTACTTATACCAAGAGGGTTTCTAGATGCTTTGGGCCTTCTGGGTATTTTTGTATTGTGATTATTTGATAAATAAAAGAAGATTTTGGATTTGCTGTATTTTTCGTCTTACGAGTTTGCATAAAATCAGATTGTTATATTTTGTATAAGGGTTTCAGGAAAATTCCAGAATTTCTTAGATCTGTCCCGTACGGGACATTACAGTGGTATTAGAGCATAGATCTTGTCAGCCTGTTGGGAGTCATGGAGTTAATGAGTGAAGGTGAATTGGGAACAAAGCTTTGCAAAGCAAGGAGGAAACTTGAGCAACCATTTTATTCCATGAATGTTCTACTCAGTATTTCGAAGGAAGTGGCAAATTGTTTGTCCATGATAAGACAATCAAAGTGTATGTTTTGGGCAATGAATCTGTCAGTGATTCATTTGGTTAAGCCCAAGCTATTGAGGCACTCAGATCTTGTTGTGATACTTGTAGTTATCACTTGTATTAGTGAAATTACAATTATATCAGTTCCAAAACAGCCATACAATGACAACACTATGAGGGAAATATTTCAGCTAATGATGGAAAATTATGAGGGTCTGGATGACATCAAAAATCTTTGTGCTAAGAGGGACACTATTCTAGAAATTATGGCAAAATCCATGTGTTCTAATGTTAGATTTAGAATGTGATGATCATATTCTCCAAATGTTTGAATATTTCTTTGTTGTCCATAAAAATCATACATAAAATGTAGTAGCCTCAATGCAGACCATTATGACTTTGGTCTTGAATGAAAGTGATGATACTTCACAACAATTGTTATCCATACTAATGCCTAGTTTTGAGCGGGAAATTTTGCTTGTTGCACATACACTAGCTAAAATTGTTGTTGCTCAGTGTTCTGGAAAGTTGAAGCCATATGTAACAATTGAAGGACATGAAGTGTTGTGCGATTAAGAACCCGGAAAAGTTTTAGATGCAACGAAATCTCCGAAGAAGAAGGAAGAAATTTTGATGGTGAAACATGAGAAAGAAGAACAATCAGAGCTATAAGCAGGTGAGAAGAAGCAATGTAATATCCCTTGTTGGGATATTAACTATATTTTATTAATCTACTTGCAATGAAAGTAAACTTAGAAGAGAAACCCTTCTAGGTTCACCTCAATTAACCCAATGTCGGCTTCAATACAACTCAAATGGGGTTGGAATGAGCCAAGTTAGGGTTCAAATGGGCTATCTAGTCGGAATTGACACTTCTTTAACCAATAAAATTGCAGAAGTAGAAAAATAAATTGACAATGCTGGAAAATAGTTGAAAACGTTGAAAATTAATATCTTCCTTAATATTAACTCTTTTTGTACGAAACAAATTGTAGATGAAAGATAAAATTAGGAGTTTTCAAATGAACCAACAATCAGAATTTTTCACCCACTGAAACCCACTTAAATCAACCCCAAAATCTGCTGAACAAGTCAATAGGGTAAGGGAAAAATAATTAAATTTATTCCAGCTCTTTTTCCTTCACTTCCCAGCCCGATAAATGTTGTTTCAGATCTGCAATAAATAGTTTATGACAGCAGCTCAGAGACCCTTCAAAAACCCCTCCAAAACATTGTTATCAAATACCCAGGTAAGTCAACTTGCATTAAATAAATTTCAGCAGTGTTAGCAATCTAAAATTTTATAAAAATGATCACCACATGCCCCAATTAGATGTAGAAACAAATCAGATTGCAACCCTCATGTGAACCTCATAAAATCATGCAAGAATGCTTCATACCAAGTCGATTTATATCATGAAAAACTAACAACAATTTCCATAATTTAATTGATCCCAAGATAGATCGAAAACTTTCCAAACAAGCTCATGCACTCTCCAAAAATGGCGACTCACATATATAGAAAGAAAATACACATGACTTATCAATTCAAGCTTTCAAGGGCACACACTTCAAAAAGGGTGGTGTTGATGAACACTTTTTGTTTTTTTATCACTAGTGGGCACACACCCCTCTTCAAACATGAAGTTAAGTTATAATAACCGTCAACATGTGAAAAAGAGTGCCCATCATCTTCATTTATATCTTTTCCTTGCTCAATCTCCAAGGCTCCAATTTTGGTGCCAAAGTATATGATGGAAACTTTATTTAAAATCTGCCTGGAAATCACACTCAAAACAAATATTAATGCATGGGGAAATTAAATCAAATGATGCCCATATGAATCGACCCAAGTTTAGAATAAATCGATTTATTCTAAATAACAATCATTAAATAATCTCAGAAAAATGCGACTTATTTTGTCACTTTATTTATCTTCAAAACAAAGAATTATTATCCCAAGGTAATCGATTTCTCTTTCTTATTTTTGATTTGCAGAATTAAAATATATTTTGATTTTTAAATTCACATGTGCAAATCGAATTTCTTTTATTTTAATTTTTATTTAAAAAGGGGGATATTACAGTCCTCCCTTCCCAAAATTGTTTGCCCTCAAGCAATTGTAAATTTGGATGCTCTAAGATTGAAACATTTTCCCATGTGGCATCCTCTATTGGTAAATCTTTCCACTTCACCAAGTACTCCTTGATGACATGTCTTCTTAAATTCCTTTACCTTGTTTCAATAATGGTTTATGAAATTAAAATCAATTTTCCTCCATCATCTAAAGGGGTAACTCTAAAGAAGGAACAACATTTTTCCCAAGTGCCTTTTTTATGCAAGAAACATGAAAAACATTATGAATCTTACCATTTCCGGGTAGGTCCAACTCAAAGGCCATCTCACCAATTCTTTTAGTAACCTTATAAGGTCCATTAAAATGTGGCTTTAACTTTTCCTTTCCACTTTGCTCGAGTGTAGATTGCCTATAGGGTTGCAATCTAAGAAACACTCAATCATCCACTTCAAAAGTTCTCTCACTCCTGTGCTTATCTACATACAATTTTTGTCTATTTTGGGCTTGGTGCAAATTTTCTTTGAGAGCCTTCATGATGTCCACACTTTGTTGCACCAACTCTTGTGCACTAGGCACTCTACTATTTGTCATCATTACATCTATGAAAGAATTAGCATCATAACCATACAAAGCCTTAAAAGGAGACATTCCAATGGACATATGATGTGTAGTATTATAACAAAACTTAGCTAGATGCAACCATTTTACCCAAAAAGACTGTTGTCCTGAAACATAATATCTCAAATATCCCTCGGCCCATTTATTCACTATTTTAGTTTGCCAATCTGTTTGTGGGTGATAACTAGTACTTGGAGTGAGTTTAGTCCCAACTAACCGGAATAATTTTTGTCAAAAGAGACTCATGAACCTGTTGTCCCTATCACTCACAATATTCTTAGGCACACCATGCAATTTAAAAATTTCTTTGAAATACAAATCAACAATCATAGGGCCATCAAATTTAGTAGGAAGTGGATGAAAATGAGCATACTTAGTGAGTCTATCCACTACTACATACATGCAAGTCTTACCATTAACATTTGACAATCCGGTAACAAAATCCATGGACACTCTCCCACTTTTGACAGGGAATAGGTACGGGCTGCAAAAGACCAGCTGGAAAATTATGTTCATTCTTATTTATTTGGCATACAACACATTTTTTAACATACTTAAGAACATCTCCTTTCATACCTTTCCAAGTAAACCTTTCCCTTACCAACTTATAAGTCTTGAAGTATCCTTGGTGTCAACTAGGAGTGTCATGTGCTGATTTTAAAATCAGATTTTTAACTTCTGATCTTGGGGTTCAAATACACCCTTCCTTTGTAAAGTATGAGACCGTGTACTTTTCATCAACAATCAACCCTTCCATCATATCATTAGAAAACTGATTTTTTGCATATTCAACAGCGATTAAATCCTTTCAATCAGCTGATATAAAACATATGGAACAAATTTCTACTTCCCTTGGAGGATGATTGCAAAGAGTAGAGTATCTTGTCATACCTTGGAAAATGATGTTCTTTTCCCCCACCATGAATTTGAGAAACAAGTCCTTATAATTGAGGGTGAAATCCCCTAAAGAATGCAACCATTGCACTCCTAACACAAGATCCATATCATCCATATTAATCATATAAAAATCATCAATAAGCTCATAATCCCTTATGGTGATGGAAAGTTTGGAAATCCGTCTAGAGCATGATAAAATATACCCATCAACTATGGTAACATTAAAACCTTGAAAAACTTCATCACATAGATCAAGCCTTGTCACCAATCTTTGATTAATAAAATTATGAGTGGCTCCACTATCAATGAGGATGATTACCTTTTGTTTGCATAGCGTACCTTCTAGCCGGAAAGGGAGATACTTAGGAGTGCCGGAAAGGGCTGCAAATGTTCCTTCAACTTCTTCTTCATCTTCTTCTTGCACATGCTCATCATCCATCTCATTTACCACTTCATTAGTGTCATTAGTATCAGAAATTAAATCAAAATATGAATCTACCACTTCAATAAAATAGATTTGTCTTTTACCTTTGCAATTATGACCTCTTACCCATGGGGCCTTACAATCAAAACACAATCCTCTTTTTCTTAGCTCATCTCTTTCATCTTTTTGTGCACTATTTTGGAGTTGATTCCTATGTGGTGGTACATAGGGCTGATGTGGCCTTTTTGGGGCCTCTTTTGATGACCCAAGGGGCTGCCCTCCATGCACTTTTGTGGGCTTCTGTAAATCAGACCTTGGCTGCCCTCTAAATCCAACTTTGGACAACGATTGTGAAGAATTAGAACACTGTCCTTTAGGTCCATAATCCCCTCTATAAGCTGCACATTCTAAATCTAGAGATTTAGTAATACAATTTTGCAAAGACATAGGGTTAAAAGCTCTTACCAAACCTTTTAGAGGTTCCATCAAACCTTCAGTAAAGAGGACTATCAACCTTTTTTCACTGACATCTGATACTATCACTGCAATCCTTTGAAAATCCGCCACATACTCCTCAACATTACTCAATTGCTTCAGTTCGGCCAACTCTCGAAAATGAATCTCCGGATCCTTCCTATCAAACCTCTCCGTGATCCTTTGGCTAAATTCTTCCATTGTATGGATCAAGTCATGTCCTTGGGTGTGCATACCATGGAACAACCACTCACATGCCATGCCTTCAAGGCGAAGAGTAACAAACTTGAGGGCCTCTTCTTCTTGCATGGGGTTGAGGGAGAAATAGGTCTACATCTTTTGCAACCAAGCTCTTACCGATATCTTGTTGGTTCCATCAAAGCTTGGGAGAGAAACCTTATGCAATCTTTGTTGGACATCCATATGGGGTTGCTTGTGGGCTCTCTTGGTCTTGTTTACCATCTTTAAAGCACAAAACTCATCAAAAGTAAGTATGGCCCTTGTGGCCGGATGCAAAGTACCATATTCATCGTTGTATGCCTCAATGGTCTCTACCATTGATGGTTCTTCAAATGCTCTATGACTCTCCTTAGGAAGGAAAGTGCCCTTGAAGAACTTAGGAGGGGGTTGTGTTGAATTCTTTTCTCCACTATGGGAACTCTCTTCTCCATTGGAGTTTGGCGTCTTGCCATTTCCCAAAGCTTCCGTGATGAGCTTGGTTATTTGTTCACTCATGGTTTTCTAAAGCTCCAAACCACACCCTTGCATTAGCTCTTGTAAAAAATTTACTTGATCCAGCGTGAATGCCCCTTCATCCATGTTTCCCCTATTTCTCCTCTTATAATACTGAAACTCTTCATCTCTCTGCATCCACAAATCACCCACACGAAAAGACGAAAGAAAGCTCTGATACCACTGTAATATCCCCTGTTGGGATATTAATTAAATTTTATTAATCTACTTGCAATGAAAATAAACTTAGAAGAGAAACCCTTCTAGGTTCACCTCAACTAACCCAGTGTCGGCTTCAATACAACCCAAATGGGGTTGGAGTGAGCCAAGGTAAGGGTTCAGATGGGCTATCTAGTCGGAATTAACACTTCTTTAACCAATAAAATTGCAGAAGTAGAAAAATAAATTGACAATGTTGGAAAATAGATGAAAACTTCGAAAATTAATATCTTCCTTAAATTAACTCTTTTAGTATGAAACAAATTGCAGATGGAAGATAAAATTAGGAGCTTTCAAATGAACCAACAATTAGAATTTTTTACCCACTAAAACACACTCAAATTAGCCCCCAAATCTGCAAAACAAGTCATTAGGGTTAGGGTAAAATAATTAAATTTATTCCAGCTCTTTTTCCTTCACTTCCAAGGTCGATAAACACTGTTTCAGATCTACAATAAATAGTTTATGACAACAGGTTGGAAACCCTTCAAAAACCCCTCCAAAACACGGTTATCAAATACCCAGATAAGTCGACTTGCATTAAATATAATTCAACAGTGTTGGCAATCTAAAATATTATAAAAATGATCACCACATGCCCCAATTAGATGCAAAAACAAATCAGATTGCAACCCTCATGTGAACCTCATAAAATCATGCAAGAATGCTTCATACCAAGTTGATTTATATCATGAAAAACCAACAATTTCTAGAATTTAATTGATCCCAAGATAGCTTGAAAACTCTCCAAACAAGCTCATGCATTACGACTCACATATATAGAAGGAAATTGCAAATGACTTTCAATTCAAGCTCTCAAGGGAACACACACTTCACAATGGGAGGTGTTGATGAACACCTTTTGTTTTTTTATCACTAGTGGGCATACATCCCTTGTCAAGCATGAAAATAAGTTATAATAACCGTCAACATGTGAAAAAGAGTGCCTATCATCTTCTTTTATATATTTTCCTTGCTCAATCTCCAAGGCTCCTTCAATTTTGGCGACAAAGTATAGGATGGAAACTTTATTTAAAATCTGCCTGGAAATCACACTCAAAACAAATATTAAATGCATGTGGAAATTAAATCAAATGATGCCCATATGAATCGACCCAAGTTTAGAATAAATCGATTTATTCTAAATAACAATCATTAAATAATCCCAGAAAAATGCGACTTGCTTGGTCACTTTATTTACCTTCAAAACAAATAATTATTATCCTAAGGTAATCGATTTCTCTTTCTTATTTTTGATTTGCCGAATTAAAATATATTTTGATTTTTAAATTCATATGTGCAAATTGAATTTTCTTTATTTGAATTTTTATTTAAAAAGGGGGACATTACAAGCAACCCATAGAGGAATCCACCATGCAAGTTAAAGAGGAAGAATCCTACAAAAGAACAAGTATGGATTCAAACGACCAAAATGTTGGGGTAAAATAGAAAAAAAATTCAAATTTTCAAGTGCAGAGGATGTAATGAAGTCCCAGAAAAGATGTGTTTTATGGCTAAGAAGAGCTAAGGAAGCTAAGTTGATAGTCGCTCAAGCAAAAACAACACCTCTGGGAAATTAGGGAAAAGACTTCTCACTTGACGATGAGGGAAGAGGGAAAAATCATGGAGCATGAGCCAAAGAAAGAAGGAAAGTCAAATTTGCAAGATTGTGGAGAGAATTTTGTGGTTAAAAGCCTAATGGCTAGATGATAATGTTGATGTTTAGCTTATTGGGATTTTTAGAACAACAATCAATAAGAAGCAAGTTGATGGTGTTCATGGCTTTGACAAGAACTATGAAGATGCTCCATGCAAGTATCAACAAAATATGGATGAAGTCAAGGCGGAAAGGGCTTCACTTGTTGAATGTGAAGAGTCTAAGAGGAAGGAGAATGCTTATCCTAACTCAGAAATTATGACTCACGAGGATGGAGGCGTTGAAGATATCTTAGTCATTCTTCATTTGGCAAAGGAAGGTGAACAAATTGTGGACAGCCAAGGTATGAAAGTGTTGTGGATTTATTGTTTCCCGGTTTATAAATAGGAAGTGGGGAAGTGTAACCACCTCCTAAAAATGGTGAAGAAGTGTAGCTCCCATCTATTCTGCCGACACCTAAGAATAAAACACTTCTAGATTTCACTCTGCACAATCTCCTATAGCTTCCTCAATTGAAATGAAATTTTTCTCTGTTGCTTATTCAACAACACTTTGTCATTTCAGTTGTGTTGTCATCATGGGCAACATGCTGAAAAGAATTATTTTATGTCAAGAGTGACGCTTCATGGTATATTACGGCAAATTTGTGGTCATCATGGACAACATAGTGAAAATGGTGATACAATGGAGAACCCTTTGAAGAGAAAATGGCACATAGATACTTTCATACAAGTTCCAAATTTCCTGTACATGAAAGTTTGGGATCCGAGGGATCTTTGGAGATACAAGAAAGGCAAGGCTATGAGGATAGTAACCATTGCTGGGGCGATGAGATGCTTGATAGGGAAAGTCGGTAAGCCATATGATCTTTATGTACTTGCTGCCATGCAAGTAGTTTCAGTTATTGAAGTGAGTAATTTTCAGTTTGAGGCTATTTTTGAGAAAATTTCAGTCACACGGTGTTAAGGGGAACTCAAGGAGAATATGTTTCTTCAAAAAGGCTTCATTATTCTAGGCTGGAGAGTTGCTTTCATCCTCATTTCCAGCCAACTCAACAGTTTGTATGCAGCCATACAAGTAATTTCAATCATACACTTGAGTAATTATCAGTTTTTTGTTGTTATTGATGAACTTTCAGTCACTATATGGTTGATTCCATCCCCTATATCACTGTCATTTTTTAATTTTGTAAATAATCCAAAGTATGACAATTGTTGCCCTATTCATTTTTCTACTGTTTGCAATAGAACCAGCTCCTTAACACTTTTTATGACAGTCACAGAAGTGTTTTCAGTCACAAGGTGGAAGGAATATCTGCCTACCATCGATGAGGGATTGTTTGCCTCTATTATCAAAGAGTTTCTGGCCACTACAATGTTGTTTGTGAGCGAGAAAATGCAATGCTACAGCTACAGCCATGTGTGGGACAACAAGAATGGACTGTTGGAAGTCCATCACATGAAAGGAAACTATGAAGAAGATGCAAGCATGGGAAGAGAGCTGAACAACATGTCTATTAGGCATGATGGAGCGGTTGTTGAAATGTTGGTGGAAGCTCTTGATTTCATTAATATGTTTGTTCTATGTGCAACTCCAAAAGTTGAGATGATAGAAACGAAGAGATGTAAATGTGGTTCAGTCTAGCATTCTCATATGTATGAGAAGCAAAGGGAAGAAGTGAGCCTAATTATTGGCATGCATATGAGGAGAACAAGGGATGATGATATCCTCCTAACCAAAAGGGGAAGGAACACAATTGGGATAGCCATGCATCAAATTCCTAATTTCAATGCTCCTGTCATAAAGATTATCAGCTCCTATAGTACTTCTATTTCATTGATGCACTTACTCCCAATAGCATTTTCAGCTCATTCATGGTTCACACCCTTGATTGGGGCAAAAGGAGATCAATTTTGTTCTCGTGATGACATTTTCAGAGTGTTGGAGCAGCTGTTATCAACATAGTTCAAAAAACCGTTATCGGCGATTAATTGGCAGGCCAAATTTTGTCTTGAAAATTGGGAATCGGCATTAATCAGCAACTTTATCGCTACTTTTAAAAACATTTAAATTCATAAAATATACTCAAAATAAATGTAAAAAACAATGTTAAATGATGCGAGAAGTGACTCTGTACAGAATACAATATACTATTATACTGTATACTAGTATACTATTATAATGTTAAATGATGTTAAATGTTAAATCATTATACAATATACTATTATAATGATGTTAAGTTTAGAGATAACGACACCTGAAACGGAGCCACAAAATGAAAGTTATGGCACATGCAAGTTTTTGTTGCTACATCTTCCCGAACCCTTTCCAAAAATGGCAATTTTTTTTCTATGCTTGTGTTTTTTTCACCAAAAATCCAAAAAAAGAAAGAAATGCCAAAAAAGGAAAAAAACGATTCGAGCAAAAGAAAACAAGCCAAAAAAAACGCAGAAGCTAAAAACGATTCGACCAGGAGGAAATGGAGCAATTTTCCACGATTTTTCACATGATTTTCCACTATTTTTGCAGGTTTTTCAGTGCCGAAAATCGTGATTTATCGCCATTAAACAAATTGCGATTTATGGAAAGATAAATCGTTTTGCATGGGGAAAACGATTTATCGCGATTTTTAGAACTATGGTTATCAGTCATATATAGTTGTAAGTTGGCACACTTTAGGGGAGCATTTCGGATGGAAGAAGCTAGGGAAAGGGTGCAGCTAAAGAAAATCATCCTGGCAGCCACTTTGGAATTATGGGAGCCTTTGGTCTTATGGGAAGTCTGAATGGGGAATTGCAAATCCCCAAGATGAATTTGGGATCCGGTGTTCTAGCATTGCTTGAGGACAAGCAATATTTGGGAATGGCAAACTTTCTTGTCCCCTTTCCAAATAAAGTCTAAAAATTAATAATATAACTTAAGTTTCAAAAAGTAACTTCATAAAAGACACTTATGTTATTATTACTAAATAAATATGTCTTTTCTATTTTAAAGTGAACTTAATGATTAAATAGAAAGTCTCTTTATTAAATAAAGTTAAAGTCACATATGTGGCGCCTCACTTGGGAGAAGCAACAAAAAGGTTATAAAAGGAAGTGTTGGGATCATAGTTCTAAAAATCACGATTTATCGGGCGATAACTGTGATAAATCGTTTTTCCCATGCAAAACGATTTATCTTTCCATAAATCTCGATTTGTTTAATGGTGATATATCACGATTTTCGGCGCTGAAAAACCTACAAAAATCGTGGAAAATTGCTACATTTCGTCTTGGTCAAATCGGTTTTAGTTGCTATGTTTTTTTGGCCTATTTTTTTCTACTCGAATCGGTTTTTTTCCTTTTTTGGCATTTCTTTCCTTTTTTGGATTTTCGGTGAAAAAATCACAAGCATAGAATTTTTTTTGCCATTTTTGGAAAGGGTCCAGGAAGATGTAGTAGCAAAAACTTGCATGTGCCATAACTTTCATTTTGTGGCTCCGTTTCAGGTGTCGTTTTCTCTAAAAGTGTATATTTTCTCAAGCTCTACACATTGATGGCAATATTTTTATTATTTTTATAAAATCCATTTTTGCACCTTTTTGGACCAAGCAACTTAACATCATTATAATAGTATACCGTATAACGATTTAACATTTAACAACATAACGATTTAACATTTAACATCATTTAACATTATAATAGTATACTAGTATACAATATAATAGTATACTGTATATTGTACAGAGTCACTTCTCGCATCATTTACCATTGTTTTTACATTTAATTTAAGTATATTTTATGAATTTAAATGTTTTTAAAAGTAGTGGTAAAGTTGCCGATTAATGCCGATTCCCGATTTTCGATTCAAAATTTGGCCTGCCGATTAATCCCGATTTACAATTTTTTGAACTATGCTTGGGATCATTTGGGAGATCTTTTGTCTATTATCTCTCCTTTTGGGAAACGTTGAGCATTTTGCTTGTTTGTGCATTGAGGACGAAAACCCTCCATTGCATTCAACACTTGAGGACAAAAACCATCATTGTGGTTAGATTTGAGGACTAAAACCCTCAATATCTTCTTGGTGGCTTCAGTTAGGGGTCACATTTCAGCGTAATTTCGGATCATCAAAGCTAGGGCATGTCTATTTTCAATTTGTGTCAGTTTTCAGTTCATCTAGGTCATGTTTTCTACTTTTCCCGCTTCAGATCTGCATTTCAAGTGAAGAAATCCAACCAGTGGAGAGACAATCCACCATACTTCAGTCAGGGACAGCTAGGGCACGATATGCAGCTACTTCAGGACTGTCTACACCCCTTTGGATTTCAGATCAGTGTTTAGGGCATCAACAGTGGACAAAATTGGTTGGTATCTGTTTGCAGCGTCTCCTTTTGATCTCCTCTTGTCATTTGGAGTGTCTATTGTGAGAAAATTGTTGTAATCTTATGCGTGTATTATTCTTGTTTTATGGTGTGAAAATAAATTCAGACTTTGGTAATAATTTTTCATCATCTAATTGTACCAAGAGGGTTTCTACATGCTTTGGGCCTTCTGGGTATTTTTGTATTGTGATTATTTGATAAATAAAGGAATATTTCACATTGTTGTATTTATTGTCTTACGGGTTTGTTAAAAATCAGATTGCTGTTCTATTTTGTATAAGGGTTTCAAGGAAATTCTAGAATTTCTTAGTTTTGTTCCATACTAGACTTTACAACACATCTTGGCTAGGACTGAAGGATCCTTCAACAAAATTGAAACACAACATGATGCACAGGAACATGCACATGCGCAAAACCACTCTAACATACACTCACACACAATCATTGTAACACACAAATGCACACACATATATCTTGTAGTATATCCATCAATGCATATAATCAATGTCATCATCTAGTATAACAATATATCGTATCCATAGCACTCTTAACATATGAACAAGAGTAACCCATACATCATCATTATAAGTAGCTCAATATAATTAATGGACTAGCATAGAAAGATATCACTCGATAAGTGTGCCAAGATGCCCCCAGTATAGGCATGTCCATCATGTAGAAAGGTTCCCCATTGTTTGAGCAATGTCATGCATATATGTGTTCATATCTCGTATATAGTCGATATGTCCTACATCCATTTCATGTATACCACAAAAAACATGTGCTTAGAGAGTGGCTATGTAAATCACCATGTATCTCGTAATGACATCAAGTAATCATGTGTACCAATCAAATCAAGTCATGTATAGGTCCTGGTTTTGTGTATTTGACATATTTGAATGTTTTTTAATTCTTCTTGAAATATTGTTGTTAGCATGCATCACTTAGGCAAGCCCAAGGGGCAAGGCTATGAAATAGGAGAATAATAGGGTTCTAGACAATTAGTTAACATCCACCAAAGCATGGTGCGTGCCATGTGTAGTAGTGAAGCAATCTTAGAAGAATGAGGGCAAGTGGTATGTGTCCAATGTATGTGTAAATGTCAATGGAAAGCCATATCTCAAACGAGTTTGGAGAACTTATGATAGGCGCATGCCCCTAGTGGGTTATAGCTAGTGTGTAAGCTAATACCATAAGATGTGTAGGCATAAATATGATCATGTAAGCTAAATGTGTGCCATGGTGTGAGTAGGCAAAAATAGTCTATCTAGAGAGGTGGGCTAGTAGTATGCCACATTAGGGAACATGCCTCAAAGTGTATTCACTAAGATCAGACTGTTGTAAAGGATGTGTATGTTGAACTCGAGAAGGCTACTGATATCGTGTTCCTGTAGATTGTGGGAATTATATCTCTCGTAGTTGTGCCAAGGTTGTTGACGGTTGTTGGATTGGAATCCAAATTGATTTTTAAGGTTGTACTTGTGCATGTTGCAAAATAGGCTAATGTAGAATCACAGGAGCGAATGTCTATGGTTGAATCAAGTACTCATAGCAAGCGCCTTGGATTTTAACTACCTTGTTGTTGTGGATGAATGTCATGCATTGATGTAGTGAAGATGGGATTGCACCTACATGGTTGTCCTAATAGCATGTTGAGTATGCACGTATTGGTCATAACTAAGAGCTTTGTGGCAATAGCCATAGGCCCTACCTTAGGTGGTAACACAATGCTTCCAAGAGGGTTTTGACATTTTCCATTAATGCCTTTCACTATGTTCTTTATATCGACCAAGTCTCGCTGTGTGTACCTAAGACTAATATAGTGCATATGTTTTCATTTACTCCATTCTCCACCATAACACTTCGTATGAGGTGTGAGTCAATGAAATTATGTATGATCAAAGTTGCATTGGTGTAATCATCGTCAATAATCTCATGGTCATTAATCGAATCATAGGTCACCACATTGGCCTATTACCAATAAGACCCTCTATAGGATGCTTCTCTTTAGCTTTAGAAGCATAAGAAGCAAGTGGAAGATGCACATTATAATTCATATGAATAGTAGGATTAGCCTTGGTTTCTTTTGCTACATGGTTTGAAGCCACCAAGAAGATATTGAGGGTTTTAGTCCTCAAATCTAACCACAATGATGGTTTCTGTCCTCAACTGTTGAATGCAATGGAGGGTTTTCGTCCTCAATGCACAAACAAGCAAAATGCTCAACGTTTCCCAAAAGGAGAGAGATAATAACAAAAGATCTCCCAAATGATCCCAAGCATAGTTCAAAAAATTGTAAATCGGGATTAATCGGCAGGCCAAATTTTGAATCGAAAATCGGGAATCGGCATTAATCGGCAACTTTACCACTACTTTTAAAAACATTTAAATTCATAAAATATACTTAAATTAAATGTAAAAACAATGTTAAATGATGCGAGAAGTGACTCTGTACAATATACAGTATACTATTATAATTCACTGATTCGTTTCCAAACCATGTAGCAAAAGAAACCAAGGCTAATCCTACTATTCATATGAATTATAATGTGCATCTTCCACTTGCTTCTTATGCTTCTAAAGCTAAAGAGAAGCATCCTATAGAGGGTCTTATTGGTAATAGGCCAATGTGGTGACCTATGATTCGGTTCTGAGTCCGGTTCCGATTTTTAAAACATTGGTCATAGCTAATGTAGAAATAGGTGTTGTCATATGTGATGTAGGCCTAGAGGGTGCAAAAGATGTTGTATGCTACGTACAAAGACTCGTAGGTATTTGGGGAGTAGCTTGTGGTGCCTCCATGATAGGTATATTAGGTGTAGGCATCACTTGTGTAGCCATAGGTATAGGCACACAAATAATAGAAATAATAGGATTATTAGTTTGAACACCTAATATAGGATGTGAGCCTCTAGAAGTGGATTAGTATATTCAAAAGTTCCTCATGCGGTTCCTCACATGTGGCTTCCTTAGCTAGTTGCTTTTCATTTCTAGTTATATGTAGCAATACCTCAATCATCTAAGGGTTAGCCTTAATATAGTCGTTGAGGTAGCACGATTTGTATCATTGAAGCATTCCTCTTGTAGATTTATACTATTATCTGTAATGTCCCTTTTCCCAATGTAGAAAACCAAGTTTGGATTTTTTGGCCATTCCTTCTTCGTGGCCGGAAAAGGAAAGCAAGGAGAAGAGCAACATTATAATATTTAATAATTTTTATATGTTTTTTATAAAGTAATTGTAGAATATATGGGTTGGCCAAATTAAGGACAAAATAAATAATTATAAGGGCATAATGAATGGTCATAAGGGAACGGCCATGTCTTTTCAAAAGAATAAATAGGGGACTAAGGGCAGCCATTTGGACATGTGAACTTTCATTTGTAAAATCTGATTTTGAGAGTGTTCTCTCATTATCTCACCGCTTAGGACGAAAACCCCATGTGAGGTCCACATGAAGGACGAAAACCCTTCATATTGACTTAAAACTATTTGCACTTAAACTATATTATCATATTTGAAGACATTATTGGGCATTTTCAGATTTATTCGATTAATCCCAAGAAGTGCGACTTGTTCTAGTGTTATTTGTGAATTATTGGCTGATATTAGTGTCATATTAAATTGATATTCCTAGTCGATTTGCAATATAAAGGCCAAATCTACATTTTGCACGGATTCCTATGCATATTTAATTGTCAAAAAGAATTGTTTAAGGTTGCAGCAATTTCCAGCTAGATAATCATTTCCAGGAGTGTGTATTTTGCACAAATCAAATCGATTTGGGCATAAGAGTTATCAAAATCAATAAATAAACATTTCTCGGTATTTATTAATATTTATAGAAGACTTTGGGCACATTTTACGAAGGTTTTTAACTCGCAGTAATTAAATTACAGTCTGCTGCAATAATTTCCAGAATTCTGTAAAATTCATATAAACCCTCAAAAGGGGTTATTACATGGTTTTTCTTCTTTGCACTCTAGCTGTTTATATTTTTCTTTGTTTTTGTCCATGGATAGATTCAGCTCACTCTTTGTAACCTTGTTTTGGTTCTTGAGCATCTCTCTACAATGCTCTCTTCATTGGAATCTTCTTTTAGCTAAAATATATTTCCCCCTTTCTAAAAAATGAAATCAAACCTCATAATAGAGTACATAACATGGTTATGAAGACTACTTGTGATTGCAGCATCATATATATGTTATTCTTGATAGAATTGACTCTGAGGAAACTCTTATAACAAAATGGTATTGTATCTCTGCCTTTGAGTCACTGTATATGTTTGTAAGGTATTGCAACATTATATATGGTATTCCTTTATAGATTGAACTTGAGGAAACTTTTATATCAAAATCGTATTTGATCTTTGCCTTCAAGTTACTGTATTTGTCCATACATGGCATTAGAGGGATGCCAACGATTGTCCCATATAGATTAGGGAAGCTTATAGTCCAACCCATATGAGAAAATTTGCTTCAAACTTTCTTGTCTAATGAACACCAAACAATTTTGTTTGCTCAATGTAAGGATTAAAGAGTTTTGAACGAGTAGAGTTTCATATTCCAATTTGTGGAAGTCATCTTATAACATTGCTGCAGTTGTGTTCTATATCATAACCTTATAAAATATAACCGTATTATCTCCGTTTACTAGATTAAATCCAATTCCAACCTAAGCACCATTGAAATAGTTGCTGCCAAGGTCAGACTTTCATTCAATTATGTTAACATATTTATGCGAAGTTACTGAATACACTGAAAGGTTGGAGAGATCTCAAGGTTTGCTGACAATATGAATTAAACTGAACTCACATTATTCAAGTAAACTTTGTGCACTTAGATGCAGCTTTCACATTTGGCACATGGATGTTAAGAGAATTGTGTCAATTGCATTTAGTGGTTGCAAAAGGGAAAGTAAATTTGAAAGAAATATATGCTCAGCTCATAAATCAACAAGAAGCCGACATAAATCACTTTCTAATGGTTGAGAGAAAACACACTAAAATAAAATCTTGGCATACAAGAATATAATATAAGTAACGAAACTTGTGTTATTCATATCCACACTTTAGTGGATTGATTTTGTAGAAGAAAAAATTAAATGGAATATGAAAATAAATCCAAAATTCACTTTGTTGTTGGTTCTGCACCCATATAAATGTGTTAATGGGTACAGATATCAATGTTGTGACGTAAGTTTCTTCAAGCCTTCTCACTAAAACCATTAAAAGAAGAGCCACAACTGTAGGAATAAGGGAGATGACAAGTATAAAAGAGCTCCTCATCTTCCATCATTTACATTGTATATCGAATCCTAGTAAGAATAGTATCCCTTGTGTTTATACTACTTTTAATTAGTCCAATAATGATACTTTTGTTTGATTGGAATTTTTAAAAAAGTTTTGAAGTAGAATTTAGATATATCTAACGATTAAACTGTTGGAAAATATAACTCATTTGCTAAAGAATAGTCTTGGGAACATTCCTTGTTTACAGGGAAACATATCAAAAAGAAGTCAAATATTATCTAATAATGCAATGATACTTTTGTTTGATTGGAACATTTTCACAAGTATCACCAGTGAAGCAGAGTTCAGTTACATTTGACAATTAATGTCTGGAAAAATATTAGAACTCATTTGCTAAAGAATTGTCTTGGGAACATTCCTTGTTTACAAGAAACCGTATCATCAGATAGTCCTCACATGTTTCCGTTACCCTATCAATCTCCAAATCTCCGTCATAAAATTTAAAGCCATGTGATGCTCCTACACTACTTTTACCACTTCTACTCATTGGGAAAACACGTGATATATCTTATCTTCTTTTGATTAATGTAAAATGTTGAGAGAGTATTAACTAGCCCCTGGATAACAAGGAATCTATGTTGGCTTCCTTCCCCAGAAACATTGCTTCAAGCCATCTAGAATTGGCCATTTCCCCAGAAGTTGCTTCAAGGTTAATTATGTATTAACGAAAACCATCCATGGGCTCCCATGACCACTATTTTTATCCTTGGCATTAATTTGTGCAACACACACATGGAATCCCCTTTATTACATCATGAATCTAGGTAGCATGATTTATTCCACATTTTTAGATGGATGGAATCTATAACTATAGATTCTTTTGCCATTACCTCTACAACATAAATTTCTAGTTCATTAAGCATGAAATGAAAGGACCTGCTCTTTTGGCTATGTATATCCCCTTTCGAGGGCTGAAATTAAAAAGTAAGAAATTAGCACAAACCCAAAGATTATCAAATCTGATTTCTAAACCAGCAAACTGAAAATAAAACCCAGATTTGAACAACGATCAGATTTTTAGGACAGCGGTACAAAAATGCATGCAAAATCCTTGAAACTCTCCAAACAACTTTGCCTAAATAAATATAAGTATTTTGGGCATCCACAAAACCAATATTCACTATGAAATATGATCCAAAACACTGTTGGAAATTAATTAAAAACCAACAAAGTGTAACTGAAATAAAGATTATGAAAGGAGGTTTTAGAAACCCCAAACCCCACAAATAAATATTGATTCCAGCCTTATAAATAATAAGGAAGCCAAATATGAATTCAAATATGATTGCGGTGCCCTAGATAGCACCAAACCATACACTAATGCAAGTCGCTCCACAAGGTAGAGGCTCAATCATGCATAGAAAAATATGATTGTCTTCTTTCCTCTCAAATTTGCAATGTCTTCGAGCCAAACAAGGAAGGAGGTTTTCGTCTCCCAACCAACCACAAAAAGGGTTTTTGTCCTTCTTGGAAGATGCCATACACTTGGATTTTCACCCAAGAGTGGAAGAACAATGCAAACAGCCCACAAGTCCAAATAGAGAAAATGCGCCAATAATAAATCCCTCCAAATGAGGTCTCCATCTCCATTTATAGATTTATCTTTGGCGCCAAAGCCCGAAAGGACAAGGCTGACCCATAAAGAGTTCTTTTTTAATCTTTAATTGGCTTCATTAATGCTCCAAACCCAACCAACTTGAAGCAAAAACATACTAAAAAGAAACATTAAAAATTAGAAAACAAATGCAAAGGAAGCTCAATTCCTTTTTCCAACCTTTCAATTTCATTGCCATGGAAAAGGGGATGGCAAAAAGTCCAAAATCAGGTCCTGGTGTCCCCAGATTTCACCCTGAAATCTGAGACTATTCTATATTAAAAATTTCGTACTTTTAAAATAATGGGTCGTTTTGTGTTTGTATTGCTAGAAAATGTTTGTATTATGTCAAGATATTCCCAGAGAGCCATATAAGCCAATTTCGCCAAATACCCAGATGCCCAAACTCGTTATATTTTGTCGCTGGGGTTTGCCTGCAAGAAATTTTTATTTAATTATTTTAAGCCCCGTTTGAGGTAAATTGTGCTCCGGTTTAACCCTGTTGAGGTTTTACATGTCAATATTCCCATATACCAGTAGGGTTTCCACCAGGAATGAATCCTAGGCTTTATCTGTGACTTCTGGCAACGTTTTGGGTTTTTGTTATTTTTCTCATATTTTTCTCTGTGAAATTCCCCTAGGTCAATTCCTTTGCCGGATCAGTCTGTTTTCTTGCCTGGAGTATCTGGAGATCATCTACGGACATCATGCCAGAAGGAATTTGCCACAGGAGGTTTGGTTCTCTCTAGAAAGACAAAGTCATGCACAAAAAAGGCTTCTTCTGGGGAGGTTGCATTTTTGGGAAAGGAATGTTTTAAGCTACAATGAGATTTTTGGTGGCAGCAGGCAGGTGGGAATTTTGTACCTGCCTAGCAGGGTACTTTTTCCCATGAAAGCAAAGTCACTTAAGTCATGATGGGAAAATTAGAGGTAGCAGAAAGACAGGAATTTTTTACCTATCTTGCAGGGTGAATAATCTCATTGTGAAATAAAAGAAAAATCACTTAAGGCATTGATGAAAATTTCTTACCTGCCTTGCAGGGTTAAAAATCCCATTATGAAAGTCAAACAGCTTAAGTGGACCATGGGATTTTCGAAGCTGCGTTGCAGGGTGAATAATCCCATTACAAATTGACTTTTAAAAATAGAAATCAGCCATGTCAAAAAGTGCGACCCTTTTGGAATAGAAGGATAACCTTAATTACATTTATTAATTGTTTCTATTCCTAATTTTGGCACCCAAGCATGAGGAAAAGTCAACGCGGGATGAGAGGATAAAGGAAATTAGAAATAGAATGTTAAACTTAAATAAATTTAATTTATTTAATGCAACCCTCTATCATGCAAAAAAGTGAATTCCAAAATTACCCACCTATTGGGAGAGAAATAATACTTTTTAAAGTATTTATTGATGGAATTAATTCCTATTTTTGGCGCATGAGGTCAAAGCATAGTGTGAAGTCAAAGTAGACTGGAAGTAGAAAGTCTAAAATTAAATAAATTTAATTTATTTAATGGCAGTCATGAGCATGCACAAAATAGGCACCCCAAATTGAAGAAAAAGGCATGTTAATTAATTAATTAATTGCCAGGAATAGGAGAGGCAATTATTAATTATAGAATGATCAAGGTTATATAAGCATGGGCTGCCATATTAATGGAGTTATTAATTCTTTAGCAAGGAAGTGCAGCCCAGGCAATTTTGGCGCCCAAAGAAGAGGAATTTTGCTCAGAGGAAGGTGTTTTCACTGTTGAAAGCTTCAAAGTTTGGCGCCTAGGTTTGAAGGAGATTGATTTGAGTCTAATTAATTGTCTGCATAGTGGTACAGGTGCTCAAGTGAAGTTGACAGAATTCATGCTTGCTTTGCATGTAAACAAAACCTCAAATTTTGGAGCAAGAAGCTTGAATATATGCAGATTTTTATGATTAAAATCAAGTGTTCATGTTCCGGTTGCCATCTTTGTCTGAATTAATTGCAGGAATTCATTACAGGTGCTTTTATAATTAAAAGAGAGCTTAAATCAATGTCCAATACATTGAATATATCTTCTGAATCTGAAAAAATTCCAGATCTGCACCAATTGTAAAGAATTTCGGCCGAATAAAGAGAAAAAGAGCTGCTCAGATAAAGATTGCTCCAGCCATGGCAAAACGGGATGAAAGAGAAAGCTTAGTGGAATCATGCATAGCTTCCAGATTTGCTGAAGTCAATAGGCCCAGATCCAGATCTCATAATTACAAAGGCTTCTGGCAAAAATTCATCCTCTTGTTTCTAACGCAGCTCGTGTAGAAGTCGGTGCATGGAGAATTCCTTCCAGGATCTTGTGCATGTGCTTCCAATCTTCCAGTTGAAGCCTTCATTGAATTTGCATTCACCCGGAGTGCTTTCCAGAATTTTTAATTGCTCATATGCAATTAAAAATAAAAATGATGAGTTATTTACGGCAAACATTGCACTGATGCATGTACTGGAGAAGAACTACAAAAGCTTCAAGGATAAGAAGGAAGACAAGTCAAAGGCAATACCCGCAAGCAAATCATAGCCACTTGCTTCCGGATCCAGTGGCTTCTAGGTCCAGTTTGGTGAGAATTCCAAGGGCAAAAGAATCAGCTGCATGCAGAATATAAAAAAGAACAAGACTGCAGCTTTCCTCTTTCTTCTTCTTTTTCTTATTCCTTTGACAAAGTAATTGAGTGATCAATTAAATTATAAAACCTAAGTGATTGATTTAAAAGCCATTACTTGAAGAAGTCAACTATTTGGAAATAGGTGGCAGACATGCAAAATAGAAGGTTCTATCTTCAGTTGCAAAACAAAGAGGAATTCCAGGAGGGAGATTGCCAGTTGTTTCCTTTCCCACTTCCACATGTGTCAGTTCAACTAAAAGCTTCCGACTTGTAATTGCTTCTCTACATTCTATAAGTAGAGGAAGAACCTTCGGGTTAATGATCATAATTTGTAAGCAGCATTCTTGTGTTTCAGACTTTGTGCTAAAACCCTTGAAAGCCACTTGAAGCAAAGGAATATACAGGAGCAGACTTCCGGAGAACTTTGTGTCACAGTGTATTTTGTTTCTAGCTTTCCATCTTAGATCTTTGAATAAACTGTGTTATTTTAGATCTAGATCTAGAGCTACCTTTGCTTATAATTATGTGTTGATATCTATTGGTTTCTTCTATGTGCATGCCATCAACTCTGTTATCTATTGATTGGGATGCACATCTTCCCCATTTCTTCTTTGTGTTTTTATAATTCCCTTCTTCTATGAATATTTCCTTTCTTAAACAGCTGCTTACTTGCTGCAAAACTGTACAGCTATGGTTCATGAGTTGAACAGTTAAAGTAAAATCCCATATAGATACTAGCATACTTTAATTGACAAATCTGACACGGGAGCCTCACCGGTAAATGAGGGGGATTTATCTCATGACTGCCTAGGTTTTATGCTATGCAGAAAATCTAGCCAACACCACATTATTTACTATTTCCTCCGCCACACCAACCTTACCTCAGGTTTATAGCATTTAACATGTGTCGAGCAATAGAATTTTTAAAAGTATTTGATATAAGAGGGCTTCTTTTCCTTGTAATGTTCGTGGACGTTGATGATTCTAGTCAGTATGCCATTAAGTGGTCTAAAAAAAAATTCTAATAAAACTAGTTTTGGCAAAGGATTCATAAAATATTTTCCGAAAGGGGAACATCAATTTTTTTATTTCATCATTCAACTCAAAACAATATTTAAAAACAAAGGAACAAAAACACTTAGGGTGTTTACAAAGAAATTATACTACCAAGAACAGTCACAGACAATAAATGCATATCAGATATAAATAGAGAGGAGTATGAGAGTAACTATAACTTTGTGTAGTGCTGGAAGGACCTGAGACAAGCACCTTCACCTCGACATGTGACATAGTTTTTGAATGTCAAGATACAACTGTTGGCGGTTGACTCAACCAAACATCAAGTCATCACGATACTACCTAAGGCTGGCAAGTATTAATATAATAAGTTTAGAAGAAAACAAATACCTTTATTTAGATAGACACATTATCCTCCCTTTTAGATAGGTTGGAGTCCCATCCGAAAACCACCACACAAAATCAGCTCAAGGAGGGGAAGAGGAAGTCGTCCAGGGAGGTACACAAGCTTTGGCATGATGAGAAGTGGAAGAGGCTGTGCACTCTGACTAGATCTGCCAAAGTTTGGCTTGAAGGGAATAAACCTCAGTGGTGTGTTGTTGCAGATGCTTTGCTGCCACAAGTTCACACTCTCATGAACCCTTTTGTTTGGTTGGTCTCTTTCAAAGCTTCTTGTAGCTTTCCATTTAACGTAGTAACTGTTTTCTCATACATAGCTACATTCTGTGCTTGAGCATTTGTGAGCTAAGTCTGCTCAGCATGCTGATCCTGGAAGCAACCAATGTGATCTAGCAGATTCTGCAGAGATGTGACCTTACTGGCAATGTTGTCCTTTCTCATTTTTCAACCTACAATGCTCACACATGAAGGACAGTAGAAGAAATTATTGGTATCTGAAAGTATGCTCGATGTTGTATACAGACTCCAACACGCTCTGCACAAGAAGACTATGCAGAAGGGTGGGTGTCCATTGTTCATGCATCTTTGAAGTATTCTGTTCTGGTACCCTTTGTTGACATGGATTCGTGTGAATTTTAAGTGGCATTCTTCTTGTACAAACTTCTAGATGTGAGCAGTCTCAACCAAGATCATCCATATATGTGGTGATCCTCCTGCCATGTCCAGACAAAGGAACAAGCTCGTCTGTGGAACCTTGAAAATCCATTGGTCCAGTCTTAGAGGGCCCTATCTCTGAATGTAATTTTGCATCAACCTCAATCTGCTGTATACTCTAGGGGCTGTAATGGGCTAACTTGGACCTCTATTACGAGATTAATTGGTTCATCTATTTGGCTCAACCAATCTTCTATCTGTTGCTTCTATAACTTTTGTTCCTTTATGGTAGGTTGATCTAACTGTTCAGAGTTGCTAACTGGTTCTTGAAAAGAGGAAGGTGGACACATAAATTGAGGCTCTGGCAGCCAAACCATGCATGTGCTATCATTGTCGTCCTTCTCGCCTATGTCGGAACCTTCCCCCTCATCGTCTTCTAAAGTGGCCAACTATATTCTTGGTTTTCTCTTTTTCTCCTTGTTACCATCCTTCTCCTCAGCTAGCGGGATACCAAGATATCTTCATAGGAAAATTGCTACATTGCCAGGATACGGATATGATACGTGGATACGTCAATTTTAAAAAACCCTTTGATACGATACGTCTTGGACACACACACACACACACACACACACACACACACACACACACACACACACACACACACACACACACACACACATTTTTTAGTCCATAAAAAACTGAAATAGTAATACAAAACTTGAATCAATGTTCAAAACATTCAATATACTTAAGACTTCGCAATTTTATTGATCATCTGACTTCCATACATATGATATACGAATATCATGTTAACATGAATATGAACAAAACTTGAAATTTGAAAAATATACTAGTAACTAGATCCATGTTCAAATTTTCAAAACAAACAATATACTTAAGATTTTACATTTCATTGTTCATGTGGCTGCCATACATATGATATAGGAATACAAACAAATCTAGAATATATCATCTAGATTTTCCTCAAAATCAAGTTCATGTGTGCCACTTGCGCTAGCTCCACTCTCATTAACTCCACTCTCCGCTCCTTGCGAACTCCCTTGAGCGTCATCTTCGCCATCAAATAATGAAAGTTGGGCAAGCGTGGCAAACATTAAAAAAAAAATGAAATAGAACTAAAAAACGTATTTAACACTGGATACACCCCTGATACGTACGCGGGGTATGTCAGGGTACGTGACGGATACGTACAAACGTATCCGTCATGTACCTTGTACGTATCAGGGGCGTATCTGGGGAGTATCCGTATCGGATACGTATCCAGCAGGATTCGGGGTTGGGGGGGGGGGGGTTTCAAGTATCCGTGCAACGTAGGAAAATTGGTGTCCGACTTGGGTAATAGGAATTGTTTGAAGTAAATTCCCCTCCCAATATTGCCTAAGCACACACGACATCCAAAAATAGTCCAATGGCGTGCTGTGTCATATAGAATCCCTTGCACGTCAGGAAGGAATTCACGAATCTGAGCTGACAAAATCTCCCCTAATCGTAGATGGTGTAGATCGATCATGTAATCTGTCATTTAGGTTGGAATATTAGATGCTCGAGTGTTCACTACTAGTTAGCATCGAACTACTTCTAGATTAAACTGACACTCCTTTGAAGCCAAATATTGATTTTTAATGCCATGATGCCCCTTCGCCCACATGCTACCCAACCCTTACTCAAATCTGTCCTGCAAAGGTGCTGCACTGTATAGTCCTTCTGGTCTGCATAATGTGAAGGTTGCCCACTGGCTTGCTAACTGCAACCCATGTTTGGGAACACTGAACATGCATGTGAAATCCTCCAAAATGTAGCTAATTTTGACTTCCTTGTCCTTGTAACAATAGTTTGCATACTCAGACTCGACAAACCAAAATATTTCCTATTCGGAAAATACTTTGGAAATACTTGGCAACTTAAAAAATACTTAAGTTTAAAAAAAACATAAATTTTATACAAAATACTGTTACATTATATCAAATGAGTCTGTAAAACTATGGGGAAGTGTTTTCTATCATATTTCAATAAAAATACAGTAGGAAATCGCACCAGGTGAATACTTGTGAGTATTGTCCCAAAACTAGCTAAATACTTGGTGGTGAGTATGTCTAAGAAATACTCGGTTTATGAGTACTCAGGTACTCACCGAGTACTCTGCAAGTATGTCAACTATGCATGTAATAGACAATAAAGCATCTGGTGTCTCGGATATAACTCAAAACCATCCAAACCAAGTAGGATTCGAAGTCCCTAAAAATAGGGTATCTGTAAATTTCTGTCCACTCTCTCTTCGCAATGCTACCTTTAGCTCATGGTTGTCATATTTACTCTCCCACCATTTGCGGGATTTTGTGGCCATAAGGGTTTCCCAATCAAGTGTCTCAAGGGCGGGAAATATCTTACATTTATTTTCTGCAAAAGCTTCACCCACTCTTTGTTTCTTGCTGCCCTTTGCTGCTCCTTTCTTGGAACCAATTGCTAGCAACAAAGTCAGCATCATCTTCAAGTTTCAAATAGGACTTTGTTTAGTGACTATATGACCTTCCCTGGCCATGCCAACTTTATCAAATGACATCTCCAAGGAATTTTTATGCCGCACTGACAGTAGTGCTACGACTGAAGCGAGGTTTGTGTTTTTTTGTCATAATTGTTGCGCAAAACCCAAAATTATCAACAATACTAAAACATTCTTCCTGCGGTTTGTTGGCATTTGGTTGCGGTCCTTACATCTTAGCGGCTTCATTGAATGCTACATTGGGTCTGCTTTTTGGAGCCAATGTCATTATTGGATGTTGGTTTGTCAAACTTCCATATGCTTGTGGAATTAAAAACATGGATCTTTCTAGTATGTTCTCCTTGTTGTGCAATGGCAATGTTGAATTTGCAGGAGACCCAACCAAACATGTAGTTGTTAATCAGTTGTATGACTTCACGACGGTGGCATTGGGCACAGTCAGCTGAAAGGAGGCATACGACTGTGCAAAAGGAAGTTTGTATGACTTCTGTGATAGGGCATACAACGGTGGTGATCATGGGAGACCATTTGGTTGTATGAGGTGGTCATACGGTTGCAGCTGATTTTTTTGTGGTTGTATGGTGTTCAAGGGAAGATGTATGACATTGTTGCTTTCCCTTTTTGGTTGTACGATTCTACCCCCACCTGGTCATATTGTCCTTCCTCCTAGTCGTATGGTGATGCTTCTCTTCTGGTCATGGTTTTGGTCTTGCTACTCCGTGTTGGTCATACAATTTTTGTTGGGCATATGGTTGGTATGCTAATGGTTTGGATTTTTGTTGGTTGTCTGGTGGTAGATGTCTAGACTTGTTGTACTGTTCCTTTTTATTTGCTTTCTCATCCTTAACCGCACCTTTTTTTTGGTTAGTGGATCTTGCTTCATCCATTCATAAAAGTCCAATGTCAATCTTGTTTATATTTTCGGTCCTCAGTCAAAACAATTTCAATTTAGAGTCATTTAACGTTTCTTTGATTGGTGTCTCATCTAAGTTTTATAGCTCGAGTACTCCTTCCTTCGAGATTTTAAACAACCGGAGTTATGTCACCTTAACTTACTGGGTGTAATCCTCTCCCATGCCATTATACTTTAGCAGTAAAGCTCCTGCTTCGAAATTCATTCGTTGAAGGTGTTTATCATGCCAATACTTTCATCTTTTCTACATGACTTGAGTTTCCTATTGTGCCATTACCTGATGTTCGTCTGATTTGTTCAACTAGATAAGTTGTTTTTTGAGGCTTTCATCGTCACTGAGTTGATTCTCAACAACTACCCTTAGGCTTGGCACAAGATATTTGACTGCAACCACCGTTGTTGGACCATACATTAGTTGGATTGGTGTATGGCTGGTAGTTACTTTATAGGTCGTGCGGTAAGCCCACAATGTTGTAGGTATGTGTTCCTTCCTATCCGCACCTTCTATACTGCATGACTTTTGAATTACTGATATCAAAGCTTTTGTTAGTAGCCTCTGATTGGCCTTGATGGGTAATATGGACTCAGGAGTGAATAAAAGAGGTGAACTTACAAAGTTGTCATTTGAATCACATGCTTGACAAATTGCCCTCCTCTGTCATTGGTGATCTGCACCAAAGTCACAAATTTAGAGACCACATGCACATAGATAAATTGTACTTTGGGCATTATTGTTAGGCAATGCTTTGGCCTATGCCTAGTTAGTTATATAGTCCATGTCAACCACATTTAACTTGCAATAGCGAACCTTAATAACCTGCAAGGGTCCAATGAAATCAAGGCCCCACCATTCGAAAAGCTCCTGTGGTTGCGATAGCCATAGGGGCTGAAAGTCCCTTTTTAGTGGATTCCTAGTTGTATAGCATCACATCCCATCATCCATTTATTGGCATCATGGTGTAGTGTTGGCCACAATAGTCTTGCTAGGAGTATCTTTCATGCTATAGTGTCAAATCTTGTGCAGCCCCCACTGGTTCTTCATGTGCTTCTAGAAGCATATCCCAAATCTCTTCCTTTTGTATGCACCATCACATGATATGGTAAGGGCCCATCTAGTACAGAAGGCCATTGAGAAGGTGCAACGTTCGGGACTTCAATGTTAGTTTTTTGCACTTGGTAGGCTACATATTGTTAGGGAATGAAGCAATAGATAGATGCTCCTCGATATTTTCATACCATGATGGTTCAATAGCAATTTGAAATAAGTGTGTGACCGGGAAAGCTTCATTGACACCTTAAAGGGTGTCTGGGGAGTGGGGGGGTGTTCACTTGACTTAATCCGAGAAAGTTGGTCAACACTCACATGGTTATTGCTAGGACAAACAATGATTTTAAATGTGAATTCTTACAAGATCATCAATCACTTGCTTAGCCGACCTTGGATAATGGGCTTGTTGACCAAGTACCGTTGTGTTTGGTGTTCTACATAAAATGTGAAGGGTGGTTCCAGTAAGTTATGTAAAAACTTTTGTACTGCGTAAATTATGCCAAGGGTTTCACGTTCTACGGTACTATAGTTCTTCTTGGCATTCAACAAGAGACGATTCTCGAAGTATATAGGGTGATCTAATCCTTGAGTTCCTACACGGGCAGAGGTTGCTCCAATAGCATAGTCAGAAGCATCAACATGCACATGGAACTCCTGGTCCTAGTTTGGATATACAAGGATAGGTGAGCTAATAAGGCATACCTTATTACATACAAAGCTTCTTTCCTCATTAGCGTGTCCAGGGGATGAGAGACTTGTACACTTTTTTTTAATGAAACATACGTAATAACTGATATGCCCTAAGAATGAATTTATTCTTGTTACGTACTTAGGTGCTTCTATTTCTACTATCACACATTTTGTTGAGACCGGTCTTCAATCCATTCTTACAAACATAATGTCCAAGAAGTTTTCCTTGTGTAAATGTGAATCTGCACTTCTTTGGATTCAATGGAAATTTTGCTGCCAGTTCATTTATAGGTGAGTATCATAAGTACTATATATGAAGCAGTTGCCATTTTGTCTGAGATGTGCAAAATGATATGCTCGAAGATAGTGGAAGCATTACATAGTCTGAATGACATCCTGATTGTACACATATATTCCATCTAGTATAAAAGTCATTTTCATTCTTCTTTGGCTAAGCTGATTTGGTTGTACTCGGAAAATCCAACCGTGCATAATTAAATCTCATGAACAGCTACTTCTTTAAGTATAAATTTTTTAATGGGATTGGGAACAGATCCTTGACAATGAGTCATGACTATGTTAAGACTTTGGAATTCCAGGCATATTTTTATTTGTTGGATTCTTTTTTGAGAGTGATCACTATTTGGGACACCCATTCACTTGTTTCCACTTTGAGTATTATACCTGCCATAACATTTTATCAATCTCCTTCTAGACCTTGGCAGCATTAATTTTGTTCATTTTGTATGCTTCCTCCTTACTGGCCGTGCTCCTCACACAAAAGGAACTCAATGCACACACAATTCAGGGGGGACTTTTAGGGCTTTTTATGTCCAAGCAAACACGTCCATGCAGTCCATGACTGTGCAGAATGCTGCTGCCTTCAGTACTAGGTCCCAATCATCTCCCTCCATAATCATTTTGGGATCTCTTTGTTCCCAAATTCACAGTGACAGTGGTTCACTCCTTTTTCATATCCTTGACGCCTCCAAACTCGTGAGTGGGTTTCTTATTTAACTTTGCATTCCCAACTTTATATTCTGTGAATTCTGGGGGATAAGCTGAATGAGGACGACGGTTTAATCAGGCGTGGAGCTACTGACTTCATTTTATGGTCATTTCATTGTAGTCCTTTCCTTTCTTCAATATCCATGATCTTGACAAAATTATAATTGGGCTGAATCTCCATAATCTTCCATTTGCTAATGGAAAAGACTATTGAGGGAGTTACTCCAATAATACCTTCATCATTGGGCTCTATTGTACCTTGGTCTCCATCAATCGGGTGTTACTCTTCGAAGTCTGAACAAGAATAGTTTGACGAAGTTGCTTCCTCACTAACTAAGTGATTCTTGAAGTCTATGATATATTTTCATCCTTTATCAATTGAGATGAGATTTATATCCAGCTATGGTCAGCTTTGTCTATTATCAGCTATTGCTGACCCAATAGTGCATCATAAGTTTTCTTCTTCCATGGGATGACTACGAAATTTAGCATTAAAGGTTACTTTTTGATCCACAAAGACTCCCAACATTAACTGGAAAGTTAGTGGCCATAGAGAGGGCTTTCCAGGACTCTTACAAGTCTCTTGAGGAAGAACATTCATGCCGAACACACCATCTACATTAGTATTTGTGAGATCCTTCCTAGAATCTCCATATGAAAAAGTATTGGCCGTCAAGCTAGGTTCATTGTTAGGAGCATTGGATCCATCACTTGTTCGCCTGACAATGGGGGTTCCACAATGGGTTCCTTGCTTGCTTTCGACTCTTCTCTTTTCCTAGCTCTTCACCCTTGGACACTAGGTGCACTGTATGCTCCATGTTACGTTCATAGTTACCAGGTCCAGAAATCCGGATCCATTCTGGAGGGCAAAAAAATCTGAAATCTGGAATTCTTGAAAAAGTTCAGAAAAATCCGGTCCGAAATATATATGAGTTGAATTTTATAAATATGAAAATTTGACAAATACAATGAAATATTTTAATAATGTAATGTAACATGTTAGATTTTTTAATATATAAGGTTGATAGTTGACTGTTTTTTCCGGAAAACTACAGAAAATTTTTAAATTTTTTTTTTTTCCCTAAATTAGGGCCGACCCGGACAAAATTTATCTAGGTCAGCTGAAAAATTCTGATCCGACCGGATTTTGTGCAGATCCAGACGGATTTGGTAACTATGGTTACGTTCAAGGCCTTGCACGGTAGTGGTTATAACATTCTTGAGGTCCAAAATTCTTTGTACTAGATCTACCACTTTGATGGGTACGATAGTCTGCAAGACCTGTCTTGCAAATTCTTTGTCCGTCTCGAGTCATCAAGTCATTGTACTTGTATGCTCATGGGATTGTCGTTCCTTGATCATTTCGCTTTCCACTTCCATCCTTGCATCAACCAACCCTCCTTGGTATGTGGGTCAAGATAGATTTCTTCACTTGAACCTTAGTGATTACCACAACTGCTTTTCCTGCTACATCAATCATATTGACATTTTCTTTCTTGGGACAATTCCTGTTGTTATGGTCTTTGGACCCACACCATCTGCAAAGAAGTCCAGTGTTGGTTATATTGGGAAGGTAGTGTTTCGCGAAATGACCCCGCTGATAGTATTCCCAACATTGGATAATTGGTCGACCTTGGCTGTCATATTGGATCCGACTACTACTTCTATGTCCCCCATATTGTTCTGGCTTTTGTCGATGTTTCATGAATTCTGATAACCCCTAGGGGACACACTTGGAGACATGCCTGTACTCCTTTGAGGCTTCAGTGGGTGGTTGGTGTTATCGAGGGCTCTCCTTGAGTGAATAGTACATGGGCACCCTTATTTTTAAAATTTTATAGCAGTCTTTGACTGCATGGCCTGTTGCTTAGTATATCTCACAAAACATATTCCTTGGACAGTTAGCCTTGGTATGACCTTCCAGTTTGCAGTCCGTGCACCATAGGCCCTTTCCTTTCTCCTTAGTGTCTTTTTTAGACCCCTCATCATGGGAAGCATGCCCCTCCGAAGAGCCTTAACTGGTTCTGGTTCACTGTCATTGGAGTTGGAGTTCTCATCTTCGCTCCTTGAGTGAGGATATCTTGTTTTCGCTTTTTATGTCCATGGCTCTGTCCTATGCATACTGATAGGAAGGTGGAACCACCTTCATCTTCTTTCGCAATAGTGGGTATCAAATCCTTTGATGAACCATAATCTTCTTCAATCCTAGCCTAGTGGTTCTTTATCTAGCTTGCTCCACATAGTTCTTTGAGTCTCCTATTGCAGGCTGGAACAATTCTCATGCTTACATTGCAATGAGTATTATAGATTTCAGTCTACAATCTACAATCATTGTATCTTAGGAGTCTAAATTCCTTCTCCAATGATTTTCTAAATCTATGGCCTCATGAATCCTTATCATTGGCTGATGCATTTGTGTAACATTTGATGGTCACTGCTCGAAGTGTGGTTGGGAAGCGCCACAACCACAGCGGTTGATAAGTGTGCCTGATTTATCTGTCCCAGATTGTAATGCATGTCCTGCATAGTGCCATATAGGATCATTCTATCCATCCCCACTGAACTTTGGTAGCTTTTGTTTTTTTTTTCGGAGATGGAGTTGACGGGTAACTATGCCTTCTAGTCACAAGTTGCTTGTAATGAAGGCTCTTGAAATGTGGTTCTCCTCCTCAAGAAGTTTGCACTGTTGGATGTTCCTCTCGCACTCTCAGACACACACCGTCTTTAAAGCTTGATCCTTTCTAGCAGTGATCCGGATTCTGTTCACTCTCTTGTCCACCATCAAGTTCCCTTCATGGTGCTAATCCCTTTTATGTGTGGTTCAAGATGCTATGGTGTATTTGATTCAGTATCATCAATAAGAAGCTCATCTATTCTGCGGATATTTGTATCGTATGCAAACTTCATTCTTCTTCTAGGTAAAGAAGTTATTACCTGAACTTCTATCTTCAGCACTAAGACTTCCCTCAGGAAGGAGGGGCTTCCGTCGAATCCTTTCTAGATTTAGTGGATTCTTCTACCTGTCCTCACAAACTCTATTCAGTTGGAAAGAACTGTACTTTTTTTTCCTCTTCGAAACTGGCAATTCAAATTGCCTTGCAATCTCCACCCACTGTGTACTTGTGAGTGGTGTGCGTTGTTCCGGTACTCGCTGAACCCTTCCTTAGTCTCTGCTTCCACTTAAACTTTGGCTCACAGTCATTGCTACTCTCCCATACTCGCTTCGAGGGTATTGTAAAGGTGACCACTTCTCATAGCATTTGTCTTTGTTCTTGTTGCTCCAAGATCTAGGTAGATTGTTGAATTTTTTGGTTCACTCCCTTATCACAATTCCTTCATCTCCCACATTTGTTTGGGCTCAATGGCATTAATGCCTTTTGGTTTGGGGTTGGTCTTGGGATCTTTCTTCTTCTTCTTCATGATGACACCTTTTCTTTGTACCATTGTAGGATTTGTTTTCGTATCTTGCGGTCACGCTCTATCCGAATGTCTTGTAAACAATATAGTGCCTGGTGAGTAGTTTGGGTGATTGATCAAGCAGTTGATCCACTTCTTTAGTTCTTCCAAGTTGCCCAAGATAGTCGCTGATGGTATGCAGATCCTTTCGGGTTCTTCCTTGACATGCTCATGTATGGATAGATCCATTAAGTACTTGAAGTCCATTGTGACATTGTCCTCTCTTTGTTGGTTTGTTTCAACTGCTTCTTGGACTGGCTGACCCATTAAATCTCCATGATGTGCGTCATCGTCAGAGAGGATTGTCATCCGACAGTTGTGTTCAGAACCAACTTCTTTTTGGCTTGATTTTCTTCAAAGGCACAACACCAAAATGTTTACAGAGAAACTACTCTATTGAGAATGGTCACAAACAATAAGTGCCTACCAGATTGAAACATAGAGGAGTATGCGAGTAACAATAACAATAGATAGTGCTCAGTACAGATTGTGTGGTACAGGAAGGACTGATACAAGTGCTGTTACCCCAACGTGCAACATGCTATTTGAATGTTGGCAGTTGACACAACCGCACTACCAGACATCAAGTAGTTATGATAATCCTATGCCTACAAGTATTAACATAATAAATCTGAACAAAACAATTAAATCTATTCAGGAAGATGGACTACTTGGGGATCCTGATTGGCTATTGCAGAAATCAAATTTACTTCTCTAAACCCACCTTCATACCCCAGACTTGTACAATTCTTATGCTGGAAAAAGAAGAGCACGAGTGAATAAGAGCTTAGTTCACATATACGTTCTTGTGAGAGGCTAATGGGCTGTATCAGTTACTGTTTGTGATGAAAGAATAGGCAGTTATTTAACAAAAGCAAGGTTGAAGACAGATCCACAGACAATCCAATGTGCATCCCACATTCAAATCCATCTTGAATACAAGGCAGCTAACTATAACCATGCATTGCAACAGCCAACAGCAACAAATAACAAAGATCCTAGGTCACGCGGTGATATCTTTTAAAAGATGTAATATATTCTGATAGGTGACTGCATTGAATGAATGATAGAAGGGGATCTTTGTGTGTATTTGCGGATGTGCATTCAGATGTTTGCATATGTTATGCATGCATGTCAAATGGACTGCACCAACCATGAAAGTAGCACTTTACTTATTGGGAATATATGTCTAAACATTGCTTGTATAGGGTCTTAATTTGGGTAGACCAATGTGAGTATGTATTGACTAATCATGGTATTGCTCAATTTGGTCATATTGAAATTACATTGCTGTGGTTGGCATTTTGCATGAAACTAACGTTGCTTATTATTGCTTTTGTCAGGTTAATGTGTGATACTATAAAACTCCTGGTTTTCCTCCAGTCTTTCTTTGGAATAAATGGTTCTTTGATTAACATGAATTGTAGAGAAGATTTTACTGTTGAACGCATATCCCATAACATGCAAGAGCCCCCTAAAGAATAATTTGTACAAAAGAGATGGCTATAATGTTGTCAAGTCATGACTATTTTGTGTGCATCGTGAAAATTGTCATTTAGATTGCTTCTGGTATAAGGAATTAGATTTGTCATTGTCAGATTTTGTAACATTGTTTTGTATGGTTGATATTAGAAAATGAAATGTGTAAACATTAATTGCAATACACGACAAATTTATCAATATTCACGAAGTTCAAGCAGATTGACTGTCTTGTATTGTTTATAAGTTTGATATAGTTGTCCCCAGTATGGGCATAGTTGTGTAGATTTATTTAAGCAATGTAAACAATTGGTTCAAATGCAGATGAAAGAAACAATTTGGAGAAGTTGACACTCGCTGCTTTATCCCATCTACCATCAGCAATAATGTTTGTTCATGATCTTTCTGGTGATTGTGGAACATCTGCCTCTGATCAGGTTTGTGCTTTTTCTTAGTCATCTATCATAAGGCATGTGACAATGAGTTCTCCTGTTTCATTTGTACATACTCCCGGTGATTGCTCATGATCCATTCTAATTGCTGCTGCTAGATGATTTATTTCCTATTTTTTTACTAACATGTCCATCTTGATTTGAATGAGTGCAGTTTTCTCTTTACAACGAAATAAAGGAAAGATTTGGGAATCAATTATGGATGGATGTTGTTTCCAAAGCTGATTTATTTCCTATTTTTTTAGTAACATGTCCATCATAATTTGAATGAGTGCAGTTTTCTCTTTACAACGAAATAAAGGAAAGATTTGGGAATCAATTATGGATGGATGTTGTTTCCAAAGCTGATTTATTATCGAACTCTCCTAGTGACGCTTATACCATGGAGAAAAGCTACAAGGAAGTTGGACCAGAGGGGGCTCTTCATGTATCGATCAAGACTAATCAAGGAATTGATGAGGTGCTTTCATTTTTCAATAATCCTTCAGTAGTTTGAAATGCATAATGAGGCAAGGTGAATATGGTCTGACGAAGTTTCTGCTTTTATGTTTGTTTAAAATGTACAGCTAAAACACAAAGTCCATGACATTCTTTTATGTCAGTCATCAAAAATAAAAAGCATGACATTCAATTGTCATGAGCAAGTATAAGAGATGGCACTTCATAAGCAACTGGTTTAGATGGCCTCACTGTCTGTCCGTAGTATAGGATTGATGGTCATGCTTTTGTTGGCTTCAAAGAAGTTATCATGTTATCCTTGTATTTAGAAATTTAAGTACACCCACATATGGCCTTTTCTTTATAATGTATTCGTGGCATTAGTGGTGGTGTATGTTTCTTACATGTATAACATAATGCGTAAAAGTTATGTGCTTGCAAGTAAGCAAGTAGTGGGATTAGGATCACTGGGATGTAAACTGCAGCACATCAACCATGTAAATCTGTAAATGAATGAATAATGATGATAACATTAGATCTTTTGTATGTTATTTAAAATCTTTTATCTTCCTCTATATGGTTGGGAATATGCAACATTTATAATGCTGATGGCAACATTAATGTTGACACTCCTTAGGACATTTGGGCCTTTAGCACACATTTGGCTATTTTTAGCATCCTTTCCCCCCTTCTAATTGTTTTTGCATCACCTGTCACCTCTGATTGCCCTTTACACACCCTTAACATCATTTGCAGACTACGTAGGACACTCAACAAACCTCTACAGACATCCCTCTTTATCTGGGTCATTTCTTGTCTTTTTAGCAGCGGGACAAGTTTGGCAACACTGAGCTTAACCCTCTGTGAAACGGTCATTTTTTTATTTAGGCAGTTTCCTAAGGTTGCTATAGGTTTGAATTTAAGCTCAACATGTACTTGAATTTCTTGTACATGTTGAGCCTAAACTCAACCTATAGCATGGCACCCGTAGAAAAGTGCTAGTATCAAAAAATGACCATTTGACAAAGGGTTAAGTTTGGACTGCCTAACTTAGCCCTCTGTCAAACGGTCATTTATTGATCCGGGCACTCTCTTGAGGTTGCCATATGTTTGAGTTTAGGCTCAACATATACAAGAAAATCAAGTAGACTTTATTATATAAGAAAACAGCTAGAGGTTATTTACACAAAGCATTCCTTACAACTCACTTGAGGGTACACATGGAGATCATTACCACTTGAGCTATACATATCCAAACTAGTCCACAATACAATACAATAGTCGTGAAGCCTCTTATTAAAATATGAAGCATACCTGAATCGATGTTACATGTTGCTATGTGTCTTGGGCCACAATAAATGGTCATTTGATTGTATTGATTGAGCGCATACAAGGAGAGTGAAAGACGAAAACTACACTCAAATGCGAAGTAAATCTTCATAGAACTACATCAACCTTGATTCACACAGATATGTAGTGCAACATTTTCATTGGAATTTTATTGAGAAGACAGTCTGGGCCTAACCTAGGACTTGTTTTTTATGTCTCTTTGAGTTTTTCTAGGGTTACAAGCAAGGAGAAGAAAAACTTAGAGCGTCACATTTCATCACAGAAATCTAAGCGAGGTTATTGCGGAGTAGAGACATCAGCATGCAGGTCAAATTCGGGTCTCGCTTCAGCTGCGTATGTCAAGTTTGGTGGTCAACCCTGTACCCCTACCTAAACTTGTCCTAGACATAGTTTGAAATTGCCAAATTTTGTTTGTTTATGAGTTTTTGAGTCATCTACATAATCACATGTTTGGAAAAATCGGGTTGGGTAGTTCCTTACACTCTTGCACTCCCAGTGAATTTAACACTCATTCTAACCGAGTTTTTGGGTATATTTTAATATATGCTTAGAAGCATATTTAGTTCTATATTTTAGCCCATTTAAGAAATTTGAACATCAGCCTTAGGGTTTAATTTTTCCTTACTAGGGTTTCTGACATTCCCCTTATAGGATTTGATTTTGGATTGAATTGTGATTTGTCCTCTTCCTTGTGCATCTGTTATTCTATTTTCATCCCATCATTAATTCCATTCACATCACTTCTAAGTAAAATTTCTTTCATATTCATCAAATTTTCATGTACCAATGCTTCAATATCTATTATCATAGAATATTCATGTGTTATGTTTTGAAATTTGGCACACGTTCTTGGTGATTTCATGTTTCTATCTTATGCCATCTAAGAAAGGTCAACTAAAGATATTGGAGGAAATGCAACATTAAGTGGTTTACGAGTTGAGTTGGTTTAAATTTATTTGGTTCAATCTCGTGCTTATTTACAAAAGAAAATGGTGGTGGTTAATGATATACACACAATGTCTACCTTCATGCTATTATGAATAATTCAAATGGTCAATGTAATTGGGATGTTAATGATGCAAATGTTAGTGTTCGTAATGTGTTTAATGCAAATCTTGTAAATGACATTACTTGTGATGATAATGCTTGTAACACTACAAGTGATAAATTTATTTCAAACGTCACTGAATGGGTTTAAAGAATATTGTAGACTACATCCTAAGGAAATTGATACAATGATCTATGTGACTAGGAAGGAATGATATAAGATAGCTAAGAAATTCATACCCAAGGAACTAAAAAATGAAGCTTCAAATGCTTCAAATCTACTTTTTAGAGGCTCACATTGTACATTAGGTGACAAGACTAACACTATTATTGATTTTTCTCATGTTTATACCTATTGTTTCTCAAGTGTTGCCTACACCTAGTATATCTACTACGGTGGCACCACATTCCATGCCTTGGATTAATATGAGCATTCATATACATCATACAAGTTCTTTTGTGTCTCGGAGGCCTACTACAGATACTATATCTTTAGTGCAATGTTTTCTCCAAAACAATAGAGCTTCTTATTAATATGCATGTCGTTACAAATCCAACTCAATATGCATTTGCACAACTTCTAGATATCCAAGCAAGGTTCTTACAATTGGAACAAGAATCATAAAATATTAGCAATGTGATTAACACTCGTGAGATAATGCACAACCCTTTGGCTCTCTAGGTACTTGATTACTCTTTGCCTACATTTTTGTTGCACCCAAGTTCACATTATTCAATGGCAAGGGTGACCTTTCACAATACATCAAGGCCTTTTATGCCTAATGCCTAGATTATCTAAATACAATAGGTTGCTAACCAAGCTCTTTCCAAGAAGCTCAAATATTTTGCCTCAAATTAGCCTTACAACTTACCAATGGGGTCCATACAAACTTTCAATCCTTTGGCTATTAGTTCTTTCACTCATTTTTCCATCAACATTAGCCAAAAGTTCTCATTTGTTCAAATTGCACAACTCAAACAAGGACCAAATGAGTCTACTAGTGACTATGTGCTTAACGTCAAGACTATGTATGCTATACAAAATGTCACATCACATACAATAGTGAATTACAAATATAAATTCACTCAAAGTTTGCTTCAACTATAAGAGACAATCATGTTTCAAACATACCAATCTTTTCATGATCTTTGCCACATGGTTAAGCAATATGTGGCCTAGCTCCCAACAATTAACATGCTCAAATACAAAATTGATATTCCTACATTTAGGGGAGCTAAATTTTGAACACAACAATCAAGGCTAAGGTTATTGATGCAACTACTTCTCAAATTAAGGAAATTTTATTTTGTTAATAGAGTATCACAACCAAGTTACATGCTTTTCCTTTCTACTCTCGAGTGAAGATAATTTATATGCTTATCTAAATTTCCTCACCAACTACTAAAAAAGTTGTTTGAATGTCTTCACAATGTGATATTGATACATCCAGACCACAATCAAATAACTTTATTGTGAATGCATATTGTGAATACCATTGATCTTTTTGTCATATAACAAAGAAATGCTTTAGCTTGAGACATAAGGTTCACATATAAATCGAAAAAACATTTTGAAAAGAAAGTTAGAACATATCATTGAATGAATCAATCGCACAATTGAATCATGGTATAAAATGTTCACTGATCCTCTTCCAAACCAAGCCATGCAAGAAACAATGAAGAATGAAGTTTACATGACATATCACGCTCAACCCTCATTGACTTCGTATGCTCTAAAGGTGTCAAATGATCATCTAATACAGATTCATAGGTGTCTTAACAATTGTGCAAGAACAACAATCTACCGCTACATTCTACAACCATGAGATCCTAGAGGATCATTTTATTGATGAACCACTATTCGTACATGCATTTAGATATTTACATTTGGAAAAGGCATCATGTTGGACAATGGTTTAAGCAAAAATGTTTACATGGAGATATTGCTTACTAGGGTTAGGTACACATACATATTAACTTGGTACAATGGTTATGGTTAAATTCCTTGATGGTTAGCCTCAAGCTCCTCTTGGAGGTGTTACATTATCACTCATTGCAGGATCTAAAGATGATACTCGCATGGTTCCTTGTATTACCAAAAAATGGGACATATGAAATGTTACTTGGAATCCCTTGGCTAAATAAGATGAGAGTTATCTAATGCATGCTACAATAATACTTTGAGTATGTACATGCTATCGAGGTTTTCACCATTCAAAGTGATCCTTTTCAATTTCCTATACAGATCGAATCTAAAGTATTACCCAACTTGCTTCTAAAACAACATAATTTTACAACCTCAAACAACAATTTGAGTTCAACCTAGAGCACCTTCTCATGCACGCCCTAATCTACTCTTGCAACTTCTTATGATTGTTCAAAACAAAGCACCTAAGAAAATTCTAATCATACAACATAATCAACAACCTAGAGCACCTTCTCATGCACGCCCTAATCTACTCTTGTAACCTCTTATGATTGTTCAAAACAAAGCACCTAAGAAAATTCTAATCATACAACATAATCAACTTGTTACCTTACATTTGGTTCCAAAGATTGTTAAGGCTATTCAACATACACATGATCATATTTCTATTGTAGACGATTCAGGTTATTCTAGGGCTTGTGAATAACTTTTGGATATTGATAATGACATACCTACCTACTTTCGTCAACAATATAGGATATTAATACATTTTGAAATAAGACCATTATATGATTATATTGATGGGTCTATCAGCTAGCATTATCATCCCAACTGTCATGTTAGTTTGACTACACAATTTATCGTAAGTTGTTTGTCATGAGTTGGATTCAAAATAAAAAAATTTCCTCAAGGATGCATTATTTCTTGGAATGCTAGACATTTTCAATATGTAAAGTACCAGGATATTCCTCATTTACATTGAATATTGAAGAAATATATGACAGAGATACTGAACTAGAAAAATGCTTGGTTTTAGTGAAGCTTACTGCGCTTTGAAAGATTGAAAGCGTTATGAATATGATTACAGAAACTACTTGATAATAACAACACATAATGATGAAGGAAACCTTCGATCTTGGAGAAAATTGAATTTACGATGAAATCAATGGATAAATGAAATTATCAAAAAAAATTCCTTCCTTTATCTTCTCCTTAAAGAGTTTGTGGACCTCTGGTCCCTTTTATTAGGTGAACTTGATATCGAGTTGGGAAATACCTATTCAAAACTAGACAAGCTAGGATCATATTTACATAATTGGTACCATTCATCTCCATCATGACAGTTGTTTAAACTCACCAAAGCCTTGCCATACTAGAGGATGAAGAATTGCAAAACATTAAGGGACATACAAGTAGATTTTCACTCACTAAGAGGAATTATTGATCTCAAAGATAACATTTCAAATCAAGTATTGGAGCCTCTTGCATGAAGCCCTTCACCATGATGAAGATTCAAGAAAAGCAGATATGTTCCTTCACATCAAGGTATGCGAATTTTCTTATGCACCTGAGGACAAGAATAAAATATTTTGGGGCACGCCTATGGGGCATCTAAAGCGTATTATAGGTTTATCTTTGTAAATTCTTCCATTTCTCATATTAAGCCACTAACATTGTTTGTACATATCTTATTCTTATTCTAGCTTACATATTTGAGAACCTATATAGATATTGTACATTGTTATATATGAGTATTACATTGGTATCATTGTGTGCTTATAAAATCTTGAAAAACTACTTAACCATCAGAAATATATGAGTGCAAGATTCTAGAAGTTATGTGCTTGAAATGTTCCCATCCCATCATCATTATTGAAACATATGACTCTAATTAGAAAAGGAAATCATCTGAAGCATGATGGCATAATCAACCATGCACGAACATGGAGGTCTAAGTTTGAAGAGGAACAAAGTAGGCATTTTAAAGATGACACCATTATGTGATTGCTTAGCGTGATCCTAACACATAGATAGTAGATAATGGGTACAGGTGCGAAGGATTTCCATCAAAGAATCCATGTTATCATAAAGCAGATTACCCATGCATCAAAATACTGATTTACAAAGTTCACTCTTTTCCAATATATATACAAATGTGATGACACTTTGACATGTTTTTTCTAGAAGTGTCCAATGGTATTTCTTTGAAGCTATCCAATTACAACATGCATTTGTGCCCAACATTAATATGGTATGCTACAACAAAATACATAGCTAATGAGACAGTAAAATACATCAAATTAGAAATCCCACCCTAGCTTGCTCTCTAGCTTCTATTTGCAACGTTCCTACACTTCCAGATATCCAAGTCTTAAAAAAGTCTCTAAATGGATAAGCCCAACTGGGGTATTTGGTAATAGATGTGTATTCTAGGTGGCATTTTTATGTCCTTGAGATGTCGTTATCCCCAATTAGAGCCAATTGTTGGATACCCAAAAGGATGTCATGTTCAGCACAAAATTGTCAAAAATTTCAGGTACTTTAGAAGGTTCCCTAAAAAGCTATTCCAGGTTGTTTTTCCACACTATTCTGAGAGGTCGTTTGTTTTTCATCCACTATCCATTCACTTGTTTGTCAAACTGGTCCTAATGTGTGTCATTCTTGCACATGCCTATCACCTTAGTTGTTTTTCTACCATGAGATCCCTAAACATCATTTTGAATTTGGCAACAAAAAAATTATAACGCTTGCACATAACGATTTTAATTTAATTATTTAAATTTAATACAATCAAGCCAATGCATCTTCACATATCTCACTTATGCGAAAAGTGTTTTTGGTCTTCTACATAAAAGAATAGTTAGTCTCTTCCTAGGGATGTTCCCCTAGACTAAATGTTTGTTTGTTAGAAACAAACATTAATCTAATGCATCAAACTGATGGTCAAATGGCTACAGGTGAAGTGGGGTTTTACTCCCACTTCTCAACAGTTGGAGTCGCTCAGACAAATTACAATAACAACCTTCTGCAAAACATATTGTTGAGATATTTCTTGTGAGATCTGTCTCTACCTCCAGGAAGCTTCTTTTCTCAAATGTATAATTTGGAATTTGACAAATCTATTTACCCCGTCTCTCGTTCTTAGCATTTAATTTCCTATAGTACTCCCAAAAATGAAGGTAATCCTCTCTATGGAGGAAAATAATTAATACTTAGATTTCACTGTCTGAGTGCATTTCTTCTTTCATTTCAAACTTCCCAAAAGAAAGCTGGAATCATACTCTTGTTGTAGTTGATCCATTTCCTTAGTTCTGTGAACTAGAACACATCTACATAAAGGTGGGAAAATTAAAGACATCTCATCTTGTTTTGCATTATCCCCTTTAACTCATCCATGTTCCGTAACTTTCTAAAGATTTCCTTCGCATCGTCAATCCTCTATTGAGATCTTTCTCTGATTTATTCATCTCTCACGTGCCTCATAGAAAAATCAATTTGCAAAGACAATGCTAAACATTAACAAAAAATCTTCCTTGAGTGGGTTGAATTCCTAGGGCCCTACACAAAGTTTGTGAGTACTAGATTGTAATTACGTGGAGCTCAACATTGAATATTGATCCCATCTATGCATGCAATGTGTAAAAAATTTTCTGGTGAAAACGCCCCAATCTTCGACCATGGTGGTAAAACTAAATGATCTCTGCATACAAAGTGTCAACAATATATTTCTTTGAGGATTGCTTCAATTTTTCATCACTTGTTCAACATTCTGTTAGTAAGAATGATGACCTACACTCTCCAAAATAAGATAAAAAAACTAAATATATCTATTGCCAGACTACATGAGCTCTATGGCATGTTCAATTTCTTCGTGTTGCATGTTATCACTTATCTCCTCATCACTTTTCTTGTGGTGGTGCCCTCTTGAACCATTATTGTATCCACCCCATCTGTAGGCATATGAAATATCCCTTGTGGGATACCACTTAGAAATGGAGCAAATCTACTGACAATCTTGGGACCAGACATGATTCTGATGTTTGCAGAAGGGAAAACTAAGAGGCAGCAAATATGAAACACAAATATTTTTGTAAATCATTCATAATGACAATGTCTAGCCTGAGATCAGAGGGAAAATTTATAGAGTTAGCAATTGCTAACAAGAAAAATATACACTAGGAAATTAATATTCCAAGACTCGTGCACCAATGAAGTAGAATACTTCCAGGAAAATTACAGCGTAGCCCTAAACAGCTGGAAAACTTCTACACCAATCCATTATGATGAGACCCTAATACATAGTGTATAAACACAATTGGAACTATCGTAATAACAAATACTAAAGTCTAAGAAGGAAGATATTCCAACCTTCAGATATGAGAGAGATATTGCAATCTATAAAAGGTCCAAATAAGTGATTGCAAGCTCCAAGTAGCAAGATAAGACTATTTTCAGAAGTTTGAGAATAGTTCAAAACCCCTTTGAAATCCTCTGGAAATGATGTCGAACCCTTGGTCTTTAATTGCAAGCCGTAAGTACCTAAAGAATCTGAAAAGTGGCTTGAGATGATTTTGTTCATAGAAAATAGGATAATGAAAATGATGGTCTAAGTTTTAGTGGATATCAGAAGACCACTAAAAATATTTAGGGGCAATAGGAGATATCAGTCCTATCATGAAATAAAATTCAATGAGGTATGATAGGTCTTTAAATGGTTATGGTCTTTAATTACCGTAATGAATTTAGTCATATGGCTAGGTAATGTGGATAGAAGGTCTCTTAAATTACCGAGGATTCATGGAATCAAGCGAAGGAGTTTTAGTTCATTCTAGCTCATAGATATGCAAACAGTGAAGTTGCACATGAAAGTAATTATCATCATACTGGTCATATTACAAGAATTTAAATTCCCTCTATGGCTCCCTCAAGACCTCCTTTTATAACTATTATTACCTTTTTCCATGGTCAAGGAACTCCATATGAGAGACTATAAAGCGACTTAAGTGACTTGAACGAACCAATACAGTGAATTAAGGTAATATGAGCTTGGCATAAGTTACGATGTTGTAGAAATATCAAGGATGCTCATTAGGTTCACTGATCAGAAGAAGGTTAAAGAGGTCAACGACTAAAGATATAATGAGATCTTCGAATATCTTCATCTTATTTTGTAATACGTCCCATATGGTTAGGGATAGTCTCTACTAGAGTCTTTAGCTTATAGGAATTCATCAAGGCAAAATAAGACATATAGTTAGTGGGATCTTGAATGGCTCTCAGTAAAGATGATTTACAAGGTATGATGACTTGATATGATCTTTCACAGTCTTGAGTGATTCTTGACTACAAGGTGAGTTATCCTGTCAGTTTGTTTTTCTTGAAATTGAATACCAGGAAAGGAATTTTTGTTTGTCCATATGCACCCTACAGTCATATTTTGAATGATCAATTATCGTGTGATCCGATGTTACTGAGATGCAAATATGGGCACATGTAGTCATCTTAGTGAGATGCATCATAGGTGTGTGAAGGTATTGAAGAGTAAAATATGCTTTGTTGGTGAAGTAGGATCATGTGTAGTGAAACCTGACTCAGGTTTGCGATAAGCATTTTATGTGGAAAGGGGTACTATGAAAATGATGTTGAGTCCCTACCAAGGTATTTGGAGATTTTTATGAGGTACCCATCTGTGTCTGATGTGCATCAAGAAGGTCCTGACCGAGTTTACGCAAGTCTAGTTTGACTGTTTTAGAAAACCCTGGATAAACTAGATTAAGACTATTTCTTAAGATATACGCATAGGTATGCAAACCTTCCCACATGAAATAAATTGGTTTGAGAGTACAGACTCAATATTTGTGTTCATGGATATGAAGATAAACCTCAATGTGTATTTAAAGTCCCAAGCCTCCAGTAAACAGTCAACTGGGAATATCAAATCTATATAGTCCACCTCTTGTGTTGAATGTGAACCTACTGAATAACCAGGACTAACTGAGTCAACTCCATCCCTCTACTAACTGAGCACATGGGTGAAGTGTCTCACTGGGCATAGAAGCAATAAAATACATAGGAGTTCTATCCCGACTCAGAACATGATGAACCTGTAAGCTCCAATTTGTCATAAGGACAAACCATACATCCCTATATAAATTTGATGATATCCTCCCTTAACCCATGTCATATGAATCATCTCCCATATGAACCTTTAGGTCTCATCAAAGCTCATGTGTCCAATCACATGTAAAGAACAATGCATATATCGCAGTATCTCCATCTTCAACCATGAATCACACACAAGGTAAAATATTCCCTTATAGAAGATCATATTATCCTCCAATCTCTACGCTGTCATCCTATATATGACCATCCAGAACCTCACAAGTGTGTTCGGTTCTTGGATTACTCAACTAGAAAATGAGATCTCCAGTCTACTGAAACCTCTGATAACTAGCATAATTATAGACTTAGAGTGACCTGAACCTGTAACCCCAATCTCTGTGACTGTCTCATGTGCAACACTACTGGTCACACCCACATCCATCATATTCCACATCGATCTGCAATAATAAAACCCCTCATAATGTCAGAAGTTCCTCTCCATCCCCTCAGCTACAACCACCCTAGGTGCTCCTGTAGATAATCCCCTCAAAATCACATTCCTGTCCTTGGACTTAAACTTCAGCTCCATCATCTGAAAGTTAGTCCGAAAGTCACCAAGAGAGTGAAGCCACTGCACTCCCAACACTATGTTGGTCACTCCCATACCAACAATGTGGGGTAAATTTGATAACATGCATCAGAATACTTAAGTCCTAGGAAAATAGATTGATTCAAGGCAAAAAAATCATGTTTCTAGGGTCCCCTCGGATTTTTTCTAACTCTCCTGTCCAAGAAGAAAGGAGCAAGTTCTAAAAAAGGGTGAAAAAGTTGCAAAAAAAAAGCTTGGGGCAGAAAAAATCATGAAAATTGGCTAAGTCCTAGTCCAGGCGGCCCTTGGGATAGTTGGGACGTCGGGGCGCGAATCAGCCGAAAAGCCTCCAGGCGGTCTGCACAGCACTGGGACAGTTGGGACATCGGGACGCGCGGGACGCGGAAAGCCGATTAGGCCGAAGGGGAAAAAATCGACTAACTGCTGTGCGGAACAGGCTGGGACATCTGGGCCGTGAGGACGCGAAGGACGCAAACCACCCGGATCGGCCGAAACAGAGGAACTTTCGCAAGAATCAGTCTCCGGGACAGTCGGGCCAGAAGTACGCAGCGGACGCGGAAAGCCGAAGGAGCCGAGAGCCAATCAAATCACGCCACGTGTCTTCACCTCAAAGAGGGACAGGGAAGCCCGAATCGGGCGGATCGGAGGAATTTTTCCCAGACAGTTTGGGACAACCGGGCCAAAGGGACACGAGGGACGCGAAAAGCCGGTAGGCCCGCGGACGAATCAGGAAATGCCACGTGTCACAAGGGAAAATGTCCAAAATTTCAAAGGGCAAGGTTTGAAGCGTTGGCCCGAGCCAATAAAAAGAGGACACGTGTCCTAAGGAGAAGGGGAGTGCGGAGCTCGGGGAGGAATTAGAGAATTTGGCAAAAGTTTTGGCCAAAAAACTAAAAGGTAAAGGATGACCCCGCGCCCCTGTCCTCCAACCAGATCATGCCACGTGTCCCAAGTGGCGGGGACGCGGGGAAAAAATGGGAAATTTTCCAAAATTACAAAAAGTCAAAACTTTCAAGGAAAACCCGTGGGTAAGGGAAGGAGAGAGAATTGCTCATCCAATCAGCACCCGACACGTGTCGTCCAGGTGGCGGAGCGCGGGAAAAATTTTCAAAACCCATTTTTGCCTGTTTTGTGCCCTAAATCTTCAGATCGCCATATCTTTCGATCCAGAGCTCAGATTTGCACGTTCTTTATATCATTGGAAAGCTTATAAAATTCTCTACATGATTCCAGGGTCAATCTTGAATTTTGGTTCATTCTAGAGAGAGAAAGTTAAGAAACGGCTCTGACGCGTGTTCATGGCCAGAAGTGACATTTCAGCGACCAAATTTAATACAGAATGGGTCGCATTCTCCTCCAATTTGGTCAAAAATGGCAGGGTATGGGTTTGTAAGGTCCTCCATGCTGATTTTAATGCATTTACAGTCAATGAGGAATGGGCTCCCATGTTTTGTACGTTTTCTCTCTCCTGGGCTCGACCCATGCAATGTAAAAGCTAGATTTGGCTCATTTCAAAGGGGGAACACTTTTTGGCATAGCAATCTTCTTCTTTCACCTCCAGCAAGTGATTGTTGCAAGAATCAGACCTCTTCAAAGACTGTAATAGTTTTCTACGTCTCTGAGGTTGTAATGCAGTGGTTTTGACATTGGAAATGATAATGCAAGCTTTGTGAATGGGTTTCAGTCCTTTGTTTGTATTATTTGCTTCATTTCAGATCCTAAATTATATCTTATCAGCCTGTGTATGTTTTATGTTGCAATCTTTGGTTTGTGTCTATTTGCATGACAAAAATATTCACCACTCCTTTTGGTGCATCACCATCTTTAGTTAGTTTCAATTTTTGCACTTCTATCCCTGTCTCCTTGCAATTTAGAGTAGGATTAGGATCTGAACCTCTGTAGTTGTGCAAATATAGATCTAAATCAGAGGAGTTTGAGGAACCAGCCTCTAATCTGGAGATTCCTCTCTCATTTTCACAAGTCCCACACTTGGAGAGAGGTTTCCATGTTGTGCAATCACACTGGATGCCTGAAACATCAACCTAGAAGCCTGATGTGCGTCCAGGGGTGTTGTGATCCTGCAACAACAGTTTTGGCATGCCCGGTGGGACACTAGAGGTCTCATTTTTATTGCAGCAAAGTTGATGTGCATCTGCTGTAATTTTCTTGCTTGAAAGAGCTATTATTTGCATATCTGGTGACTCCAAGGGGAAGAATCAACTGGTTTCAGTAGTGCAGGCCTGAAAACTCATGAGAAGAATCACCACAAGGTCAAGAGTTGGAGAAGAAGAAGTGTTGTTGGAATACCTGTAATTATCTCCAAGAAGAAGGAAAAGAGGAAGAAGGATTCAAAGGTCTCCATCTCCACCAAACAGAACTCTCTCAACTCCTCCACCTGGTAGGCCTTTCATTCAGTCAACAAGGGTTTTAAGACCAATTAGAATGGCACAAAACAACCCCTATGTCAACTTCACAGGCAGCAGCCCACTTGCCCTCAATGCACAACATCCAATTCCTATTGCAGCCTTGAAGAACATTCCCTACTTCACTGGAGAAAATCAGACTACTCCAGGTGATCATGTTAAAGATATTGCTAACCTTTGTGTAATCCATGAAATCAATGAGATGCAAGTGGCTATCAAGTTACTGGCATCTTCATTCAAGGGTAAAGCATTGCAATGGTTTAGGATCCTTGGAGCTGGTTCTATCACAAATTGGAATCAGCTGTGTATAGCACTTCATGAGCAATTTGGAGAAAAGGGAGACAACTTGTCTCTTTTGGAGCAGCTGACAACCATCAAGAGAGCTCCCAATGAGCAGCTGACCGATTTCAACTTCAGATTTCAAAAGACTTGGGAGAGAATTCCAGTGGCAGTCAGGCCAATAGCAGAAGGTGCTTTTCTCTACTATCTCAAAGCTTTAAATTCTGATATTTCTATGTTGATTCAGTCCATGGGAGGCATAACTATCCCTATGGCTTATAGCATTGCCATTAGGGCTGAAAATTGTTTAATCCAAGCTGGCAAACTTGCCCCTAGACCTCCCATGCCATTGTTTCCAAGTTTAGAGAGTCCAAACACCAATCAAGCACCTAATTTGGCTCCTTCTCCCACTCCTAGAAATCAGAGTTCAAATGAAGCTTCCACTTCATCTCCAAGTGCCCCAAATGAGCTTCAAGAAGTCATGAAGCAATTGCAAAACCTAGGCAATGAGCTGGTTACTCTCAAAAGGCAGCAGGCCCAAGGTTTTAGACCTTCTTATCAACCCCAAGCTCAGCCTAATAGGTAGCCATACCAACCACAAAGGCCACCTAATCCAGTTGCAAATATGAATCAAACAAGGCCTCCTGCCAATAGACCATTTCAGCCCTATAATCCAAATGCCATATCTTGCCTCTAAGGCATTGGTGCCAACACAAAACAACATTGCTCAGGAGTATGACTGGTGTTTTCCATGCAATGAGCCTCATAACCAATCCATGTGCTTCAATGGTGCTTTGAATCAAGCATTAATGGTGACAACTACTGGTGTGGAGGGTGAGGGCAGTCAAGGAAACAGCCAACAACAAGAAACATTCCAACAGCAATCAGCCCCAAATGACACCACATTGGTAAATTGGCAAGCAGAGGATTTTTGTGGCATGAACCAGGTAGTTTCTCAAGGTGTTGCAGCCAACACAAGGTCAAAAAGGAGGAATTTGGGTGAAGAACAGCCATTAGCCCCAACCAATCCACAACCTTCCATGGCTCCACAAATGATTGGCAAGAAAAATCCAATTTCAAATGCACAAGGGCAGCCAAGAACAGCCCCTAGGCCAACTCAAATACCAGTTGTTGCTGCCCACATGCAAGGAGTGAATGTGCAAACAAAGGGACAGCAAAGAGATCCTTCATCACCATTCAGTATCATTGATCAGATGAAGAAGACAAATGTTAATATATCAATGTGGGAATCCCTATCTATCCCAGGCCAAAGAGATCTGCTACAAGCTGCCATGAAGGACTGGCCAACTTCGAATCAGCAAGTTCAGATGCAAGACAAAGTGCTTACAAATGCTGCCCAGCCTGAGGGAAATCATGGAGGACAGCAAGGTAAAATGTTGAAGCCCCCTCCTTTCTATGTTTCATTGATCATTGGAAATCAGCTAGTGCACAATTGCATGATAGACTCCGGGGCAAGTAGCTCAGTAATGCCTAAACAAATAGCTCATCAGCTAGGGCTCCAGTATGAAACCATATCCAAAGGGGTAGTGCAGCTGGATGGGACAGCAGTAACAACAGTTGGGGTGATTAGAAATTTGAGTCTTACCTTGCATGCATGTCCAAATGTTGTTGTTTTACAAGATGTATCAGTCATAGACCTTCCACCACTCTTTGCCCTATGCTTGTCAAGGGACTTCACAGCCAAGATTGGGGGATATTTGTCTGCTGATTGGTCACACATGCTGTTCAGAACGAGGTATGGAACCAAGGCTACAATCAGGTCTGAACCTATTGCAAACTTTCACATTGAGCCTTACACTCCAAGTCAGATTAATGCCAATTGCTCAGCATTTGATCAAGAAGATCACCCAAGCACTGATGAAGCTGACACCAAGGTTGGAAGCATCCCAGATCTAACTCTTGATGAATGGGAAAACAAGGTACATGCATTTGATCCTTATCAAGAAGTGGAAGAATCTGAGCTAGGGGTCTATTGCATACACGAAGAAAATCAGCCTATTCCTAGCATCACCAAGCCAAACCACAAAGATGACAATGAGGTATGGCAGCTGTTTTTTTATGGATCAAGGAGTAGACAAGGTGCAGGAGGTGGAGCCATGCTTGTTTCACCTCAAGGAGTAAAGTACTATTCAGCTTTTAGATTTCAGTTTGCATGCTCCAATAACACTGCTGAATATGAAGCCTTGGTGCAAGGGATGCATTGGGCAATCAAGAAGAAAATAAAGAACTTGCAAGTCTTTGGGGACAGTGAATTGATTGTAAATCAGGTCAAGGGACAACATGCTGCCAAGAATGATCTACTCAGGTGCTACAAGAACAGGGTGTGGGACCTCATGGAAGATTTTGAGGGTTTTGGCATCAAATCCATTCCTAGGAAAGAGAATCAAGCTGCTGACAGGCTTGCAGCAGTAGGGGCAGCCTTTGACATTGTGGAAAGCATTCAACAAGACAAGGTACAGCCAAACATCCACGTGATTGTGAGGCCTTCAGTGCCAGATAACAATGTCAGTTGGCAAGTGTTTGAGAATGACCAGCAAATCATCCATTTCTTACAAGAAGAAGCTGAGTTCTCAGCCAAGAATCAAGAAAGATTGGAACAGCAGTATGGTGACCAAGTGGTACAGCTGAGAACTAACAAGCTGCCCAAGGGACTTATCACTTTGGAGTCCATTTTTAACCCTAATGATCAGTTTAGAAAGGAGAAAGCAAACATTCAGGTCAAGAGAGAGGATTCAGTATCCATCTTGGTAGAAGAGAACAAACCATTGCAAATTGGAAGGATGACAACTGAACAAGAAAGGTATGAGTTCATACAACTGTGTCAAGAGTTCCCTGACGTGTTTGCTTGGAGCTATGAAGACTTGAAAGGTTTCAATCCCAACTTAGCTCAGCATACCATCGAATTGGATCCAAATACTAAGCCTGTCAGGCAGAAACAAAGACCAGTCAATCCACACATGGAGCCTCTCATGAGGAAAGAATTGGACAAGCTGATTGAGTCAAGGATCATATTCCCAATCAAGCATTCTAGTTGGGTTGCCAACTTAGCTCTAGTCAGAAAGAAGAGTGGAGAGATCAGGTTGTGTGTTGACTTCAGAGACTTGAATAGAGCCTCTCTCAAGGACCATTACCCACTCCCTTCCATGGAGCAAATATTGCAAGTTGTGGCTGGCTCCGAGAGGTTTTCACTACTTGATGGCTACTCAGGCTACAATCAGATTATGGTGAAGGAAGAGGACCAGTTCAAGACAGCCTTCACAACAAAATGGGGAACTTTTGCATACAGGAAAATGCCATTTGGGCTGTCCAACGCTGGTGCTACCTTCCAAAGGGCAATGGACATGGCATTCAAAGGTTTGATTAACAATGTGGTGCTGATTTACCTTGATGATATCACTGTTTTTTCCAAAAATGCAGCAGACCACCTCTCTCATTTGAGACAAGTCTTCATGAGGTGCAGGAGATTTGGAGTGTCTTTGAATCCTAAGAAGTGCATCTTTCTTGCACATGAAGGAAAGCTCCTTGGCCATATTGTCTCCAAAGAAGGATTAGCAATTGATCCAGAGAGGGTTGAAGCCATAAGAGCACTACCATTGCCAAGCCACAAGAAAGCCCTTCAGAGTTTCTTGGGAAGGATAAAATTTGTTCGGAGGTTTGTCCCAGATTTTGCAGCCCTTGTCAAGCCCATCACCAAAATGTTAAAGAAGAGCATGGCTTTCAAGTGGACAGCAGAAGGTAAGGAGAGTTTTGAAGCAATCAAAGAAGCTATCTCTCAAGCACCAACTCTCATCAACCCGACTTCTCCAAGGATTTCATCCTCTATGCATTTGGAGGTAATGACACTATTTCTACCATTTTGGTACAGCAGAACAAGGATAATGATGAGCAGCCAATTGCCTTCTTCAGCCGGAGCCTAGATGACTATGAGGTGAGATACTCTTTTATTGAGAAGCATGTACTTGTAGTAATCAGAAGCTTGAAGAAATTCAAGCATTTAATCTCAAACAACAAGGTCCAGTTGCTGGTCTCACATGCTGGGGTTAAGGACTTCCTCCTCAACAAGGATTTGAATGAGAAAAGGGCAGGTTGGATCACCCATGTCATGGAGTATGACATTGAGATCAAGATCACCAAGCTGGTAAGAGGGAAAGGATTGTGTGAGCAGCTGGTTTTGGGGAAGCAAGAAGAAGTATGTAATGAAGAAGAGGTTGTTTTGACAGTCCAGGATAGCTAGAATTCCAGTGGAAATCAAGAAGAAGACAATGCTGCCCCCACTCCTTGCTGGACCCAAGGTATTATACACTTCCTAGGCACAGGCCTATGCCCTCTGAAGATGAACAAGACCCAAAGGAGACACTTCAGATTGCAGGCTGTCCCGTATGCCATTGTTGATGGAGTTTTGTTCAAGAAAGATGTGCATGGAGTGCTACTGAGATGCATTAGCACAAATCAGATTCAAAGGGTGTTGGAAGAGTTCCATGGTGGACCAGCTGGTGGTCATTTTGCACCAAGAGTGACAGCTCTAAAAATCATGAAGGCTGGTTATTATTGGCCTAAAATCTTCAGTGATTGCTATGCATGGATCAAGAGGTGTAAGAATTGTGCATTCTTCACAGGAAAAGAGAGACTTGCTACCCTTCCATTACATCCAATCTCAGTTGACCAGCCATTCATGCAATGGGGTTTGGACTTCATTGGAGTCATTAATCCCAATTCAAGCCAAGGGCACAAATGGATTTTGACAGCCACGGACTACTTCACCAAATGGACAGAAGCGGTAGCACTCAAAGAGGCAACTAAGTCTAGCATCTTAGACTTTTATGAGGGGATAACAACCAGATTTGGTGTACTTGCTACAATAATCTCTGATAATGCATTGGCATTCATTGGATCTAAGGTGACTGAGTGGGCTGTCAAGAATGGTATCTACCTAAACACTTCATCAAACTATTACCCTCAAGGTAATGGCCAGGCCGAGTCTACAAACAAGAACTTGTTGAGGATCATTCGGAGGACTCTTGACGAGAATCAGAGGTCTTGGCATACCAAACTGAAATCAGCCTTATGGGCTGATAGGATAACTCCCAAGAGATCCACAGGTAACTCTCCATTCAGGTTTTTCTATGGAAGAGAGGTAATCTTGTCCATGTCACTTGAGTTGCCAATATTGGAACTCATGAAGCAGCTGGAGTTGCTTGAATTTAAGCCCATGGAGGTGAGGTATGCAGAGTTGATGGAGCTGCAGGAGATCAGAAATCAGGCATCCCAAGAAATGGAAAAGGATCAAGCTTTGATAAAAAAGACCTTTGATAGGAAGGCCAAGGATAGATCTTTTCTAGTTGGAGATCTAGTGTTGAAATGGGATGTGGATAGAGCAAAACCGGGAAGGCATTCAAAATTTGATGCCATTTGGAGTGGCCCATACATGGTCACGAAGTGCAAGAACAACAATGCTTTCCAATTGGCCTCATTGGATGGTGAAGAACTGTAGATTCCAGTAAATGGAATCTATCTCAAGCATTGCTTCTAGAGGAAAAGTTACCACATTGTAAATATTAGATTAGATTTTCATTCCTCCAAGTGCTTGTGCACATTGTTTTGCTATAGGTTAGTTCTGTCTTCCCTAAGTGCTTTGGCACAACTTGCTGCCCATGGAGATGTTTTGTAGTCCTCGCTCCCATCAGGTGATATTCCATCTTCCTCCTTACACATTCTAAGTCAGTGGAGGTTCTAAACAGAATATCTGATGACTCCATGCCCAATGGACTGCTTCAGGCAACTGGTATCTTCTACCTAGCAGGCAGGTAACCCCGCTGAGTCGCCAAATTGTTATCCAAAATTCACCCCCCAGGGTAAATTTGATAACATGCATCAGAATACTCAAGTCCCAGGAAAATAGATTGATTCAAGGAAAAAAATCATGTTTCTGGGGTCCCCTCGGATTTTTTCTAACTCTCCTGTCCAAGAAGAAAGGAGCAAGTTCTAAAAAAGGGTGAAAAAGTTGCAAAAAACAAGCTTGGGGCAGAAAAAATCATGAAAATTGGTTAAGTCCTAGTCCAGGTGGTCCTTGGGACAGTTGGGATGTCAGGGCGCGAATCGACCGAAAAGCCTCCAGGCGGTCTGCACAGCACTGGGACAGTTGGGACATCGGGACGCGTGGGACGCGGAAAGCCGATTCGGCCGAAGGGGAAAAAATCGACTAACTGCTATGTGGAATAGGCTGGGACATCTGGGCCATGAGGACGCGAAGGACGCGAACCACCCGAAGATCAAAGAGGGACAAGGAAGCCCATTTCAGGCGGTTCGGAAGAACTTGTCCCAGACAGTCTGGGACAGTTGGGACAAAGGGACGTGTGGGACGCAGAGAGCCGAAGGAGTCGAGAGCCAATCAAATCACGCCACGTGTCTTCACCTCAAAGAGGGACAAGGAAGCCCGAATCGGTTGGATCGGAGGAATTTATTCCAGACAGTTCGGGACAACCGGGCCAAAGGGACGCGAGGGACGCAAAAATTCGGCAGGCCCGCGGATGAATCAGGAAACGCCATGTGTCACAAGGGAAAACGTCCAAAATTTCAAAGGGCAAGGTTTGAAGCGTTGGCCCGAGCCAATAAAAAGAGGACACATGTCCTAAGGAGAAGGGGGGTGTGGAGCTCGGGGAGGAATTAGAGAATTTGGCAAAAGTTTTGGCCAAAAAAACTAAAAGGTAAAGGATGACCCCGCGCCCCTGTCCTCCAACCAGATCATGCCACGTGTCCCAAGTGGCGGGGACGCGGGGAAAAAATGGGAAATTTTCCAAAATTACAAAAAGTCAAAAATTTCAAGGAAAACCTGCGGGTAAGGGAAGGAGAGAGAATTGCTCATCCAATCAGCACCCGACACGTGTCATCCAGGTGGCGGAGCGTGGGAAGAAATTTCAAAACCCATTTTTGCCTGTTTTGTGCCCTAAATCTTCAGATCACCATATCTTTTGATCCAGAGCTCGGATTTGCACGTTCTTTATATCATTGGAAAGCTTATAAAATTCTCTACATGATTCCAGGGTCAATCTTGAATTTTGGTTTAGTCTGGAGAGAGAAAGTTAAGAAATGGCTCTGACGCGTGTTCATGGCCAGAAGTGACATTTCAGCGACCAAATTTAATATAGAATGGGTCGCATTCTCCTCCAATTTGGTCAAAAATGGCAGGGTATGGGTTTGTAAGGTCCTCCATGCTGATTTAATGCATTTGTAGTCATGTGGAATGGGCTCCCACATTTTTGTACGTTTTCTCTCTCCTGAGCTCGACCCATGCAATGTAAAAGCCAAATTTGGCTCATTTCCAAAGGGAGAACACTTTTTGGCATAGCAATCTTCTTCTTTCACCTCCAGCAAGTGATTGTCGCAAGAATCAGACCTCTTCAAAGCCTGTAACAGGTTTTCTACCTCTCTGAGGTTGTAATGGAGTGGTTTTTGACATTGGAAATGATAATGCAAGCTTTGTGAATGGGTTTCAGTCCTTTGTTTGTATTATTTGCTTCATTTCAGATCCTAAATTATATCTTATCAGCTTGTGTATGTTTTATGTTGCAATCTTTGGTTTGTGTCTATTTGCATGACAAAAATGTTTCACCACTCCTTTTGGTGCATCACCATCTTTAGTTAGTTTCAATTTTTGCACTTCTATCCCTGTCTCCTTGCAATTTAGAGTAGGATTAGGATCCGAACCTCTGTAGTTGTGCAAATATAGATCTAAATCAGAGGAGTTTGAGGAACCAGCCTCTAATTTGGAGATTCCTCTCTCAGTTTCACAAATCCCATACTTGGAGAGAGGTTTCCATGTTGTGTAATCACACTGGATGCCTGAAACATCAACCTAGAAGCCTGATGTGCGTCCAGGGGTGCTGTGATCGTGCACTAACAGTTACCCATGGTGATGCTCAATTGTAGGAATTTTTGTGTGCATCTCATATACTCCCCATTGGCTACAACAATGTTGAAGCCCTCAAAGTACTTCGTCTATAAACCTTGTCTCTCAACCAATGATGCATCAATAAAGTTGTGGGTAGCCCCACTGTCAATGAGTACCACAACTCGCTGACCTTGAATAACTCCTCTAATCCTAAATTCCTTGTACATTAGAGTACTAGACAATGTGTCTTTAATCTCCTGAGGAAAAGTATCCTCCTCCTGCACTGCATCAGCACTATCAAACACAACTCCATCTCCATCATCCATATCGCGAGTCTCTAACTCCTTACCTCCGTCACCCTCACTCTCATGGAAGACCTCAATGAATTGGGCCTTCCCTCTACCTCTGCAATCATGTCCTAGAACCCAAGGTGTGCAGAAATCAAAACATAGTTTCTTTCACCTCAACTCATCTCTATCCTCTCGGGAAATTTCTAACTTCTTAGCCACCTCCTGCCATGGTGGAGGCTCCCTCTACCGAAGTTCGTCTGATCCAGATGGAGGTTCCCTTTGTTGAACGCGAGGTGGAACCCTCAGCTTTGGAGTGGATAACTCCAAGTATCGAGATCTCCTAATAGCGTCATGCAAAGAAGAAGGCTCAAATGCCTTCACAAACCCAGTGAGAGCATCTGTCAAACCTGCTATGAATAGTGAAATCAACCTCATCTCCGTAACATCAAGTACCATAACTGATAATCTATGAAAATATGTGATATACTGATCCAAGGAACTAGTTTGTCTCAAATGATTCAACTCCCTAAAATATTTGTCAGGGTCCCTCCTATCAAATCTGCTCACTAGCCTCTGTGTGAACTCTGCATAAGTAGTAATGTGTATGTGTCCCTGTGTAATCAATCCATGATGCCACCAATCATGAGCGTCTCCCTCAAGATGTAAGATTGCAAACTTAATTTCATCTTCCTCACACATAGGATTCAAGTCAAAGTATTTCTTCAACTTTTGAACCTAAGAGTGTGCAGTACACTTCTTAGAACCATTGAAGTGTGGAATGGAAATCTGTCCAAATCTCCTTTACAACTCTTGTACCTGTATCTGATGATCTCTCCTAGGCCTATTGCCAATCTTCATTTTGTAATATTCCTGGAATGGAATGGTGTCACGAAATCCATCACTCAAGGTCTAGTATCTTTCCCAACAATACTCCTCATCTAAAATATCCACTGGCTTTCATACATGTGAAACTTCCAGATCCTTCATGAAAGAAGGTTCGTGAATCCCCAAAGGTCTGGTAGAAGAATGGGGAGACCGTTTCCCTGAATGTCCACCCTCACCTCTTTTATCATGTTGTCCCATATTGCTATTTTCTCCTCTCTTCGTATGAGCATCAATCTTTCCCTGTGCTAATCTCTTCGTGAGCTAGCTTAAATAGATATTGGTAGTCTCTTGCTGCTTTACCATGTTGGTGAACAATTGTTTCATCAGATCTACACCCATATCCTCACTGTCTTTGTCTCCCATCTTTCAACCCCAACAGGATGGAGAAACAATTTCTCTAATACCATTGAAATATCCCTTATGGGATGCCACTTAGAAATGCACAAAATACTGACAATTTGCAGGCAAACAAAATTCTGATTTTTGCTGAAAATAAAACTAGGGCAGCGAATAGAAATAAATCTATAACTCACAAAATACTTGCCTGAATCACTTGAAAATTTATAGAGAGCTTGCTAATAATAAAATTAACACTAGGAAATTATTTTTGGAATTTTTCAGATAATAGAATACTGCGAAAAAATTACAGCGTGCCCTAAATAGCTGGAAAACTTCTAAAATTCATATCTTCCTGAATACAAGTGCAAAAACTATGAAACTTTGGAAATAACATTTATAAATGTAGGAGATGATATTCCAACCTTCAGATCTAAATTTGGCCATCACTGGAAACCCTCTCAAATAAAGGCTGCAATATTCCAAAACAAGTCGCCCTAGCTTGGAAGAGGGGTTGGAAACCCCTTGATGAAAAGGCCTCTAGAAGGTGATGCTAAACCCTTTCTCAAATGGCTGCCGTAAATCTGATCTGAAAACCTTTTAATTATCTTCACCAAATGTCTCAAAAACCCTCAAAACCCTATCTTCTGAAACCTCTGAAAATATCTATGTAAATCAGCCCTGAAAACAGCTCCGAAATGACAAGCTAAGGTAGATCTTTCACTATCGAAGAATACCATGCTAGCTAGGGATGGATCTCTCACCACTGAAGCTAGGGTTCCTACGGGATTGCACTCCACAAGCTATAGATTTGCAAACAATGGTTGCACATGAAATAATATAATTAGGTATGCAAGAATAATCCCCTCTATCACTCCCCCAAACCTCCTTTTATAACTTCTCAAGGCAAAAGATTAAACCCTAGTTGCATTTTTCCAATTGGAAGGGCCAATAAAATAAAAGTAACTTAAGTTACTTTTCCCTTTTTAAGTCGCCATAGTCCAAAAGTGAACCCCCCAATACAAAATTATAACATTAGTACCATGTGGCCCCTTCCTCAACAACAAAACATAACAATCTAGTCCCTCCAAGTTGCCCAACTTTTTGTTTATGTCAAAATATAAGAATTATAACAAAATGTGACTAGATGATTCACATATACCCAATAGCCTCCCAAGTCTAAAGCCCCTTGGGTATGACCAAGACTAAGACTCGAATTTGGCCCTTAGGCTCTTTCGCGTAGGAAAGGGGATATTACAACCCTGAGTATCCTGAGAGCAATATCTTGAGTCAAAGCAAGATTTGGAAAGTCTATTTTTAGTGTCTTAAAAATATATAGCAAGATTTCAGCAAAGCTTTTAGTATTTTCCATTTTTGAGGATCTTCGGAGCATTTCTAGGCTTCAGACTATACGATAGTAGTCCAAAGTAACAAAGTCATAGCGGCTTTTTTCAAGTTCATTATGTCATCTTTTCAATGCATCCTATCATTAGCACAATAGTTGTTCATGAAGTAGAATGATACCCAAACCAACTCTCCACTGGTACCCACATCGGGATTTCCAATATGTCCAATCCCTGCCAATCTGATGCCATCATCATGGGACCCATCACTATCTCTTCCATCAACTCCTGGGTACACAAGTCTACTTTCAGTTCCCATGTAGAATCTCCTTCATTTACTATGTCCTATAACCTGTATACGCTTCTACATAGTTAACCCTCACACATAAAGAAGATTAGTTTTGAAAGAAGTACACGAGTTTTGCATGTATGATAATGTTTCCTGTAGGGGATAAGTTGCAGGTTTGCAAGTAAATGAGTCATGCGATCAATCTCCTATAGAGTTTGCCATTTTTATACATTTTCATTTGCATGAGGATGTCGAGGCTACTGACATCTCCCCTATAGAGTTTTTCATTTCGCATACATTCTCGGACTAGCAAATGTATTCGGTGATACATGCTCTCACTGTGCCTAGAATTGTCAATTTGTATACATATTCATAAGAGTTATTTTACCATGTCTACAATTAGAAGTTTTGTTTTTGCACATACAAGCTTCGAGTTGTTATAATCTATAACCGTACAGTTCATGTATTTCTACAGTTTTAGGATATTTTATGATGAACCTATTGCCATATGAATCTCTCTTAAATGCTAGCCTGCTAGTGTGTTGTCCAAGCTCAAATTTCCAGTCACGAAATAATTCGGATGCAAACATGTCTTAATATCAATGGCCATGTGATCTCAACAATGAGATCTGAGACAAGGTATATTCTACCCATGAGTTCTATAACAATAGATGAGACAATGGCCATGTGATGTGATTTTGAACAGTGACGTTACATTAGCTAGGTGCAAAGATTACCCCAGAATTTTTCATGTGACTATGTCATAAAAAGGGTAAGTTATGGCTGAGAATGTGTTTGCTCAGGCTCATCATTTGGCACTAAGTTAATTTTTTGATCCCTGTGACAGGAACCTCCAAAATCTTGTGTTAAAAAAGATCTAGCATGCTGACAATAGTGGCCATGTGATCCCAACAATGGACAAGACATGATTTTGATAGCCCAATACATAGTCCTTACAATTTTTGGCAATGAGCAAGCTTACCGTTCAAAAACCTTTTAATTATTCCCATCCATAAGGTCCAACAACTAAAGAAATTAATCATTTGACGCACAACTTGGATATATGCATTTATTCTAACTATGATTTTGGCAAGGCAAGGCAAGCACTCGGAAATGTCTTCAAAACTCGTTCAAGATCAATGTAACCATCTCTAACTTCAGCCCTATAGTCAACGAACCAAAGGGCACTACATGTGTAGCTGGTTTCATGTCTCTGCTTTCTTAGCTAATGACAGCATCTAGAAAGGCCCACTGTACCATTCCTTGTCAGTGCTTAAGATTTTCCCATGCATCATCATAGTTGATGAGCCAAATGGCACTACATGTGTAGGTGGTTTCATGTCTCTGCTTTCTTAGTAATGAGAGCATCAAGTCAGGCCCGCTATACCATTCCTTGTTTTCCAAAGTACCAGTGATTAATATTTTCCCATGCATCATCAGCCACATAGAGGCCTTGATTTTTGGCGAGACACTATTAATACATATTTTCTGCGCATTCCTGGAGTAGTGAGCATCTAACTGCGTGTACTCCTGTGCAATTCCCTTTGGAATTTGTTGCTGGGAATAGTACATCTGTCAGCCCCATAGTTGACGAGCCAAAGGGCACTAAATGTGTAGGTGGTTTCATGTCTCTACTTTGAACCATTCCTTGTTTTCCAGAGTGCCGGTGATTAATATTTTCCTGTGCATCATCAGCCACATAAAGGCCTTGATTTTTGGGGAGGCTTTAGAGGAAAATATTATCTGCTGTGCATTCCTGGAAGTGGTCGGTGTCTGTGTGCACTTCTGTTCAATTCCCTCTGCAATTTGTTACCAAGAAAAGCACATCTTTTTTATTTTGATTTGAATATAACTTGTCTTCGCTGGAGTCGACAGGTCAGTTGTTGAGCTTCTATTCCAGTTCCACTGCATTTCCTAAGTATTTATAAGGGCTTTTGCAGGTGTAGCCCTCTACCATGTAGAGCCACTTGTTTATCCATGCTTCTGCAATGGGGCTAGATAAAACAATTTAACTTACTTTATTTTGTCTGTCCACTCATCATGCAAGAAGAGGCCTGACCTAGTCAACTCGTGATTGTGAAGTGTGTCAATATCTTGAATTTTTCCAAGAAATTGGGGGCGGGCTGGGGGGGGTGGTGGGGGGCCGGGGGGGGGTTGATTTATCCACCACCCCCTTCCACAGGAAATTTCATTGCAATGAATTTTTCCAAGAAATCAGGGGGTTTGAATTTATCCACCACCCCCTTCCACAGGAAATTTCTCTGCAAGCTAATAACTTCATCATGTATTCACTTTAGAACTGGGAGTAATAGCAGCAAATATACTAGGATTGCATGCAGAACTACCTTGACAACTTATATTCTTCCAACACCAGTGAACCACTTGGCTGTCTGATTGCTGATTTTCGATTATTTTTTTTCAATCAGGTCCATCCATGATGCACTTCCCAGGCATCCTTGAAGAAGAGGAAATCCAGGATACGTGGCATGTAGTTGTGCTTGAAATTATGGATATTGATGTTTGGCGGTTGTAAGATTATTCAAGAAAAAGATATGCACTTTGTCTGATTGAATTGCTAAGAAACTGTTTTATACTTCCCTTATGATTGTTGTGGACAATAACAATGTGTCATTAGATAAACCGGAACGTACTGAATCATTTTCCATCCACAGTGCACTTCCCAGGCATCCTTCATGAAGAGGAAATTCAAGATACTTGGCATGTAGTTGTGCTTCCTTGAAATTAAGGATATTGATGTTTGATGGTTGTGAGGATATGCAATTTATCTGATTAAATTGCTAAGAAACTGTTTTTTACTTCCCTTATGATGGTTGTGGATAATAACAACGTGTCATTAGCAAACTAGAACTTACCGAATCATACTCCATGAGGAAGAGTGGCTACACCACAAGTTTGGCTCTCTTGACTCCATTCACAAGCAGTTGAAGCCTTCTTCCATAATGATAATTTAAAATTTCTTTACATTCATTATATTTTTTGGCCTCGTTACTATGTAATAGTTGATGCTAGGGTTTTATTTTTATTTTGATGGCTGGACTAATTACCCACCCAAATCTATCATGGAAATTTTGAGAAAAAACCTACAATTGAAATTTTGAGAAAATCTTCAATAGAAATTTTGAAAAAATTGATCAAAAAAGCATATAGTGCAAATTGGTGTATTTATGGTATCATAAAATCCTTAAAACATTCAATCAACATGTTAAAAATTGAAAACTTAATCTAAAAAATAAGTAGAATTGTAAAAACTGTAAGGAACCCATAAGCATCTAAATGACTGTACTTTCTTCATGAAGTTTTTCCTCAATCTGCTACATTATTTTATTAACTACGAAATACACGTCTTTGGACATGACTAGGTAGATGCATTTGTTATGAAGCCTCTTTCACCAAAATTTTCATATAAAAAATGTTGCATAAAATCCTAATCCCCCATGCTTATGACATTTCCCACCACAATCTCCAACTCATTGATGGCAATTTCCTTTGGGCTTCACGGTCTAGAATCATTTTTGACATCACCACTCTAGCAATAGTTTATGATCATAACGAAATATAATTTCTTACATCGCATAATTTAAAATAGATGAACACAGTTGAATTCTTAACCAAGAAAAATGAAACTAGAATATTTTTGGTGTTACCTGAGGGAAAAATATAGAATATGTTCACTTCCCCAGGGATCATAATTTCATCATCTTCATCTTTGGAAACATATGTGCTTCATGTTCACATCTTGCTGAGTTAGCAGTGCATACAATGGAGGATGGAGGCACAGGAGGATAGAGGTCATTCAGCGACCTCTCATCAGTCACCAACGACGGGGCCACATAGTAGATGTGGTGGCATATATATAGTGTGGGTATATGCTTTTCAGCGTGCTTTAGTTTTGTAATGAGTTTCTTTGCAGTGTTTCTATTGTGTATATTGGAAAATAGTTGTGTAGGATGATAGATAACTGCAGTGATCCTCTGACAGCCATACTTTTTTGGAAGATGATTGGTTAATGAATACGTTCATCAGCAATAGCGATCATGTGCAGCAAGATCCAGACAGCAAGATCCAGGCAGTGAGATAAAACACGATATATTTTTCCTTTTTATGTCTTCCTATTTGGAATTTCACATTGTGGGGGGGAATAATAACCAATGTTCCATTCCCATTGTGTGCCAAAATAGCTAAATTAAAGGGTAGCTTCTAGTGGCAATGGCGGTTTCCTACGTTGTTCGAGATCGAGTGGTAGTGATCGACAACAGTGGCTGTAACTAAGAACATTATGATTCTTAGAGGTGGAAATGTGAAATCTTTCCAGTATGTGTTTTATTATTCAATTTGGTGAGATGTGTTTCCTATGTTATTTCCTGCAGTGTGATATTGATGAGGGCTAAAAATAGTACTTGGCACATCATGATGTGGTTTGTGGTAAACCACTTGAAAACCACCAGTATTGGTTTGTGGTCAGCCAGAGTAAAACCGTCCATCAGGTTTGTGATTGTCCTGTGAAAATCACTTATCATGAAAGTAGGTGCAAGTACAAAGGTAGGTTTTCCCCATGTTCACACTAAGGGGGGGGAATGTTAGGAATTAATTAATTAGTGCTCTCTTATTCATATTTGTAAAGATATTTATAATCACATACATGTATATTGGTGAGTGAGTTATAACAACTCACATATATAGGAAGTTGGTAAGATATGTAGTTGAGTTAGTTTCCTATATTCTAGGGAAACTCCAGCCTATATATTAGGCTATTGTATTGTGTGAAATATATAGAGAAGTAATATAATAATTCTATGCATTGTTTCCTGTGTAAAGCTGATTCAGATTTTTCATCAACTCCATAAAATACCTATCAAGGTCCCTCCTATCAAATCTTCTCACTAGCCTCTGTGTGAACTCTGCATAAGTAGTAATGTGTATGTGTCCTTGTGTAATCAATCCATGATGCCACCAATCATGAGCGCCTCCCTCAAGATGTAAGATTACAAACTTAATTACATCTTCCTCATGCATAGGATTCAAGTTGAAGTATGTCTTCAACTTCTGAACCTAAGATTATGCATTACACTTCTTAGAACTATCGAAGTGTGGAATGGAAATCTGTCCCAATCTCCTTTGCAACTCTGGTGCATGTATCTGAAGATCTCTCCTAGGTCTACTGCCAATCTTCATTTTGCAATATTCCTAGAATGACATGTTGTCATGAAAGCCATCACTCAAGGTTTGGTATCTTTCCTAACAAGACTCCTCATCTAAAATATCCACTAGCTTCCGTACCTGTGAAACTTCTAGATCCTTCATGAAAGAAGGTTCGTGAATCCCTAAAGGCCTGATAGAATAATGGGGAGACCGTTTCCCCGAATGTCCACCCTCACTTATTTTATCATGTTGTCCCACATTGCTATTTTCTCCTCTCTCCGTATGAGCATCAATCCTTCCCTGTGCTAATCTCTCTGTGAGCTGGCTTAAATAGAGATTGGTAGTCTCCTACTGCTTTACCATGTTGGTGAACAATTGTTTCATCAGATCTACACCCATATCCTCACTGTCTTTGTCTCCCATCTTTCAACCCCAACAGGATGGAGAAACAACTGCTATGATACCACTAAAATATCCCTTGTGGGATGCCACTTAGAAATGCACAAAATACTGACAATTTACAGCCAAACAAAATTATGATATTTGCATAAAATAAAACTAGGGCAGCGAATAAAAATAAATCTATAACTCACAAAATACTTTCCTGAATCACTTGAAAATTTATAGAGAGCTTGTTAACAATAAAACTAACACTCGGGAATTATTTTTGAAATTTTTCAGATAATAGAATACTGCGAAAAAATTACAGCGTGCCCTAAATAGCTGGAAAACTTCTAAAATTCATATCTTCCTGAATACAAGTGCAAAAACTATGAAACTTTGGAAATAACATTTAAAATATAGAAGATGATAATCCAACCTTTAGATCTGAAAATGGCCAACTAGAAACCCTCCAAATAAGGGCTGCAATCTCTAAAACAAGTCACCCTTTTTGGTAGATGGTCAAAACCCCTTTGAAATCCTCTAGAAATGATGCCAAACCCTTTCTTTATTTCTTCCGTAAGTCTGATATGAAAACCCACTGATTATCTTCACAAAATATCTCAAAAACCCTCAAAACCCTATCTCTAAAACCTCTGAAAATATCTCTGTAAATCAGCCCCGAAAACAGCTCCAAAAGGACAAGATAGGGTAGATTTTTCACTACCGAAGAATGCCCTACTAGCTAGGGATGGATCTCTCACCACTGAAGCTAGGGTTCCTACGGGATTTCACTCCACAAGCTATAGATTTGCAAACTGTTATGTTTGTGGATCCTGTTTTCATGTTAGAGTTTGGTACACCTTCCATGTGTTACGCTCGGATATTTTTACGGCGGTCGCGCTCACCAGTGAGCGGGTCAAGGGGGTTCGGGGGCAAAGCCCTCAAAGCAAATTTTCATGGGTGGTTTATTAACCCATGGGTAATGGGTAACCGTTATAGGCTATTTTTGGGCCCATGGTTTTTTTCAGTACCCATTGTTTTGTAAAACCACCTCTTCGGGTACCTATTGATGTACTTATAAATAGATGGACATATAATAGGATTGATATGAGTGTGTTTTGTGAAGGTGAATAGTGTGTGTGAATTCAAGTGTGAATTCGGGAGTGTTTGTTGAATGCAGCTCCAAACAAGATCTGATTATTGTAATTTTGAAGACTGTTGGCTTGTAATAAAATCTAAGCAAGTGTTCTTGGTGGATGTAGCCCACATTGGGTGAGCCACGTTAAATATTTTATTCGTGTTGTGCATTTTTTTCATTTCTATAATTCTATTCATACTTATTATTATTGCGATTCTGAGGAATTATTCTGCATTAGATATTATTAATTCCTAACAATTGGTATCAGAGCCTGGTTTGGTTTGCTAAAGTGTTGAATCATAGGGAAAGTTTTTAGCTTGAGTGGGAGCTATGGTAGATGATGGAAGATCCAAGGTTGATAAATTCAACGGGAAAAATTTCAGTCTTTGGAAGATGCAGATGGAAGATTACCTTTATCAGAAGGATCTTTATACTTCATTATCTGAGAAGGTGAACAAACCCTCAAGCATGACAGATGCAGAATGGGATTTGCTGGATAGGAAGGCACTTGGGACAATTTGGTTGTGTCTTGCATCTTTGGTATTATTTAATTTTTTAAAGTAAAAGACTACAAAAGATCTAATGGATGCATTAGGGAAGTTGTATGAAAAACCCTGCCTCTAACAAGATATTTTTAATGAAAAAGTTGTTTAATATGAAGATGTCTGAGAATAGTTCAGTAGCAGATCATTTAAATGATTTCAATACGGTTGTGAATATGCTAGCTTTGGTTACAATAGAATTTGATGAAGAAGTTAGGTCTTTATTAATTCTGTGATCTTTACCTGAAAGTTGGAATAGCCTGGTAATGGAGGTAAGCAACTCAGTTCCGGCTAACTCAAAGTTAAAGTTTGAGGACGTTGTAGGGGTGATTCTAAGCGAGGAAATGCAAAGAAAAAGCTCTATGGAATCTTTTACTTCAGGGAATGCTTTGATAGTGGAAACTAGAGGGAGATAAAAGAATAGAGGAAACTGTGGAAAATTGAAAGATTGGGCAAGGTAAAAATCCAAGAGCAAGATTGTATGTTGGAATTATGGAAAGTCTGGGAACGCAAAGGACTGTTGGGAGCTTCGGGATAAGAAGAAACAACAGGAAGAAAACAAGGAGGAAAATGTGGCATCGGGTAATGTATGCCAGGATGCTTTGATTCTTTCTTTGCATAATATTACTAAATCTTGGGTTTTAGATTCAGGGGCTTCTTTTCATGCTACTCCACATAGGCATTATTTTGTTGATTATGTTCAAGGGGATTTTGGGCATGTTTTTCTTGGTGATGATGAGCCTTGTAGTATAGTTGGAAAAGGTTTTGTTCAGGTTAAGATGCAGAATGAGAATACATGGCTATTGAAGGATGTCAGACATGTGCCTACATTAAGGAGAAAATTGATATCGACAGGGCAATTGGGAAGTGATGGTTGTACTGTGATATTTACAGCTGACTCTTGGAAGGTTACCAAGGGTGCTCGTATGGTGCCAAGAGGTAAGAAGGTTGAAACCTTGTATTTATCCACTGATAGTACTAATGATTGTAATCTTGTGGCTTCAGATGCAGATACAACATTATGGCACTATAGGTTCAGTCATATGAGCCATAAGGGCATGTACATCATAAAAAAGAATTTTCCTGGATATACAGAAACAGGTTTAGATTTTTGTGAGAACTACATATATGGGAAACAGAAGCGAGTAAGGTTTCTCAAGGTTGGACCTATGAAGAAAGAGAGTAAGTTAGAGCTGGTACATTCTGATGTGTGGGGGCCGCTCAGGTATCATCTCTTGGGGGTTCAAGTTATTATGTTACTTTTATTGATGATGCAACAAGGAAAGTTTGGGTTTATTGTATTAGAAACAAATCTGATGTATTTGATACTTTTGTTAAATGGAAAGCCTTGGTAGAGAATGAAACAGGTCTTAAGTTAAAATGTCTCAGGTCAGATAATGGAGGGGAGTATTGCAATAATGAATTTGATGATTATTGTTCTAAGAATGGAATCCGCAGGTAAAATATGGTTCTGGGAACCCCGCGGTAGAATGGGGTGTCAGAAAGGATGAATAGAACAATAATGGGATGTGCTAGGAGCATGAGGATACATGCAAGACTACCTCTTTATTTTTGGGCAGAAGCGGTGAGCACAATTGTGTACTTGTTAAATAGAGGACCCTCAAGTGCCTTGGATGGAGGCATACCTAAGGAGGCTTGGTACGGTAAGAAATTTGATTACTCATTTCTTAGAGTCTTTGGATGTGAGGTGTTTATTCATATTGACAAGGATGATAGGACAAAGCTAGAGGCTAAATCAAAAAAATGCACTTTTATTGGTTATCGTGGTGATGAATTTAGATTTAAATGTTGGAGTATTAAGGACAAGAAAATCATTTGGTCTAGGGATGTGGTCTTTAATGAGAAAGTCATGTATAAGCAACAGTTGCAGGAAAATAGGGAATAATCCAAGAAAGAATATGCAGTGGTAGAGGATCTTTCGGATGGGACAGAGACCCATGAATCAGTTTAGGAACCTACTCAACAAGAACCCCAAACTCCTATAGTGAGGAGGTCTTCTAGGGTAAGAAAAGAACCTAATTTTTTTTCTCCTTATCTTTATTATATATTACTCACTGATAGTGGAGATCCAGAGAGCTTTGATGAAGCAATGCAGGTAGATGTCAGTAAGAAGTGGGAGCAAGCCATGGATGAGGAGCATAAGTCTCTCATGGAGAACTAGACTTGGGATTTGGTGAAGCTAACGGAAGGTAAAAGAGAATTACAGAACAAGTGGGTGTATAGAGTTAAAGACGAAGGAGGAGGAAAGAAAAGATATAAGACCTGGTTGGTGGTCAAGAGGTTTGCACAGAAACAAGGTATAGATTTTGATGAGATTTTTTCTCCTGTAGTAAAAATGACTTCTATCAGAACTGTTCTTGGAATAGTGGTAGCAGAAGACTTGCACTTAGAACAGTTAGATGTAAAGACTACATTTCTCCATGGTGATTTGGAGGAGGAGCTATATATGTAGTAGCTAGAAGGATATGAAGTCAAAGGTAAAGAGGAGATGGTGTGCAAACTGAAGAAGAGCTTGTATGGCCTGAAACAAGCTCCATGTCAATGGTATAAGAAGTTTGATAGCTTCATGATGGAGCAAGGTTATATTAGATGTCATTCTGACCATTGCGTGTATACAAAGAAATTTGAGGATGGAAGTTATATTATCCTGTGTTTGTATGTTGATGACATGTTGGTTGCAGGTAAAAACATGCAGGAAATAAAAGTACTCAAGAAACAACTAAGTGAATCCTTTGATATGAAGGATTTTGGGGTAGCCAGACAAATCCTTGGTATGAGGATAACTCAGGATAGGAAGGAACGGAAGCTAACTTTATCTCAGGAAGAGTACATTAAGAAGGTATTGGATAGGTTTAACATGCAGGATGCTAAACCGGTTGGGACTCCTTTGGCAGGCCATTTTAAGTTATCAAAGGAGCAGTGTCCCAAGACAGAGTAGGAAAGAAACTAGATGTCCAAGGTACCTTACTCATTAGTGGTTGGAAGTTTGATGTATGCTATGGTGTGCACTAGGCCTAATATTGCCCATGCAGTGGGAGCTGTGAGTAGATTTATGAGTGATCCAGGTAAAGAGCATTAACAAGTAGTAAAGTGGATCCTTCCATATTTAAGAGGGACTATGGGGATAATTTTGTGCTACAGTCGATCAGACACCACTTTATGTCGTAATATAGATTCAAACATGGCTAGAGATGTAGATAGCAGGAGGAGCACGACAGGTTATATTTACACTGTAGGTGGGACAACAGTGAGCTGGATTTCATGACTACAGAAGTTGGTGGCTTTGTCAACCACGAAGGCTGAGTATGTTTCTGCCACATAGTCAAGCAAAGAGATGATTTGGTTACAAAAATTTCTTGAGGAGTTGAGGCATAAGCAGGAGGAATGTAAGTTGCATAGTGATAGTCAGAGTGTTATACACCTAGCTAAGAACTCTGCTTTCCACTCCAGGATGAAGCATATACAGTTGAGATATCACTTCATCAGGATAGCTTTGGAGGAAGATAAGTTGAAGCTGGAGAAGATTCATACCAGTCAGAATCCTGTAGACATGATGACCAAGGTGGTCATAAGGGATAAACTAAAGCTATGTTTAGCTTTGGTTGGCCTTCGTGGATGACAGTGAAGGGTTGAGAAGCTTGCTCAGTGGAAATCAGTCTCCAAGTGGGAGATTGTTATGTTTGTGGAGCTTGTTTTCATGTTAGAGTTTGGTACACCTTCCATGTGTTACACTCAGATATTTTTACGGAGGTCCCACTCACCGGTGAGTGGGTCAAGGGGGTTCGGGGGTGAAGCCCTCGAAGCAAATTTTCATGGGTGGTTTATTAACCCATGGGTAATGGGTAACCGTTATGGGCTGTTTTTGGGCCCATGGTTTTTTTGGTACCCATTGTTTTGTAAAACTGCCTCTTCAGCTACCTATTGATGTACTTATAAATAGATGGACATACAATAGGATTGATATGAGTGTGTTTTGTGAAGGTGAATAGTGTGTGTGAATTCAAGTGTGAATTCGGGAGGGTTTGTTGAGCGCAGCTCCAAACAAGATCTGATTATTGTAATTGTGAAGACTGTTGGCTTGTAATAAAATCTAAGCAAGTGTTCTTAGTTTATGTAGCCCACATTGGGTGAACCATGTTAAATATTGTCTTCATGTTGTGCATTTTTTTCATTTTTGCAATTCTATTCATACTTCTTATTATTGTAATTCTGAGGAATTATTCCGCATTAGATATTATTAATTCCTAACACAAAAAACAGTTGCACATGAAAGAAGATAATTAGGTATGCAAGAATAATCCCCTCTAGCACTTCCCCAAACCTCCTTTTATAACTTTTCATTACCTTTTTCCAAGTTGGGAGCTCTATGTGGGACTAAAATCGACCTAAGTGACCCCAAAGAACAAATAGAATAATAAAGTACTATGAGCCCCCCCTCAATGACAAAATATAACACTTATTACCACCAAGTCACCTAACTTAATGTCAATGACAAAATATAACAAAAAAAACAATGTGGTAATAAGTCATCTATACCCAATAGCCTTTAGAGTCTTTAGCCCCTTGGGTATGACCAAGGCTAAGACTAAAATTTGGCCCTTAGGCTCTCGGCAAAGGAAAGGGGACATTACAGCATATCACATCTTGGCACCAGTGCATGTGCAACTTAAAATCATCAAGGTCATTTTGTGTTGCTCCTTTTTCCTGGGTATGAAGACCAGTTTCTCTAAAGGCCTTACGTGAAATTTTTTGCGTGAACATCCATCTCTTTAGTGGCTATCAAATATTTTGACATAATAATTACCATTGACCTCCACATCATTTCTGGGCACTTGTAAATAGCTAGATGCACCTCATGGAGATTCTTCTTCATGCCTATGCTGATCTTTCCTACACCAGTCCCCTTCTCACATTCTACGTGGGCTATTTATTCTTTTTAATCCTAGTAGAGTCTTGTCATAGTCCCCTTCCTCTTCATCTTTTCCTTCATCTAGCTTTATCGAATACTTCACAATTGATTTTTTTTCGTTATTCTCTTAGTTGCATAACCAAGTACTTCCTCGTGTTTCTACTAGATTATCAAGTAAATCAATTCGTACCTCTCCCTCTTTTGTGGAGTTGATGGTTTATACAATGTTTGATCCACCTTCAGCGCTTTCTCATTCGACTGACAAATAGTCTCCACATTTTCATGGCGATCACATTCTTTCCATCTCCATCCACCAACCTAATTTATTTCTCTAATCTCATCAACTCATCCTTTGATTGTTCATTATACGATGGTTATATTCCCCCATCATATATGATACTTCATGCATAGGTCATATTGCATTACATCAATTACTCCAATGTTAGGGTTTGGTTGTTGCATCAATTCCTTTAACTTGTCGAAGGCACACTCTAACCATCTTGATGAGAAAAAAAACTATGTCGGTCTGTACTCACCCACTACTCATTAGCTTATGTGACAAATAATGAGAAGAATTATGACATTATGTAAACTTTCACTACACCCTTGTGTGATTTCACCGTTTCTAAAGAAACTTACATTTAGTTTCTAAATTCCTTCAGAAAATTGTCATACCAACTCCTCATTTTGGTATTGTAGGAGTTAAACATTATCTCATAGAGATAATTCTTGTAAGCCTTTGTTGTCTTCAGTTTGAACTACAGTATTCCAAAAGGGGTGCTTTTTTAGATGATAATATCCTCCATCACTATCAACATAAAAAGTGTTGCTTATTGGAACATTCCTCTCTCTTCAATGTGTATCTTGTTAACATCTAGCATGATCTCCTTGACAATGTACTTTGGGTAATTGAACTTGACTCAATATTTTCCCCACCCTGTGAATGACATATGCTTAATCCTTTGAATTAAAACTAATGTGTGATAGTAAAAATGAATTTACAATGATTACATGAAGTGATATTGGTGTAGTTACATGATCAATTCAGTTTATTTTACATACATACCCACTTGACATTAGCTTCAAATCCATAATTACCTTGTTAGTATCATTTTTTTGTTAAATCTAGAGGCGCCTTCAGTTGACCCCCTTCAAGTTTATCTTCATGTTTCTTATTCCAAAGAATATTCTTCCTCAGTGAGTTCTAGATAAGACCCACTTCATAACCTCTTCAAGCATACCGACGTATGGTAATTCCTAAATCTTAAGGATGCCTATGTCCTAGAAGAAATCATGCACTATCTTTTTATTTCCTTTTCATCAATCCACGACATCTTCAACCATTTTTCAATTATATTATTATGCCCTTTAGATCAATGATTGCATTCTGTCACCATCTAAGTATAGTTGAATATATTAATATCTTTCCTTTCTTCAAAATTTGGAGTGAACCCCATCAGTTCCAACATGAAGGGTGTCTTGACTTTATTTATATCCCCCACTTCTTCCAACCTCAATGATTTTCTTAGAGAGGGTTTTCCTGTTGGTGATGTAGAAGTAGAATTTTTTTTTACTTTTTCATCTTTCTACCCTTATAAGTTCCCTTCACTCTATTATTATCTTGTACACTACTTTCTAATCCAACCTGCAACTCCTTTCATCAAACCCTACTATGAAAATTGTAGTTTGCATACCTTTTTCCCTCATCCTCACCTCCTTTATCACTCTAAATGTTTATATGCTCTTAAATAACAAATTCACAAAGGCTTTCTCAATAACATTTTTTATTGTAGGGCACTTTATTTTCCTTCTCCAACTTTAATCCACTTGTGTAATGTTAGAACCTAGATAATCGAATAGTCAGGTAACATCACCTTTGTTATGCCCCCACTTGCTTAAGATAACTAATTTCAAAATTTTACCATTAACTACATCATTATGTCTCCACTACTTTTTTCTTTCTTCTTTTTTGCATCCTATGTTACTCAAGCATAGATACCGTATTCAAGTGCAAAAAAATTTCTTTTGTAACTCCTTTTGTTGGTCTTCCCCTGCTAGGTAGTCTAAGTAAAAATCTCCTGTGTGAGTTAGCACACATATTGAGTCTTACCTCAAAACTTAGATGCATGAAACCGATAATTTCCTTTCTCAACTCCCCTGATTAAATTTACAATCTTAGAATAAAAAATCATCTACACAACCTTTATTGTATTTATATTCTAAACATTTTTCACACCCTCATGTGCTAATGTTTTAAGTCACACAATAACTTATTTGTTTGTTCCTTCTTTATGCAAGAAATACACACTCAATCCTTTGTACACAATTCAACTCAAAATTTCATCAGAGCATTGGATCTATAAGATATCCTTATTTATACTAGTTAGTTTATGTAGACACTACTAAATCACATACTTGGGTACATTTCTAGGCCCTAAACACATACTAGAATTCATATGATTCCTAAGAAAGAAATCTAGTAATTGACGATTTTCTTTGGCCTCTTTCCTGAGCTTATTGTTTTCTATTTGGTCTTTTACACCATACAACCTAGTCAGTATTTTACTTATTTATCTTTTATGGCTCCAGACACCAGCGCCTAGCTAGAATAGGAGCACCCAGGTTCCCCTGGCCCTTTTTCAACTTACTCACTTCTTTTGGGTCTCTTTTATCTTTTGTGCATCTTTTTCATGTATGGTTCGGCCTTTTGTCAATCACAAAATTCAAACAAGGGAATCATATAAATACATAGTCATGTGTTCAAAATCAAGGACCAAACACTAAGCATATACTATCATCACCTAAGGTTGCATCCAAAGGGACCTAAAACACTTCAAGGCATCCATCTAGCATCCATTCAAGGGACAAGGGATTACATTTTCTCAATACACAACATAGGAAGGGGAAGTTTCTTTATTCCATCCACACATTCTATTACATTGCTACATCTAGCTACATCCCGCTATCAAATGCACTTGCACAAGGGCATCCTAGGGCACAATTCTTACACACACACACACACACACACACTAGAACTACATGGAGTCTAAAATGTAGTGCAATGTTAGATCATAAGTTCACTCTCGGGGTTACCATCGCAGGCAGTATCACTCCCCATATTGCATATTTCTTGTTTGGATTCAATACGGTATTGTGGGTTTCGTAGGTGATATCTATTTTGCAAGTTACAGGTATCCTCGACGATCAAATAATGACACATAGGAAATCAACAAGGAATATTTGACACTTGTGCACACACTAAAAATCATATTTTGACCATTTTCAGTCAAGGGTACCCAGTAGCAATCTCCAGCACCCAGGAACCCACGTCCTTCTATGGGCACCCATGTCTAGCATCATTCTTGTAGTCTAGAATTTCACTTGAGCATTGACGACATAGTTCACCTCATATTTAGGAGTTTTCCCATTCCATAGCACTTTTGGATCAAGTGTTAATCATTGAATTTGTTCCTCCTATACCTCTTTCTCAATTTTTCACATTTACTTTCTTATTTTATTGTGTCATATTATACTTAACAATTGTATATCATTGTTTAAATTCAATAACTTTGTAATTAGGGTTTAATAAATTCTATTTTTGTTAAATCATTTTGTTAACCCATCACTCGAATCCCACCTTCTCTTCATGGTTTTCTTCTTATGCTAGTCACTTGTAGTGGTCATTTTGGTTCTTTTGAGTACATTGAGCTTCATCCATTTATTCATTACTCCTCTAGGAAAATGGTTGAATCTTGTAACCCCTTTGCCAACTCACATAATGTTCCTCTAAAATACATTGAAACCTTTGATAGCAAGAAATCATACGATGAGGAAACTAATTTTGATCAAGAACAATTAGACAAGCTCACTAATTTTCTTCAAGCTTTGTGTTCCAATCCCTCCCATATTCTGCATATTCTCAGTGCTTTGCTTTATGCCCAACACTCTCAAGATGTTGTTTTTGTACCCCTTGTAGGTTCTTCATTGGCTGTCATGGCCTCCAATCAACCTCTCAACATTCCTACTTCCATTCCTATATCTACTGCTCCCCTCATTCATACCAATACTTATAATGCATAACCCGGCTCCTCCTCTGGAACTCATGACTTGGCTTCCTTTATTTCATGATCAAAAGTTCAAATCCATCAAATTCAGTTATCTACTTCTTGTGCCTCTCCATCTCTTGACTCCTCTTTACCATTCTTCAACATCTCCTTTTGGACACCCATTATTTTTGCATATCCACTTCCTCTACACTTCTTCACCCCTAAGTTTCCCATTTTCAATGGCCATGGTGACTGTCAAGAGAATATCTGAGATTTTCATGTGGCATGTCTATATTATACGGATGATCATATATTTCTCGCTAAGATTTTTCCTCGCAATATTCATGATTATGTCATGTGTTGGTTTTATGATCTACTTGTTTATTCATAACTTATTTCATGTCATTTAGATGATGTTTTTCTTGCTCATTTTTCAATCAATATCGACTAAGATATTTCTTATGCTGACACTTCACACAAATTAAACAATTGATCTAATGAACATCTAGCAGACTATGTATTATGTTATAATCAACAATCTAGCTAAGATGACCAATGTGGTTGTTGATACAGAACTACAACTACATACCTTTCCATTCAAAGCCTCTTACCACCATTACAAGAGAGTGTTATCTTTGAGACCCCCCCTTCATTTGATCAATTATGCCATATGTTATAAATGCACAAAGTCAAACTACTCTCTATGGGAAAGCTCAAATACCATGATACTTCTTCATCTTCTTATAATAGGTTTCAATCTAAGTCAACATTCAACCCTTCTCCTAAGCCCACTGAAGAAAATGTGACTGTCAATGTCTTCTCTCCTCCTAAAAAGATTTAATGGAAACCCATAAAGCGTACATTCACTAAATTACCATATGCACCTCGATTTCTGTTGCCTCAACTCTTTGAAAGCAAATTGATCACTCTTCCACCACCACTCAATCTTGATCCATATCGCCCTTGTGGCCATAATTATGACAAAAATGCTAAATGTGACTATCATCAATGCATTGGGCATTCCATTGATCGTTGTTTTAAACTCAAGTATCTCATACAAGATCTTAATGACGATAATTCACTGGAGCTCCCTCCTCCATCTTCTTCTTCTTCTTCTAAACTAGTCAATGATAACAAAAAGATAAAAATCTTCAATGACCCTTTGCCTAAGCACGATACACAAGCTTCAAATTCTTTTTCCAATCATACATATCATGGTGTGCCCCCTCCTTCATCTGCCCCACTTGATTTTCTTATCACTTTTGTGATGCATCACACCAGCCATTACATTTTTTGATCATGATTATCATGCTACTTTCACATATAATTCACTACACATCAATGCGTATATTGGTCCATACATTGTTAATAATACCATGTTCTATCTAGACGCTCTTATTAATGTATGCTCTATTGCACTTCTTATAGCTATCAAATGTCCAATTTCTGATATTTCATATCTATTTCCTAATTCTTTTGGCTACATTAGGCTAGCCATTATAGTTGGGCCTCTTATTATGATTATGACATTCATTATGGAATCTTCAATCAAAGGTTGTGACATTTTCTTAGGTCTAATTGGCTCCATGTCTCTCAAACTATTCCCTTCATGCATCATTTGTATCTTAAATTTATTCACAATAAACATGTTATCACTATTAAAGGTGTTCCACCATGCACACCATTGCCTCTACCTCCTCTTGACAACATTCTTCCAATAGCTTCAGCTTTGAGGTTTCCTATACCTCTCAAATTTAAGGCATATTCTACACCTATTTCTCCTATTCACACACATCCTACTTCACGACGCTCTCATCCTCATAGGTCCACTAGTCCATCTTGTCAACATAAGTCCCCTACTTAGGAAAGAATCTCCACTTGGTAACTACCCCTTCACATAGGTCTTCTTCATGTCGTCCACCACCTACTTCACCTCATATGTTTTCTTCATATAGGTTTCACCACCTCCTTCACCACATAGGATTCCTTCACATATACAACGTCCTTCTCATACACCACCAATCTTACAACATTGTCACGTGTCTTTATCTCCTTGGACATTGAGTGGAGGACCATTGCCCTTCACTCTCATTGGATAGCTTAATTTTCATCACATACTTGGGGGGCATCACACTTAATCCCCCCTTTCAATCATTACCAATTATTTCTAGTCTCTACACATACACATTACGCTATGTGCTTTGCATATAGTATATCCTTCACATCTTAATACACAATTTTCATCTTCATTACCCTATGACGCACTCTAGTTCCACGGTTCATACTCAAGTTTTAAGGGTCTGAATTTGAAATGAACCTCACAATATTCACTCTTCACATTTTACATTTCATATTCTATTCTATCTAGCACACAGTTTCAAACCATTTCCAGATGACGCACTCTTGTTTTATGGTTCATTCTTGATTTTTGAGGGGTCTTTTATAAATGAAACTTGTCTCATACACATCCATTGAGGGGCACGTTGCTCCTATCACATTCACATTTGCATACCATTCCATTCACTCATACACTGTATATTTCATATCTTGGTTGCACTTACTCTTTCTTTCTTATACTTACATGTACACTTTGTTTCCCATGCTAGATAGATACTTAGTATGTCAATATATTTTCTATATACACATGCGCATTCACTTGGTATTTTGGAGTGAATGTAGATCACTTACAGGTCTTTACACACTGCAATGATTTGGCATTGTACCTCTTACCAGTCCCACCGAGGCTCCTGGGGGCATCTACTTTCTCACACATTACAGGTGCTATTGTTTCATTATTTACTACTTTTATTCTTACTAGCACACTACTTTCTATTGGTACATACATGCCTTGACATACTTTTTATCTTTCTAACATGCTAACAGGTGCTTCATGTGCAACATTTTCCTTGCAAGACTATATGCCACCATGGTTGTCTGTTACATTTTGCTTGTCATTACGTTCTACTTGTATGTTATTGTTTGCAGGCTATGCCCTATGTCTTGTTTGATCACTTCTTGTATGCTTTTGGCCGCTTCGGCCTTGATTGTCTTGTGACATTATGAGCGATGTCCCATGTTTGAAACCCACTTTTTGTAGTCTATCTTGTATGCACAATTTTTTGTTACATTGTTTTTCTATGACATGCTTGCTACTTTTTCTACTAACACATGTATCTAGCCACTTTGTTTTCATGTGCCTTGGTTTCTACCATGCACATTCCCTCCCCCTACAGGGATACAATTCATATCAACATCAGGTCCTCTCTTTGGGCCACATTCTCCTATCGACGTCACATGCACCCCAAACGAGGGGGGCATACATTGGGTGAACAAATCACCCCATACAGTAGCTCAGAACTATAACATAAAATTGGAACAGGAACACAGTTATAGAATGACCCATAATCTAACTTAGGTCCTAAGTGCAACATAGACACAAATGCCTGGGCTTAGAAAAGACCGCTTGGGAGCTTGTGTCCTCCCCTCATCTCTTATGTCATGGGGCACACACAATTAGTTTCTCAAATCAACACAGTTCACAATAGTTTACAGAGCAGTTTTCACAGTAAAGGAATAGTCCTCCAGCAAACAGAATGCATTTTATCTCCACAATTGGAAAATTGGTACAATTTGGAACAAATCAGACAATAGGAACAAAATAACAGGATCACACCATCTGTAATGGTGTATATCGGGCAGATTCATGGAAGGAGAGTAACACTAGACCTCTCTCCCCAACACTTTCTCTTTGGCGTGAGATCACCAAAAAACTCACACTTGGCATGAGATCACCCAAAAAACTCACTCTTAGAATGAGATCACCCAAAAAATTGATCTACGTAGCATTTTCAAGACATTTTTCTATCCTTTTACACTCTTCTACATCAGGTGCACACTTTCCTTTTACATACTTTTACATACTTTTACATACTTATGCACATTTTTTCTCTGATTTATCATATACGAGACTTTGACTACATTATTGCTCTTCTTTTTACAATTCTATCCTTACAAGAAGCATAAAAAATAACCACAACAAGTACAACATGGTACAACTCATACACATACAACCTATGGTCACTTTCCTTTCATAGTTTCCATGCTTCATTTTTACATCATTTCGTGTTCACTTGTCCACTCGACATGTTTTTTACCACACACTCTACATGGTTATCAAGTACACATCTCTTATCTACTTTATGTTATCGAGTATTCACTCAACAACATAAAGTGGGGGAAAATGTAGACACAAAATCACACACTTGGGTACATTTCTAGGTCCTAAACACATACTAGCATTCATATGATTCCTAAGCAAGAAAACTAGTAATTGATGATTGTCTTTGGCCTTTTTCCTTTGCTTCTTGTTTTCTATTTGGTCTTTACACCCTACATCCCAATCGATATTTTACTTATTTATCTTTTATGGCTCCAAAAACTGATGCCTAGTCAGGACAGGAGTGCCCAGGTGCCCCTGTCCCCTCTGGGCACCCCTGACCCTTTTTCACCTTACTCGCTTATTTTGGGCCTCTTTTATCTTTTGGGCATCTTTTTCACTTATGGGTTGGCCTTCCAGTTGTTAATTATGAAATTCAAACAAGGGAATCATATAAATACATAGTTATGTGTTCAAAATAGGGGACCAAGCACTAAGCATATACTATCATCACCTAAGCTTACATCAAAAGGCACTTAAAGCACTTCAAGGAATCCATCTAGCATTCATTCAAAGGACAAGGGGTTGCATTTTCTCATACATAGCATAGGAAGGGGAAAGTTCTTTATTCATCAACACATTCTATTACATTTCTACATCTAGCTACAAACCGCTATCAAGTGCACTTACACAAGGGCATCCTAGGGCACGATTCTTACACACACTCACCAGAACTACATGGAGTCTGAGATGTAGTGCAGTGCTCGGTTGTAAGTTCACTCTCATCGGGTGACCGTTGGGTTAGTCTGAATCCCCATATTGCATCTTTCTTTTTTGTATTTGATGTGGTATTGTGGGTTTTGCAGGTGATATCTATTTTTCAAGTTACAGGTACCCTTGGTGTTCAAATAACGACACACATGTGATCAACAAGGAATATTTGTGACACTTGTATGAAACTGTAAAAATTAGATTCTAGCCATTTGCACAGTCACGGGTGCCCAAGCAGAGGTCTCCAGCTCCTAGGTGCCCCATTATCCTGTTGTGGGTTCCACATGTGTCCGGCCATATTCTTGCAGTCCAAAATTTATCTTGAGCATTTACAACATTATTCACTTCCTGTTCAATAGTTTTCCCTAGTCCAGAGTACTTCTAGATTAGGTGTTAATCAGTGAAGTCATTCTTCTTATACCTCTTGCTTAGGGTTTCACATTTACTTGCTTATTTTCTTACGTCATATTATACTTAGCAATTAAATATCACTGTTTAAATTTAGTTACTCTGCAACTAGGGTATAATAAATTATGTTTTTGTTAAATCAGTTTCTTATTAACATTTATATTGAGTTATAACTCATTCATTCTACATAAAATAAAAGATATACAATTCAAAATGTGTCTAAAGGAAAGAAAATATTAGAAAGAAATATTTTTTTGGTTGTCATTTTCTAGTTAACGACTTTATCACTTTGTTGTGAGCAATACTATTTGGTGTAGTATTTAATCCTACTTCCATTAAAAGAACCCAATAACATCTTTCCATCTAGCTTGCATATCTTTCAAGTCCATAATGTTGTGGATGACATAAAGACCAATCCACCTGATATGTAACTTCATTGGGTGTTTTAACTATTGTTATATGATTGAATCCCCATCTATTGATAATTATTTGGAACTATGTATAAGGGGTGAAAATAAAGAGATGTAGATAATTACCCAAGAGTTATATGGGGGGTGAAAGAAACATGTTAGGTAAAGCTAATAAAAAAATTTAAAAGAAAATTAAAAATGAATAATTATGTGATCACGGTAACATGGATGACTACCAAAATAAAAATATAAAAATGATAACATGAGTTTGTAATTAATATAATACTTTAATGAAAAGATGTATGAAATGGTGAGACCCTTTGAAATATTATAAATCATGGAAAGGATCCTCAATGGATAGCATGGAAAAAGGTGAATGTGAAATATATTAAAAGTACCCTATTAAAAGGGGGTGTTTAAATGGACCATATTAAAAGGACGTATAATATTTTAAGACCCTATTAATGCGAGTATAATGAATTGTTTAGCAGTTCATTATGAATGGGTGTGTTGGTTTCCAACTACCGATTGATCTATAAAGGTTAAATAATAGTTTTAGGAAAACACATATATTTTAGTGTTATCTTGCATGTGGAAACATGAATGTGGGTAGTGGTCGTTGGAGAGGGGCATACATAGTGTTTCCTAACTAGTGATATATATTACAAACCTAGATGGTTCTTGGGAAGGGAAAATAGGAATTGATTACCTATTTTCCTCCGTGTATAATGACCATAACTTAAGGTGCCATATCATAATTTAGTACTTTGATCGTTATAAGATTACTAATTTGACTATATGTTTAAATGATTTCAGAATTAATATGGAATGCTTATTTATTTAATTGTGATATTTCATGTATGTAATATCATTATATTAACATTGTGGTCAAAGCAGACATTTAAATGTAGTAGTGAACAAAATATGTGTGATAAAGTGTACATTTGTTGGTGGAACCTACATAATTCTTTTTGGTCATTGTAATTTCTAGCATGAAATTAGATATCTCTTTTCTAGTGGCCATCTTTTCATAAAATAAAATGATTATTCTTTTTTTACTCTGAACTTTTATATTCGTACATATTTAACTAAACCATCTCATTCCAAATGACTGGGAAGAATTTATGTCCTTTAAAACTAGATTAAATTAGAAGTATAAGACTTTCAATTCACATAGGCATTTGTAATTACTAGGGCAAAATTTATAAATGATATTATGATATTAAAAATCCTGTAAGACTAGGGATTTTTTGAGCTTCTATTTTCTATTAAATTTTTTAAAAACAAAATACAAATTCATTCTCAATATAAATTATTATAATACAATTTACAATCTTCGTTACCTAATTTTCCAAGTGGCTATATAACCCACCAAAAAAAGTAATATTTATACATATTAATAAGGGGAGAACAAATTGAACTTCCATAATAACATGATTATAAAAACATTGAAATGAATTACACTTAAACATTATAACCAACTATTGTAAAGAAGGAACACAAAGATTGCTTTGAGCATTTTTAAAGATATATAATTACGTAAATGGCTATATAACCAACTAAATAAAAAGAATATTTATACATAATTAATAAGGGGAGAACAAATTAAACTTCCATAATAAGATAATCATAAAATTTTGAGAGAAGTTAAAATTAAACATCATTATATGTATGTATGTATGTATGTATGTGGGGAACACAAAGGATGCTTTACACTCTTTTAAAGATAAATACACAAATAATCCATGAAGGCACAGTTGATAGTGTTTGGGAATACCTTATAATCATGTGAATTTTGGATCATAAAGTTTTAGCCAAAATAAGTCAAAATAAAGCAGAATGAACAACCAGTGCATCATGATGAAGGTCTTATGAATGATATGCTAGTTAGGAATGTTATTCTCTTTTCATGGTAATTTCATTAAAAAATTATAAGTGTTTTAAAAAATTAAGAGTTGTTAATTCTACAAAATTTAAAAAGATACTTGTCTATTTTTTGTGTTTATTTAGATACTTCATTTATAAAATTATTTTTCAATCAATTACCACAAAATAGATATTTTTTGGGGAACCTTTTTAAATAAGGAGCTTTATATATGGATTATTTTAATGTAAATATTTATATTTAGTTAAGTTTTTACATTAATACTTTTATTTATACAACTATAGAGTATGTCAAGTTTTGTTATGTGAATAAGTCCTATAAATACTTAGTTTTATGATATGTCAAAATTTAAAGTGTCGATATGTTAAAAGTAGGTACATCACTATTTATGGAAGTTTTATATTTGTATAAAATTAGTAAGTACTACCATATGATTTTATATTATGAACACCTAATATTTTATATGAGAAATTTTTTATATAACAGATTTAAGTTGATTATAGAATTATTAGTTCCTTTACTTTATAATTTGACTAATCTCTTGATGAAGGACTATTGAATTTTTTTGACCTTAATGACATGGTATAAGCCATTAACATCATATTTGGCTGTTAGGAGGATGATATTTAGTTTAATGCACTAAACGAAAAATTCTCTCGGAATTTAGATTTTAGGAATACTATTATTCTTAAGAACCTTCCTAATAAAGAAAACAGTATACATTTTTAAAAAATAGAAAAATGAGATATTTAGCTAGAATATAATGGGTTTGGTGCCTTTGTCCCATGACAATATTCTCTTTGGCTCTAGAAACTTCACAAATTTCTTAAATTCCCAAATTATTCAAGTCGTTTCCACTCATATTATTTAAAATTGTGTAAACATAAAAAATCTCGTTTATTAATTTTTGAATAATAATAATAGTTGTTTTTAAAGGAAAGATAATTCAATGTATTCTTTATATATCTATGTCCACTTCCGGAGTCTATAAAACCTAAATATTAAGTGATGTGTTTTGCATATAATATGACCAAGTAATATGTATTATGTTTGCATACAACATATCTTATTATAATATTTGAGTATGTGATCTATATGTTATACAGGTACAACAAAAATCACAAATATTATTATTTTTATTATAATTGACTTTGAATATTTGATAAATTTGTACTTATGGATATTTCTTTGATCTAAAAATAATAGAAATGATGCCATAATCTTGAGAAGTCCTCATAATTCACTAAGAAAAGTTATAATGAAACAGAGTTGTTAATTTGTAATTTATGTGTATGTCAAACTGTGCTTACACATAGTTGGGTTTTAAAATAGAGATTCTTTATGAGTCATAAAATAGGTGTTATAGTTCCAATGGTATATGATTGTATTTTACTCATGTATAATATCACATAATTTTGAGGATTATGTAAATAATAATTAGACACTTGATTTAGATTATATAGTAATTGTGTATACATAATAATATGTTTTCTTAAATAAATGAATTGTTAACCTGAGAAATAAGACCATTACATTTTGACTACCTCGGAACATTTAATAATTATGCACAAAACCCCATTTTTAGTTATTTTTGATGTTATACTTGAATGCATTCCCCTCTATAAAATTAAATTTTCACTTAAAGAGATCAAACAATCAAAATTGCTCAGATACTAAATACAAATAACTTTGAAGTATGAAAAATAATTGAAGTTATATTTATTAAAAGAAGTTAGATATATCAATTGGGTAATAAATAATAAAAATCTTTAAGTTGCAAGTAGGATTGATAGAAAGTGGTTAAGAATCTCCAATTTATAGTTATTACATGGGAAATATATATCATATGTCTATGAGTCACTAGAAGTTAAGATTAAAAAGTTTTAAATATGTAACATATTTAAATATGATTCAAATGACATGATAATCAAATAAATCATTTTAAGTTCAAGGGTACTTAGTAAAACATAAAACTATAATAAGAAAGAAAATTATGTAACTAATATAATTACATAAAGTTTGTTTATAAATATAATTTTGTGTCTTGATTTTGAACTGAAAAATGTTAGATATGTGACAACAAGGTTAAATTTTAGATCCCTTTGCGGCGTGGTTTGTAGCTCACTTCCTCAAGGGGGGTGTGGGGTCCCCCTCCACTCTTGTCACAAGTGGTTCAGGATCCCCCCTAGCTGGGGGTCGGGGGTGGAGCCCTTGAAGAAAAAATTAAGAAGTCAATCCCTTGTTTCTAACAAGATGAATTCCACTAAATTCTATTTATAGGAAGGAAAATCCTAATGTCGTTTTTCTACTTTATTTTTTATGAGGAAGAATCCTAACTATAATTTTCCAATTAGGTGTATTTATTTTTGTGGAGATCTAAAGTAGCTCATAACAAGTTCACATGTAATCTATTCATCTTGAGTTAATAAAAGCTTGATATCTTGCACCGTGGATGTTTCCCTAAGGACTTAGATGGGGTTTTTCCATGTAAATCTAGTTTTTGTCTCTTACATGTTTGGTATTTTGTATATTCCTTGTATATTTATCTCTAAAAACCATTGTTTTGTTATTCAAATTTTTGTTTATTCATTTCTACAACGTCTGTGGTTTACTAAAAAAAATTAATGGGGAGTAATGATTAGCACTATAGTAAAAAATTAAATAAGGAAGTAGGTAATCCCACACTATTAATAAAAATATAATTGAGTGCACATAAGATACATTCTGGAGTGAATAATCTTCTGGAGAGAGTGAATAGAAAGCTTTCTAATTGGAAAGGTATCCTTCTTTCTCAGGAAGGAAAAATTCAATTGCTTAAAATTTCCCTTCAAGGTATTCCTATTTACGTTATGTCCCTTTTTTTAGTCTTCCTTCCAAAATTATTGTCTCCCTGGGAAAAATTCATAAAATATTCCTCTAGGTGAGAGGTGAGGAAAAGTTTAGGTTTCCTCTTGTGGCTTGGGAAAAAGTCATAAAACCCAAAATGTGTGGAGGATTAGGATTGAAAAATATTAAACTTATGAATGAAGCCTTGATTGCCAAAGTTGGTTGGAGGGTTTTAAGGGAAGAAGGTCTATGGGTGGACATCATCAAGAATAAATGTATGTGGAATTTTGTCAGAATGGATTCCTTCTTCAACCAAAACGACCTTCCTAGAGGGTCTCTTTTTTGGAACTCCTTTTTGGCTTCCAACGATATCCTAAATAAGGGTTCTAAATGGGAGATTGGTAAAGGTAACAGAATCAGCTTCTAGAATGATTTTTGGATAGAAGATAATCCTCATGCAAGTATGGAGTCTTGGAAAATGGTAGTGCAACATTATCAAGATAGAGGAAAAATTTGGATCCTAAGTTATTGGATCTTTAGTGAAACTCTTATCTGGGAGACTATAAACCCTCCTCCTAATTTTAATGGGGACTATCACTCCTTCATGGAGCTCAACATCAAATTAAGGAATTTCTACATACTCAAATTTCAAAATCAAGAAGATTCCATCAAATGGAAAGAGGAATAATCTGGGGATTACTCGGTCAAATCAGCCTATGGTTTGAACTTTAAGGATTCCATTCAAAAAGATTATTGTAGAAGACTTTGGGTGAAATATCTCACCCTAAAGGTGAATATCTTCTATTGGCTAACATCCCAAAATAAGATCCTCACGGTGGAAAATCTTAGGAAGTTTGGTATGACTATCCCCAATAAATGTTCTTTATGCAAAAGGAAGGAGGAAGTTTCAATCATCTTCTCCTCCACTACCCTTTCACCTATAGGTTTTCATGACTATCTAGGATTTGTTCAAGTTTCAATGGACTATGCCTAATTCCATTGAGGATTTTTTCTTACAGCGGGAGAGTCCTTTCAAATTCCTTGTTCTGGTGATGGCCTGGAAGATTTCCCTCCCCCGTTTATTTTGGGGTCTTTGGAAGGCTAGGAATGAATGTATTTTCAAAGATCAGAAAGCTATCCTTAAGAAGGTTAGAAACAAAGTGATTGTTTCCATTAAATAAAATATCAAATTGTTTAAAGGCAAGGTGAAAAATCACCATCCTAGAAAGGAAGAATAAGTTCTTGAAATTCTCACTCTCAGTTCCATGGAGATCAAAAATCCTAGAATTCAAACCAGATGGATCAAACTAGAGAGCAATATATTCAAATTAAATTTTGACGGTGCTTTAAAAGGGAACATTGGTCCCTCTGGGGCAGTGGGATCATCAGAAGCAATGTATGGGATTAGTTTTTTTCCTATGTTGAACCCTTGGGTAGACAAACCAATAACATGGCGGAGGCTAGATATTTATTATGGGGTGTTAGCCTTGTTAAGGACAAAGGGATCAAAAATATCTAGATTGAGGGGGATTCCCTTATTATTGTTAATTCCCTTAACAATAATAATATTCATAATTGGACCTTAGGAAATGTTCTTCATAATGTTTTGGAGATATTAAAATCTTTTGACACGGTTTTAATTAAACATACCCTTTGCCACAGAAATATGTGTGCGGATAAGCTAGCAAATTTCGGTGTACAATGCCATGATTATAAAATATGGATTAAAGGTGATGGTTTTCCCTCAACAATTAATGAAGTCATTGAAAGGGATAGATGACACTAAATTTTATGATGCTCGCATGAGTGACCTTTGTTGCCATATTTTCCAAGATAGTTTATTTAAGGGGAGCAAATTCACTTTAAATTTCAAAATTTTTGAAGGCTTTTCGTGCATTAGTTGTTTTTGTGAGTTTGGGAGATTGTGCATTGCAACCAATGCAACCATGGGTGGTGAAAAAATTAGGGTCAAGCCCTCGAGCCATGCAGGTTCATCGAAAACAATCCTCCTTTGTGGAAGGTGCTCAGGATTGGGGGATTTCGTAAATTTATCTCCAATTTGCATGGTTATGATCCTTCTCTTTTTAAGGATTTTGGTATGGCTTGGACTGAGGGCAGTTTCACAGTGAGGGGTATGGATATTGAAGTTACTGAGGGATCCATTGCTCAAGTCACGGAGATGCAGACGGAAGGCCTAAATATCTTCAAATACAGAACCTGCAGGGAGTACAAAATCAACACATTTTTTGTGGGTAAGGAAAAGTGTCATTTTTCACTGATGGCATCGCTAGAGCCTTCATCCTGAGGGTCTAGAACATGGTATGCCTCCAAATTATGAAGTATATTACTTTGGAGGGTAAATATCGTAAAATTTACACGCACCATTTGTCTTTGTTGAAATATGTTCAGACATAAAATAATGATGAGCATTCCGTTTTTTCTTTTCATGTCACTAACTGCTTCCTTGAGGGATTTCCAGAACGATAATGAGCGGACACACATATCCACGAAGGTCTCATTTTTCTTATGTATAAGAATGGGAAACCCATTCCAATTAAAACTCTGAAGGCCACGGAAGAGGAGGATGACATCACCTTGGCTGATTGTCTCACCAAAATGTGGGTTGGCAACATGTAGGTTGATAGGAATGAGGAGGAGGAAGATCTGAAGAAACAGAGATGTGGAGGGCAGAGGCGAAGCGAGTACTTCCAAAGATAAGGGCATTGCTGGTGATGATAGGGATTATGAGGGGTTGAACAAGAAGGTTCAGTATCTGGAAATGGTGGCCCAAACTATGGAAGAAACCAACTCTAGTTGGTGTGAGGCCATGATTGCGGCCATCAAGGCTTCCCAACATATTTGCGCGGCCTAGATGAAGTCCAAGTAGCAGATGGTCGAGCTGGATAGAAAGGTCAATGATTTGACTGATAGGCTGGAGGTGATGGAGGAAGGCATTAAGAAAAGAAAGTTCAAGTTTTGCGTCAACAACTTTGATGAAGAAGTTGAAGGGGATCAAACCGAGCTGAAAGAGGGGGAAGAGCACAACAATCAAAGTCCTGTTCGACAAAAGGGTTGTTTCCCCCAAAGGTCAAAAGGCTTCTTAATCTTCTCAGTGTTTGAACTGTTAGTGGTTTTTATGGCGAACTGTTGAAGCTTGCTCTTAGGGTGTTCGATTTTTTGCTTTTGTGTTTTGTTGGTCTTGGGTTTCTTTGTTTGAGTTAAGCCTGTTTAACTCCTTTACCTTTTCTATTTTTGTTTGGTTTTTGAAATCAAGATTTAATGATGTATCTATCTTCGTAAGGCCCCTGGGAGTCGATCCCTATTTTTACCTTATGTAATAAAAAAATAAGACACCTTATAAAAAATACATGCGAACCTTAAAATAAACTTGACAAATAACATGATAATAAATAACCCAAATGTAAATGTCAATAAAACATCAAGGTGACATGTTACAACCACTAATAATTTTAGGGTCCTGATTAACACCTTGACATAACATGTCAATTTTTTAGTATGTAGTGCAGGTTCATCTGGATAGTTAAGTAAGAAGAGAGTCTAAGTGTATTCAATAATCAAGATGGGTAAAACTTTCTTGGAGTGCGTATACTACCTAAACTTAAATCTCATGTGTGGGGATGTGAAGAGGATAAGCCTATCTGAAATGGTATGTAGGTAGTGACAATTTAAGAATTTGATTATTATAGAAATTTAATTCTCATTCAAATAGTTAAGTTAATTAATGCTTTAGTAACAAAATAATGAATAGAGATTAGTTTGAAAATAAGAAAGACATAACTAAATATTATGAAACTAAGAGTATTATATTTCATTTTAAAATTATTCTTTAACAAAAAATCCAATAAAATACAAGTTATTCTAAATATCTTAAATACACCTATTTGAAATACTTAAAAAGATATCAATATGAAGATTATTAAATCATTACATTACTATAACTATTAGAAGTTGGAAGCATTTGCATAAAAGTAACTTTATATAAAGGGGGAATAAAATTAAATATACAAGTTAGTACACAAAGGGCATTATACAATGAGAATAACCACATAAACATACAGTAACAATCAAAGGAATATAGTAGCTAGTTAAAATGTGTTAAGAGTTACAAATTTATATACATGTATAAGAGATAATTATTATTTTAGACTATGATCATATAGTGATCATTGTGAAAATATTATGGTAGTCAAACCAAATAGTGAATTAATTTTGAATTACAATTGCATAATTGAATTATAATGGGCCAATAAACCGCATGAAATGATCAAGGAGTAGAAAATTAAATGTTTCAAAAAAAACTTCAATTAATCATTACATTATTAGGTACAATTATATTGATTGACTAAATATTGTATCCACATCACATGACAGTCGAGGATGTCCATTATGTCTATATTAGAGACACCCAATATTGATTGCATACACTATTTTACTTAAAAAATAGATAAAATTTAATTAAAAGGGTCGGTTGGAGTCCTATAAGGAGAGAGATGACCCCATACAATTGAAAAAAAAAGCATTCGTACAATTCAACTTTAAAATGACATTAAATAAATGATATACACTTTTATATCAACTCTAAAGTAATAAACATAAGGTCAATATCAATATTAGACTTACAATGATAAACTTGGATGTTGTGCTCATAAAATACCTATATTATGGTCATAGTGTTAGTGTTGACATGAAAGCGTGTTAATTAGTAAATGATTGTACATGTGAAGAATATTGTAACGAGTTATTAGTAACAACTCATCTAGTTATTGTGTAGTAATAGTTAATTAATAGCGTGTGAGGTGTGAGAGAGATTTTTGGAAAAGTTACATTCTATAGTTATAATGTAATGGTTCATGATATTATTGTGAGTGGTTGAAAGTGATAAGTGTTCGACTCCTTTTTAGGAGAAAATTAAAGTCTTCATACATAGTGCTCTATGTTGAATATATTATAAAAGAGAAAGTTAAAGTGTTTATTGAGTGTTTTTATCAAATTTCATATTTTGTATTTCTCTAAGAAACACATCATTTAGTATCACAGAAGGTTAAGAATTTTCATGTGATGTGAAACTAATATGTTTAGTAGGGGCATCCATGTTATAATTCTCTATTTACCCTTTGGATGAAAACTTTATAATGTGAAAAGTTATTTTTTTAACTTTGTTTAGATAGTTTCCTAGTATTTGTTGTTTTACAAAGCATGGGAGAGGCGTCATTAGTAAGAAAAATTTGATGTAAGAGAGAATGGATGTAATCATGCATTCCTTTTTTTTACTCACACCAAATTTCCATATCAAATCCAATCCTTTGTGCTTCTATTTTAGAAGTGGCACAATGTATCAATCCACATGTGAATCTCTATATTATATAAATCATGTGGGATTCGATGGTTCAACATTTTACTATGTGGTTTTATACTAAGAAAATATGGGACATCACTACTTGAGTGTGATTTGAGGATATCATTTGGATCCCCACTCATTATCATCCTTGTTCATCCATTTGGCTCCACAAAATTATCATCCTTCTATCATTGGCTTTTTGACTGCACTAGGTTTCTTCATGTCTTTGTTACTTCACATGACAACATTACATGCATTAATCCTATGCATTAATTTTTCATTGAAAAATAAAAATTATGCTTGGTTCCATGCAACAATCCATGTATCAAATCCTTTTCCCATAAAAGTGTCATTGTCATATTCGAATTTGGTTAGCTAATTTTTTATTTTTTAAATTTTTTTATTATTGGCAAATAGTTTTTTGAAAGGGACTATACCTTTGTACAGGAAGGCTCAAAAGCCAAGATTAAATCATGGAAGCCCAACAGCAGAAAATAATCTACTCTGAAAAGTACCAACACCCAGCAAAAAATAGCTGAAAAACAACAACCAGTCTGCAACAGCACCGCAGCACCATGGCAGATCCAAAAACCATTATTTGGTAAAGACAAGGGACAATGTAGAACAACCGAACACCAAAAGAGAAACAAATCATCGAAGTGGAGAAGTGGAATTCTTTAAAATAAACTTTTTCTTTTTACAGACAGTTACCTAACCTGATGATGCCTCCACGAATGGAGGGTTAGAAAAAGGAGAATTTTCCATAATTGCAATAGTTCCAACTGAAACAACATCATTATTTTCATGAGATAATTTTTCCTTGCTATCAACAACTAAATGAGATACATTTGTTGTAACTTCCTTGTTGTTGGCAATAGGATTTTTAGATAAAGGGGTTTCAGTGACAAAGTTAGATTCAACCTCAACATTTGAATTTGATTCAAGGTCCTCTTTTGCATCGAAAACCAAATGTTCCGGGAGGGCATCCTTCCACCAACTACATTTCTCATGCTGGCGCTTTTCCATCCCACAAGCAATAGAGGTATGACCTAAACAGGAACACCTTCTACATTGAAATGGAAGACCTTCGTAATCTAAAGGTTGTGACCAAGTTTTGCTTTGCACCCTAAGATCAATGGTTGCAGGGAGGTTTTTAGCTGTGTCAAGTTCCACCAAGATCTGAGCATAGGTAGTGTGGGTATAATCAGAAGTTTGTGAATCTATAAAAAGTGTAGTTCCCAAGGTGTTTCCAATAGATTTCAAAAATTCACTGCTCCAGAATTGGAGGGGTAAATGGGGCAGTCGGATCCAAACAGGTTTGCATGAAAAAGACTCAATGAGCAGGTTAAAATAGGGGAACCAAGGTTTAATGGCCAGGTACTTAGATTGGCAAACCCAAAGCTTGGAAGCGATGGAGTTTTTATCAACTATTGAAGAAAAATTCACAATGAAGATACCTTTAGCACATGGATATAAGTCTAACCTCCCAGCCAGCAAAGGAGTCCAGTGCTTGGAAATCCATGCATGCAAGTCAGGAAGGCTGGGCCAGAGTCCTCCGAATCTGCAGATCAGAGCATGTTCTTGATAGTATTTTTCAGTTGTAATGACCTCCTCCCCAAATGTTATGCATGGGGTATTGTCTGCAGGCTTCATAGGAGAATCCTTGCCCCTTAATGCATCCTTGAATGAGGTTACAGTGGGATCGTGAATAGATGCACCTTGGCCAGTCCCGTCAAAATCCTGGTGAACTCCCAGTATAGGTGCCCCAACTTCACCAGAGGGAACCTGACCGGTGACTGTGTCGCCGTCCTCAGAGGATGTAAAAGTGAGATTAATCCAAGATAGGGTCGAGTCCTCATGATTAGCCTCCAAATCCTTTCCGCCTCCAACTACAGGTTGAAAGGTTCGCATTGCATCCTTACGTGCAGGAAACGAATTACGAGCCTGAGATCCATTGCCCACCCTGGCCCTGGTGTAGCCCATGAAACCCATATCCATAGCCACATTGTTATCCCATCTAGGAGCAGAGCCACCGCCATGGACGCGATTAGGGTTAGAGATGCGTCGGGTAGCGACCATGGAACAATCGGGGTAATTGTAACAAGGGTAATTGGAACAGTCGGGGTAATTTCTTGAAGAAAAAAATTAAAGGTAATAGCCACAAAACCGTATGCATTCACGAAATTCCACAAACTAACAGAATGTTGTGTTTAGAGTGTAGAATACATGTATATTTTTTAAAAAAAAATTGTCTAAAATTTTGGTGTTTATCTTAATTTTATTCATACGTTGTTTCTTATGTTATAAAAGAGGAACGATTGTCCCCCGGTGGTGTTTTTAAATGAAAAGTTGTTTTTTCACCATGAAATTTTAGATATATGTTCAAGATTTGACTTTTGAGGTCCTGTCAATTTTTTGTTTTTTTGATTTTTTTTTTTTATTATTATTTAGTAAAAATATTTTTAAATAAATAGTGTACATATGTCTATGCCAATAAATTTTAAGATTTATATCGAAATTGAGTTTTTTTTCACAGGTACGAAGAAGACTTCAACAAATAGTAAGTTTATTTTTTTCAAAAAAAAATTGATATATTCTACTATTTTTCAAATTTGGTTGATTGTGTACTATTGATTGTCCTAAAATACCATATGTTAGTAAAAAATAAAAAATAAATAACAAAACAGATTTTTAAAAAATGAAAATTATATTTTTAGAAAGCTAATAAAAATCTGAATTTTGTGTTAAAATTTTGTAATTTTACTAGTTCGTTTACCCTAATTACGTGGCACCTAAGTGGCAAGATTTTGGCTTACAATTATTCTCCAAAAGAATTTGGCACCAAAATGTGCCACTTAGGTGCCACATAAGTGCCACTCAGGGGGGTTCGCGTGCAAACGGAGGTTCGCATGAACTGGGTTCACGTGAACCCTCCATTCATGTGAACCCCCCTGCGCGCCACTCGTACGCTTCCTTTCTAAATTTAATGTTTTGCAATTTTTGTTTTTATAACTACGGTTTTAAAATAATATTGTTCATTTTTAATGTTTTAAATTTAGTTTTTTACAAAAAAAATTAAACTAGAGTTTTAAAGCAAGTTTGGTTTTTTTTTTAATTGTTTTTAACCAAAAATATATAATATGTTATTATATTTTTGAAAAAATATTTTTTATTATTTATATATAATAGAATTGACTTTAAAGCATATAGTTATTTTATTTAAAAATATATTATAAAACTAAATAATTGTATATTAAATTTAAATTCTATTAAAATTAGAAAAGTTGTTTTAAAGTTATAAAAAACTAAAATTAAAAATAACCTAATTTCTATTGAGATTTATATATAATAAGTGTTGCATGCACGTATAGTTTTCTATCGAGTTTACTCTTAGAAATTCAGATCTATCTCAATTTATGTGTGCAGGTGAAAATTATTGAAGTGGATGAATCATGGGAAATGCAAAGAATGAGAAACAAAAAATATACCGAGGAAGAGAATGTAAAGAAAAATGCTAGAAGATCAGTTCGTAGGAAGGCACAAACAGAAAGAGAAAAGGCACAACAAGTGAAAGACTAGGCTGCAAAAATTGGTACATAAATAGAAACCCTTGATAGATCGTAATTTTATTTTTTGTTCTAAGGTAAATATGATAATATGTTTTTTAGATTGGGTAAAGGCAAGGGTTTTGATAGGATCCCATAACCTAAAACAATAGAAACAATATGTGAAAATAAAAGGCTCTAACAAAAACAATGTAAGAACCAACCAAGTACCAAAAAAGGATCCACACAGAAAAATCATTCAACAAAACAATAATTGTTGAAATATCAACAAAACATGGTAAAAAATATTGCAACCACTCAATAGTATAATTTGGATCTTGATCTAGCCATCTACTTTGTTTTTTTATTGCTTGTTACTCTCTAGGAGACATGGTTGTATTTATCTCTTAGTTAAATATAGGGTTTCTATTTAACATCAACTTCCATTCTTCAACATCCTCTCTCACCTCTTAGAAAGGCTCTATTTCAGTACCCACCAACACCTTTCTAACTTAATCCTCATATAATTGGGTCATTCCCAAAAAACAAGAACCTTTGTATTCCTCCCATCTATATCTCTATAGTTAACCCCTTGACATTTTGTTTCTTTATTCTACATTTTACCTTCTCGTACATCTTTCAAAATTTGGCATTTTTCACCCATCGTGCTTATGTGTTCCATTCAAAATAATTTTCTATCTCTGGATATAGGCCTTAACCCAATTCCTCTTTATCAAGGGTAGCCTCTAAATTCTAGCTCACCATCATAAGATTAGCTCCCAAACGGGTCATATTCCTTATTTACTTATTGTTTATCTAGCTATAATATATGTTTTCCCATTATTTAGGTATGCTTCTATCATTTTCTCCTTTCTAACCTCACCTTTTCCACTCATCATTTCTCTCTTTCAGCTGCGAAAAGGTTGTCTTCATCTAGATACAAACATGATCCTCTCAACATACCTTTATTTCTTAGCACTCTTGCTTTATCCACATACTCTTCATGTGGAGATAAAACACCTTCCAAAACACTTTGCAGTAAAGAACCACATTAATTTTTTCCTTGATTCCCTCTTCCAAACATCCCATTATATCATAGATCATTTTGTGAGAATGATTAAGTATGATGCATAGCACAAGAGATCCTAGTCGAATGAAATATTAGGCTTGTACCATGCCATATTTCATAAATTAGATAGCTCTAACACCATATATATATATATATATATATGATATATAAATATAATTGAATTGAAAATCAAATGATGAAGAGCCAATATCTACTGTAAGGAAATTTTGATCTCCTAAATAAAATATTAGTTGGAAATTTCGATCTCCCAAATCAAATATTAGTAAGGATTGATATTAGCATGTTAATAACATCCTATGCATCTTACAACCTTTGAAAAAATAATATTTATATGAAAAATTTGGTAATTGTTCATTTGGAGTAACAAAGATTCATTACACATGCTACATCAACATTAAAATTATAGCTATACAGATGCATATTAAAAATATAATAGTGATTTAATATTTGATTACTCCATACTACCTTAAATAGTTTCTTAGTTGTCTTAGACAATGTATGTAAATTTAGATAATAGTTTCATCCTTGATATATATATGTATGTATCCCGTCAACTACATAATGCACGTCAAATCCAAGGTTGATTGAACCAATGCATGGTAAAATTATTTTGAGTTAGTAAGACTATTCCTCTACATACTATTTTCTGTCACAATGCATGAAATTTCCTAAACCTTTTGAGATTCACACTAAGGCATCCAAATATGCATTTGGTATCCAGTAGTCATCCAACAAGGAAATTAAGTTGATTACTAAGTTTAGATACGTTCGATGACATGGTGAAAATTTATTCCACATAATAAATGTGAACTATGTGGTATTTTGTAAGAAAATAAAATAAAAAGGAAAGTGGGAAAAGGGGAAAGTAGGTTTTAGACCAAAGTAATCAATAATAGATCATTATGTCACACTCACACGTGCTTAGTTGAAAAAGTCCTGAATACAAATGCAAAAGTATTGTTTAGTAGATTTCAAGAAGGACCTCATGAAGCTATCTAAATACAATTAGCTTGGTCAACTTAATATTATTGTTTACTAGATAGTAAGTTAATTTTTTAGATATTAAATTGTTTACTAGCTTGGTCATGAATGGTGTAATCACATTTGTATGTTATTTTTTTTACAAATTTTGGTGTAATCACATGTGTATGTTTATGGACACAGATCATGATGCGCAACATTATGCTGAAGTGATAACAAAAGTTATGGAATTACTTCCCAAGAAAAATGTGAAACACTTGGTGAAGATGGATTTACAAAAATTAAAAGAATTTTCCCAACAAGAACCACTATCACGAAAGAAAACAACAAAAAGTGTAGAGATAATATATGGTGAATTTGTTAATTTGACTACAGTTGTTAGAGCACATTTGTTGGTTACATTCTTGAATCATGTTGATATGAAGGAAACATTAGAATTGTTGGGTGTTGATTTTGGATGGGAAAATTCAAAACGTATAGAAGAAGAATTTGTTGGGAATGTTTCTAAAGGAATAAGTTCTTTGGGTACAAAAACTAGGTCTGCTGATAAGAGTATTTCTCATAGAGAAATATTAACTTCAGTTGTAAGTGAAGATACGACAAAGAATCGTCATGTTACCGTCATTGCCAAGGCATTGGGTTTATCTAGAAAGATGGTCAACAGGTATGCAAAGAGGAGGAAGACATTGGATGACTCTACTATGGAAGGAAATTGGGCACTAATGTGTAGAAATCCACGTTATGATAAAATAGAGGATAATATTGTGAAGATAGTTTCTGATTTTTGGACTGAGAGGACTCATCCTTCTCCAAATGTGAGGGATGTTTTAAAACATAGGATAACTCGCAATAACTATGATGAACATATAAAACATTGGCTTGAAATAACTCAACATGAGATGTACATAAAGTTTACAGAAGAAAATCCAGATGTTAAGATTGGACAACGAATGTTTGAAAATTTGAAGCCTTGGTATGTGTGAGCTGATAAAGTCCTTGACACATGTTGTTGCCGCTATCACGTTGAGTTTGATTATCACTATCAGGTACAAAAAAATTATATCATGTATATATATTTTGAGGTGTGCTTTCATTTATATCTATATATTTGAAATTTGATTAAATTTCATTTTTTGAGATGTGATTTAAAATTAATGTATTTCAAAATCTATGTTTTTTCAGGTGTATAGAAAGTTACGGGAAGCATCAAATGGTCCTGAAAATGCCCCACCTACACGTGTCAGTGAATTCATAACTTCTATTCTTTGCACAATATCTGATGATCATGTCGACGATCGTATGACTTGCATCAAAGGTGTATGTGACAAGTGTGGGGACTTGAAATTATTTCCAGAAACAAATGAAGATTTGGACACAGTTCAAATGGTGGCTTGCAAGAGGTGATTAATAAATAAATGTGTGTGTGTGTGTGTGTGTGTTTAAATTTGGATGTACATATTTTATTTTGATTTTTATGTTTACTGCAAATGAATATGACAATTTGTCCATTATGTATTGATTTTGTAGGTTCAAATACATAAAATATTCAACACGGCTTGGAAAAGATGCAACCAGGTTGGATTTGGTAGAAGAGGAAATCCCCATTGCTACATTCATGCAAAGTTTCCGAAGTTTAATTAGTCTGTACATCAAACATTCTCACTATGCAAAGTGGCAGGCTACACAATTCAAGACTAATAGAGACACATTCCCTATTGGTTCCATATTGTTCGTGGTTGATTTTGCTGAGAATTACTCATTTTCTCATCAAAAATAAATTCAGACACAATATTATCATACTGACCAGGTTACTATCATGGTTCAAGTATTTTATAGGCATGCACAATTGGATTTGGATGGGGTTGAAAGTACATATGTGAAGCGAATGATCAAGAAGGAGTATCACTTCTATATAAGTGATGACAAGGAACATGACACCCACTTTGTGCAGCATTGTTTTGGTTTTTTCTTTCAATATCTTCATCAACGAGGAGTACAAATAGATCAACATTTTGTTTGGTCAGATGGTTGTGCATCACAATTCAAATCCTCTCGCCCTTTCTTTGCACTCATTCATTATCATCGTCATCACAAAATACCTCATTTATGGAGTTTTTTTTAGAGTGGTCATGGGAAGGGAGAACACGATGGTGTGGGTGCATGCATCAAATGTGCTCTAAAGAAACAAAGCTTTGATTATGAGGGAGATCAATTGATTGATGCCCACACCATTGTTGAATGGTGTAAGAAACATTTTGCAGTTCAGGTTTCAACCTCACAGGATTCAACATCACACGCTTCAACCCCACAAGCTTCAACCCCACACAGAGTGTTTTGGGAGATAACAGGTACATGCACATTTAAAACATATATGTAGATCTTGATGTGATTTATTAAGTTCTAAAAGCTACAAACTTTTTTAAAAAATATTCTAAATTTTGATGTTTGTTTTAAACTTTATTGATATTTTGAGCATGATTAATTAAAGGTATTGATCGAAGGAAAAAGTATGGATGTGAAAGGATTCCTAATTCTAGGTCTTTGCACTCTTTGATGACTATGGATAGTAATAACTGGACAATCTGTACAAGAGATTATTCTTGTTTTTGTTATGAATGCATGAACAAATCATATTCAGAGTGCAATAGTCAAAAACATGGGTATGTAGGTGAGTGGAAGAAAGTTCCTTTAGTTGTGGATGACACATATGGATCAGATTATGATGATAGTTTTGAAGATGTGCCAATAATTTCAACTGATTATGACCACATATATGGACTGGTTAAACAAGGCATGTTTTATTTAAAAGGATTCTATAATTTGATACTTAAATATATATGTATAATTTATAGTATACATGAATCATTGAATATTTCTTTGCATTTTGTTGTAGGTGATGTATTTGCAGTCATTGCTGAAGAAGACAATATTGAGAAAGTGGAGTACTACTTGTTGCATTGCACAGAAGAGAGAACAAAGCTAACATGTGAAATAACAAGTGAGGAGACAACATTTTATACTGGCTCGGTTGTAGTGCAGGGAACATACTTACAACAAGTGAAAGCCCTCCAAAGTGGGATTCACTTTGTTGATTATAAACTAGACAAAAAGGTGTATCATTACACCCATCACATAATTTCTACAGGGTTACAATTGCATCAGGTGAAGACTAAAAGTGGTCAACGCAAAAAATGGAGACTAGATGTAGAAGACCATGAAAAAAATTTACAGGTCATTGAACAATGAGCAGAGCCACTTGGTATTATATAGAAGGACCTAGAATATTATATATTGATGTCTTCCAGGAATAAAATATTTTATCTATTTTATTTTTCATTTGGCATACATATTTGACAACTTTCTTGCTATGATATTAAGGATGGGTTCATTAATGATGTAATTTTGTTCCCTAGTATCTCCAATAATATTCTTTCCATATATATCAATGTTTATATCATGAAGGATTTGGATACTTGAACTACATATATACATACATACATACATACATACATACATACATAAATGAGTTTTAAAAACTTAGTGTTAGGTCTACCTAACATGTCTTGTATTGATGGTGTTTTTAGATATTGTGTACATGTAAAATGACATTAATCACCATTTTTCAAAAATTGAGTTGATGATTTCTTTTCTCGTGGCTGGATGTAAAGCAATGGATATTAATTTATATATTATTTTTTCCTCATTTTAGTTTCTCTTTTCTGGCATCTTTTATAACAATTTGAAACAAGTTCTTAGTGTCAATAAATCTAACTTGAATCATTTAAAATTTCATGTGAGCAAAATGATAGACAATTAAATTTTGATATAGACAATTAAGAACTACATGACTCAAGGTATTGAAAGATATTATGACTCAAGGTTACCATTTGAGTGTCCTAAAAAATGTACCGATGGTGGTAGAAATGCGAGTGAACATATTACAAATGCACATGAAGAAAGGTTTGCATCAATGCATCACACCATGAACCTGAAACTAGTGAAGCACTCATGATGAAGATAATATTGCATAGAAGTGAATATAACATTATTTCTTAGGAATTGGTAGATAAATTGAAATTGAAGAGGATAACACATTACATTCCACAATTGGGGTATAATCTACACATTAGTTCTTAGATTGAGTAACATATTACTCTTTATGAGGTAGGTTGCCACGAGTTTTATCTCCAAAGACTTTGGTTTACAGAGAGGTGTTTTACGTTAGGTGTTTTAATAGGCTCATGAACAATGAACTTAAGCTTTCATCATATATGATTCAAATCATAATTTTCAACATTAGATGTGCAGTATGACATACTTATTTTGATCAAGATGAAATTTCATGATATTCACTAATGTTATCCCTTGCATTAACAATCAACCATCACTTAAACATGTTCACTACCCAATATATATTGAATACATTCTTAAATTAATATTTATAACTTCCTTTCTTCCCATCTCCAAATAAAGTCAAATTTACAATTACATTAAAATAGTACAAATCATGGAAATGTATTGCATTACATTTACTTCCTTTTCCATCATTTCGCACACCTGCAACAACATGAGTTTATATTTCCCAAGTTTTAGAGAGAGGATAGATAAAGAGAGGGAATATATTATTTTCACAAGATTTTAAGTTACTATAGAGTTTTAGAGAGATAGTTTAATACTAACAACACTTTCCTAGAACAATGAATATTGAATTTGGCAATATTTACCTAGAGTCAAATTTTGAGTTATAAGACTTAGTAGTGATATGAATAAAAACAAAGTTAAGGTGGATAGGAAATGGCCTTTGAAAAGATTTGACAAGTGCATAAGTAAAGAAGCATTCACTAAGCCATGGAATGTTTAATGTAACATAAAGTATTACTAAATTACCTAAGCATCAAATGATTCAATATAGAATTTTAAAGAAGTTTACAATGTTATATCACAAAAATGAAGGGTATTTAATATCTTATCTATCATTATACCTATTATGATATCATCAAGAGACAAAAATGAAAGATAAGGGGGTGTCTTATATTCACATCCATAATTGTAAATATACACTGGAACTCATAAAAATATAATAATAATACACGTGTCTAAGACATATATCAAAATATAATAATCATGTCTAGAATGAGTATGAGTATATATACATGTCTAATATATCTAAAATCATTTCTAATGAGTATATACATGTCTAAAATATCTAAAATCATGTCTAAAATCTATAAAATATCATTGAAGTCTCCTCCGTGCACTAGGGCGAGTGCCAGACCCCTCACTAGGCTCTGTTGCACCCTGCATGTTAAAAAAAGGAATATACACGTCAGAAACTATATATAGCATGTACCATATATTAAAATTTATAAGAAAAATTCTACAAAACTTTCTTGATTAATTAAATACATCATATAACAAATATGTACAATTGATTACCTCAGTATTTGTCCCTGGGCGGATGTTGGGAGTATCTACACTATGTGTAGATCTCTGTCTCGTAGATCCTTGTGAAACAAAATAAATAAAATGTAAGAAGTTGATAAATAATTTTTTTGAATAAAGTTCATTAATTTCTAACATTTCAATTTAGATTAAATATTAATTCTATTAAAACACATGTATATATACCTCTACTGAATTTGTCTCCAAATCTATGGGATTACCACCCACGATCTCAACACTAGAAAATACATCACCAAGTGATCCAAGCTGACTCAAGACCAGAACATCAAGATCCATGTTGTGATCAGTCAAGAGTTGTGTGTATGTCATGCGGGTAAATGGTGTGTGCTATGAAGCTCCACACACTGGAACAAAAGCCTAAACACACAAGTACATGTTTAATTTTAATATTAATAAATTGTAAAGTAATGATGAAATAAAATAAATTTTAATTATATTAAGGTTTAATTTTCACACATCGGAACAAAAATGTGTTGAACATCAAGTGTGACGATCCCAACAATAGGAGGTCCAACTGTAGCAGTGACAGTAGTACCCTGACTAGAAGATACACTGCCACTTTGCTCTATAAAATCTAAAACCCCCGATAGTGGAATGTTGCAATGTTGTGAAATCAACTCATATGTATGTAACAAGTCAGCATCCATGATGCATCCTAGCAGACGTGTTTGAGCAATATCTGTAACCACCTCAAAGTCATCTGTGAAAATCAAAGATGCACGAGTGCATACCTTGCTATGTGTGTCACTACTACTACTAGCACCTCCACTTCTAGTATCGCGTCTCTGAAGGTACTGACCCACGCGGTCAGAAGAGATCAATTGGGTCTTGCGAGTAATGTCAGCAAGACCCTCGATAGCAGCCTCATGTGCAGTCATAACAACAGGTGCTGCGACATCCTGAAATCCTGATAAGAATGGTTGTGGCCTTGGTACAAACTACCACGCGTCAACAACTGCAGGAGCTCCCTCCTTTCTATATGCCTCCATGTGGCTAATACGGCCACGCCCCTACCCCAAATAACTAGGGATGTCTAAATAGTTCACCTTTAGGTTTAGGTGAACCTCAACATGTAGCATCATTATGAAGTATAATGGTAATTGGTCATTATTCAGAAATTGGCCTTGAGAGGCCACAAATCTAGGATAAATCAAAGGGGCACATAGGGGACATGAACATTTGTTTACATAATATGCCCTTACTTTTCGTTTTCCTGTATAAAAACTCCAACAAGACCTCTTAACAACTTCCTTATCAAAAATTCGTAATGTAATCTCATTATATCCTACATCTCCTGAGACATTTGATTTTAATGAATCCATAATTTTTTTATTGACTCAAAATCAAATGGGTTGTATTTTTTCAAACTTGTCTTTATTCTATGAAGATCAACCAATATTTTTTCACAATGGGCTTTATATTTCCCAAATGTGGTTGGGATTCTAGAGAATATATTGCAATTTTGCAATCTCTAAATCGGTCATCTCAAAGAAATTAGGAGAGGAAGAAGCCATTACTGTTAAAAAAATGAAAGTAAAATTCAATTACTAGTACTTTTAATGAAAAAATTCTCCTAATATATTCTCCTATTTTAATGAAAATAGAAATATGATTTTCAAGATTCAATGCAAATAATTTAGAAAATAAGAAATTACATATATCTTATTGTAATTTCTAATAAAAACTCACTAACATAGAATTACTATTAAAAAATGGAATAATGTAAAATCTAAGTTATTCCATTATAAATAGATCACATAGTAAATCAGCCTCAAATGACATAGTTCAAGACAAAGTACATGAAAGAGATAGATCACACAAAATAAATTTTATATAAGTCACTGCATTTCTTTCAATGGAAAATGAACATTGTTCAACTATAATAGGTAGGATTGCTATGCTAGCTTCCTAAAACTAGTAATTGCCAACTTATTACATTAGCCTCAAAATATAACATGCAATTTTTATAAGTCAGTCATGCATGAGTGTAAGGATCGCATAGATTTAATGGAAATAAAGGAGGGATTATCTAGAATGTAACATGCAGTTTTTATAAGTCAACCATCCATGAATTTAAGGATTTAAAATCTTTAATGAAGGAGGAAGTAACTAGAAATATTTTCATAGTACAAACATAATTGACCCTAAATCCACAAACCTCTACGTCAGAATTATAAATGGCTCATGTAATAATTTACGCTCTTTCATCTCCTCAATATAATGTACAATGGACTCCACCATATCCATATAAAATTCTAAGATGGGATCCACCTTATTTAGAAAACATTATAGGTTGGGAACCTCCTTTGTTGTAGAATCAACCACATTGTAACACTACTCAACCTTAAGGACCATACAGGGGATACCATAATTATAATTAGGACTAGCACACTCCATAGATGTCAAGTGTAATGTGTAACATGGGGATACCAAGGTGGTTACTAGTAAATAGTAATAGAGCCTCAACCCCAAATGTGGTGGTTTTATACCTTTATTGAGAGACAAATCACAGTTTACAAAATTTACCATCTAATCAAATGCAAGAAACATATTTCACATACAACATCACACATAAGACTATCCCAAATTAGAGAGAATGTGTAAGGATAAGTAATTACGTAATGTCACAATGGTCAATATGGTACCTAGTGAAAATATAAGTTTGTAATCCATCACCATATCAAAAAGTCCAAGGAATAAGCATTAGGAACCATGTAGATGTCTAGGGATCCTCAAATATAACATGCACATGAGGAAAAATATTTGGAGCTAAAAAGATAAAAGGAACTTTTGGAAGAGGAAAAAATATTGATTAATTCTATACAAAATAGGGAAGTGGAAGCATAGGTATAGGGTAAAATAGTGAAAAAACTAAAACAAGAAGGATTAGTGTCTCCACTCATTGATCTTCTCAAAATAGTTAATGTATCGTGTGGTAAAAATATTTCTCAAAACACATCTAACTTGAACCAACTGTAACATCCCCATTTTAAGATACTAGAACAAGGGAATTTTTTTTTTTTTTTTTTTAAAAACGTTCTCTGTTATGAATTATATAATTCAAACACACGTTCAAGTTTTAATAATTCTTCTCTGCCCAAACAATGCAGTTTGGAACACACAATTTCCTTTTAAAACTAATGTTCCTTGTTCACATATTTGCAATATGGAACACACATTCAGTGCCATTCAATCTTATAACAGATTCTATATGCTGCTGTAAATGACTCGAAGAACTACCGATCTCCCATTTTCATGGCTCGGAGTTTCAACGATCTCTCATTTCATAACTCGGCAACTACCGATCCTTCATGTTCATTCATGCATAGTATATTATATATACAAGGTTCTTTTAACCTTTTCCGGTTATTGAAGTGATCCATTTAAGAAGCCTATCTGAATATCTGTTACTGATATTCATCTGACATCCTGCATCTTAAATTAAGTGATTAGGACAACGCAACCAACACTTGTGATACTTTGGCCAAAGATTTTCACATGCTTTGCATGATCATATTCCTGGATGTGATACACACCAATGGAATACGTCCTTCACCTCACTTCACCTGTTATCTAGAATGGTCTTTCCTAGTTCCTACCAATCCTTTCAATTTAAGGTCAGATTCTAACTTCCAATTTCCAACTAACAATATGAGCGAATATAGGAAGGCACTCATGGTAACTAAAGATACGTAGACATACGGTGTCATTCCCAATGACTCCGTGTGTCTAGTTATCTTTAGTCCTCCTGAGTCACTTCGTATACGTGATCATATTCCTATCCCAGCCAAGAACTTAATATTCAGCCTATGTATTCTTGATGATTTAATTTGGGAGGGCATTGTAATATGTCAGCTATAACATTGTGTCGTCATGAAGACCCCACCTTCATGAAGACACCGTGCTGTAGCTAGCATATGTCAATGTCCTACGGAATCCTCCCATCGAGAGTACACATCCTGCTTAAGTGATTTAGATATGATCTTAATATTTAAGATCAACTTTCAGCAACCATGTTGATCCTTTATCCTCGTTCTTGTTACAGTTGTATGGAGCTAAGAGAGACTAAATCCATCTTCTAGCTTGCTATGCTTCTTCTCCTTCGTACCGAAGGGTGGCGTTTTCTCTACTTGGTTCTTTTCTTAATCATTGGATTAAGCAGCCCATTACCGACAGACTTATTAAGTTTAACCTATTAAAATTAACCAAGTTTTTCCACAACTGTAATCAAATTCAGAATTCTAGCTTATTAGACGTCATTTAAACGAGGTCTGATTCTCAATAAATGTATTCATTTATTCTCCTTAACCTTACATAGTTAAGGTCTATTAGCCCTGGATATATTTATCCCATATCCTTTCTTTCTGAATTTAACATACGAGGCTATTAACGGAGTCCGAAAACGAAGTTCGGCTACTCCTAAGTTAATTGATATTCCTTAGCTTCCAAGCTAATCCTGAATACCTATCAGTTATGGAATCGTGTTCTTCCTAATCCTTTTAATGTCAATTAAAAATTCATCTTAACCCAAAGTATGAACTAATTACACATTTCAACTTAAAAGTTGCATTTAGGTAAGAATAGATGTCAATTCCTTTTAAATCCATCCAAGGACAATTAAATAATTCCAAATCAAGAAATAACATTATATTTCCAATTTAATCAACAATATCAAACTGATATAGTCATTAAAATATCACGCTTGTATTTGTATTCATCAATCCATTTCATAATCCATACATCTGCCAATCCAAATGACTGGACTTTGTTTATATTAAACAACGTTACAACTCATAGATAGAAGAATGTACTTTCTTCTTTTCACAATTCCTCGTAGAGGAATAATAACTAACAAATACAATTCATCTTCAGAAAATCAAAAGAAGCATCAGAAAATAGCCATGTCTTCGTTTTAATCAAGTTCCATCTACAAAATTACTTGCACGGGTCAGTTCATTGAACTGAGCATATTAAGCACTTGTCATTAAAATGAGGTGCTTCTAATTAACTGTCTCAATAAAAGAACCCTACTTTTATGAAACGAAAGTATGAACATCAATCAAGAATTAAGCATAAAAAAGAATGGTCAGCATAACAACTGAACCATCTAAATACCATCCCAATCAGTCAAAGAATTGCTGTCCTATTTCTCACATAACCATACAAGACGCAATTTCCTTCAACAGCTCTAGATTACAACATTTGTAAGAACTAGGAATATAAGTAAACATACTGCTGTTATAACATAACTGTTATCCTTTCCATTCCTTTCATTAGTAATAAATGCAAAGGATAAAATCTAACTAAAATGTAACCCAATTACCTTCCTTTCAGTTCATGCATCACATTTGATTCCAAGCAATCAAGTACAGATGAGAAAGCAAACAGCAATAATTATAGTTGCTTATACCCAAGAAATTACAAAATTTGTTCCTAAACGATTACAGATTTCCAACTGTATGAGAGAAGAAAAAAAATCATTTTTCCAAGTTTTCCATTCACGTTCCTATTTCTTTCCTCATGACTGTCCTAAAAATTGAATCCAAACGAGACACAAATCAAGATAACAGTTCAAAGTGAAACTTACAAAATCCATTCTGAATTCACTTTCCAACAACAAGAAATAGTTCCATTCATATTCAGCTTTAAATGAAAACAAGGATGAATTTATCGTCCTTATCAATACTTCATTTAAATCAGGCTCATACGAATACCATAAACAAGTTAGTAAAACATCGTATTCATCATAGAACAAGCAGTCTAAAGATGCATACTATGTACTTACTGTACTTAGAAGATTCCATACTTCTTTCACTGTATTTTTAACCAATAAACAGTTATACAACCACGTAATCACTTATTCACATGACCTTCTATATCCATGAACGCATACAGTTCTTAATAACAATTTGCACATTGTTGTTACCTACAGCAAGACCAATTCATAATGCAAAGTAAAGCTCTAATGCTATTTCTAGAATTCAAACAACAAGAAGAGAAGAATTCATTCCTTTAACTAATTCAATAAGAAAACAACCATTTTCTTCAAACTCAACAAGAATTATTTAGGTTGATTTCATTTCTTTTTAAATGACTGTGCAAAATCAAAAACAACATGAAACATTTAAACAATCCATTTGTACAAAAAAACACAGCACTCAGGAAACCATCTAAATGCCACTGTCATCTCTATCAAGCTGAACCTATAGCGTATAATAAAATAGATTATCGTTTCTTTCAAAATTTACAACAGCAGAAAAAGGAAAAACTCGTTTCCTTCAACTGTCAGTAAAGAAACAATCATCTTCTTCCAAATGGAATAAAAACACCCAAATCATGTTTATCTTAGCATGACAACTCAACTCATAATGATAACAGAACAATCATTCAACATTGAAAAGTAAACTCACATAGCCTGTACAGTTTCAATTCAATATACCATAAGCAATGAATGCCCAATTCGAGTTCTATCTCGATCAACCATTAAATCCAAAAACAACATTCTCCTTTTTCCTAATGAGGTACAGAACTCAAATACAATATTCATTTATCAATACCTCTATCAAGGCAAACCCACGTAGGGTATTAGATACATAAGCTTGGTACAGTCAGGATAGACTCAAACATCAAACCAAATTCCCATGTTTTTCCATTTATTTGCACAGAAATCCCAAGCTAAGTCGTATTCACGAAGACAATTTGAGTTAGAAGATCAACCGCATCCATAGAACACTATAAAATCAACTTTCCATCACAACAAGGAAAGAATATAATCATTTATAAGTTTAGAAGAAAAACAGTCAACTTCTCCTACTTTCACGAATACCCAAAACGTATTCGTTCATTTCTTATACAAGAAAAAGGCACAGCAATAAAAATATTACTATTACTTCCTTTAAATCAAGTTCATATGCTCAAATAAAACCCAAATGCTATTTCCCTCAAAATCCAAAACAGCAGAAGGAAAAGGATCTGATTTCCTTTTAAAAATTTCAGTATAGAAACAACGTCAAACAACTCGCATAGCCTGTAGAGATTTCATTCCATAAACTCATTTAAAAAGAATTACCAAGTTCAAATTCTTATCCACAAACATCTCAAAATTGATTCACGCACAGCTGAGTATTTATAAGCATAATTTCCTTATAATTTCAGTAAAGAACATCCTCAATACTGTCAAACAAACCAACATAGCATGACTGCATTTCCAACTCAAATATATATGCAAAGACAATTCAAAACACAACAGTAAGAAAACAATTCTACCCAAATCATTTCCAACATGACAAAAAAATTAACTAAACCAAAATCATCTCTGTCACGACCGCAAACAAACAAACCCAAAACCCATTCAGATGAAGAAGAGCAGGGTTGTTTTAATGAGACGCTTAAGTAAAGCAAGTGTTTTAAAGAGAAGGGCTTAACATGCCTGGTATTCTTCCTCAAATGCTCAAAGAAAACCACGTTTACAGAAGGTGTTTCCTTCCACGGGGACAGCAACAAGCTTCCCAACAGTCCCTTCCTCTACAGGCTCAGAAAACAACCTCCGATTTCTAAAGAAATAGTGATAATCAACCAAACACAACTGGTTTGACTGAACCAAGAAAAACCAAATGCAGAGCAACTTCCCAAAAATACGAACAACACAAATGACCAACAAAAATTCCTCCATACTCTTTCCAAGGCGAGTTGGTCGTGAAGACCGAGAAATTTAATGCATTAAAGGCTCCGCCTTTTCCCTATTTTCTCACGCCACCGCCAACTCGGGTTGGCGAACTCCCAATTTCAAATTTTGCATGCAAACCAAGTTTAGTTCCATGACTAACTAGATACCTCCACCTTTTTCCTGTTCCCGCCAAACTTGGCGCTATCCACGCAAGGACTTCATTAATTGCCATTAAATTTCCTTCCATCCTTATCCTTTCCCATGGGTCTATGCGTCCCCTTCTAGGTTAGGATTAGTTTTAGGATTAACAATAGTGTTCATACCTAGGTCATCACCTAGTTCTTAGGTTAATAGAACTTAGGTCTATTTTCATCATTTATACAATTTAAAAATCCACTTAGGATAGTAGTTTAGGATGTAAGGTAGAACTTAGGATTAGATTAGGATCTAATTTCCCCTAACACCTAACACTTAATTAATCAAATTTCAGTCAAGTCTTCTTGACTGACATCCATTTCAATGTTGTGCAGGATGTTTCGTCCCATGTTATACATACCTGAGCCACCCGTATCCAGGCATTTCCCACCTTACGAGGTTTCACGTTATGACAGTGCATGGTTCGAGAATCGAACCTTTGTCGTTGGCATCTACGTGCCAGTTGTTCATACCTGAAATCAGGTGCTGCACATTTATATCAACCTTTAGTTCGGTTCAAGAGTAAATCGACAAAGTGATCACAAGAAGGCCACAACATACTTTGGATCAATGGAATTGATTCAAGGTGTGCTGTCAATCAGTGATTAGAGTTCAGCAAGCATACGACAATTTGTTGTCACATCAGCAAACATACAAGCAACAATAATGTAAACAAATTACAATATGCAAGAATCCATATTAGCAACACATTCCCTCAAGATCAAAATATATATCTTAACATGTTTTCCTTCATTTCAGCAGTTACAACATTAAGAAAGTAATCACCATCATAACTTACAAAAATCAGGGTGTTACACCAACTCTCTTGGAAAGTGTAATAAATGTAGTTGCGCACTCTACCAAGCCAATTCAATACTTGAAAAAAATACCATGGAATGTGGATATGTTTTAGGAGGATATGAGATCTAGGATCCAATGTTTGATTTTGGGAGTACTGTAAATATGATGCCTAGATCCACATGGGAAAATATGGGTGCACCAATTTTGGTATATAACCTAATGAGGTTAATTGTATCTGAGTATGGGACAATAAATCCAATTGACTGACTAGAGGATATTGAAATAAGAGTAGGATATCATATCCTTCACAATGATTTTGAACTTATTAACATGAAAACAAATGAGACACATTACCCAGTCACAATTGGGAAGAAATGTGCATATGATAGAGATATGAAAATCAATAAAATAGCTAATTAGATGGAATAACACTTAGATGATTCGATTATTATCATTCCTATAAATAGGACTAGACAAAATCCTTACAATATCCCAAAAAACCATTTCCTCTATGTGTAGGATACTAAAATGTGGTTTAAGATGGACTAACAAGCATGAAAATAATTCCCAATTCTAGAAGAAATACTAGTAAAATTAGAGAAAAATATAATTGAGTAACCTTTGTGTAATACTTGGAAGATTCCTCATAATACACAATCAAATAAACCATTCTTAGAAAAATATTTAAAATATTGAATCAGATTCCCTACCAATCCAGAAAAATGATAGTTTTATAAGTTTACACATACATACAAGGATTACACCCATCCCAATGAGGATATCCATATTCCATTAGAGATACATTTGTCCATTAGTGGGGATTATGATGTGGATTTGAATAATTGGATCCACATATATCATGAAATAAAACTAATGAGAATGTTACAAATGGCAGAAAGATAAAAATTACAATATTTTGGTGCACCTAATTAGGATAATTTCCTAATAAAATTCCAAGACCATGTGATACTACTAGAAATGAAAGAAGGAACACTAGATTATACACAAAAAGGAGTGGTAATAATATAGATATATAAAAACTCTTGAAAATGCATCTTCTTCTTTTGCATGCACGTTTTCACAATGATTTATTTGCATGTACCTTGTTCTTGCTCAAGAGGAACTATTTGTTGATTTGAGGTATTTCTTCCAATTAAGATGACCGTGAAAACCAATTAATTTAGAGCTAATAAGTTTCAGCCTCCTAACTCAAGAAGTCACAAAAATTTTCAAGTATATTCACTCTACAGGTTGAAATAGATTTGATCATGTTATAGAACCTTGCAACAGTCACTCCAAGGAACAATGAAAAAGTATCTTTTCACATCATACACTAATTTCACCACCCAATAATTCACTATTCATCTAGAAAATAGGAGTTCTTAATCGATAAATATCAATATCTAATTCATGTACCCTGCACTTGTCTCATTAATTTTAACTATACTCACTATATAGTCTGTCACAGATCTTCAAGAAGTGTTATAAAAATCATTTGTAAAACAATGCTTTAAATGCTTGGATTAAAGTTGAGTGTTCTTATCATCTTAGGGAAATTATTAAGATATTATCATATTAACTCATGCTTTGCATAATTTCAAGAATCAAACTCAGAAATTTAGAACTTATTCACAGTTGGTGTGCAGTAGAAAGATATGAAATCATGGGATGGACAAAAGTAGTATTCATGATGTGTGTAAGGTTTGTACAATTTTCACAACACCATTATTCTACATGAGGTATATTTTAAATATAATATATCATTACAGTAGAAATTATAGTTTTCATAGCACCATTATTCTACATAAGGTATATTTTAAATTTAATATATCATTACAGCAGAAATTACAGTTTTCACAGCAGCATTATTCTACATAAGGTATATTTTAAATTTAATATATCATTACAGCAGAAATTACAGTTTTCACAACACCATTATTCTACGAAAGGTATATTTTTAATTTAATATATCATTACAACAAAAATTACAATTTTCATAGCACCATTATTCTACATAAGATATATTTTTAATTAAATATATCATTACAACAGAAATTACAGTTTTCACAGCACCATTATTCTACATAAGGTATATTTTAAATTTAATAAATCATTATAGCAGAAATTACATTTTTCATAGCATCATTATTCTACAGAAGGTATATGTTACAAGCCATCATAAACATGGATAAAAATAACATGTATGAGATAAATCATAAATGTAATAAAAACCTCAACTAGATCTGATAGGTCCCTAAATCTAGTAATTGCCAAATTAATAAGCGCATTGAAATATGAAGCCCACAACATACTCTTGTTGGAAACTGAACACCGAAAATTGTGAAGCCTGGTCATGATACAAGAGATTTTAAATGGGTCTTTGCAGAAAATGAGCTAGGGTTTCAATATAGAGGTAGATAAAATACTAAAACAAACAGAGCTCTGTGAAAAATGATTAGACAAAAAACGTATCAAGTTGGCTTTGGTAGAGTGCGCAACTATATGGGTTTTACAAAAAAACAAGCTAGGGTTTCAATTATTTTATGCCCAAATACATGGGATCCTCCATTTTCACCAATAAAACAACATATTACATACCTGGTGCTCATCAATGGCCTCGTTGGTCATCAATGGCCACACTGGTAGACTTGTTGGGCTTGGTTTGTGCTTGTTGGGCTCGTTGGGATCGATGGGCTTGGTTTTCTCTAAGTAGTCTTCACGCGAAGGAGGTGGGTGGAGGAAAATTGAATTCCTCCATAGTGCCTCCAATATATAAACATGAGTGTTCACGTGAATTCCCTTCGCGCAAACACTACATTCGCATGAACCACATTTAGTGTTATACGTGGAAAAATAATAACCTATGTGTCAATTCACGCAAACGTGGTTCACGCGAAGGGGGTGTTCGTGCAAACCACTTCTATGTAGCACCCTGCCACACTCCCCACTCATGTTTTTGGGACAATAAGTGGGATAAAACGCCATGCATTGAACCAAGATCATTGGTAGGTTGTGATGATTGGAACCCCCTACAGTATAAGGGGGTAGATGAGGTGGGTATGACATGGTCGGCATCCTAGTATGTGGTGATGCCGAGTACGAAAATTAGGAGGAAGGAATATAGGTCGGAATAGATGTAGATGGCAAGTATCCTGAATAAGCAATAGATGAAATAAGGGGTTGTTGGTGATAAGTGTAGGTAGGTGGAGTGGACATAAAGACTCTCGTAGCAATCATATGAAAAGATTGTGAGATGGAGAGGACAGTGTTTTGGAAGGGAGTATGGGCTGCCATCACCAATGGTGGCTGAGATGTAATAGGTATATGAGAGGTGGTGGGTGTAGATAGACCTACACTCAAGGCAGTTGATAGAGGCATGGTTGACATCATAGGAGTGACAGACATTAAAGGCGTGACATATGCCATAGGTGCAGCAGATATCGATAATGTAGGGTCAAGATGGGAAACCACAAGTGGTAAGGTGGAAGAGGGTAAGGCCAAAATAGTAGTAGATAATACAGAAGTGGGTGCAAAGTTAGGAGGAATGGACACATTCATGCCATATACAAGCCACCTTGATGAATCACGCGTAGATGAATGAGTGAGATAGTACTGAAGAATGACAGGGTTATGATCAAGGAGTATTGTGAACTCCTCATCACCAATGGGTATAGCAAGAGCCTGATTGGGATCCATAGGTGATGAGATGGAAGGGGGCGATGGGCTAGGTGGGAGTGGTTGGTGGCTAGTGTGAAAAATGAGGGCATTGTCTTCTGTACGAGTCAAAACCATGTGACTAATAATAGAATAGGTATTCCGAGCCTCCCTGATGATGCAGAAACACAGAAGTAATGGGGAAACTCAGTCTAAAATGAGTGATTAGATCATTATTCTGATTAGAAAATAAAAATACAGAGATCGGCGTCTGTTGGGGTAACTGATTTTGATATGAGGGTAATCGTCATCAATCATCTTAGACCAATGTCAATTACTGTGAAAAATAAGAGATTCAAAGATCTAGTAATGAAAGGTGAAAATGGGTCAACCTGGTCTCTGAAGATGATATCAGAGACCCAAAAGTGTGATAAAATGGCAGAACAAGACACAAAAAGAACAGAAAGGTGGAGAATACTATTTTGGTAAAAATAACCAAAATAGCATAAACCCGATGGTGATTGTTGGACTGATATCGGCTACTATGAAATCTAGGAAGACAAGGGAAAATTAAGTTTTGGTGATTTAGATCAAATAAAAGGGGAAACCCAGATACTGAGTATGGCTATAAGGAGTCCTAATACACCCAGAATAAAACCAAAATACACCAATCATCATGTGGGGCATAAAAGGATGAGAAATAATGAAGAAACACAACTCACACCTCAAAACACAAGTAGAAAAAAAGCTAACAAACACAAAATCCTAAGCTATAGATTTTATGTTGTGGCTTATGCCATTTAAGGTCGACTGTAAGAAAGATAGAATTTTTTGTTAACAAAGGTGCCCTATAAAATTTGACAACTATGACTAGTTTCAGGTAATTTTTGGCGTGGGAGACCCTTCTCTGAGATGATGAATGGACAGAGAAACTTGCTGGAACCCACTTTCAATCATCTAATCATGTGATAGTTTACAACTTCTTCCGAGAAATATGTTGTTCAAGAACTGTGTAGTTTGTTTTCAGAGAGTGTAGAATGTGAGCTATGGTTCAATTTTTCAACCATCAGCTGGGCATTACTTCCAGCATATAGGTTTCCTGCAATTAGATGAGCTATAATGCAACAAACTCAAAAATACAAGTTCCCAAGTTTTAAAACCCAAATCCATAAATTATATTCGATGAGAACAAATTATGAAGAGGTTAAGGGCATGACTTTCACTATGTGCAATGCAAGAAAAGAATGAAGAGTTCTTTTTAATCCCAAAAATCAAGTATCACTGAGACAATCAGAAGAAAATAATATTTCCAGAGAAGAAGTTTAATGTGAACTTGTTTCAAATGAAAATAGACACACAAGATAGAAGGTAAAATGGTTAAGGAGGAATACCTGTGAGGTGAAGGTGGAAGGTAGAATGTGTGCGCATTGTATACTTTTGATCCAAGATGATTGTGTGAGCTTCCCTTTGGCTAGGAGGAACGGCCTATATAATAAACACAACAAGACCACAAAATAATAATAAATAGCAAGAGTCAGAGGACTTCCTAGCAAGGCTAGATCCGGGAAGCGCGATGCTTCCTCGAATGGTTGTCAATCCTCTATTTAATACAATTTAATGTAAGAAATGACAATTCCTATTGTAGTTGATAATATTTAGGCATCTCCTATTAACATACAACAAGTGAATTTAACTCAACATGCAATGGTTAGAATTAAATCCAGATGATTAATGGGTTGGTTTGGGTATGCAAGTGTAGAAAAGGTTATAGATGAGGTCTGGGTGAAATTAGGAAAGGTTTTGAGCTATTTTGGGGAAGTTGTTAATTTTTTGTTATAGGAAAAACTACCAGTCTCAAAGACCAGTATCAGTTGGTCGACCGATGTCGGTATAGGATATATACCAACACTGGTTGGCTAACTGGTGTCGGTGGGGGCAATTTGGTTCAAATATTAAAAACGAGATTTTGGACCTCTTTGTGATTGCATAGAGAGTGAAGGTGGTGTTGATAAGGTTTTGATATTGTTAAGAAGACTCGGGTATGCTAAAAAGGAGTTTGGAAAGGGTGTAAAGGCTTGGGATGGTTGAATAGTGGGTTGGTGGGAAGAAGGTGATATGCGGGTAATGGAAAGAATGAAATACAGAAAGAAACGAAAGATCTACACTTGAATAAGCACAAATGATAAAATCCCAATACTTACTTGGTATGTTGCAGATCATGTGAGTAGAGGTGGTTGGTGGTTGATCAAAGAAGATATTCTTGGGTCCAGTGCCATGACAGTACAACCTATGTGCTTCCATGAATATTCTAGCACTCTGAAAGGAGAATCAGTTGTTTTTCTTTCACTTTGGTTGTATGTGTTCGTCGTCTAGATGCAGGAGGGCTTGAAGATTCGTGCTTGAATGCAATTAGGCTCAAATAACTTAATTACCAACATGGGTAAAGGGTTGTAAAATTCTATATAAAGGAACTGATGGCGGTTTAGGTGACCGACGTCGTCCGAGGATAAACTAGTGTCAGTTAGGATGAAATAGTCATATTTACCAAAAATAAGTATATCTTCCTAGATTTGGCGTGCTTTCCTTTGTTGGGTCTATTTAGGGAAGTAGAGTTCACGTGATAGAAGACAGGAAAATCTTATAAGAAGTCCAGTTAGGTTTAGGAGGAATTCTTCTAGTTAGGTCAAGTGGCGATTCAGTAGTGGGAGTGATGAATCAGTCATTGTGAGTTAGATGCCCCTGGAATGGGTCTAGGGTGAGGTGTAATGATGAGTTGGAGGTGTGAGGATGGAATTAACTTAATTAAAATGATTAAATTAATTAATAATGTGAGGATGAATATTAATATGGGATGAAGGGGTCATGATTAGTTAAATGTGTTACATTAATTAAGTGAAGCAGACTAAGGGGAGTGTGACCAAAATTTGGTGTCTACAAAACCCTAAATTAGTATTACAAATGTTGAGGTGATCACCATGGAAAACCATTATCTCAAACATCTGTTGAGAGAAGCCATTTAAGGTTAGAATTTATAAAGTATGTATTTAATGTTTTTAAGGTAGTTGATACAACATTTAATAAATATTACAACGAATATTTTTCATTTGATTTTCTTCTAAGTGGATATTATTGTACCACATACACATATGAAGATAATGTTTGTTTTTGTTAACATATTTTTTATTTAAGGATTTAATATTCATGCAATCTATATTATGAAAAAAATAATTTTTAGAAATATTTAAAATCATAACATATTACCAGTTTTTCAGGGTCCAACAATTCACCCTTTTATACATAAATAACTGATTTAAGGCACCAAACTTCTCTATCCCGCACCCTAGTCCCAGTAGATGACATCTATTTTCTAGCTAATCTCCTCAAGAATCACCACACATACTACTTAACATCTACGCACACTTCCAAATTTGTCTCAGAACTAATTCCTTTCACACCTTGGAAATGTTCATAGGTTTATGGAAAATTTGGGCATAAACCTACCTAACCCCTATGAACCTAGCCCTTGCAGTTTTGATAGTCATTTTTTCAAACTAAAAATTTTGCTTAATTGGCTTAAGTGGTAATTTTAGGTTGATTGTGCAAGAAATCATACACATGGTCACATTTAAATAAAAACACACTTTAAACTATTAGGGGCATCTAAGGATCTTATAATCTTCCACTCTAATAAGGTCAAGAGAAAACAATGAATTAATTTATTCTTTAGAGAACCCATCACAACAAAAAGCTATTTAAATCTAAAGTCATTTATTTTTCTACCCTAGATCAACCATGAGAAAATTTTGAAATATAAAGTTTGTCTTTCCAAATGTGAGGGTTGAGCCTAGAATTTCATCTTTATTATTTATTTTGTATCACACGTCTCATTTTAGGTTTGAGATAACTACACATATCGTGATCCCTCTTTTTTATTAAGGATAAAGGTTTTTTTTCTGGGACCCTGCCCAGTTACATAGATGCCATAGCCCAAATATATAATACAAAGCAAAAGAGACCAAAACAAGACCGGAATAGGCTTCCAGTCAGCAAGCAACAAAAATACAATAGAAATTCAATAGAAACACATTAAAATATTAGTAACATCACACCAGAAACACATCAAGGACCTAGCAAAATTTAGAGAGCCAGTAACCAAGCCAGGATACTTCATGATCTTATGGAAGTTCTTCTTGACATTTTCTAGCCCCCTTTTAATTTCTTTGAGGCTATTTTCTTACTTAATCTTCTCCTTCCCTTTAGATTCTTCAAGGTGTATGGTGATGAGGGAAAGATAATTAATTGTTCCCTTGAGAATGGAAAGAACGTCACAATGTTTGGTCTTAATATTTTCTAGTTCCTTTTTGACTTTGGTGACCCTGTTGCAGATGTTCTTGAAAAATCGTGCAACAGGATCTAGTACAAGAAGAGAAAACACAAACAAATAACTTAGAGGAGAAAAATAAATAAGAACTCAATAATTAGGAACAGAGAAAATAGATTAATCTCTGATATTCTCACCATACGGGAGAATCATTTAAATAGGAATAATAGGTAGTTTGACATTCCTAGATAATAGGAATGTCAAGCTAAACTAGGAGATAACTAATTCCATACAAGGAGTTGGAGATAATATCTCAACAATGAGTGTACGGGAGTTAGAAAAAACTCTCCTAATTAAACAAAATAAAATTTCTTGCTCTACATGAGCTTATTCGGTGTAATATAATATATTTACACCAACACCCTCCCATAATCAAATGATAGGGAGCAAAAGAAAGGGTCCTGACTACTAGGCCTAATAAGGTACCCGATACAATACTAAAAAAGAAGGAAGTATTATACAAGATACCCCCAAGGACAAATTCCTTCACCCCAAGTTTTTCTCACAATTCTAGATATTGAGAAGAAGCCAAGGGCTTAGTGAAGATATCTGCGAGTTGATCAACTATGAGAACAAACTCCATCTAAATGACCCCATCCTGAATCAATTGTCGAATGAAGTGCATGTGGATCTCTATATGCTTCGTGTGCTGATGATCAACAAGATTACGTGCAATGTGAATAACACTTTGGTTATCACACCAAAGAATGAAAGGAGACTCCTGTGAAAAACCAAACTCACCAATAATCTGACGAAGCTAAAGAACCTCCTGCCCTGCTGTCATAGCACCTCGATACTCGGCCTCAGTGGATGATAATGTATTTGTATTCTAATTTTTATAAGACCATGCAAATGGACCAGAACCAAGATGAAAAAAGAATCCAGAGGTGGATTTATGAGTATCGCAACATCCACCCCAATCAATGAGTATGAGGTGTGTAATGAATACCAAAACTCAAAGTCCCTCGAAGATATCTCAAGATACGCTTTGTTGCTTCCCAATGAATCTCATGAGGCTCATGTGAAAACTGAGAGACAATATTAACAAAAAAGGTGATATTGGGACAAAGTGAGATACAAAAGGCTCCCAACTAACTATCTATACAAAGTGGAATCTGCTAAGTTAGACTTATATGTAGCAGTCAATTCAATACTTGACTGGTAAGGTATGGGAGATGGCTTGCAATTACCCATATGAAATCTCTGAAGCAGATCTGTAGCATACTTCTTCTGACAAATAGAGATGCCCGCAGCAGACTGGTGAACCTGTAGGCCAAGAAAGTAGTGCAACAATCCCATATCTGTCATGTCAAATTTTTCTTTCAATTTTTGTTTAATGTCCTGTGTTAGAGAATCTGAAATGTTAGTAATGAGAAGATCATCTACATACAATAGCAAAAGTAGTAATTCATCACCAGTCTTCATAACATAAAATGTATGATTGGTCTTACAACGATGAAAGCCAATATATAATAAGAAATCATTCATCCTCTCATACCAATCCCGAGGGGCTTGTTTGAGACCATAGAGTGAACGCCGAAGTCTACAAACCATTGAAGAGTCATGCACAAATCCCTAAGGTTGCTCCATATAAATCTCCTCATGGATATCACCGTGTAAAAAATCACTCTTCACATCCATCTGATGTACTGACCATCGATGAGAAGCAGTAAGGGAGAGAAAAAGGTGAAAAAAATCCATCTTTGTGACACGAGAAAAAGTTTTAGAGTAATCTCCTCCTTCAACTTGAGAATACCCCTTGGCGACAAGACATTCCTTGTATTTTTCAATTGATCCATCAGCTGCATATTTGGTCTTATAGACCCATTTACATCTTACAAGATTTCTTCCCTTAGGAAGAGGAACCAACTCCCAAGTATTATTCTTCAGAAACAAAGAATATTCATCCTAAATTGTTGAATCCCATTCTAGTTGTCCAGATGCCCATGAAAAAATAACAACATCATTAGAAATAGCTTGGCTCATAAGAGCCATACTAGAATAGGGACAATGATCGACAACACCAGAATTATCGGCTCTAGTATGTCATATATCTCGTGAATCACCCGCCAAATCACTTGATGTAGCCAATGTAGATCTCAACCATTTTGGAGCAGGATCAAGAAAAAGAATGGGAGCAGGAGCAAAAGGATCAAGAGTAGGAGAAATATCAGGTGGCCCATCAAAAACATCATCAGTGGCAGGAGAAGGAGACTATTACAAAAATATTGTTCATAGTGTGAACACTTAGGAGTGGTTTGGGTTATTTGGTAGTAATAGGTTTTTAATAATTATAAAATAATATATGAGTGTGCAAAATATTTGTAATGCACAACTCATAGTTGAGAGATATTTGGGATATTGAGAGGACTTAGAGATTAGCCTTGACTCCTCACTTATAGGAGTTCATTGAGCTATTTATATGTAATCTCTCCATTAAGAGTTTGTCCAAAATGAATTACAATATCTCTGGTTTTATTATTTTATTATGCAATGTTTTGTTTTTTATTTGATTAAATCATAGATATTTACAAGAGAGACAATAATGGAGAAGAAAGAATTGTATGATCCAAAGAAGCCTTGGTCTCATCAACACAAACATCCCACCGAAACACAATATCTTTGGTAGCAAGATCGAAAAGGCAATATGCCTTCACATGCTCATAATGACCAACAAAAATAAGTTCTTTGCTTTTCTTCTCCATGGTTTTCCAAGTGTCGTTAGGGACAAAAGCCCAAACCTTGCATCTGAAGACCTGCAATTTTGATATGTCAGGTTTTTCACCTGACCATGCCTCCTTAGGAGTGACCCCTTACGCTTCTTTATGTGGCATTCTATTTTGAATGTGTTTTACATAATTGACAGCTTCCATCCAGAACTGAGGTGCCATGCTCTTGGACTAGACCATGTAATTTTCCATTTCCTTGAGTGTTATGTTCTTGCATTTGGAAACTCCATTTTGCTGAGGGGTGTAAGGAACAACATACTGGTGCACAATTCCATGATTAGCACAAAAAGTAGTAAATTCATTACTTTCATATTCCCCCCATTGTCTGTGCGGAGTATTTTAATACAATGTCCAGATTGTTTTTCTACAATAGCTTTAAAAAATTTGAAATGCTCTAGGACATCACTTTTAAATTTGAGAAAGTACACCCAAGTTTTCCTAGTAAAATCATCTATGAATGTGAGTACATACTTAGCACCAGAAAATTATCTATGAGGAAAAGAAGTAAGATCACTATGTACTAATCCAAGACGAGCCTTAACTCCTTTTTCTTGTCCTTTTGGAAAAGGATCCAAGTGTTTCTTACCCAACATACAACCGGGGCAGACACCATCATGTGATTTTACCTTCGGAAGTCCTGTGACCATATTCTGTGAAGAGAGCTACTATAGATATCTGTAATTGAGGTGACCAAACCTCTCGTGCCATAATTTTCTCAAAGAATCAGCATGAGAAATTAGTGAAGATCCTTTAGAGTTATCAAAACTCTCAAATACATACAAACGTGAACATGGATCCACATATCCTGTAGCTACGATATCATCATGATCATGAAGTTCCCTGATTACAACCCTATCTGGTGAGAATTCAATAGTTCTACCATCACCAAAATTACAGATTTGATATATGGAAAGAAAATTGTTAGACATATGGGGAACATAAAGAGCATCATTTAGATTCCCTTTTGACATATTTACAGTATCATAACCCAATACATCTATAGAAGTATAATTTCCCACTGAAATCTGTGAAGTGCTGCAAGCAGAAATAGAAGTCAACAAATCCCTGCAATGTGTAATATGATGAGAAGCCCCTGAGTCAAGAATCCACCGGTCTTGCAAAGGAGAAGAAACTCTAGTAGAAAGATCCTTACCCTTGCCAGCATTTGAAGTAGATGAAGGTGATGGAATTGTGATCTTGTGTTGTTTTAAATCCTTTTCTAATGCTTCCAATTTTAAAAAACATCTTGATTCAGGATGATTTTCCCCCCACAAAAGGCACGAGGTTCAAACACACCCCTTTGAAATGGTTTCTTTGATTTTCCATTATCTTGTGGTTTATAATTATCAACAGAAGGAAATGAAGGTTTAGAAACCACATTGTGAGAAGACATAGGCTTATCATAACATTGCTTGGTTTTATTTTTCCAATTTTTCTTAGGATAATTGGCCACCAGAGCGTGATTCGAGGTAGGCATAGCATCCAGAGAGATTAATTTTGCTTGTTCTCGTGAGATATGTTCACAAAACTATTCAAATGAAGGCATTTTAAAATGAGTGCCTAGTGCAACCATAGTAGAAAAGAAGGTTTACATAAATACAGAAAAGGGACCTTTTAGTTTATTTAAGATCATATAGATGCATTCGTCATCCTTTTAATTTCTACCACTAGCTTCTAACTAACTGTGAATATCTTTAAATTTTGATAGAAATTATTATATGGAAGGAAAATTTGAAGGCAACAAAGAGTTTATCTTGTGATCTAGTTGAATTAATTTAAACTCATTTATCTTGCCAAACAATGTTTCAATTTTTTCCCATACCTCTTTCAGAGCTGTTGTTGAGGAAATGTGGAACTGGAGATTATCCGCTACATTCAAAGCGATCAATCCAAGAGCTTCGTCTTGTTTGCATGCATATATATATATATATATATATATATATATATATATATATATATATATATATATATATATATATATTTATCCTTCTCCATGGTGAATGTGGGAACAATATCGTCAAATACTCGCCATAAGCCATGGGACTGCTGTATTTTCAGTTTTCACGCATGATAGTTGGTTTAGTTTAGCGGCTCAAATAGCTGTAGATCTCTGGTGTGAGTAGAAGACGAAGAAGATATAAAGGATCTTGACATGGTTATCAATATAAATTTGACCCTGAGCTCTTAAGCTAGGTTAGAAGCATTCCATGTGGTGGTTCCAATATGCTAGACGAATCCAATGTAGCCTCCACGCAGGAAAAAATAATGTAATCACACAAGCCACCACATGCAATCAGATTTTGTGCTAGGAAAAACAAAGTCTTCGGGTAAGACAAGGTTGTATGAGAGCAAAGAATGCAGCTCACCTATAGGTCAAGATAGGTAACTTCTACATAAACCAACAATAAGGATATGAGTGAAGACTGGTAACTGCCTACGAGAGTCGATCCTTTGGCCACCACCAAATGAGGAAGATTAATCAATTTACTACCTACCATTCAAAGAAACTATTTGATCCCCAAAAACACACATACAGAAACTAGAATTGAGCCCCTCTTAAATAGAAAAAAGGAAATGAGATAAAAGGGCCTCTCTTCAAGGAAGACGGCTCCATTATTTTGCCACATGAGATGAATTTGTCTGGGGCTTAAATTGTTCCAAAATGCATGTGAGATGCTCTAAGGCAACCACGATCACGAGAAGGTCCCTCCAGGTAGGGGCAGCGTGAGGTGGTGATTAGGTAACAGATTAATTCAAATACAACATTTGTAATAATATTGTAGTTAAAAATAATAATAATAATAATCAGTTTTTACAGTCCACGATGCTGTGGGGCGGCCTATTTTTGGGTCTATAAGCGGCTTATAGCATATGGGACTACCTCGTACTCACATGCGAGAGGCAACTAACTTTGCTACAAATGAGGCATACATACCCTACCCCCTGCAGGATTTGAACTTGTGACCTCTATTTCAAGAGCACATGTTCTTCACCATTAGGCCAACTCAGGCATACCCAAAAAACCCGTTGTACTATACTGACAAGTGGCACTCAATAATTCTAAAATAGTCATACACAACTCATTTAACTACATAAATCACATGCGTTAATTTGGTCATCTTTAGTTTATGATTCTCAATCTTCCGTTAGCTCTAATATGCATTGGTCTCTCCATGGGATCCTCACTTATTGTAGCGCCAACCTCTACTGTCTATAGCCCTTCATGGCTTTCTACTTGGTGTTTTCTGTTGAAATACTTGGTGGGATTTTGACTTAGCCTTAAGGCTCACGAGTTAGCAACATATTGTATGGGAGGAATGCCACAGGTCTCCAACAGCAACTCAGCTCGAGTCTCCACATCCAAACAACGAGATCGTTATCGTTGTTTCAATACTCAAACACCAAGCCAACCAAATAAAATATACTGGGTGTCATTTTTATTGGGATGCAAAAACCAAACCTGTGGGAAGGCGAGGTAACCACAGCAAGAGGCTAAGGCATGATCTTCTGAAACTCAAACTGCACGAGCTTTTGAAACTCAAACCACGCAACCAGTAGAGTCAATTTTGGAAGATGACAGTCCCAGCTGCAATCAATTCACAACACAATACAACGAAAAGGATGCAAAAGATTTAAAAAACATCCATGCATAAAACCATTATGACTCAACTCTCCTGCAACTATCTCATGTATAATACCATGAAAAATCATGCAATGGGATCTAGTTGAATTAATAGAATTACACCAACAGTTCTCCACCAACTTCTTGTCAACCTTGCCTTCCTCATTCTTTAACCTACATACTTCATTCTTGTCTTTGAGATCTTTAACCTCATTACTAAGCCAAATGATCTTTTCATTGTGGGAGTCAGGCTCAACTCTAATACTTGTATCAACAAAATTATGAGGTTCAGAGTTCTTTTTACCCATGGAAAGTAGAACAAGAATTGCATCACCTTTGTCATGAATAGGAGGGGAAGGGAGAACAACATCTTCAAAAGCATGTTTAATAGCCTTGTTCTTAAGGGGGTTGCCCCAAGGATGATTGTGAGATCTCTTTTGGGAAGGGTGGGTCGAAGCAAGAGAGATGTATGGGGGAGTATTGAAGGGTGAGAGGGCAGGGTCGGTGGGATGAGTAATAGCAGAGGGGGACGGGGTGGGAGGGTTGGAAGAGGGAAGGGTGGATGAAGAGGGAGATACATCAAGGATATCAGAGGGGGGATAACAAGGTGTTAAGGGTGTATAATCGAGAGATCAAAAAACCTATAGAACATCAAAATAATAGTGTGGTGTAAAGGGTATACCCTTTTACCCCACTTCACAAGATTGATGGAATGCTCCCACAATTGAACAATGGAAAAAGGAAAACTTATGGAGCATTTTCTCTTAAATGAATTTAAAAAGAACATATGGAAATGATGCATCACCTTGAACCTTTCTTCAAGGGTGATATATTTCATCACCAACAAACCGACCATGTTGTATGGAGGAGGAAGTGAGTCCCTGAAAAAACCCCATTTTGTGTGCATGATAATATTGATCCCTCTTCATAGAAGTGTGTAATGTCCCTTTTTGGGGAACTCAAGAAATGGCAAAAAGATCTCAGATCAAATTTAAAATATTGTTGTTATAGCCCTGCAAAAAATGATCTCAAACCCTTCCTAACGTAACGACCTTCTTAAGGAAGAACAACCCTTTGGAATGGAGTTAGACCTTGTAAAAATACTTCCAAACTTGTGCCAAAATTAATAGAAAACCCTTAACACTCAATTATAGTTGTTAGAAACCATATGTACATGAGAAATTAATTAATTATAGAACTGTAATATGCGAACATTCCCAAGTTTACTAGAAATAGTAGAACATCACCAAAAATCACCAAACTTGAGATATTGGCTTAATTAAATATAGAGAATAAGATGATGATTTCAGATTTACCAAAATGTCACCGTACATACCAAAACACCACCTCACTATAGGTCTATCCACTTGAAATAAAATATAATTTGCACTAAAGAGAACACACATGAAAGAGAAAGATACTTAATTTCCTTTCAAACCAGCTTGCACACCAAAAATTTCATGAAGGATTATCATCCTTCACAAGTTCCCCAACTTAGGGTTTTCATCCTTTGATGATATCCTAACCCAAGGGGTTTTGTCCGACTAGTCAACTTTCACCAAAATAAGAATAATATCCAAAACATAAATCATGAATGCCCAAGTGACCTCCTTAAATAGCCATAAGGAGTGCTTAAATAAACATAAACATAATGGCCAACCCCTTAAGTAGGTACTTTTAAATATTAAAAAGGCTATTTCGAGCGTACATGCTCTCAGTACCTTTAATACTAAACTACTTAATTTTCTCTATTGAAGCACAAGGCTTCTAATAGGATAAATTAATAAATGAAAATAAATATCCAAGTAATAATAAAAATATAATTTAGATTTTCCCTAGCTTTCTCCTTAGACCCACAGGGAAAGAATGGGTTAGGGTCTTCAGAAATCAACCTATAAAAAGGGACATGACGTAGTGGGATTAGTGCAACACTCATTACATCACTGAGGGTGTGGTGAGGTAGTCCAATCTAGTCATTACTAGCCTCTTTTTAGGTCTCAAACACAATATCTAGGGTTTTAAGATAGGAGAAGCTAGATCTCATCATAATATAGTCATCATACATATTCAAATCAAACTCTAGAGACATGCGAACTAAATCCCACTATTCAAATTGAATGTGCATGTCTAAAGGACATGGTTGTAGCTCTAAGGATAACTTCGATAATGAAATTGTTCACATACCCATAAACTTGTTGTTAATGCGAAATCACAGCACCCCTAAATGAGTTATGGATCTGCTTTTCTAAGGCAGACTCATTTGGTGTGATCTACATAACATGGGACCATCTCTCAAGTTGTGGGACTTGCGGAATTGAGATGGCACTTCAGAGAAAGTCGACTTCTTCTTTCTAATCCTAATGCTAAACTAATCCTAAGGAAGGAAATGCGACTATCTACTCCTAATATAACAATTCCAAGGAGACGGGGAGAGAGAGAGAGAGCATGAAAATAAAGAAATCCTACACTACAGAGGTGATAGCACCAAGAAAAGGGAAGTGTTGATCACAATCTTAGCTGCCTGAAGTGGAGAGAGGTGAGCAGAGGAGAGGGTGGACAAGATGCACCACAGACCAGAGATAGATTTCACACAGAACACCACTTCAAAACCCATTAAACACAACTCCTAGGACCTGCAAAAAACATCAGAATATGCACAGTATACCCTGCAATGACGAGAGGTGAGGAGAGACAATAAAATAAACAAAGGATGGATAGATGCATCACAAAAATAGATTTTATTGCTCCAAAATTTCACACAGTACATCATTAGTGGGCAAGAGGCAAGAGAATGCCATTACAGAGCCGTGAAAGGAGGTCTAGACTCCATTTTTGACCCTGGGGAAGAAAAGAAGAGGGGGGCAGGGAAGAAGAATGAACAACAACCTTTTATAATGAATCCTGCCCATGTATTTATAGATTCGATCATAGAGAAGAAAGAGGGAGAGAGAAAGAGAGAGAGAAGTGGGAAAAGTAGGTCGAAACTCAACCACCGCTGTTAATGCTTCTGATAAAATCTGCCCCCAAATCTATCTTTACTGCATCAATCCTTGGTTCAGCGCCTTGAAGGAAGAGGAAATGGTGGAAACAGATCGAATCCGATCTGGTTGTTGAGACAGATGGATCTTGCATTGAAGGCCCGAAGACGTTTCCTCCATCTAGTTGGTGAGGCCAAGATCTTTTCAACGGCGTCAGATTTGCAATATTTCGAGCCTTGGGTCGAAAGATACGCCCCCTCAAAGTTTGTATCGGGTCCGTATAGGAGGGCGGAAAAACATTTTGAAAAATGGGTCCCCTTTTGATATAGGACACGTGGCAGCCAGATTGGAAGAAAAAATTAGGCCTGTGGGTTCATAATTTATCTTTTCCCTTTCCGCAAGAATCACAAAATCTAGAAAACTCCCGCGGCCCCACTGCTCCGCTTGGACACGTGGCACCCTTTTGTTGGCTGGGGAGGTGCGCTCCAATCTTTTCCTTTGTGTTTTGTCAAAAGGAAAATTTTCACCTTTTCCTCCGACTCCCCGCTTTGGCTTTGACTCGGGTTCAAACTTTGAATTTTTCCTTTGCCTCGTTTTGGAATGCGAGTTCGTAGGTCCGAAACGTTTTCCCTTCATATTTTCTCTATGTGCGGGGTTGTCTTGACCAAATTTGCCAGGGGGCGAATTTGGGATAACAATTTGGCGACTCACAGGGACATCTTCCTGCTAGATGAAGAGACTAGTGGCCTTGAAGTATCCATTGGGCATGGAGTCTGCTTGATAAACATGAAACTGATCTGAACTCTGAAACTCTAACCTCTGAGCCTCTTAGAAACCCACTGAAACTTGAAGTTGATCTTCACCAAAAGCCAACTACAATGCACTGTGCAAGAGCAAAACAACAGCACCAAAAACTATGTACAAACTGAAAATCATACATGCTCCAAATGGAACATGCAGAGTGTGCAAAATCACTTCTTCTGCTGAAAACAAACCTACCTACACTACTCTAACCAAGAGCAAAGGGAGCTCAAACAAAGCCTGCAATTGGCAGGGAGAAATAGCTTCCCTTCCTCAAAAATGGCAGCCATGCAACTGATTTGGCACTGAACATGGCTGGTTGGATGAGTGAAAAACTGAAAATAAGTCGGTCCTCCACCCAAATCACCAGAGTATCAGCTAAAGACAAATCAAATACCTCTTTTAGTTGCTCTGCATTTGGATTGAAGAGGTATGACAACTGATCCTTGGTGCTTTGCATATCATCCTCATGCCCTGAAATGGACATGACTGGTTTTGGCTTCTCCCTTGGCTCCAATGAAGCCAAGTACCTGATTGGGCAAGGTCTGATCCGTTTGGATGTGCCCATTGTTACGTTGAAATTCAACTCCAAAAATGGAGTCTTCTTGTGGACCTTCTTGGGTGGATGGTGTGGGAGAGATGGGGAAATCTTCCTGCCTTTTCTCTTCCTCCTCCTTTGAAGAACATGGAAGATCAAGATCTTCCAATCTTGGTTCTAGAGGGGTGTTATGAAGTGCAGGCTGCTGTTCCTGAATGTTCTACTCCATGGCAGCAGGCTCATGTGCTTGGAAGGCGGATGTTGAGAGATGGAGGAAAAAATGATGTTATCTCCTTGGGCTCCTCTCCATCAAGACAATCTTCCAAGTCAGACAGATAATCTGCCTCCTCATTGTCCTGCTGCGGGTGCTCAACCTCCTTCATGGTGTCCTCCTGATCTACAATTGACTCACCATGGTTCCCTTCATCCTCAAACATGAAGTTTGAAAGCTCAAACTCTTCCTCAACATCAGAAGGGGATGAAGTGGGAGGAAGAATTGAAGGTTCTTCTGTGGCTTTCTCCGCACTTGGAGCTTCTGAAACTGTATGGTCCTCCTCCACAGCTGGAATGTACTCCTCTTCTTTTGGATTAGGAGTAGTTCCTTCTTCCCTTGTTTGTACTGTAGTTGGAGCTTCCACCACTTGCGGCTTGACCTCAGCCTCCTCCATAGGCTTAACCAACAAGGGAACCTTTGAAAACTCAAATTTAGCAGCCCAACTCTTCAGATTTTCTATCATTTCTTCTTTGTTGGGTTCCTCTGTTTGATGTTCTCCTTGGCTGGTTTTTGATTGTTTTCTTCCCAACATGGGTTTGGGAAAGTAGGAGGAAGGATGGGTTGATTTACAACAGACTTTGCAATTGTTTTTGGTGTAGGGGAAGGTGTTGCTTTTGGCTCTTGTAGAGGGGGATTGGATTTGGGAGGGAAAAGGGCAGAGAAACTGAGGTGGGATGGAAGACTAGGAGATGGAGAAATGAAATCAACACTTGGGGCAGCAAGTGAGGGGCTTGACTCTTGCCTCTGTTGAAATGATAAAGATTGAGGAAGAGACAATGAAAGATAGGGAGCTGGTGATTGACTTACCCATTGACAAGGTTGTCTCACACTTTTCTCATAAGCCCCGATCTCCTCAGTCCATTGTGCAAGTTGGGGCAACATTCCAATCATGAAGTCTAGCTTCTCCTGAGGGCTGTAGTGTCTTGGAAAAGGGCCTTCCCATGGACAAGGTGCCCTGCAACCAATTCTGAAAGCCCTCATTTGAGTTGTTGCCCTAAATTGAACCATGCCAACCTCCATTTTTTGAATCTTCTCCCGTAGACTAGCATCCTATGCATAATTATCACCATCATATGCATCCCCTTGTTCTTGATAAGCTCCATGTCCAAACTGACTTTGACTCTGCTCATATGGATGAGCATAATGGTCCTAGATCTGATTATAATGTTGATCTGGAGGAGTTGGGAAATACATTGGAGGTGGATTGCATTGCTGTAAGTGTGAGTTCCATGAAGGGAATGAAGTCATGATTGCACAACCTCATGGAATGGGAGAAAATGAAAGAGATGGAAGAAGAAAATGGATGAAATGAGTGGAAATGGATGGAAAAGGTCTGCAACTCAGAGAATGGGTTTTTGACCAGATGGAGTCGCCAGATGTGCTTGAAAGTGCCTCCAAAGGCTGAAATCTTCACCAAGAGCACATTGAACCTGATGAAGTGAAGTGGTAAGGTGCTTCAGAACCTGTCCCACCAGGCATGCCAAAATTGTTAATGTGAAATCACAACACCCCCAAATGAGTTATGGATCTACTTTTCTAAGGCAGGGTCATTTGGTGTGATTTGCATAACATGGGACCATCTCTCAAGTTGTGGGACTTGCGGACTTGAGATGGCCCTCTGGAGAAATGTTGGAATTCTTCTTCCTAATCCTAGCACTAAACTACTCCTAAGGAAGGAAATGTGACTATCTACTCCTAATCTAACAATTCCAAGGGACCAGGGAGAGAGAGAGAGTGCATAAAGAGGGAAATCCTACACTACATAGGTGATAGCACCAAGAAAAGGGAAGTGCTGGTCACAATCTCAGCTGCCTGAAGTGGAGAGAGGTGAGTAGAGGAGAGGGTGGACAAGATGCACCACAAACCAAAGATAGATTTCACACAGAACACCACTTCAAAACCCATTAAACACAGCTCCCAGGACCTGCAACAAACGTCCAAAATATGCACAGTATACCCTGCAATGATGAGAGGCAAGGAGAGACAATAAAATAAGCAAAGGATGGACAGATGCATCACAAAATAGATTTTATTGCTCCAAAATTTCACACAATACATCGTTAGTGGGCAAGAGGCAAGAGAATGCCATTACAGAGCCGTGAAAGGAGGTTCAGACTCCATTTTTGACCTAAGGGAAGAAAAGAAGAGGGGGGCAGGGAAGAAGAATGAACAACAACCTTTTACAATGAATCATGCCCCTGTATTTATAGATTTGATCAGAGAGAAGAAAGAGAGAGAGAGAGAGAAGAAAAGCAGGTCAAAACTCAACCACCACTGTTAATGCTTCTGATAAAATCTACCCCCAAATCCATCTTTATTGCATCAATCCTTGGTTCGGCACCTTGAAGGAAGAGGAAACGACATAAATAGATCGAATCCGATCTGGTTGTTGAGATAGATGGATCCTGCATTGAAGGCCTGAAGACGTTTCCTCCATTTGGTTGGTGAGGCTGAGATCTTTCCAACGACATCAGATTTGCAATATTTCGAGCCTTGAGTCGAAAGATATGCCCCTTCGAAGTTTGTATCGGGTCCGTACGAATGGACGGGGAAAACAATTTGAAAAATGGGTCCCCTTTTGATATGGGACACGTGGCAGCCAGATTAGGAACAAAAAATCGGGCCTACGGGTCCACAGTTTATCTTTTGCCCCTTTCCGCGAGAATCACAAAATCTAGAAAACTCCTGTGGCCCCACTGCTCCGCTTGGACACATGGCACCCTTTTGTTGGCTGGGGAGGTGCGCTCCAATCTTTTCCTTTGTGCCATTTAGTCAAAAGGAAAATTTTCACCTTTTCCTCCGACTCCCCGCTTTGGTTTGACTCGGGCTCAAACGATGACTTTTTCCTTTGCCGGAGTTGCGGGATGCGAGCTTATAGGTTCGAAACATTTTCCCTTCATATTTTCTCTATGTGCGGGGTTGTCTTGACCAAATTTGCTTTTGGGGGGGGGTGGCGGGGGGGGGGGGGGGGGGGGGGGGCGGGGGTGAATTTGGGATAACACTTGTCTTACGTCGAGTTCCATATAAAGATATTTTATGAGTAGTTTGACAACACCATGATTTGCTTCTATACACATTCTAAACACTATGTGACAGTTTGCATAAATCCAGGCCTTTTCTCAAAGCCTAATACATTAATTGTACATTATTGATTTATCAATGGAGAATCTTTTGGCAAATGTAAGAGTAGCATATTTTAGGATTGTATTGATTGTTTGTCTTAGTTTTGCATCATCATTATTGCACAATATAATAAATTATGTTACTAAATTTGTATTACAAATGTTGAGGTGATCACTATGGAAAACTATTATCTCAAACATCCATTGAGAGAAGCCATTTAAGGTTAGAATTTAGAAAGTATGTATTTAATGTTTTTAAGGTAGTTGATACAACATTTAATAAATGTTGCAACACATATTTTTCATTCGATTTTCTTCTAAGTGGATACTATTGTACCACATACACATCTGTGGATAATGCTTGTTTTTGTTAACATATTTATAATTTAAGGATTTTATATTTATGCAATCTATATTATGAAAAAAATAATTTTTTGAACTATTTGAAATCATAACATATTACCAAAAAAAAAAATATAATAAAAGAACATAATAGTGTCCAAATAATATTCCTCTCATAATATGAATTGTAGAAATTTAAAATTGACCATAATCAAATTGATTCCATTTTCAAGTATATGCAGAATCCCTTTTCATTGGAGGAATATGTATTAGGTATTATGAGAGAGAGGTTTGCTTTTGTTCAGCTTTACATATAAAAGGCAAGTCCAACATACGCCATTCAAATGTAGCTAGCTAGCTAGTGTAAATCCTTTGGATACCATTTGGTCCCACTCCACAAGGTACATGCCATTATAGCCTCGGTCTTGTCAATCTAATCTCCATAGTGTAAAAGAGTTATTTGTTAACAGAGTAAGTAGGCAAGGCAAGGGAAGATAACAAGTTGAGCAGCTTCACATTTTGTTACCAATGGCCGCCGCTACGATTCAAATCGTGCTTCTTCTTCTGCTCATGGTTTCGATCGGAGAAACCAGAGCGGTTAATCGCGTGTTTGCAGACATTAATGCGGCATGTCAGGCTTCGCAATTTCCAGAGACGTGCGTGTCATCGTTGATGAACACCTCTTTGGCAAATAAGCGAGGCGGAGGCGGAGAAATTGTGATAGCTGCTGCCATGGGACTGTCATCAGATGGCGTCAAAGAATCTTACCGTCTGTCGGAGTCCATCCTCGCGGGTTCCTCCCACAATTTCAACTTGACTGTAGCCGCTAGCAATTGTCTGGAGGCTCTGGGTGCTTCCATGAGGACCATTTCCAGGAGTGCGGGAACCGATCTTGGCAAAACTAGAGGAGGCGGAGTTAAGGACGCGAGGGCCTGGATGAGCGCCGCGCTCACCTACCAATACGACTGTTACTCCGCCTTAAATCGACTCAACCGCTCGGATCTCGCGGCCACGATCCACCACATAAATTCGACCATGAGCTTAACGTCCACCGCCCTCGCCATGGTTGCGGCGCTTGACACTTACGGCCGCGATGTCAAGTCGTGGAGACCGCCGCAGACCGAAAGATCCGCGAATTACTCCACCTCTGGAACCGCAAAAGAGGCGACGAACATTTTGGGCGTGGACAAGCACGGTGACGGCCGCAAGCTGCTCCCTAATGCCACCGTTTCACAAGACGACAACACGGCCGAGTATTCGTCGATTCAGGCGGCAGTGGAAGGCGCTCCCGATTACTCTGCGCGCTTGTTTATAATACACATCAAGGCCGGTATTTACAGAGAGATCGTGAGGGTTCCTCCCACCAAGACCAATCTTATGTTTCTGGGCGACGGCATGGATCGCACTATTATCACCGGATCGATGAACGCCGCACAGCCCGGCGTTGGCACATACGGCTCTGCAACTGTTGGTAAATATCTTCTCTTCTCTGCTGTTTTAGGCCCTGAAATCTGAAGTTGATGATGTGTTTACAGGAGTGAACGCGGATGGATTCGTTGCGCGGGACATGACATTCGAGAACAGCGCAGGGCCGGAGATGAGACAGGCGGTTGCCCTCCGAGTGGACAGCGATCTGTGTGCATTCCACAGGTGCGCCATTGTGGGACACCAAGACACTCTGTACGCGCACACGCTCCGCCACTTTTACTCCAACTGCAGAATCGAAGGCACCGTCGACTTCATATTCGGCAACGCCGCTGCCCTCTTCCACAACACCACGCTTCTGATACGCCCTCGTCTGCTGCCTTCCAACAACGGAGAGAGCAGCCCCATCGCCGCTCATGGTCGTTTACACCCGGGTCAGTCCACCGGATTTGTTTTCGACAATTGCTTTATCAACGGAACGGAGCAGTACATGACGGATTTCCACGCCAATCCCAAAATTCACAAGGCCTACTTGGGTCGCCCCTGGAAGCTCTATTCCACAATGGTTGTAATGAGGTCCTACATAGGGGAGCTCATTACGGCTGAGGGTTGGCTCGCATGGGACGGCACCTTTGCACTCGACACGCTCTTCTGCGGGGAATTCCACAACTATGGCCCTGCCAATACTTCTGCAAGAGTTCCCTGGTCCACTCAGATTTCTCCGCTTGCTCTGCACATCTTTTCTCCCCAAACGTTTATACAAGCCCATCGCTGGCTCCCCTTCCTTCTCTCTAATTACTTAATTAATTGACTTCCATATCCTCACACAGATCGCTTACTGTTTATATTTAGTGATTCCACTCTCCTTTTTGACACTTCCTTCATTCTTCCTTATTTTGTAATTTTGTGATGAGGGTTTTGTTAACTATTTGCTTAATTTAATGAAAATATAGATATTGGCATTTATGTCTTATGATGAATAGAGACAAATGACTGATTACATTTGTTATATTCAATTCTTTCTTTGATTTAGTAGTGATGATTGGTGTGCATCCAATCTATTAAAGTCACTTAAAAAATGATTATGGTCATATTTGTTTTATTCTTTGAGTCAAGTATATATAAGGGTAGAATTGTTTGACTCTTTGAATCAAGTATATAGAGTGATTTGTATCCCACTCGATGGCCTAACAAGTCATCATCTTCACTATTGGACCACAACTCTCTCAAATTATCTAAAAATAAATAAAAAATTGAAAGGAACATGTAAATTTGATCCCTCCACTCAAGATGCAATTTGATGTCTACCCCCACTAATCAACTAAAAATTCATTCATAGAAGAATATTTTAAAAACCCTTCTTAATATATGGTTTATAAAATTTCAACCACATATTTATGTCATGCACTATATATTTGCTACATAAATGGGGTGGTTCAAGGTATAATGACATTTCATTAATCAAAGAAAAGGATAAATAAAAAGAATGTCAGTACGAGAACCCCATTTTAAATAAGAAAAATTAGTAAAATAATAATTATGAATATAGATTGGGGGCAAAAATATTTATATATAAAAACAAAATAAAATAAAGAAATGGTTATGAGAGAGCACATTTTTCAGTCAAGTAAATATTGTAGGAAATAACAAAATTAAAAAAAATCGTAAAAAGTTTCATGTTATGGATTAGAGACTCGTTGAAATCATGGGCTTTTGAATGAGCAATGAATTAAACCATTCTTTGTGAGCATCTTTGTTGTGCTTCCCTTTCCTCCCACACTAGGTTTTACATAATTTTACTTTCACTTGTATTTCCACAATTCTATATTTTTGCATAATTTTTGTGGCTTGCTTCCATATTGGCCATTTTTTTTAATAGTTTGTACTATTTTATTTTTGGTAATATCTACTATTTTATCAACAAAAAAAATTCAATATTTACATATTTTGTGAGGAAGATGGTAGAAACAAAGATGAGAGGATAAAGTTATTAGTCACTCTTGCATTAATGCATGCGTATGTAAAGCAACACATTGAACATATAAATTATAAATGCAAATAGTAAAACCGGTATTATTTTATTTTATTATTAGTGATTCACCATATTATTTTAAGACATACAATATTTTCTCATCTTACGGGCAGTCAACAATGTTAGTGAAAATCATTTAATTAAATTTAATACTTGTTTTAGATATTCTTTGAATTCGCAACATTTTATTCAAGGTAGAATATCCCAAAATTCTGCCAAGGCTACCGTGTGGTGGATGTGGACAGGAAAAACATTACATACTTCCAACTCCAATTTTTTAGGTTCACATTAGACAGAAGTGGAAATGACGATATACCTCAATTAACAAATGTCAAAAAGATGGTTTCCAAATTCCTTGCACTTCTTAACGACACTTTCACATTTCAATAAAATGTCAAATATGTTTTGTGGCATCAAAAATGACCCCAACCTACATAAATCTCATCACTTTGGCTCCACCACATAAAACACTTAATGGAGGATATATATTGTTGTGAACTAGAATTTGCCTTAAAATTTAGAGGCTAAGAGGTTCTATGCACCACCTTTGAATTGGTCTAAACAATGGCCTTTATCTTCTCCATCTTCCTCATGACATTAAGATTTGAGACCTTAACATTCTCTTTGATTGCAATATGGAATTATAGGGGCTCATATTCTTCTCACCAAATTCTATAAACAATATAATCCATAACTCATACACGATCTTCTTCACAAAGACTAATGAAAAAAAACTTCTGCTTTCTTAGGCTACTCTTGGATTTTAGTACAAGGTCAATGTTAGCGGCGGTCCCTGGCTTTCCTCGTCAGGATATGTTAAGCTTGTAGTATATGATTTCACACATAATATTTAATCACTTTTATAGTACTTGTGCACATATTAATAAAAGCGGTGATTACATGCACATAGTAACACTATGCATTAAACTACCAAACAAAATCACTTTTAAAAAATACAAATATTCAAACTAGAGAGAGAATTTAGAAAAATATTTCTTCTATTAACTAGAAAGCCTCTTACATTACAACACCAACCTTTTCCACACAGTTTTATGTATCCTTTTATACAATTTCAGATGTCTTTTGGCCTTCTAATTTTTTCATGTGCCTCCACTTATGCTCTAGGATCTTTACACATTCTCTTTTTAGCTTAATTATTTTTATGCATACACTTCCATGAGTTGTGCACATGTTTTACGACTTAAAAAACTATACAAAATTCAACTTTAGGCCTTAATAGCCCTTCTATACTTTCTCAAACTTAAACAATTGTCTCGTCTCGAGACAAAATATGTTGTCAAAGTTGGTTAGGTGGTCTTCTTCCTTTCTTGGTTATTGTAATCACTTTCTACTTGTGCACTATAATATATGTTTGCATTTTTCGCAAGGAATTTGATTTAGAACGTTTTAGCACTTTCGCATTGCTTAACCACCCTTGTGAGTTTTCAACTAAGTAGTGATCCCGACATATCGACCTTTTGGGTTTTCACAATGGTGAATCCCCCATTAAGTCTCCCTTTTAGGTTTTTACCTATGGGGCCCTCTCCTCACCCATCATTGTGTCTCCATCATTGATTATAGTTAAAAATTGGATGGATACCCTCCCCAGTCTCTCCTTCCTTTTCCTCCTCTCCCGCCCCCCCCCCAGTTGTGTTTTTTGTCACGATGAGTCACATTTCGGCAGTGTGATGTAGCACTGACCTAGCACCCGTTCACCCTTGACTTTGTTCTGTCGTCCTCTGCGAGCTTTCTCTCTTTCGCCCCTTTTCAGCTTCCCTCCCCCCTCTCCAGTCAGATCCTTCCCCATCCGTCCCCGGCTCGTTGGACGTAAGTGTGTCCGTCGATTTTCGGTGTTCACGGAAGGACAGCGCTACGTTTCAGCCCATCCCGGGACTCACACTCTGGTGTTCCTATGTAAATATCATCCTCAAAATTGTGTATTCCGGGGTATGTCCTTATTCTTTGAGTACTGATATAAAAAATATTCCAATCCTTCCTTGTATATAACTTATTGTTGAGCTGGCTTCAAATCAATTGTCGCCAAGATGTTGGCGTGGTCCAAAATCGTGACTTCAAGCTCATCCCCTACTTTTTCCACTTCAATGGTTGGTGCATAAAGAGAGATGGTTTCTTATACTATTTAATTAGTCATTGATCGTTCTCTTATCCACGAGTGCTTATACTCTAGGCCGGTTCTCCGTGCCCTCATTTCTTTTCCCCTCGAACAATAATCCACCCATTTTTTGGCACTCATTGATGTATCTCCTGATGTTTCTATCTTATCCTCTGGGTGGTTATGATGAGGGTTGTTAACTATTGCCTACTTCTAATTAATGAAAATATAGATATTGGCATTTTATGTCTTATGATGAATAGAGACAATGACTGATTACATTTGTTATATTCAATTCTTCTTTGATTTAGTAGTGATGATTGGTGGCATCCAATCTATTAAAGTCACTAAAAAATGATTATGGTCATATTTGTTTTATCTTTGAGTCAAGTATATATAAGGGTAGAATTGGTTGACTCTTTGAATCAGTATATAGAGTGATTTGTATCCCACTCGATGGCCCCTAACAAGTCATCATCTTCACTATTGGACCCACAACTCTCTCAAATTATCTAAAAATTAAATAAAAAATTGAAGGAAATGTAAATTGATCCCTCCACTCAAGATGCAATTGATGTCTACCCCCACTAATCACACTTAAAAATTCATCCTAGAGAATATTTTAAAAACCCTTCTTAATATATGTTTATAAAATTTCAACACATATTTATGTCATGCCACTATATATTTGCTACATAATGGGGTGGTTCAAGGTATAATGACATTTCATTAATCAAAGAAAAGGATAAATAAAAAGAATGTCAGTACGAGAACCCCATTTTAAATAAGAAAAATTAGTAAAATAATAATTATGAATATAGATTGGGGGCAAAAATATTTATATATAAAAACAAAATAAAATAAAGAAATGGTTATGAGAGAGCACATTTTTCAGTCAAGTAAATATTGTAGGAAATAACAAAATTAAAAAAAATCGTAAAAAGTTTCATGTTATGGATTGAGAGACTCGTTGAAATCATGGCTTTTGAATGAGCAATGAATTAAACCATTCTTTGTGAGCATCTTTTGTTGTGCTTCCCTTTCCTCCCACACTAGGTTTTTACATAATTTTACTTTCACTTGTATTTCCACAATTCTATATTTTTGCATAATTTTTGTGGCTTGCTTCCATATTGGCCATTTTTTTTAATAGTTGTACTATTTTATTTTTGGTAATATCTACTATTTTATCAACAAAAAAATTCAATATTTACATATTTTGTGAGGAAGATGGTAGAACAAAGATGAGAGGATAAAGTTATTAGTCACTCTTGCATTAATGCATGCGTATGTAAAGCAACACATTGAACATATAAATTATAAATGCAAATAGTAAAACCGGTATTATTTTATTTTATTATTAGTGATTCACCATATTATTTTAAGACATACAATATTTTCTCATCTTACGGGCAGTCAACAATGTTAGTGAAAATCATTTAATTAAATTTTAATACTTGTTTTAGATATTCTTTGAATTCGCAACATTTTATTCAAGGTAGAATATCCCAAAATTCTGCCAAGGCTACCGTGTGGTGGATGTGACAGGAAAAACATTACATACTTCCAACTCCAATTTTTTAGGTTCACATTAGACAGAAGTGGAAATGACGATATACCTCAATTAACAAATGTCAAAAAGATGGTTTCCAAAATTCCTTGCACTTCTTAACGACACTTTCACATTTCAATAAAATGTCAAATATGTTTTGTGGCATCAAAAATGACCCCAACCTACATAAAATCTCATCACTTTGGCTCCACCACATAAAACACTTAATGGAGGATATATATTGTTGTGAACTAGAATTTGCCTTAAAATTTAGAGGCTAAGAGGTTCTATGCACCACCTTTGAATTGGTCTAAACAATGGCCTTTATCTTCTCCATCTTCCTCATGACATTAAGATTTGAGACCTTAACATTCTCTTTTGATTGCAATATGGAATTATAGGGGCTCAATATTCTTCTCACCAAATTCTATAAACAATATAATCCATAACTCATACACGATCTTCTTCACAAAGACTAATGAAAAAAAACTTCTTGCTTTCTTAGGCTACTCTTGGATTTTAGTACAAGGTCAATGTTAGCGGCGGTCCCTGGCTTTCCTCGTCAGGATATGTTAAGCTTGTAGTATATGATTTCACACATAATATTTAATCACTTTTATAGTACTTGTGCACATATTAATAAAAGCGGTGATTACATGCACATAGTAACACTATGCATTAAACTACCAAACAAAATCACTTTTAAAAAATACAAATATTCAAACTAGAGAGAGAATTTAGAAAAATATTTCTTCTATTAACTAGAAAGCCTCTTACATTACAACACCAACCTTTTCCACACAGTTTTATGTATCCTTTTATACAATTTCAGATGTCTTTTGGCCTTCTAATTTTTTCATGTGCCTCCACTTATGCTCTAGGATCTTTACACATTCTCTTTTTAGCTTAATTATTTTTATGCATACACTTCCATGAGTTGTGCACATGTTTTACGACTTAAAAAACTATACAAAATTCAACTTTAGGCCTTAATAGCCCTTCTATACTTTCTCAAACTTAAACAATTGTCTCGTCTCGAGACAAAATATGTTGTCAAAGTTGGTTAGGTGGTCTTCTTCCTTTCTTGGTTTATTGTAATCACTTTCTACTTGTGCACTATAATATATGTTTGCATTTTTCGCAAGGAATTTGATTTAGAACGTTTTAGCACTTTCGCATTGCTTAACCACCCTTGTGAGTTTTCAACTAAGTAGTGATCCCGACATATCGACCTTTTGGGTTTTCAACATGTGTGAATCCCCCATAAGTCTCCCTTTTAGGTTTTCCACATATGTGGGCCTTCTCAAAAATCATTGTGTCCATCATGCATTATAGTTAAAAATTATGGATAAATGGGCTTACTTCTATTCACTCTATTGTTTTTGTTGTGGTACTTGAGGAGGTTATTTTTCTATGGGCACCACTTGTTTCCTATGTAATATCATCCTCAAATTGATGTATTCAGGTATGTCCTTAATTTCTTTGATTACTGATATAAAAATATTCAATCCTTCCTTGTATATATATTCTTGTTTGAGATGGCTTCATCAATTGTCGCAAAGATGGTCTGGAGTTGGTCCAAAGATCGTATTACTTCAAGCTCATCCTAATTTTCCACTTCAATTGTTGGTGCATAAAGAGAGATGGTTTTATATACTTATTTAATTAGTCATTTGATTCGTTCTCTTATCCACTATGCTTATACTCCTATGAAGGTTCTACGTGACATATTTCTTTTCCACTCTCACAATAGATCCACCACATTTTCTTTGCACTTCATTGATGTATCTAATGATGTTTCTATTTCTTTATCATATTGGGTGGTTATGATGATTGCCTAGGTGGTTTGTGCCTTTGTGGTTTGTGCCTTTTTCATGTCTTCATAAATTTCTTACATCACCTCTTGGAGTTGCACATTATAGTCTACAAATTGGAACATGATTTTCTTTGTTTACTATATGGCCTCTTGTAACATTTTGATGTACTCTTACAACACCATTATGTCTTCCTTGGCATCCTATGTATGTTTGACCACTTGCTCCTTGGTATTTGTTGATGACTTTACCTATTATATGTTGTTAATGATATTTCTAACCAAAGTAGATTGTTTACCAAATTTCCCACTCATGTTTCAAGTTAATGAAAAGTATGCTAAGAAATAAGTAATTTCAAAAAATAAAGGGTTTATGTTACGTCTATGATAGATGATGATGAAGTCAATTCCAGATGGGCACACAATGTTCCTCTTCTAAGTTCCAACGAGATGAATCACTTGCACACAAAAGATGCTCATAAAAAAGATGGAGTTAGAAGGAAAAATGGTGGGTTTCCCAACAATGGCCAGTCTCGAGAAATCAACGGAATTCCTTGTAAGGATGTCAACCCGCTTTCAACACTTAAGTAGATAAAGAATGTTGAAGGAAATACTGGATACAATAAAGAAATATATACTTTTTTACTTAGATAAACTATGTTGTAGGAAGAGATTAGTTTATTCTTCCATAGACTCCTGGATGTAAGACCGATCATAATAAAGTTCCCAAGAAAGGGCTACGAAGCACCACAATTCGTCAACATAATCTGCCCAAGATTGGTCAGTTGCGTCACTTTCTTCCCTAATGATTTCTAGCTGATCTCCAATATCTTCAATATTTGGGGTCAATGCAATGGCACAAAGACTGAGCTTGTGGGCTATGTCGTATTATTCCAAACAGAAAGGCTGCAGGACAATAGGAAGGTCATGGATCTTTGTTATGGGGTGTACTTGTCATGCAACATTCATATAAAGGAAATACATCCTTTTGAGATAGATTGTTAGCAAAATTAGATGATAAAAATATCACTATAAGGTCTAATGGGGAAAAAAGACAGATCGGCGACGATCGAAGCGATCGGGGGAAAAGGGGTATGTTTAAGTAAACGCTGGTAAAACATGTTATTTATGATGCAATTGGGACCTTGGTACTGCAAAGGTGAGGTACAAGAGCTGTAGAGACACAATGGTTGAAAAAAATAGAAACTATAATATGCATAAGGGGCTAAATTAAATGCAAATGGATTGGGGGTACAATTGACGGGGATCGGGAAAATTGATGGCGATTGGGGATCGGCAAAGATCCTTGATAAATTGAATGATTTTCCCAGAGGTTGGATGAATTATTAAATGAAAGATGGAATAAATAATGTTTATATGGGTGTGCGAGGATGAGTGTGTACAAAGTGTAACTAATATGACTAGGATTGAAATAACATAACTCAGAGCACTATACCTTGTTGAGTGGTAATGCAGATGATAGAGCTCCAATGATGGACTGTATTCTTTAAGAGGGACTCCCAAGGGATGACAACAAGTTGTAAATGTCCTTCTAATGTTGTCAGGTTGCTTAGGATGTAGGCGGGGTCTCAGTGTTTCAGAAATTTGTCCAGAGTGAATCCAATCTAATTGAGGAATGAGGAAGGATGGTGACTAAATAGGATCGACGATGACCGTAACAATCACCATAAATTGCAGATCGCCATTGATTGTGTCAATATTGTTAAGAAACAAACAAGGATGGAAAATGGTTGAAACCACTTGCCATCCAAGGCTTGAAGTTGGTTAAAGAATGGTGAGGGGTTAAGGATCTGGGTAGGAAGAGGTTAGGAGGTTAATATGGTTGAGGTAAATTAGTTTAGGTTGTTTTTAAGAGGTTAGGGAGGGTAAATGGGATTCGGTGTGGGTAACTAGACATTTATGATGGTAATTTATAAACTATAGGAAATAATGGGCTTAGGATAGTAATGATAGTATAAACAATTATAATGCAATTAATACATGTGGAGTCACCTAGGGGTGAAAAAATGATGTCTACATAGATAACTATATTTTCACTCATTACCTATTCTCATATGTCTTTGGAAACAACCTACAAGAATGTCTCCTTCATTTCATTCCTTATTTGGCATATAGATTGCTCCAAATTGTACTTTTGATGCTCAAGTTGTATAGTATTTATGAGTATGTTGGCATGTATAAGGTTTAGCATTCCATTTGTGTCTTTAGTGGGAGCTACTCCATGTACACTTTTACCACTTTGGTGGCTACTTAGGTCACTGCTATACTTAGAAAGGGTTGCACAATCTATGGTATTGATGTGCAAACATGCGAAGAAGTGAGAAATAGTTTGCGCTTATGCATTTTCACTACTATTTAATATGACCACTAATAGGTCTACATATCTTCTCTTCCATGTCATATGATGCATGTGATGTGTATGGATTTGAGGTAGAGCTTTTGATTCCTTGCATAATTTCTGTAGCTTTCTCCTCTTCTTGTGATGTTGGCTATTTTGCAATGGAAGGCTCACTGGTTGTGGTCTTTTGGTATTCTTGCATAGTATATGCTTATTTTGTTTTCCACTTTGTTCTTTCTTTATTGTGCTCATGTATAATTAACTAAGCTATAAATTAAAACTAATATCTACATAACTTTAAAAGAAAATGCTAATTAAACAATAAACCATCAAGATAAGAGCTTAAAGGAAATGCTTCTTTAATGCATAAATGAAACTACATGCTAAGTTATTTCCTACTCTCTATGATTTCTGACTTAAACTATGAACCTATGAAGAAAATAAGCAATCAAAGTGGATTGTTACTTGATCTCAAGGATTGAGAATGGAATCTCACCAAGAATGGATACAAGGCCATTTTGGATCTTCCCATATTACTCAAATTTGAGTAAAAGGATGCAAGATGGAGAAGCTATTTCCAACAATGGAGAATGGCTCAAGATCAAAATGCTTATAGTTTTCACTAATCAAAGCATGGTGCAAGAAGAAAGGTAAGAAGGAGGGTTCCTTATATAGCTTGCCTTAAGAGGCAAGGCTAGCAAATTGATGAATGTGGGATAAAGGTAAAACAAGATTATGAATGGATAAGGTTGTTTTATAAAAGGTAATCTTGATTTAGAAGAGTTTAATTTGTCATTAGTAATTCATGGGAGTTGGGGGATGGTTTAATTAATCAAAGGTGATTAATTAATAGGTAGGTGTAAGCTTATAAAAGCTAATTAGAGGAAAATTAATATGATTTGTGGGATGTAAGAGATGAATTTGATCCAATGAATGGTAAATTATTGATTTAGAGTTGTGAGTGTAATTAATTAATAATAATTAATTAACCTAGGTAGAAGTGGATATTAATTAACGAAATGCCATTAATTGACATCCTTAATGATAGGAAAGCTAATTAATTAACGAAAGGTCATTAATTAACGAATATGAAGAGGAATGTTAGCTAATTAGCGGAAAAGCACTAATTATTGCGGAAATGACAAGAAAGAGGATAATTAGCGCAATCTTAACATTAAAGCCTGCTTAAGTAGATTTTAGGTGTCTACATTATATCCTCATGTTCATTGGTAAACTTACTTGCAATTCTTGCACCTTTTGTTTTTATATTTTCATCTCCTCGTTATCTTGTTTTTTCTTTTAGAGATTATTCTTTCTTCAACTTCCTTTTGTTCTTGAAGCGTTTTCTCTTCTTTAGATTCCTTTAATGATTTTTCTTATATAATGACCTATTTGGTTTCTTTATTAGCTTGCTCATGATTTTTTTTTTCTCTTCCTCTTTACAAATTATCTCTTCCTCAACTTCTTACACAAGTTTATATTGCTCCACCTTGCATTTAAATTCCTTGACTTCTTCCTATTTTCTTCTATGCTCCTTTGCCTCTCATTGATTTTACTTGTTTTCATATTCTACCTCTTTCTATTTCTTTCATATTTCTCATATAGCTTTATTTTTTCCTCTACATCTTGAAGCTTGGACTAGTCTCACGGTTTCTCTTCTTGCATAACATTTGGTGTCAAAAATTCTCTTATAATTACATATTTATCTTATTGTGGAAATATCCATGAAGCTATGTATGACTATATTTGAGGTTACCAATGAATTCCTTATGACTAAGTTGATGCTTCTAGAGAAGTTACCTATAGTAGGTGGTGGTGGGGATGGGGTTGTTACAGATTTCAATATTTCCTCTTTGGAGATGCCAACTTCTACATCCATTTGTGTCTCATTCTCCGTGTTCTTTGTGTGGGATTCCATCTCCATAACTTCATTTTACTTTGTTTATCTTTTTTTAGTTTCCAATTATTCTTCTTCTGGCATCCCAAGAATTGACATATTTCTCCTTATTTATACTCCCCATCATGACAGGCTAGTAGTTCCTCCTCTAATCTTATATGGATGTGCAAAAATTTGAATGACATCTATATGCTTATGAAATCTCACACTTTTCCATTATTATACTTGTTAGAGTGTCTGCAATATTTGTAGGATAATATTATACATCAAAAACCTTTAACTATCATCATACCCCAAAACTCATGCAAAGCGTGGGTGATCCATTGCATAAGATCTTATTTCAATACATTCTCCCTTTATACATTAATCATAAAATATTGGAGTAGAGGAAATATGATCATATTACTAAATTTGACCATGGATTAAACATGTAATATGTGGATTGCCTTCGATACAAGTCATTCACACTCATATAGAGTGTATATGAGTAACACCTCACTTATTTCCCCAAAACTAAAGATTTTGTTTTTCAAAATTACTCTTAACATTTTAATCACAAAGTATGCAATGAGTTAGCTCATAAAAAACCAATTAACACATTTAAAAAACTAGTTATTTAGTTAGGTTTGATCCATCCAATACTCTTCTATGTTTAAACCTTGTGCAAATGAGAAGGGTTTATCTTTGCCTCCCATCAATCCAATCTATGCGAGCAACCATACATTCTTTAGTATGTTCTTGTTTACCATTTTATAGGTTGAGAAAGCTATGTTTTCCATCCTTAAATTTCTACCATGAAATTCAATTTATTAACTTCATATTCCATTATTTGACATATATAAAATAAGGATATAGTGAACAAACAATGCAATAACCTACTTGCATCACTTTGGCCAAAGTTTCCAGTCATGCATAAACAACTTATCCTGAGACCGCACAAAATCCTTAGGGATATAGTATTATGTCACCAAACAATTATCTTAACACAATTATATGTATCTTTTTGTTTTAAAAGGTGAAAATTTTAAGAAAGAGGAAGTGTGCTCTTTACAGGACCATATTCATAAACAAAAAGAACCACAACTTACTCTGGCTCTTTACATAATAGGGAGAGACCATGTAATGGAATTACTACCATTACATACTCTTTCCTTCTTTTGTAACTATCCCTAGTTAGCACTATGTGGAGATGTTGTATGATGACATGAGACTATATCTAATCTACATCATAATTAGTTCATCCATCGTTAATCAAACTTCGTCAAACAACAAGTCCTAAGAAAACTCAATTTATTTTCTAAAATATCTTAGTTATAACTACGATATCTTTCCAATTCTTCTCTAATTCATTCTTATGTTTTATTTGGGTCTTGATAACTGTAGTGCCCACATTTTTTATAGCTCCAGTTATCTGTTGGTTCCTTTATTTCTAGACATATTTTGATTGAGACTCTGATAGACTTTGGACATTTTACTATGATATTTTATCCTCATGGACATTATGGCATTTTGGGCGCGTAGTGCCAATCGGACTAGATTTGTATACTGATATATTTCTTATGATGTTGATGACACTAACAGGGTTATATGATAGACTTATTGGTTAGATGATAGTCTCTTGTGGTTGATTTGATTAATGATATAGTGTTTTAGATTTAATGATTGTAATTTTCATGATAACCTAAGTGTATGTCGTTGCAATTTCATTTGTGGATGATTCATGGCAAACTATGTGGATAATTGTATGCATTGCACTAGCAATTGTAAATTATGTTCGGACATTATAAGTTTGATTGAGATTGTGATGTATAGATGATGTTATTATATTGGACAGTTGCGGTTAATGTGTGCAATGAGTGTGTAGGTGACAGGTATAGGAGAGCATGGGTTTCAGGGCAGCTACGCAATTGTGCACAAGCAGCCCACGGGCTGAGTCCTAACCATGCTAAATGTTTGAGGCCTTAGATTAAATGTATTTAATTGGGCACCATGGGTGAACCCTCAATTTGTAATGTAATTATGTCTTGTAAAATTAATTAGGTTTAGGGTGTGTTTTATTAAGTAAACTAGCTTAGGGTTTAATGATCTTATCTTAAGTTAAGTGTTGGTTTTGGGATGTGTGTGTGTTGGTAGAAGGGATTGGGGACCACATGTGAACCTTGGGTGGACCCCACACCTTCTACCCTTGTGCCCAAGCATGCCAAACCCGAAATTGGGTCATTTTGGGTAATTTTTAGGGACCCCCTTTTGAGTTTGGGGGTTCCCTTAGCATGAAAATGGGCCCTTGGACCCTACCTAATAGGTAGGGGGCCTATTTCCAAGGTTTGGAGGGAGTTTCCCTCCCATTTAGCCCTCTTTAGTCACCATCCATGTAAGATGGTTGGGTTGTGTGAAAGTGTTAAAAGTTGCTCCACTTTGTTTTATTTTAGTTTTTGGTATTTTGGGTGAAAATGAATAAAAGGTGAGTTTACTCTTACTTATTTGGTTTTTGGAATCTTTGACTCTTGAGAGGAGAGGAGGTGACACTTGTCACTTTCTCATTTGTGAGGAAACTTTTGGGTTCCTCTTTTTATTCTTCCTCATGTGGAAGGAATGGGTCTTCTTGGTTCATTTTTTTTGGAGCACTTGGAGAATTTTGGGAGCTTGGAGGGGAGCTTGAACAAAGGGGAAAAACTTAGAGTTTTGGAAAGCATTATAGAGGCAGGGTTCTTAACCCTTTTCCTTCTTAGTTTTGTTTATCTTGTAAACTATGCTTGATCAATAAAATAGTGTGTGAAATGATGTGTTGTGAAGTTGTATGGTGAATGTGGTTGTTTGCTTGTTCTTGTTATTTATTTTCTTGTTTTCTCTCCACCATCATTTGGAATGATGGTTTTTGGGGAATGTAGGGGAAGAGAGAGGGATTTCCCTCTCAAACATCATGGTTGTTGGTCAAGCCATGAAGGTCCCTTCTCATCCCCTCATATGATTTGAGGTAGGAGAAAGGCTCATATGGCTTGAACCTTTCCCCATTCTTGGTGAGGAAACCCTTTTGGGTTTGAAAATCCTCCCAAGAAGGATTTCTATAGCATAAAGAGGAATAAGGAGGATGAATGATTATGAGGTATAAGGAGTTTTGTATATATGTATTTATTGGTGTTCCTATGGTTGGACACCTTGATTTGGGCATCCTTTTTCCTCTCTTCCCCCTTGTGAGGTTGACCTTGTTATCCTCATGTTGTGGTTTTCATTGTGTAGTAGGTCTAAGTGGTTGATTGGTCTTATGTTCTTTTTTTTCTTATTGTGTGTATTTAAACTCCATTATACTTGTGTACATTGTGGAAGCTAGTTCCTCTCTCCCATGGGCTTGGAGGAGGCTAGCATGACTTCCAACCATGGAAAGGCATGTGATGATGCCTATTGGTTGGGTGGTAAACAAGCCATGTTCTCTTGGAGTTGGATTCTTGTAGGTAGTATGGAGTTGGAGCTCAAGTTGGAGATAGTAGTAGAGCCTCTTGCCATCTTGGACTTTCTCATCATCTTTTGAGGACATTACCTTCATTTTGTAAATAAATGTGCTTTGTAAAGTTTTACACTCTTGTAAATACCCATTTTGTACTTATTGTTCTTGAAAACATTGGTCTTTACTAAGAAAGTTTTTATTTTATAGTTGCAAGAATCTTGTAAGATTATCATTTGAATTTCAATAATGAAATAGAACTTTTTTTTCAAATGCCTTCATTTGGAAGAATTGTTGTTTTTTGAAATCTGCAAAAAAATATATATATGTTGCATGATAATTGAACACTTGAAATATTTAGTTGTGCATTACATAGAAAAATTCAAAAAAAAAAAAAAATTTAGTGCTTGCATCATTTTTAAATCATTAAAAAAAATACATTCTTTTAGTTTGCAAAATTTTATGGCATTACATTTGGTATCAGAGTCATGGTTCAAACACATGGACTCTTTGGGTAATTTCTGTTTTGTCATCTTATTGTCTTGTTTCAAAAAAAGAAATAAAAATCTATCTTTTCTTGTTGTTGTTGGATTCCCCCTTGTTGAAATTTGCATTAATTATTTAGCTATTTTGCATTGAAAGAAAGTTAATGTTATTGGGTTGTAGGATTTATTGAAATGATGATGTTAGTGGTTTTATAATAGTTGTTGGAAATAATGTTCTTGCAAATATTGATAACAATGTGCCAAGAAAATGAAAACAGACTTTATATAGTTACATTTTTATTTTATTTTATTTTATTTTGTTTCTATTTATAACTGTATTTTCCTAGAATAAACAAAAAAAATAAAGTAAAATAATAATATCTAAATGCTGATTTTGTTGCAGCATATAATATTTTATTATATATATATATATATATATATATATATATATATATATATATATAATTATATAAAATTATATATATGTATATATATGAATTACAAAAAAAAAAATCAAATCAAAATACACACACACACACACACACACATATATTCATTTTATTTTATGCTTATATATATATATATAAACAAAAAAAAAAGAGTATATATTTAAAAATAAAATAAAACAAAACAAAAAAATAAAAAAAAAACAGTGTTTGGGGGGGCCGCAGCCCCCCAACCCACTCGCAGCCCCAAAAAAAAGAAAAAAAAGAAAAAACAAAAAAAAAAACCAGTTATTGTGGGGGGGGGGGCGAACCCCCCAAACTCCCCCGCATCCCCAAACTGTCCCCTGCCCCGCCCGGACCTAGCCCAGTGCCCAACGCCCAAACCCTGCCACCCCCCCATGGACCCCCCTGCCCCACAGTGCCCTGTTTCCCCGCGTGCCCCCCCCGACCCCTGTCCCCCTGCGACCCGAACCCTGCCCGCGCCTCCCCCCGTATACCTCCTACCCTGTGCACCCCGCATAGTCCGCCCCCATGCGCCCCGCACTGTTCAATGCGCCTCCCATGCGCATTTTCCTCCTGCGCCTCCCATGCGGTCCGCCGCCTTCCTACAAGGCAACCATATATATATATATATTAACAAAACAAAACAAAATATGGCTAGCAAATTCAATCCACTTCTTCAAACCTAAAAAAATAAAAATAAAAATACAGTCGACCCTTTTGAGTTTTTTTTACAAAAAACTAAAAATAAATAAAAACAAATAAAGATAGATGTATATATATATGTGTGTGTGTGTGTGTATATATGTATGTATATATACATATATATACATGTATATATATATATATATATATACATATACATATACATATACATATACGTATACGTATACGTATACGTATATGTATATGTATATGTATATGTATATGTATATATACGGATGAAAACAAAGCCAAATTTTTTTTTTTTCCATGGAACCAACCCTTCATAGCTCCTCCACCTACACAAGAGGAAACAAAGAAAACAAAACAAGAAAAGTAGAAAGAAGGAAGAAACAAAACAAATGAGAAAAAAATAGAGAGGAAAAGAGACATAGAGAAATTTAGGGCACTTTTAGGGTAGATTCAAAATAAATGGCCAAGATTGGATTAGATCCTAGGGCTTTCATTCAACCCTACTTTAAAAAAAAAAAAAAAAACATGACTTTTAATGGGATTGAAAAATAAATAAATTAAGAGGGGTGTGTGAGTAGATTAAATTAAAAGGGGAGAAAACAAATTAAGTTAAAAGGGTGTGTAGGGGAAATTTATGAAAAGAAGAAGGATTATTTTTTTTTTCTAGGGGTGTAGATTTTTAAACATGACCCTAGGAAGCTTAATAGGGTAAAACAGATTAAATTATTATTATGATAGTGTTTATTTGATTTTGGATAAATTAATGATTAATTTAAATTAATTATTAATGTGAGAGGCTTAAGCAAAGTATTAGTAATTATTGATCACTTCAAAAAAAAAAAAAATTATTAATTAACGCTTTCCGCAACTTTAAAAATAATAAAATAAAATAAAATAAAATAAATTATAAACCATTTTATTTATTTATTTATTTTATTTTACCTTGGGTTTAGGATGACACCCAAGAGGGGATGATCAGCTCGAGGTTCGGGACGTAGTGCACCTACGCGAGAGCCGTCGGCCCCTGATTTCGGGCCTCAGATATTGGAGACCCTGCAACATCTGATAGGTGTCGTACAAGAGCACCTTCCACCACCGCAGGTGCTGATAGAGGAGGACATTTAGTTGGGAGAAGAGGAGTTGTTTGGCGAGGATGCACATCCAGAGCCACCGGAGCACGACATTCCGAGACGAGAGAGGTCACATAGCCCTTCCATCCTTGGCGAGAGGGTGGCCTCGTTTCGTCACAGCCGATCACACAGCTTCGAGGGACCTTTTAGAGATATGCGACCCCTCTCACCTGTTAGACCACATCTCCAGGATCGAGACACAGGCAGTGTGATTCGAGACCTTCTTCGCCTTCAGCCACCTACGTTTACTGGTTCGACAGATGGCTTTGGGACAGAGTCCTGGCTCCTTAGCTTGGATAGCTGCTTTAGCTTGCACTCTCATGAGAGCAATGTCAAAGCCAGGTTCACCATACACCTCCTCCGAGATGCAGCAGGCGTTTGGTGGAGGAATGAGGAGCGGAAGCTCCATTTGACTCGAGATACAGTGACCTGGGAGTTGTTCGAGGAGCGATTAAGAGCTCAGTATATGTTAGAGAATTTTGTGCAGAAGAGGATTGATGAGTTTCACGACTTACGACAGGGTTCTGGCTCAGTGGCGTAGTATGAGAGCAGGTTCTTAGATCTCTTGCAGTATGTAGACTACCTACAAGACGAGAAGTTGCAGGTAAATAGGTTCATTCAGGGCCTGAATGCAGATATAGTAGGAGCTGTTAGGATGTTATCTCCTCCCACGCTCGAGAAGGCTGTTGAGAAGGCCTACTTGGTTGAGGAGAATAGGACCAAGGCTCAGGAGCACAGAGATAGAAACAAGAGAAAGTTCTAGGACAAGATTCAGTCATTCCAGAGTCAGAGAGCACGGGGAGTAGTACCACCCCCTAGAGGCAGATTCTGGTCTTCTCCAGCAGCATCGAGAGCTCCTCCACACCCATCACAATAGACACAGCATCAGGGACACCAACATTAGAGGGGTAGACAGACTCAGAGTTTTCAGCGAGGTGGGTCTAGAGGTGGTTTTGGTGGGTCTAGAGATAGGAGGCCGGGTACTCATCTCTCTCAGCCAGTCCGCTCGCAGTAGTTTGCTAGAGTTGGACCAGCAGGTTCAGTTTGCCAGAGCACAGGAGGGACCCCATCTCAAAGGGGTATAAGAGGATGTTTTATTTGTGGGGATCCAGATCATTATGTGCGTATGTGTCCGCACAAACCCACTACTATGGATATGCAGAGAGCTCCTAGATCCGAGCAGATGGTGGGTGACGCGGGACGTGCCCATCGTGTGTATGCAGCAGTTGACAACTGCCAGGCTGAGCATCAGGCCATAGTCATTGAGATGACATGTACTATTAGGGGTATTTTTGTCTTAGTACTTTTTGATTCAGGTGCTTCAGATTCCTTTATATCACCTTCTATAGTGGACCAGTGTGGGCTAGTGGTGGCTAGGCAGTCAGATAGTTGGCAGGTTGAGTTGGCCTCTGGGGCTAAACTCGCCGTGGACTCGTATGTGGAGAGTTGTGTACTCGATTTGGGAGTCTTCTCCACTACGCTTGACCTCTGAGTTATTCCTTTATGATCCTATTAGGTAGTGTTGTGTATGGATTGGCTCGAGGCTCATCGAGCCAAGGTGGATTGTAGAGAGAAGGTCATTGAGTGTCAGGATGATTTGGGTAGTGCAGTTGTGATTTCAGGGATGCAAAGACCCATTTCCTTGCGTATGATCTCAGCTAAGCAACTCAAGCGGAGCATGCATAAGGGTTTCCAGTTGTTTGCTATCACTATCAGTGATCGTTCGGATAGTACTCCAGAGCATTCACCCCTTGATGATCACACATTTTTGAGGGAGTATGCAGATGTGTTTCTAGGAGAGCTTCCAGGTTTACCACCTAGTAGAGGTGGATTTCACCATTGACTTAGTGCCTGGATCTGCACCAGTTTCTAGGGCACCCTATCTGATGAAGACTTCAGAGCTTCATGAGCTCAAGATTCAGTTAGAGGATTTGTTAGAGAAGGGTCTCATTCACCTTAGTGTATCTCCTTGGGGAGCGCCAGTCATATTTGTGAAGAAGAAGGATGGTTCTCTCAGGATTTGTGTAGATTTTAGATAGCTCAACAAAGTCACAATAAAGAACCATTACCCGCTCCCTAGGATTAATGACTTGTTTGATCAGATGCGGGGAGCTAGAGTGTTCTCCAAAATCGATCTCAAGTCAGGATATCATCAGTTGTGCATTTCTGATGCAGACATTCATAAGACAGCATTTCGCACACGTTACGGGCATTATGAGTTCACAGTGGTTCCATTTGGTTTGACCAATGCCCCAGCTGTCTTCATGAGCCTCATGAATGGAGTATTCAGGACATTTCTGGATCTCTTTGTTTTAGTGTTCCTTGATGACATATTGATTTATTCTCGTTCCGAGGAGGAACACGAGGAGCATTTGAGACAGGTACTTCAGGTTTTGAGAGAGCAGAAGTTGTATGGGAACTTAGAAAAATGTAGCTTCTTTCAGACAGAGATTCAATACTTGGGTCATATCATATCAGGTGAGGGTATCTCCGTAGATCCCTCTAAGATTCAGGCTATCTTGGATTGGCCAGCACCCACATCAGTCACTGAGGTGAGGAGCTTCATGGGTTTAGCAGGGTATTACCGCAGGTTTGTGTAGGACTTTTCTAGGATTGCTCACCCTATTACTTCTCTTCAGAGGAAAGGGAAGAAGTTTGATTGGTTAGAAAAATGTGAGCAGGCCTTTCAGTTGCTTAAGGAAAGGCTAACCACGGTGCCCATCTTAGCAGTTCCAGACCCAACAGAGGATTTTGTTGTTTGCACTGATGCATCACTAGAGGGTTTGGGAGTAGTTCTTATGCAGGAGCGTCAGGTTATTACTTTTGAGTCTCGTAAGCGCAAGGACTATGAGCTTAACTATCCTACTCACGACTTAGAGCTTGCAGCAGTTGTTCATGCACTTGTGCGTTGGCGACATTTCCTTTTGGGTAGACCTTTCATCTTGAGGACAGATCATTGTAGCCTACAACATATCTTCTCTCAGCCGAACCTCAACGCTCGTCAACGGCGTTGGATGGAGTTCCTTTGTGAGTATGACATAGAGGTGTAGTATATCAAGGGAAAGGAAAATGTTTTTGCAGATGCACTTAGTAGACGACGGCATGTGCTTGCTTCTTTCACACTACAGTCAGATTTGAGAGGTAGGATACTTGAGCATCTTCCAGAGGACAGGTTTTATGAGGGTGCTAGGTAGATGTTGGATTCTCAGGGTTCTTTTGAGGGCAGATATTCAGGATGCATGTTAGAGTCAGATGGTTTGCTTCGGTTCCATAAGCACATTTATGTGCCTAATGCAGGTGATCTGTGTAGTTTCATCCTTACTGAGCCTCATCGAGCCCCATATGCAGCACATCCAAGAGTGAAGAAGATGCATGCCGATTTGAGAGAGTTATATTATTGGCCAGGTCTTCGTTGGGACATAGAAAATTTTGTAGCACGGTGTCTTGAGTGTCAGAGAGTCAAGGCAGAGCATTCTCATCCCGCAGGACTCTTATACCCTTATGATATTCCCGAGTGGAAATAGGATGTGATCTCCATGGATTTCATAGTAGGACTTCCTATGTCCTCTTATCGTCATGATGCCATTATGGTCACTGTGGATAAGTTGACCAAGGTTACGCATTTCTCGCCAACCAAGGTTACCTATAATGCACAGGCCATCGCTAAAGTGTTTATGGAGGATATTGTCAGATTGCATGGGATTCCAAAGACGATCATCAATGACAGAGACACCATCTACACATCAGTTTTCTGGACTTCTTTTCAGGAGGCCTTGGGTACACAGATTAATTTCAGTTCGGCTTATCATCCAGAGATAGATGGGCAGATAGAGAGGGTTAATCAGGTTCTTGAGGACATGTTGAGGATGTACGTGATGGACCAACAGAAGAAGTGGGAAGACTATTTGCATTTAGTTGAGTTTGCCTACAATAATAGTTATCATAGCTCCATTGGCATGGCTCCCTACCAAGCTTTGTATGGACGACCTTGCAGGACACCTTTGAGCTGGAATAGACTAGATGATAGGATTATTTTGGGCTAGCTTACCTTCAGGATTTAGAGCAGCAGGTTATTCTGATTAGACAGCGTCTTGAGCAGGCTAGAGCACGCCAAAAGGCGTATGCAGACACCAAGAGGATTGATCATCACTCTAAGTGGGTGACAAAGTCTTCTTGAGGGTTCGTCCGCATAAGATTCCTATCTGTTATGGAAAGGGTTCTAGGCTATCGCCTTGTTTTGTGGGGCCTTTTGATATTCTTGAGGTCATCGGTCAATTACCTATCGCTTAGCTTTGCCACCACGCCTTGCACGGGCCCATGACATTTTTCATGTTTCTGTACTACGTAGATATGTACTAGATGTTTCTCATGTTTTGGATTGGTCGGCATTACAGGCAGAGGACGGAGGGCAGTGGAGATTGTAGCCCGTATGCATAATGGAGCACCGGAGGTTGGCCCTTTGGGGTCGAGATTTGGACCAGGTTAGAGTGCAGTGGGACCGATATGACGAGTCATCAGCTACCTGGGAGGATGCTACACCACTGAGGGCTAGATATCCCTATCTCTTTTAATGACTTCCAGGAGGAAGTCTAATTCTAGAAGAGGGGGATGTAGTGCCCACATTTTTTATAGCTCCAATTATTTGTTGGTTCCTTTATTTCTAGACATATTTTGATTGAGACTCTGATAGAATTTAGACATTTTACTATGATATTTTATCCTCATGGACATTATGGCATTTTGGGCGCGTAGTGCCAATCGGACTAGATTTGTATACTGATATATTTCTTATGATGTTGATGACACTAACAGGGTTATATGATAGACTTATTGGTTAGATGATAGTCTCTTGTGGTTGATTTGATTAATGATATAGTGTTTTAGATTTAATGATTGTAATTTTCATGCTAACCTAAGTGTATGTCGTTGCAATTTTATTTGTGGATGATTCATGGCAAACTATGTGGATAATTGTATGCATTGCACTAGCAATTGTAAATTATGTTCGGACATTATAAGTTTGATTGAGATTGTGATGTATAGATGATGTTATTATATTGGACAGTTGTGGTTAATGTGTGCAATGAGTGTGTAGGTGACAGGTATAGGAGAGCATGGGTTTCAGGGCAGCTACGTAATTGTGCACAAGCAGCCCACGGGCTGAGTCCTAACCATGCTAAATTTTTGAGGCCTTAGATTAGATGTATTTAATTGGGCACCATGGGTGAACCCTCAATTTGTAATGTAATTATGTCTTGTAAAATTAATTAGGTTTAGGGTGTGTTTTATTAAGTAAACTAGCTTAGGGGTTAATGATCTTATCTTAAGTTAAGTGTTGGTTTTGGGATGTGTGTGTGTTGGTAGAAGGGATTGGGGACCACATGTGAACCTTGGGTGGACCCCACATCCTCTACCCTTGTGCCCAAGCATGCCAAACCCGAAATTGGGTCATTTTGGGTAATTTTAGGGACCCCTTTTGAGTTTGGGGGTTCCCTTAGCATGAAAATGGGCCCTTGGACCCTACCTAATAGGTAGGGGGCCTATTTCCAAGGTTTGGAGGGAGTTTCCCTCCCATTTAGCCCTCTTTAGTCACCATCCATGTAAGATGGTTGGGTTGTGTGAAAGTGTTAAAAGTTGCTCCACTTTGTTTTATTTTAGTTTTTGGTATTTTGGGTGAAAATGAATAAAAGGTGAGTTTACTCTTACTTATTTGGTTTTTGGAATCTTTGACTCTTAAGAGGGAGAGGTGGTGACACTTGTCACTTTCTCATTTGTGAGGAAACTTTTGGGTTCCTCTTTTTATTCTTCCTCATGTGGAAGGAATGGGTCTTCTTGGTTCAATTTTTTTGGAGCACTTGGAGAATTTTGGGAGCTTGGAGGGGAGCTTGAACAAAGGGGAAAAACTTAGAGTTTTGGAAAGCATTATAGAGGTAGGGTTCTTAACCTTTTTCCTTATTAGTTTTGTTTATCTTGTAAACTATGCTTGATCAATAAAATAGTGTGTGAAATGATGTGTTGTGAAGTTGTATGGTGAATGTGGTTGTTTTCTTGTTCTTGTTATTTATTTTCTTGTTTTCTCTCCACCATCGTTTGGAATGATGGTTTTTGGGGAAAGTAGAGGAAGAGAGAGGGATTTCCCTCTCAAACCTCATGGTTGTTGGTCAAGCCATGAAGGTCCCTTCTCATCCCCTCATATGGCTTGAGGTGGGAGAAAGGTTCATATGGCTTGAACCTTTCCCCATTCTTGGTGAGGAAAGCCTTTTGGGTTTGAAAATCCTCCCAAGAAGGATTTCTATAGCATAAGGAGGAATAAGGAGGATGAATGATTAGAAGGTATAAGGAGTTTTGTATATATGTATTTATTGGTGCTCCTATGGTTGGACACCTTGATTTGGGCATCCTTCTTCCTCTCTTCCCCCTTGTGAGGTTGACCTTGTTCTCCTCATGTTGTGGTTTTCATTGTGTAGTAGGTCTAAGTGGTTGATTGGTCTTATGTTCTTATTTTTCTTGTTGTGTGTGTTTAAACCCCATTATAATTGTGTACATTGTGGAAGCTAGTTCCTCTCTCCCATGGGCTTGGGGGAGGCTAGCATGACTTCCAACCATGGAAAGGCATGTGATGATGCCTATTGGTTGGGTGGTAAACAAGCCATGTTCTCTTGGAGTTGGATTCTTGTAGGAGTATTGGAGTTGGAGCTCAAGTTGGAGATAGTAAAGCCTCTTGCCATCTTGGTCTTTCTCACCTTTAGAGGACATTGCCTTCACTTTGTAAATATAAATGTGGCTTGTAAAGTTTCATACTTTTGTAAAGACCCATTTTTGTACTTATTGTATTTGATAAAACATTAGTCTCTACTAAGGAAACTTTTATTTTATTGTTGCTAGAAACTTGTAAGATTGTAATATTATCATATTGAATTATGAGTTTTCTTTTAGTTACATGTTGTATTTTGAAAGTCTTTTTGTGTATAAATCTGCAAAGTGAGATCATGTATGTTGCATCAAAACTATAATTTTTTAGTTGTCTACTTTATTTAAAAAAAAAAATGAAAGTTAAACATTCTTTTAGTTTGCAAAATTTTATGGCATTACAATAACATATGGGAGCTATGGTCTAATTATTAGTTTCCCCTTGTTAATATATATATTTTTTATCTTGTTATGGTTATAAAATGCCCAAGTCAAAGGTTGGTTTAGTTTACTAACTGTTGTCTTATATAATAAAGGTGATAATATCATTTACTTGTGAAGGTTATCTTAATATTTCTTAAGGAAATAATGATTAAGAATATTAATTTTGCATTAACCATGCCCATTTTTAATTTCAACTAGGATTTTATCAACCATCTTTGCTATTATCATATCTTCTTGCTATGAAGTTTAGATTATATTGTTATTATTCATAGTCAATATACATTTTATTTTATAAACTCAATAATGATCATTATTATTATTTCCATGATAAACATCATGTTCATCAACTTGCTTTTTGCTATTCTATTTTAATTGTAGGACTATTTAAGTAAGGGATTCAGATTAAATAATGAATTAATAATACATTTTAGATATTTTGACCACTTATTTAATTAATAGATCAATAACAGTTTGGACAAATACATAGCCATCAAAATAGGATCGCAGATAATATCATGGTCGATTAAATAGGCCATTCATGTCTTTATTAACAAAAAATTACATGAATTTTCAAAACCAACTGTCATCATTATAAATTTAATAAAATCCACAATTAGGATTTTACATCGGGGTCATATGCCATCGTTTCAATAAATATTTGTTCTTAAAATAATTTAATACAAATAGGATACTTATTAAAACGATCCCTTTTACATATGACCACAAGGTTGAAATATACATAAAGTATTAAATCAGTCCAAGTATTCACTTCATAGATTCTTCTATTTACATGTACATCAGTTAGGAGAGAGAAATATACATGGGTAGGTTCGAGAGAAATGGCGCGAGTCAACTCACTCATTTCCTACACCATAATCATTATATAATGGTAATAACAATCAAGGTTTTATCCTATACTAAATCAAATCATTTTATCAAATGGAATTAAACAAACTAAGTAAACAAATATAATATCATCATTTTTACAACTGTACAAAATAACTCATCTATATTGAATTTTATGTGTATTTCATAACAAATCACAGTTAATCATAGAATAATGATCTTAAACTTATAATACACAACATCCATTTCATTCATCTGCAATAGACTTTAACCTAATGTCCATATTTTCAAGACTTCAATCATAAAAGTATTATTATCTATAAACCAAAATCAATTTCTTGTAACAATAATATTTAAATCATTATTAATTGTCTTATTTTGCAACAAAACCTATTTATATACAATTACAACACAAAGTACTGTATGATCAAGTTATAAGAGCATACAACTAAAATATGTATTTACCTGCAAAGTATCTACATCCCTGAGAGAGAAAACAAACATCTAACTTAATATCTAATAGATACTCAAATCCAAAGAACAACCAGCATTCTTAATACCATGCAAATGGACTTAGATCTAATAAGACAAACAAATGACCAATCGACCTCCTATTTTCATTATTTTGCATACACAAAAAAGAAGACAAATTATATAGTGGGTTCCTTTATCTGAATATGTGTAGACATACTTGAAAAAAATCCTTAATACGTAAGACCATTATGACTGCATTCAAATTTCCTACCAGAAGACAAATGACTCTAAACATTGAAATGTAGTCCTAATTGGGATATTCACATTCATTATTCTTATAACAAAACACAGACAAGAACGAAAATCCGTACAAAAATCATACTTATTTTTAATAAAAAATACACTAACTCAAAATTAAGCATGGTTCCAAAATATCCAATAACTTCTCAAATTCATTCCATTTAAAAATATAGAAGCTCAGAACACATCTCTTTCATTTCATTCCTTTATTTTTTCAAAATAAGAAACCCCAGAATGAAACACGTGCCTAGAAGTATAAGACAGTCAACTCACAAAATATTCCAAATAATAAAACAAAAATACACATACCCAATACTTTTTTACGATCTCAAATCTATATGCAAGTTCAACATGCCTTCAAAATAGACAGTTCTAAGCCATTATAGAACAATTTTCTATAAAATCCATCACATAAATTCTTAAATGACCAATTATAAACAATCTTCAATGAAACCCACACTCACAAAACACCCATAATGTTATTAACAACATAGAACAATTAGGATTTAGAATATGAGGAAGAAGCTCATTCATGTGATACCCTCGTTCTTGATCAACTCGGATTCCTTGCTCTTGCAATCTCCTCCATAAATAAAAAATATCAATACTCTTACTTAAGCATTCCTAATTGCAACCAAGCTCCTCTATATCCATTCTCAAAATTGTATTCATGGCCGAAAATCATGCACAATGGAGAGGATTCCACTTCTTCCCAAAACCCCCAAAATAGCTCAAAGTAAACAAAATAATGATCAAATGACCAAATAGAGAAGAATATGACCCAATTAAGGGTTTGCTTCTCAAGGAAGCTAACCATTCTTGAGGAGTCAGTCTTGTGATAAATTTTATTAAACCAAAAACCTCTTGTAGATACTAAATCACACACTTGGGTATATTTCTAGGTCTTGATCACATACCATTGTTCATATGATTACTACATGAGAAAAGTACTAATTGACCACTGTTTTTAGCCTCTTTTATTTCTTTATGTTTTCCTTCTTGGCCTTACACACCCTATTACCTAGTCTAAATTTCGATACTTTAGATTTTCTGAGTTTGGACACCAGTGCCCAGGTGCCTTCATCCCCTATGGGCACCCTAACCTCTTTTTATCTTGCTCGCATATTTTGGGTATTTTCTAGCCGTTGAGCATATTGTTTTCTTAGTGGTCAGCCTTTTAGAGGTTAATTATGAAATTCAAACAAGGGAATCATATAGATACAAAGCTATGTGACCATAATAAAGTATCAAACTATATACATATATTACCATCACCTAAATGTGTATCCAAAGGCATTACTAAGAGCATCAAATCATCCATCTAGCTTCATTCAAGGGATGAGGGACTGCATTCTTCTACATACATTTCATAGGAGGGGAAGTTCATTTTGAAATCCACACATATACTTACATTGCTACATCTAGCTATTGTTTTCTATTCAACGCATCTTTCACAAGAGCCACCTATGGCACGATTCTACACACACACACATAACTACATGGAATTTGAAATATAGTACAACACCCGAATCATAAGTTCACTTAGTCGGGTGACTACCAAGGTCATTTTGACTCCCCATTTGCATATTTTTCTTATCAAGATTTTATGTGTTTTGGGGTTTTGTAGGTGCTCTTTCTCTTTACAAGTTTCAAGCAAGCTCAGTGATCAACCAACGACATACATGCAACTAACATAGACATTTCGCGAACATATTAGGACACTATAAAATTCAGTTTTGGAGGTTCTGCGCAGTCACAAGCATCTACACAAGGTCCCTAGGGCCCATGACCTAGTCCAGGCACCCCAATCCCAACATTTCTAATGCTCCCACAATTTTATGGGTACAGTAATGACAATTTCCTCCTCATGTTTAACAGTTTTCCAGTTCGGCACAGTCCAAGATCAATGGCGAAATCAGATAAGTAATTTATTCCTTCTCTTGTGCCTAGGGTTTTAAATTTAGTTGATTATTTCTTAGGTTAGATATGTAATTTATTAATTTATCATTTTGTTTTGCCTATGCAATATCTAGGGTTTAAAATTCCAATTTTTGTTAAATCATTTGGTGAACCCATCTCATTCGAATGCCTCTTGGATCCTTCTTTCATCACTTCTTTTATTTTTCAGATCCTCTCATCATAGATATATCCATCCATGATTTATTGATATCCAATCCTAATTTTCAAGATAAAATTATTACTCTCTTGGCTACTAATATAATTCCTTCTACTATTGATCTGGACATAGTTTATCAAACATTTTTGGATGTCTTTTCTTAGTAGCTTAATTTTCCATCTACTTTAGCTAATAATATTTCTATTTATGAAAATGATCCTCCTCTTTGTATATGATTATGCATCCATAACTTGGGTGTTAAGAGAACTTTAGTCAACAATGGATTTGAGCTCAATATTTTTCCTTTATCATTTAATAAGAATATAGGCCTTTTTGTAGATAATATTAACCCAACATTTATTTCTCTTCGGGCATATGATTCTACTACGCATCCATGTCTTGGAACTATTGTTTTTCTTGTCATAACTAGGAAAAATATATTTCTTACATTATTATTTATTATTTATTTCCTCATTTCATACAATTACTTTCTTGACAAGCCATGGCTTCATAAAATACAAGCAATAGCTTCTACAATTCACTGGTGTGTCAAATTATTACATGAGGGCTTTGAATATTCAGTTCCCGTTGATAAAACCACATTCCAATATTGTAACCTAGATGGACAACCGATACATTATCTATTCCAAATTCTACTATTATCTATCCTATTGCGGATCCATGACCCACAGACTATCCAAACAACTTGCCTCCACTCGAGGGAATCATTTGTGCTTTAGACATTGTTATATCCGCTCTAGTATCAACCCCTCCTTTTACTAATCCTATAGTGCTTTATCAGGGGTCTATCCATACATTAGACATCATACCACCTTCATTGGATTCTCATGAGAAATATACATCTGCACTTCCTCCATTCACATGCAATCTCTTCATGAATAATGCTTACTAGACACACATTCCATTTGAACCCACTTGCTATAATACTATCTGCACATATGATGGCTTGGTTCAGCTAGGATTCATGATGGATGATATCATCCCTCCATCACATTCTCCTCATTAATATCATGGGTATGTTCACATTAATGTTGTTTATGGCCTCCGCGTATTTCATCTATCAGTATTTGTCACACGCATTCCTTTCCTCTCTCCACTTATTCGTGGGAAATCATGGCTTGACTACATTGGTGGCACTTTAGATCCAAGTCATATCGGAATTTCATCCCCTATGACCTTAGGAAATGTTTTTATTTGCAATGACTCATTTCTTGGATATTCAAAAAATATTACTTGATGGTATGTGCACGGATATACATTACCACCTTTAACTTATGAAGAATATGCAGTGGACATGTACAATCTGCACCGCAATGGATCCTTACTTTATCAACCAAATACTATTGCTTATCAGGTCTCTAATGCATATCCATTTGAATCTGAACATGATAATTATGATCTTTTAGATGTCATCACTTGATTCTTCTTCATCATTATACACTTGGGGGCATCACGCTTATTCTTCCCCCCTTATAACATTATTTGGTGTCTCACACTTCTACCATTTCACTTCTTACTTCGCATCTAGTATTTCACACGCATCTTACACATCTTGATACATTTTTATCATCATTACCTAATGACGCACTCTTGTGCTATAGTTTACACTTGAATCTTTAGGGCATACTACATTCATGAACCTAACCTCATACAACACATCTCACATTTGACACATTCACGACACATATTTCTCGCATCATATCACACTTCTTGATGACACAATCTTGTTCTATGGTTCATTTTTGACTATTGAGGGGGAATTTATAAATTAACCTCATCTCAGACATGCTCATTTACTCATGGGGCAAGCTAACCCTATCACACTCACATTATATATCATTCCATCTTGCTCATTCACAACATACTACATATCTTGGTTGCATATTTTTCTTGCTTACGTATACTCGCATGTACACTTTGCTTACTATGTTAGACAAATATTTCATATGCCATTATCTTTTCTATATACACACGTGTGTTCACTTTCCTTCTAGTTGTGAATTCAAAATTTACATAGATTATTACATGCAACACATATGTTTAGCATTGTACCTCTTACCAGTCCCACAGTGGCTCATGGGGACATTTACTTTCATACACATTACAAGTGTTATTGTTTTGTTTTATACTATTTCATATTCCTTGTAGCACACTATTATATCGGATCATACATGTTTTTCCATAATTTTTTATCTTTCTTACATGTTAATGGGTGCTTCATGTGTAGCATTCTATTTGCAGGAACTATTTGCCACCATGGTTGCATGATTCTTTTCTTGTTATTTTTTTCCATTGTATGTCACTGTATTCCATTGTTTACGGGATATGCCCTTTGTCTTGTGTACACAATATATGCTTTTATTTGCTTTGGCCTTGATTATCTTGTGATATTGTGAGTGATGTCCCATGTTTAAAACCCATTTTTCGTTGTCTACATTATCTTATTCCTTGCTAGATTACATTTTTGTCTTCTACATGAATTTTCATCTTGTTTGTACTATAAACACATGTTTCTAGCCACAATTTTTACATGTGCCTTGGTTTCTACCAAGCACATTCCCTCCCCCTAAAGGGTATCAGTTATAGATCAACATGAGGTCCTCTTATTTAGGCCGCATTCTCCTATTGACGTCCCATGCACCCCAAACAAGGGGGGCGTAAATTAGGTGTAATTAGTCACCCCATACAACTGTACACAATCATAGTTCAAACCTATAAAGCACAGGAACATAGCAAAGAAACAATCACAGTATGACTAAAATTCTGACTTGGGTCCTTAGTTCATCACAAACATCAGTGCCCAAATACAGACATGAGCACCTGGGTATTCCTGACCTTTCATGGGCGCTTATGACCAGGGGGTAGTTACAAAGCTTTTATCATATCAACACAATTTTCAGCAGTTTAAACAATGATTTTCATAGAATAGGCACAATCTTCTAGTAGTCAACATGCATGTTGTCTCCTTTTTCTATTTTGTGTTGGATCGAAATGGACCAAACTTGATCGAACTTGAACAAAGCAAGATCACACCATCCGCAGTGGTGTATAAAGTGTCAGGAAGTAGTCAAAGGTTGGAAAATAACACTAGAGATTTCTCTCTAAACTTATTTTGTTGTGGTGTGATATCTCCCAAAAATCTCACACTTGGTGTGAGATCACCCAAAAAACTCGTTCTTCTACAACATTTTCAGGATCCTTTATATCCTTTCCCTCATCATGGATGAAGTGCATATGTTCCTTTTTGCATTTTTATATACTTTTACATTTTTATATACTTTTACATACTTTCTTTACATATTTGGATAAAAAAATTCATATACACATATTTGACCCACTATTTTTCATCTTCTGTCCTTATGTAGAAGTGATAGTCACATCATGGGAAGCATTCAATCACTTTATCAAGAATCAAGAAACATTGAAAAAAATTATAATGAAACATATCACACATACGCTTTTCACCCCTAGGGTCATTTCCACTTCCCCCTTCCTCTATCTTCCACGCTTCATGATATTTACTCCATGATTTTTCTTGTCTCCTCGGCACACTTTCTACATAGATCTACATGGTTATCAGGTATGCATATCTTATCTACTTTATGTTATCAAGAATTCTCATTCAAAAACATAAAGTGGGGGGAAAATGTAAACAGTAAATTCATGCACATTGGTTATATTTCTAGGTCTTGATCACATACTAGTACTCATATGATTCCTAAGTGAGAATAAAATTACTACTTGATCACTATCTTTGGCCTCTTTGCTTTGTTTCTTGCTTTCCTATCTTTGTCTTGCACAAAAGACTTCCCAGTCTGACCTTTCATTACTTTAGCTTGTCTGAGTCTTGACACCATCGCCCAAATAGGATGCAAGAATCCAACACTCAGTGCTCTCCTCATCCCCTCAGGGTGACCTTGATCCTCTTTGATATATTCCTCCCATATTTTGGGTCTTTTCTAGTTGTTGGGAATCTTATTTTCTTTGTGGTCATAACTTTTAGTGGTGAATTACAAAATTTAAATAAGTGAATTAATGTATTAAAATTTTGAACAAACTTGATATGACCATCGAATAATATGAAATCCAAACTCTAAGCATCTATTACCATCTCCTTATTAGGTTATTAAATAATAAACTAAAAATTGTTCCTAAATAGGAAAAGAACTCCCAACTCGTATTTGCCAGAAAACCAGTAACTAGCTAAATATGACTAAGGTCTACTATAGGTACCTGGAGATGAGACTGATTTTTTGTAGTTTACTAAATACTTGTTACTCCTCCTTAGCTGCGAGTTTGCATACTTATTTGTATGGGTACACAAAAAAATAAGAATAAAAATGGATCTAGCATTCCTATGATTAGAGGAATTTCTAACTTAAGCTAACTCATAATGCAGCTAATGAGATTCCTAAAATTAATGTCAATGCCTCATGAAGATAGGATAATTACTGAAAGTACATACTTAAATCCTAATTTGATGTAGCCTCAAGATCAAGATGACATTAGTAGCAAATATGAGACTTGCCAAAAGTTTCCATAACTGGTACGGAGGGTAAATCCAGTATACATTCTTATCATGGAAACATGTGTTAAATAAACCAAAATGGACAGGGTCGTCGGAAACTCAATGTTGCATGAGGGCCAATTGATCAAGTTCCTGCTAATTTTTTACACATCATTCTCCAATGCTTAGAAAAAACGCAGCTCATGCAAGCTCTGATCTTAGACTTCAAGACTTCTTCAACACTTATATGCATGGACAGGAACTTCTATAGAAGATCTCCCACTCTGTGAAAACAATTATTGGATCCTCTTGAAAATTCCAGATCCTAAGGGGAATTTACCAAATAATTTGTTGACTAGGTTGGCGGTGCATAGAATGGGTTGGTGTCCATTGTTTTGTATCTAGAATCTGATCCACTTCTTCTGAAAAAGATGCACCGTGACAAAGATCTAGATGTTGCCTCTAGATCTATTGCTTCATGCATAACATCCCCCTTATGCAAATAATCCCCATGAAAAGCATACAAATATGTCCCACTCATTGTCCCAAAGCAATGCGTCGGAGAAATATAAGAAATTCCCTGGTAATTGCTACTTCATAAGCATTGTCATTTTTTTTTTCAAACGATTTTGCAGGGACCAGTACCTTCTTGTAGCTTCAGCTTGTTATAGTTTCCTTGTATGGCACGGAACAGGGGTTCATGTCCATAGGGGGGTATCACCATAACCAACTCACCAACTATAAATGCATTCCTCTATCTGTGCACATCCTGTTATTTCCTTATACTGGAGGCGGTGTGGACTATTCTGCATCTTCTTCCTGCACCCACCTTCTTTGCGTAAAGACTCAACAGAGTTGACTTGTGAGATAATATCACCCTTGTGCCCATAGTGAGTTAGAGCCTAGATCCACAACTGAGTTAGTTGCCTACCAAGATCTTAAACCCCATCCTGTGAGCATTACTCAGCCATAAAGGCAATGTGAAAATTTTTCACTTTCCTATGGATATATTTTTGGAAATGTTACTATGCGAACTCAGCTTGTGGTAATAGCTAAGTCTCATTATTTCAATCTTTTCCCTTAACGATGCACCTTGAACAAGTTTCCCAGAAATTTTATTGACCACCTCTATTTTCTCATCAGTCTGTAGGATGACCAGGAACTTCACTGAAATGTAGTTGAGTTCCCAATTGGGCTTCACGAGTAAAGTCCGCTAGAAGTCTTCTTAAAAACCTTGTGTCCCTATCTAAATGTCAATTACTATTTTTAGGAACCTACCAGAGTAAACAAACAACTTCTATTGATAGAAAGAACTCTACTACACTTGTTGCATTACTTGTTGTCTTGCAGGAAATTAAATTAATCAACCGACTACTTACATAAGAACCTTGATTCAAGTTAACCAAAATTATAACTATTTCATTACCTCTTTTATGTTCATTTGGTAATCCCAAATACAATGTAATCCATAGTAACCAGACTTCTGTCCACTGTTACCCTTTAGGAACAGGCAACAATCATGATACAACTTAATGTATATACCCATGCTATTTTTCTTTTGGAGACTTGGATACAATTCAAGCATGCTCTCCACATAAGAGTGCCACTATCTAGTTTTATAACTTTGGCCAATAGCCATTTCTTCTACTTGACCAAGGATATCATCTTATCTTTAAGAATAATTCCTAGCTATTTGAGGGTCCTCTACAAAACTCGGTGTTCATTATATTCACTCATGAGTATGACCCAATTGTGAATATATAGTTGGTGTCCCTTGAATGCACTGTAGTCAGTCCTATAAAATTTACTCATTTTTAGGAACCAAACAGAGCAGTCCTACCTATGCATTGTCTGAACAAATGGACGAATTAACCTTTGCAACAATATCCTTGGCAATCAGAATTAGAATAATAAAAAACTTTTATTGCTTTAAAAACCCACCACCCTCATTATATCCATGAGTAGGCTAAACAAAGTCACACGCCTACTCAATGTGCATCAAGCAACTATGTTGTGTCTTGTTTCCCTGCATTTATGTAAGTTAGAGAAAAGTATAACCCTTCAGGAACCAATGCATACCCACTTTACATGCCTACTATGGTTGAACAAAGTGTTCATTTTGGGTATTCACATACTTCAGGGCTATGTGGTGTGTAAATAACACAATACTTACCCCTTTAGGCACTAAGTATCTTGTCTGCAATGCCTTAATGCTTGTACAAATTGCATAAAATTCCACTTTGCATCACAAGTATGTTGTGGTTATTTCTTATCTCATTTACTTATCTCACTAAAAAAAATTACTAGCTTTTAGGACCCTTACTTAGAACAACACCAATACCCATTATGGTTGAATAGAGCATTCAAAATGCATTGACCTTGGAACACTTTATCAAAATCAGGTAGTTACCAAAATGGGTGCCTCTATAATCTCTTCTATCATGATCAGGCTTCACAAACTATCCTCAGTGTTCCTTGTGCATCCACAAAAACTCCCTGTCCTATTCTGTGGAATGCTGCTTATTAGGTTGCTACAATACTACTGAAATTTTTAATAAACTTTCTGTAGAAATGTTTCTAAACCTATGAAAGTTTCTTACCTCTGTTCATACTGCATATGATGTAAATGCCATTAAATAATTTCCTTTATCTTTTCTGATCGTTACATCTGCACAAAACAATCTGCTGAAATAATAAAGTCCCATAGATATACCAAACTCTCTTGCATAAATGTGCACTTCTTCAACATTCTAAAGTCACGTAAGAGTTTCAACTTTCTTTAACAATTCAGAATATCAACATCCTTAGATGCCTCAAATGTTCACTTCTGTTGGAGTTTTACTAAAGATCAAGATATCATCAAAAAAACCGGTTTACAAACTTTACCATTCATACTCCTACAGCTACGATGTTCATTAGTCTCATAAAATTACTTAGGTGTCATTAGATAACCCGAACAGGCATCACCAACCACTTCATATAATCACATTTCCTATCTTGAGTATGTTGTGGTATTCTTTCAACTGCATCTCCTTAACTTTGCAATTACTGAATTTGATGGTAACATACTTCGAGTAGATCCTATCTTGGTTGACAATACCTAGATCCAGCATAGAACATCCATCATATCATCAAGGACAGGTAATTGCTAGACCTAAACTTGATTGTAATTTTATTGATTGCTCTTCTGGAATCCATGCACATTCAGTCCATCTTCCATATTTCTAGTAGAGCTATGATAGAATTTGATCTAGGGTTGCACAAAACAGATGTACATGCTCTCCCTTACGACCCCCGTTCTCATGAGACTTTATCACTTACCTATTCAATACTTTGCTTGTAAGTGTAAGGCTCATCCTATAAGTCACTTTATTTGGGAGTGAAGACTTCATCTTATCTCTAAACATCAATCATGGTGTTGAATGTCTCTTTTGGGTGGCAAATGCTTTCTAGAAGCCACAATAAAAAATCTTGGATATAACATCAGAACATGTCTTCTAATATAGATTTTGTTATTTAATACTCGCCTGATTTGAATGCAACTTACTAGGTTCATCCTTATTACAAGTGACTAGTGCATAAAAATGTAACCCAAGTTTCCTTTTCCTAACAATACACAAATTCCTTTGCAAGAAAGATGCATATTTTCATCCTTCCCCTCTTCCTTAAGAGGTAGGAAAACTATGTGGTGTTGCACATCCTTTTAACGAAATTATGCATATATTCTTTCCCCCGTCATGAATACACTAATTCTATAAATATTCTCGTATGGTAATCACTTCCTAAGGGCAACATACTGACATGCATCTCATAGGAATAACATCACACCATAATCTCATCCTTGTAACTATTCACAATAGAAAAACTTATTAATTGATCTCTTATCAACATGTTAACTTCAATACCCTTCCCTTAAACCAGTGACTTATAAAATGTATAGGGTTATGTGATGTCTGTCTCACAATGAAGACCCAATTGTCTCGACCTATGCTCATTTGAAACAATGATTATCACAACTACCACCATCAATAATAACATTAACATACCTGTTCCATCCTGAAGTGCAGTCTTGATTCTAAAAATGATTTGTACGTAGCCATGCATCCCCATTGTAAGTCCCTTTAAAATAGGAGAAATTGATCAGTCCTCTTGAATCAGTTAGAAATTTCATCTTATACATCTGGTGGAATCGATCTAAGGTAAATTTTTCATGCTATCTAAAATTGTATCAAATTCAAGGAAGATTTAATCTTGATAGCATCTCCTGTACCTAGTTGTCCTGTGTATAATAATGTAGTCATTCGAAGATCTCGATAAAACCTTTTCACCACATGTGTAAAAAACAAATGGTGATGTCATGCAGCCTCCAATCTTTACTATCGCCAACATTTTTTATACCTATGCCCACAATCAGAAAATCGTCTGCCTCATATTTTGGAAATATTAATCTCTTATTTTAGCTTGATTTTCTAATCATGAGATGACTCTCCCCTACCTTGGATCAGGGATAATTTTAGCGGCGAAATATTCGTAATATGGCGAAAATTTCATTTTAGGAAAATTTGAAAAGGGTGAATTATTCGGAGTGGGTCGGTGTCCTGTTCGCCTAAAATATATAGTATATTTTTTTTTGGGGGGTCGGCTTCGCCTTCATTTGAAAACATCTCCTATAAAAAACCTATGTGATTCGCCGGGTAGTATACCTCAAGTAGCTTACCAAATTACCAATACTGTGAAATTTGAACTCGCATACCCTTGAGCACCAGAGATTCATATTACTGTTAGCCTGTGATTGTTGACGCGCGACAAATGAAGTGTTGACGCGCGACAAGGGAATTATTGACGCGTGACAAGAGCTGTACTGACGCGCGACAAGAGCTGTACTGACGCGCGACAAGAGCTGTACTGACGCGCAACAAGAGCTGTACTGACGCGCGACAAGAGCTGTACTGACGCGCAACAAGAGCTGTACTGACGCGCGACAAGAGCTGTACTGACGCGCAACAAGAGCTTATTGACGAGACTTGGGCTAGGAAGTGACGCGCGACAGAGAAAGGGTTGACGCGCGACAGAAAGAAGTGTTGACGCGCGACTTGGGCAGAGTTGACGCGCGACCTCAGACAGTTCACAGCGTGACAACACCTCAGAGACTGGACAGAGTCGCTTCTTGGTTCTTTTGCTGACGCAGGACTCTTTTCAGAATAATGGAAGGTGCCAGCTCAAAGAATACGAAGAAATCTTAGAAATCACTCTTCAAGTATTTTGGAAACTCTGCGGATACAGATATTGTAAATACCAATCATATAGATGCCACCAAAAAGAATCAGAATACTGACTGTGTGGAAGGTATTATTGAGGTGGACATGCATTCTGCACAGTATCACAGTCAAACAAATGAAACCTACGATAATATGCCAGATCTTGAAGATATTGTTCCTGTTGGGGTGCAACCAGAAGTGCAGCTAGATATCACAGATACAAACACTCAGCAAAATGGAAGACAGAAATCAAAATCAAACTCTGGTCCAAGAAAGAGGAAACCAGGTGATTGTGATATTGCTCAAAATTCTACTCAAAAAAGTAAAGCATTGAAAACGAATAAGAATATGTGGACCATTGGCAGGACATACAAGTTTGATTGGGCAGCTAAATTTCCATTTATTGAGCCTGTACAATCATCTAATTCTGAAGAAATCCCATGTGAATGTACATGTACAATATGTACGTGGAAATTGGGAAAGCAACAAAAAATGCAACTGAAGCTGGACACTATAGAAAAACATTGTGGAAAACAATATTTAACTGTAACGGGGGCAGATGGCCAGAAAATCAAAACACATAGGTGGAAAACTGAAAAGGAGTGCATGCATGTTAGATACGCAGCGGAATATGAGGCAGAGCAGAAAAAACACAGACATCTGTTGGAAAAGGGAGGAACGATCACATCGCATATTGGTAAGATGAAAGAAACAAATCTACATGCAAAATTCATACAATTCTCTACTCTTTTTCAAATACTTAAAAAAGGAAGAGCGATGTCGGATTTCCTCGATTTCAAAGTTTTGTATCAATTTAATGGAATGCTGAATGTACCTCAGTCTCATTGGTCTGAGAGTAGTGGATGGGAAATGGCAAAATGCCTCTCGATGATAGAGAAGGAAGATTTGAAAGAGAATGTAAAAAAAGCAAACTTTATCTCTCTTTCAATTGATGAAGTCACAGCAGTCGACAACACCGCATGGGTATGTATCCACATCTATACATTAGAAAATCATATAAGGACACCTCATCTGTTGGGTGTTATGAAAATGGTTGAAAACTGCAATGCTGAAAACCTATATAAAATAGTTGTTTCTCATTTGAAAGATGTTGCTGGTATGACTGATTATGAAATTGCTACGAAGTTGGTATGCGTTGGAGAAGATGGTGCATCTGTCATGCAGGGTCACCGAACAGGGCTGTGTGTTAGATTACAAACAACAGTGGCCCCATATATGCTACCAATTCACTGTATGGCTCACAGAATGAATTTAGCATATAAAATGGTAAGCAACCATGAAAATGTTGCTAAATTAGAAGACATCATAAGAGAACTTCATGCCTATATGTCAAGCAGCCCAAAGCGTTTTCTCGAGTTCCAAAAATTTGCAATTGGAATTACAGATGGCAAAAAACTTCTGAAGGATGTGGAGACTAGATGGATATCTTTGTATGAACCTGCATGCAGAGTTCGTGAGGAGTATCCTTCATTGGTTGGTTTCATGCACAAATACCGTCATGAAGTTGATAGGGCAAGGGACCTATTGTTCCGCTTAACTGATTTGGAGACATTACTTACATTGGTTGGTATTCTTCCAATGTTAAAGGAGATCAATACACTGATGAAGCATGCACAGGGCAGATTAATCTATATTGTGGATTTTATACGGATGAGGAAAATGGTATGTCAAAGTCTTGATATATTGTACTGTTCCCAGGATAGTTTTGATGCACCTGTTTTTGAAAATTGGAGAGATTTATTAGATCTTAAAAATCCTAACACCTTTTTGAGATTTAATATCCACGATCACCTATGCATCTCTGTTAATGGGAGGGAAATACCAATGCACATTTTGCAAAAACGTCAAGATATTACAGGATCGGAACGAGAAGATGTTCCCGTGACACGTAATTTGTTTGAGTCTGTGATAGTTGAAACCAGAATAAAGCTTAAAAAAATTTCAGAAACCTTGTCATCAGAAATTAGGGAACGTTTCTGTAAAGATAAAATTCTGGAAGCCATGGGTGTGATGAATCCAAATTTTTGGAATACAGAAGGTGGCCGTGTAGACTTTGTCAGTAAGCATTTCCATAAATCAATGGGTACAATAATGGAACAATTTACAAAGACGTCATAGCTCAAGGGTATGGAAATCAAAGGTATACTGAATGCCGATTTATTAAAGTTTCAGTCAACAAATTTTGCAACAACAATGAGGAACCAATATAGGAATTTAGATCAACCTTCTAAAAGTGGTGCTATTACAAGGCTGTGGCGAGGAATCTATCAAAGTTCTATCTTACAAGAAGATATCAGTGAATATTTCAGACTATATGAGTTATGATAGAAAATGATTTTGGGGTCTGTGGAGGATGAAAGGGTTTTCAGTGCATTGTCATTTATAAAATCAAAACTGAGAAACAGGTTGGATAAAAATATGGAAAGTTGCATGAGGTGTTACGTTTCTCGATACTCCCTCGAAACCTTTCCATTTGACAGAGAAATTGCACACTGGAATTCCCTTTGCGAAAGAAGAGGTGTAAATAATACAGCTACAAGTACAAATATTCCCAACCTTGAGAGTGTAATTGGCTCTTCGTCACATTCTACAGTTGACAACATCGACTTTGATGAAGCTATTGATAATGGATTGTTTCAACTTTAAGTAGGTATCTTCTTTATCTATCTTTTATTTTTATCATTAAAGATGTTACAGGTCTATATACTAAAAATGTCAGGTAATTCACCCATCTATCTACTAATCCATTTCTCGTGTTGGAATTTTTTAAAACACAGATCTAGCTCATTACCAGTGGCAGTGATGATTTCAACTTTAAGTAGGTATCTTTTTCCCCTTAATCTTATTGTTTGTTTCTATTCATTTTTTGACAGAGCAATTGCTCACTGGAATTCCCTTTGTGAAAGAAGAGGTGTAAATAATACAGCTACAAGTACAAATATTCCCAACCTTGAGTGTGTAATTGGCTCTTCGTCACATTCTACAGAAGACAACATCGACTTCGATGAAGCTATTGATAATGGATTGTTTCAACTTTAAGTAGGTATCTTCTTTATCTATCTTTTATCTTTATCATTAAAGATGTTACAGGTCTATATACTAAAAATGTCAGGCAATTAACCCATCTATCTACTAATCCATTTCTCGTGTTGGATTTTTTTAAAACAAAAATCTAGCTCATTACCAGTGGCAGTGATGATTTCAACTTTAAGCAGGTATCTTTTTCCCCTTAATCTTATTGTTTGTTACTACTCATTTTTTCAGATATGGTTATAATTAAAGATGTTACAGGTGTATGTATTTACATTTAGTTCAATACAATCTTTTTATTTTTTGAAAACGTGGGTTGACATCCGTCCGAGGAAGCTGTTACTTCTCGGGACTGACAATGTCAGGCAACTCACCCATCTATCTACTAATCAATTTTTTGTGTTGAATTTTTTAAGACAAAGATATAGCACATTACCGGTGATGATTTCAATTTTAAATAGGTATCTTCTTCAACATAATCTTATTGTTTGTTACTTTACATTTTTTTAGCTCTTGTTATCATTAAAGACGTTACAGATCTAATTCTTTATATTTACATTTATTTAAAGATATTGTTGGTCTATATATTTAAAGATGTTGCTGGCACTTCTTAGGACTGACAATGTCAGGCAACTCACCCCTCCATCTACAATGTCATGTTACCCTTGATGATTGCAATACGCAAGAGGTAAGCTAAACCCTAGCATATTTGCAATTATGTTTAATTTCTTACCAGTGATGATTCTTTCTTGATTTCTTAGAATTATATTTAATTTATTTTTTATATGTGGAACAAGAAACATACATATAATTCATGATAATCAACATCTAATGCAATTAAAATTGAAGATTGTATGTAAATCCATATAATTAAATTCAAATACCATAGTACATACACAATAGACAATAGTAGAAGTTTTCAAATTCATTATTTAATGTTTCCACAATAATAAAAGTTTCTAGTTTTCAAAACCCTCTTTTTCTTTATCCAATTCTACTCCTCTGCACTATTCCCCAACGGCTTCTTCCAGTGTGGCTGTACCTCTTTCCCAAACACTAGAAATCTCCATGCGACAGAAAATTTGGATTAGCTGCAGCGTATAAACTATCCCGTTGCCAATAATTTTCGTAACGACTAATAATCTCATTGATAAGAACCTTAGCCCTTCTGTCCCATTCTATAAGCTGATTGATATGAGGAAGCATCTCCATCTTTCTCATCAACCCACACAAAATCTTTTTTGTGCTTGTCCAGATCTATGAAATACTCCTTGCCCTCTTTAGAAGTACTTGTGCCCAAACCGGGAACCCTGTATGGTCCAAGCAACAGGTGATACCTAATCAGCAAGTGAACAAAACCAGAACTTGAAAACATATAAAGAGAAAACAAACTAGCATTACTTTGTTGCACTATATGGTCCAGCCGGTTATCGATCCACTCAATGATTCTCTCCAAGCTTCATACTCAGGAATTGTGTAGAAATATAACACATTTCCATTTTTGTGAGTTGCCTACATCAACATGTGCCGACATTAGACATGGAGATACATAACATCTGGTGGCTTAGAAAACAAATATAAAAAGTCTCGAAACACAACCAAATATACAGGGGGAACATTTACAGAAACTAAACAGTGCTATACAAAGATCATGTACCTAGTCTATCATTATCATCAGATGGCCATATGTTAAAGATTTAATGCTGTCATATATTATATCTTCCTGTAGACCAAGGATTTTCTTTCTATTTACTATCTCTTTATTCTCCATTTGTTGGTGAGTGGTAGCTTCCCAAAAAATAGATATTCCTGCCACCTGATAGGATAAAGATAACTAAAATAACAAAAAATTAAATTGGAAAGTGATGTCGAAACATGTCACAATACTACCAAATTCAGTATTCACATTTCCCTGATTCAAGGCACAAACACTTACAGCGACTGCAAGAGCCTTGGCTGAGTCACCCTCCGTTAATATTAAAGTACATTGATCAGAATTCTTCCCCCCTGCTTGATTTGCTTCATCAGGTTTGGGAACATCAATTAATTTCCCCTTCTTGGTTCCATCAGTTTTCTTAAGATCTTTTTTTGTTTAAAAATTTCCACTGCACTCATCAGGTACAAAGCTCATCTTAGGCACTAGCATTGCAAAATTACATGTACTCAGAAATGCTACATATTAGACACCATGCCTGGATATATGGACATGGGCTAAAAATGTGAAACAGAATAAAAAAATATGAATTAAAATGAGTTATACTTACAATCAACATGGAAACCAAACGTTGATTCGAGAAAATTCTTTTCTTCCACGAGTGTTGCCTTGGTTGTAACAATTGGTAAATTTTTGAACGGAAGGCCCGTAAAACGATGGATGTCATTTGCTTTGATACTGAATTGAAAAATTCGGCAATCGTTCAGAGTAACATAAAAAATGTTGTACTCTAAATTGTAGGATGACAGAAAGTAATTCAAAATATCCGGATCTGTTTCGAAATGGGGCATATTAACGATATGGATGTGAGGGCATAAGGGACATCGATTGAATTGGATTCTCTTGATTTTTGTTACTGAACTTGTAGTTGGGAAGCATTGAGACCTGTAAAAATTCAAGAGCCGGAAGATGAAAACGAGAAAATGACCGGTTGAAGGGTATTTATAGGCTAAATCGAGCGTCAATGGCTTCAGTTGACGCGCGTCAATAGATGCCAGTGATGTGCGTCAATAGACTCCAGTGAAACGCATCAATAGATGCCAGTGACGCGCGTCAATAGGTGCCAGTGACGCGCGTCAATAAGTGTCGTGACGCACGTCAATAGGTGCCAATGACGCGCGTCAATAGATGCCAGTGACGCGCATCAATAGATGCCACTGACACGCGTCAATAGATGCCACTGATGTGCGTCAATAGGGCCAGTGACGTGCGTCAATAGATGCCAGTGACGCACGTCACCTCTTTTGCACTAGAGGAAATTCCCTTCATGTTTGCAATGCAGCCAATTGAGATGAAGACTTCAAATTTATCCCAAGAACAAAGAAATAAACAGTGATTGGTGTCTAAGACTGAGTTTGAGATGAGGTACTAGTAAGGCACTCTTGACAAAATTTACACAATTTTACCTTTTTAGGATGATCCAACCTTGAACTCTTGACAAAATTTACACAATGTTACCTTTTTAAGATGATCCAACCTTGCGCAGAGAACTTTATGTTGAGCTGTAAATTTTTTTCAATATTTTAGACACTTGATTTTATAGATTGTACTTCAAGAAGATCATGATTAATCAATTCAAGGCATAGAAATGGTGGAGCTTCAAGAAAATTGTCTTCAAACATACACTTGAACATTGTATCTTTAGCAAAGGAAAACAAAACAAGGTGGTAGCAGGAATTTTATTCAACCACTCCAAGAATCAGTCCCAAAGAGAGAATCTCAATATGTGAATCCTATACAACATATTTTACTATGATCATGTTTGAAAAATTCAATATTTTCTTATACACTCAAATATAAAAAAATGATCTATACAGACTAATCTTCATGATAAAAACCTTGTATGTTTTACATTAAACTTCAAAGTTCTATATCGAGCTTGACGTATCTTTTAATCACATGGTTATTCCAACTTTCGTTAATCTAGCCTCCATAGCCTCCATAATCTACTCTACACAAAACAATATCCATGATTAAAAACCATATCTTTTAAACCATGGTCTTGATTATTTCCCAAGCTCTAATTCTTATGGCCTAGAATTTAACCATTTCATAATTGGCTAATCTAGCCTCCACATCAATGATTGTTTCCAGCAAAACGTTATTTTCTGACAAATGGTCTTGACTATTTTGGATGTCAAACAACCTCTCTAATGAGAGATTATGCACTTATATAGAGGTGAATCTCTTTAAAATAGAATTTTCCTACACCATACGTCTATTAAGGAGAAATCCTAAATAGTAAAGATCTGTTTCAAATCTTAGTTTCTATTTTTTCCCCAAAGATAATTTTCAAGATAATTAAAGTCCCACAAGATATTTAGGCACTAAATTTGACATTATACACATTAAATTTATCATCATCTTTCATCATCATCTATCATTGATTATCAATTGTCATCATTCATCATCTACCGTCTACGTCCACATACAATACATGACAATGCAAGTAAACAAGAAACATACATATAATTCATGATAATCACCATATAATCACACATATAATTAAATTCAAATACCAAAGTACATACTCAATAGTAGAAGTTTTCAAATTCAATATTTAAAGTTTCCTCAATAATAAAAGTTTCTAATTTTCTAATTTTTCGACACCATAAGTCTATTAAGGAGAAATCCTAAATAGTAAAGATCTGTTTCAAATCTTAGTTTCTATTTTTTCCCCAATGACAATTTTCAAGATAATCAAAGTCCCACAAGATATTTAGGCACTAAATTTGACATTATACACATTAAATTTATCATCGTCTTTCATTATCATCTATCATTGATTATCAATTGTCATCATTCATCATCTACGTCCACATACAATATATGACAATGCAAGTAAACAAGAAACATACATATAATTCAAATACCATAGTACATACTCAATAGTAGGAGTTTTCAAATTCAATATTTAAAATTTCCTCAATAATAAAAGTTTCTAATTTTCAAAACCCTCTTTTTCTTTAGACAATTCTATTCTTCTCTCTTCACCAACGGCCTCTTCCATTGTGGCTGTACCTCTTTCCCCAACACCAGAAATAACCCCCGAACTTACAATATCTTCAGCAGCCCTGTCTAGATTTTTTAAAATTCTTTCTTCTTGATTTGTTGCATCTCCATGCGATAGAAAATTTGGATCAGTAGCTGCTTTGGCTTTGAACAATATGTCAGGGTCGAGACCATGCTCTTTAATTATCTGCTTTAGTGTATTGTTTTGTTTGTTAACCAAAACGATATTTTGCTTCAAATTTTTTGCTGCGGATAAGCTGTTCTTTGCTGTTTCCAAGTGAACTTGCAAAACCTTCGCCTGACTCCTCAAATTTTCATATTTCAACTGCACAAAAAGAGTAATGTCAATTCAAAATATTAATGTGAATTCAAAATTTCAAATTAACAAAAATGATTGTTTGAATGTAATAGTACTTACAACCGCTCTATCTCTTTCGGCATTTGCGATTGATACCAAATCCTTGTCCTTGGACCATTTGTTAAAATATGCCTGGGCCTCGGCACTAATATTTTCCAATTTGTTTAGTGCCTTATCTAAAATGCTGTCTTTATAGTTGTTGTTAAACGTGACAGTCCCACATTTTACTTGGGTAAGTAAGGAATCCATCTTCGCAGGTTGATTCTGGACTGCAGCGTATAAACTATCTTGTTGCCAATAATTTTCATAACGACTAATGATCTCATTGATAAGAACTTTAGCCCTTCTCTCCCATTCTATCAGCTGTTGGATATGAGGAATAATAAACTCACTGACATGGGATTGACAATCATTACCTATTAAGTTCTCCAAAGGAAAAGGTGGGAACTCTTCACTATCTGAATCTGATGCAGACGATCTTGCTAGAGAAGAATGGGGGCTTTCACAAAGATCAACTGCTATTTGTTTCTGCCTTTGGGTAGGCTGATCCTGTTTTTGAAAATATAAATCAAGATTTAGATAAATAAATTTAAATCAAAATGTAATTCAAAATTGTAAAGCATATTAAAATTGAAATTTGAAGTATACCTTTAGGCCTTGAATCATCTCGCGGGTATCGAAAAAACCAGTTGGGTCATTGCTATCAATGCCCAAATAATCTTCATCTAAATTTATATTGTTCAAAATAGATATGCCCATTGCACTGGGCAAGCCACCAAGTGAGAGAGTTGGAATTCGAAACGATGTGTCAAGGTTTAGTGTCCCACTAGGGGCCGGAGCAAAAGGCATGCATTTACCAATGTTCTTTTTCACTGTTCCTTTGGTTGGCATTTTAAAAATTAATGGTTGAGTGGGTGTCAGTGCCGTGGTTTGATCATGACTGACATGTGCTGAAAAGTACAAGAAAAATGAAAAATATTAAAACAATTCATAAAGTGAAAACTATGAAATTAAACGTACTATAGAAAAATTGTACCTTGTTGACGAGGGGTTGTTTTTTTTGGTGCCACGGGTGGCCTTGTAGGAGTTGAACTCAGTGGCTGTTCAGAAGATATGAATGCATGCAACTATATGGAGTGAGTTGGGGAAGAAGGTTCCATATTCCCTGCAATTCATCAATATTAAATGTTGTCAATTCATTTGGTTAAAATTTAAATTGAAAAATAAATATGCAACTTTGGAATTTGTAAATAATATATGAGAATCTATTACTTCTCTGGCGTTTAACGAGTTCAAACGCTTGAGGGTTTGGAGAGTGAGCTTCCATTTCAGACTGGGAGTCCCCTGAAGCCTCCGCGTGTTGTTGTCCTCTTCCTCTTGACATCTTTTTTTTTCTTGGAATGGCTTCAAGATATCTTCTCTGCAAAACAGTAAAATTTAAGTTTTAATAACTGTGCATTGTAATGATGAAAATTGTAATACAATTACAAACTAAATAGTTTATACCTGTTGTTCATCAAATGGAATTGAGAATTTCTTCAAAGCCTCATCAGAGCAAGTAGGAATTTCTTAATGTTTTAAATTTAAAAGTGCCTCATAGTAGAAGTTGAGGAGATAGTTTGTTGAATAAATGAAAGGTTTATCTGAGAGTTTTGAATTTGTTATTTCAGTTCTTATTTTTTTGGATAGATATGTGCACCAATCGAATTTATGTTTTGAGATAGAGGCACAAATATATGCAATGGCCCAATTTGGTATATCCGTTTGGTGACCCTGCATAAAAATTCTGGCTTGAAAAAATGAAATAAGTGCAGTAAGAAAGTGGTGTGCAATTGATTGTGTATCTACACCACGCCTGGATTTATTGACAAGGGCTGCAAATGTGAAACAGTGTAAGTTACTTTAAATCTATAACAACAAATTGTATCAGAATTAAAAACATATTAAAAAATATGAATTAAAAGGAATTATACTTACAATCAACATGGAAACCGTACGTTGATTCAAGAAATTTCTTGTCTTCTTCCACTAGTGTTGCCTTGGTTGTAACAATTGGTAAATTTCTGATAGGAAGGCCAGTAAACCAATGTATTCCATTTGCTTCAATAGTGAGTTGGAACATTTGGCCATCGTTCAGAGTCACATAAAATATACCGTCCTCTGAATTGTAGCATGACAGAAGGTAATTCAAAATATCTGGATCTGTTTCGAAATGGGGCATATTAACGAGCCCTGTAAATTCACACTCTTCCATTATAGCTTGATATTCTGAAGACATCTTTAAGGTCGTATGGATGTGAGGGCATAAGGGATTCCTGTAGATGATCTTGGAAATTGATTGAGTTGGATTCTCTTGATTTTCTTGCTGAACTTGCAGTTGGGAAGCATGTGAAGTTGACATTATAGCTGTTATTGCATCTTTGTCAAAGATTTAGACCTACACAAATTCAAGAACGGGAAAATGAAGACGAGAAAATGAGCGGCACAAGGGTATTTATAACCTAAATATTGCGTCACTTGCCCCTATTGACGCGCGTCAACAGGTTATAGTGACGCACGTCATTTGACTACAATGTCACGCGTCAATATAAGAGAGTGTCGCGCGTCAATAGAAGATGGTGTCACGCGTCAATAGAGGATTGTGTCTCGCGTCAATAGAAGATAGTGTCGTGCGTCAATAGGAGATAGTGTCGCGCGTCAATAGAGGATAGTGTCGCGCGTCAATAGAAGATAGTGTCGCGCGTCAATAGAAGATTGTGTCACGCGTCAATGGAGTATTGTGTCGCGCGTCAATAGAAGATGGTGTCACGCGTCTATAGAAGATGGTGTCGCGTGTCAATAGTAGATGGTGTCGCGCGTCAAAGCAAATGATGCGCGTCATTTCAAGCTAGTGTCGCGCCTGTGTCGCGTGTCATTACAGTCTAGTGTCGCTCCAGTGTCGCGCGTCATTACGAAACAAATTTCGCGCCAGTGACGTGCATCATTACGAACTAGTGTTGTCGGACGTCACTGATGGAGCCTTGAAAAACCAGGTGAAAATTTTGTTTTTTAATACTGTCAAATTCACCTTTCGCTGAAACTGGTTATGGGTATATTCGCCAAGTATTTTCCACCTTCAAATTTATAAGGGTGTCTTAAAATGAACCCTGACAATAAGATATGCATTTTATTATTTTCTTGATTATTTGGATTCAAGATTGAAAATCATATTTCTATTTTCATTAAAATAGGATAATATCTTAGGAGAATATTTTGATTAAAAATATTCTAAATTGAATTTTACTTTCATTTTTTTCAGTCATGGCTTCTTCCGCTCCTAATTTGTTTGAGAGGAATGAATTAGAGATTGCATAATTGTAATCTATTCTCGAGGATCTAGCTACAGTTGGGAACTATAAAGCCCATTGTGAAAAAATATTGGTTAATCTTTGAAGATAGAAACAAACTTGAAAACATACAACCCATTTGATTCTGAGTCAATAATTTTTTTTAAGGATTCATTAAAATCAAGTGTCTCAGGAGATGTAGGATATAATGAGATTCAATTACGACTTTCTGATAAGGAATTTGTTAAGAGGTCTTGTTACAGTTATTATGCAGGAAAATTGAAAGTAATGGCATATTATGTAAGCAAATATTCATGTCCCCTTTGTGCATGCTTGATTTATCCTAGATTTGTGGCCTCTAAAGGCCAATTTCTGAATAATGACCAATTACCATTATATTTCATACTGATGCTACATGCCAAGGTTCACCTAAACCTAAAGGTGAACTATTTAGACATCCCTAGTTATTACAGATAGGGGCATGGCCATATTAGCCATAGGGAGCCATATCGACAAGAGGGAGCTCCTGTAGTTATTGATATGCGACAGCTTGTACCAAGGCAACAACTATTATTATCAGGCTTTCAGGATGTTGTAGTGCCTGTCATTATGAGTGCATATGAGTGTGGTATTGAGGGTCTTGCAAGAATTTTTCACGAGATCCAGTTGATATCTTATGATCATATGGGTCAGTACCTTGAGAGACATAGTACTAGAAGTGGAGGTTCTAGTAGTAGTAGTGATGCACGCAATGAGGTATACACTCATGCACATTTAATTTCCCCAAATGACTGTGAGGTGGTTATAAATACCACTCAGACACGTAGGCTAGGATGAATCATGGTTGCCGACTTGTTGCATGCATATGAGGTGATTGCACGACATTGCAAAGTTCCACTATCAAGGGTTTTAGATTTTATATAGTAGAGAGACAATGTATCTTCTAGATAGGGTACTAATGATGCTGTTACAATCGGACCTCCTATGCCTGGGATCGTCACACCCGATGTTCAATACATTTATGTTTCGGTGTGTGAAAATTAAACCTTAATTTAATTAAAATTTATTTTATTTCATCATTAATTTATAATTTATTAATATTAATATTGAGCGTTTACTTGTGTGTTTAGGCTTCTTCTCCAGTGTGTGGTGCTTCTCAGCCCACACCATTTTCCCATATGACATACACATAGTTCTTGACTGAGAGCAACATGGATCTTGATGTTCCAGGCCTGAGTCAGCTTGGCTCACTTGGTGAGTTATTTTCTAGTGTTGAGGTCATGGGTGACAATCCCATAGATTTGGAGACTCATTCCGCATATGTGTGTGTATATATATATATATATATATATATATATATATATATATAATTGTGTTTTAGAATTAATATTTAATCTAAATTGAAATGTGTGAAATTAATAAACTTTAATCAAAAAACTTATTTATCAACTTATTACATTTAATTTTTTTTTCATAGTGATCTACGGGACATAGATCTACACATAGTGTAGATACTCCCGATATCCTCCCAGAGATAGATATAGAGGTAATCAACTGAACATATCTATTATATGATGTATTTGGATTAATCAATTGAAAATCATATTTGTAGAAGTTTTCATCATAAAATAGGATAATATATGGTAGTGCTATATATAGCTTTTGACATGTCTAAATATTCCTAAATTGAATTTTACTTTCATTTTTTTATAGTCATGAGGGTTCTTCTGCTCCTAATTTGTTTGAGAGGATACTGAATTAGAGATTGCAAAATTGTAATCTATTCTCGAGGATCTTAGCTACAGTTGGGAACTATACAGACCATTGTGAAAAACATATTGGTTAGATCTTCGAACATAGAAACAAACTTGAAAACATACAACCCATTTGATTCTAAGACAATAATTTTTTTTACAGGATGTCATTAAAATCAAGTGTCTTAGGAGATGTAGGATATAATAAGATTCAATTACATGAATTTCATGATAAGGAATTTGTTAAGAGGTCTTGTTATAGTTTTATGCAGGAAAATTGAAAGTAAGGGCATATTATGTAAGAAAATATTCATGTCCCCTTTGTGCATGCTTGATTTATCTTAGATTTGTGGCCTCTAAAGGTCAATTTCCAAATAATGACCAATTATCCATTATATTTCATACTTATGCTACATGCTAAGGTTCACCTAAACCTAAAGGTGAACTATTTAGACATACCTAGTTATTACAGGATAGGGGCATGGTTGTATTAGCCATAGGTAGCCATATCGACAAGGAGGGAGATCCTGTAGTTTATTGACACGTATGCGAAGCTTGTACTGAGTCTAATGAACTATTGATTATAAGACTTTCAGGATGTTATAGTGCCTGTCATTATGAGTGCACATGAGGGTGATATTGAGGGTCTTGCAAGAATTTGTATCGCGAGACCCAAGAACTTGATCTCTTATGATTGTATGGGTTAACATGCTTGATAGACATAGTACTAGAAGTGGAGGTCCTAATAGTAGTAGTGATGCACGTAAAAAGGTATACACTCATGCACATTTATTTCCCCAGATGACTTGAGGTGGGTTTTACATATCCACTCAGACACGTTAGGCTAGGATAATCATGACTTTCCGACTTGTTGCATGCATATGAGGTGATTGCATGACATTGCAAATATTCCACTATCAAGGGTTTTATTGATTTTATATAGTCAGAGCGGTAGTGTATCTTCTAGCACATTCAGGGTACTAATGAACCACTATTACTAATTAAACCTCCTATTCAAAATGGGATCATCACATCCGATGTTCAATACATTTAAGATATTCTGGTGCAAGTGAAAATTAAACCTTAATTTAATTAAAATTTATTTTATTTCATCATTAATTTATTAATTTGATTAATATTAATATCTGAGCGTTTAGTTGTGTGTTTACGCTTCTTCTCCAGTGTGTGGTGCTTCACGGTGCACACCATTTTCCCATATGACATACACATAACTCTTGACTGAGCTCAACATGGATCTTGATCTTCCAAAGGATCTGAGTCAGCTTGGCTTACCTTGAAAAAGTGAAACTTATTTCCTAGTGTCGAGGTAAACATGGGAATGGGAGTCCCATAGATTCAGAGACTCATTCCGCATTGTGTGTGTGCGTGTGTGTGTGTGTGTGTGTGTGTGTGCGTGCGTGCGTGTCCCGCGTGTGTGCGTGCGTGCGTAGACATGTAATGCGTGTGTGACAGTCGTGTGTGCGTGCACATGTGTGAAATCGCTACATAAACCAGTTCAAATCAGAGAACGTGTGCGTGTGTGCAAGTTGTTGCGTCCGCGTGTGCGTGCATGCGTGATGCGTGCGTGGACATAGTGTGTACACATGTGTAGACACAAAAATCCAAACATCTGTCCATAGACAAGTGCATACTGCGGTGAAGCAGAGTGTCATGTCTACCCTCATCTGATGTGTGTCAATGTAATCGGACATGATGTGTGTGTGTGTCAAAATGTGTGAAAGTGCCACACCAATGAGTGTAATCGGTAAAATGTAGTATATGTAGTGTGTCTGACATGTGTACACACGTGTGTATGAGTTCCTTTGTAACTGTGTCTGAGTGTGTCTGTGTGATGCCTACAATGTAGTGTGTGTCTGATGTTGTCTGTACATGTGTGACTGTGAGACTTCAAACGGCCATACACTGTTGACCCCGAGTCTGTGTGTCAATGTGTTCACATGATCTGTGTGTTTACATGATATGTGTGCACAACGTCGTGTTATGCGTGTGTAAAAAGGATTTATTATTTTTATATTGCGCGCGTGCGATATATTAAACATGTTAGGAAACAATGTGTGCGCAGATGCGTGATAAACATGTGTATGTGCTCATTAGACGTTGTGTGCGTATGCGTGTGTGTGTGTATGCGCTTAGCACACGTGTATACATAGCTGTCATGCACTGCAGATGGTCATAACTTTGCGCGTGCATTTGTGTCATGTGTGTGTCATTTGACATGAATGTTGTGTATGTGTTGCGAATGCGTGTGTGTGCAATGTGACACACAAAAATCAAGAAATTGTATGCGCGTGCGTGTTCTTAAATATGTGCGCGTGCGTTGAACTTTTTCATAAAACGTGTGCGCGTGCGTGCAGTGCAATGTTTTGCGTTGTGCGTATGTTGCGCGATGCATGTACAACCTGAAGCGTGGTTTGAATGTTTATTTTAGAAGTACTGCAAAGTTTTATGGGTTTATAGCTATTCATTCGATATGAATTTTAAATTTTGATACATAATGTATCATAACACTTATTTGACTAGTTGCTATGCAGTCGGTCAATTCAAGGAAACTACTATTTTGAGTTGATCATTTTTCTCTCTCTCATCTACATAGTTTTAGGTCATATATACCTTCATAAATATGGACCCGTGTTGGGTTTGTAATAGTATTTAGTTTTGGAGCAGTAAAACTCTATCAAAGATTTGTTTTGTGTAGCTAATGTCACTGATACAAAGACTTGTAGTTAAATGATTTATCATGGTAAATCAAGGCCCTTATTTGTAATAGATTGTTTAGTGTGCATATCTCAAGAAGCAATATTTGTACATTTGTGAGTGTATCTTCCCCCTTATGTTTGTCATGACAATTTTCAGTTCCCCTATCATTATACATTATTATTGTTATGTCTACAATTAGTATCTAATTGGATCTCATAAAATTGTATGTTATGAGAATGTTGATTCCTGAATGTATTTGCTGAATTTCAAGAACAATCACCTGCATTGACTTAACATAATTTCAATTCAAGCTTTTCATCACTATTTGAAGACTAATCTCACAGCTCTCCTATTTGTGTATCACATTTAGTGAAATCAATTGTCATATAAAGAATGAAAAATGGAAGAAAGAAAGTGCTAAAAAATACATTTATTTACTCCTTATATCAAGTATTAAAGTCTTACTGACTTAAATGAAAGTTAGATTTATAGGCTTACCTAGTGTAAAATATAATGGATTCAGATATGAAAATAATATATCTAGAAACAAACTTGCTAGTGTAAAATACCATTTGCAAATGTGTGATAAATATGCATCTATCAAGGACACTAAGAACTTGTTTCAGATTATTATAAAAGATGCAGGAAAAGAGAAACTAAAATGGGGAAAATAAAAAAACATAAGAGATGATGTACTAAAGGGGTAGGGGAAAATGCAAGATATGGATGACAAGAGATGAACGAAAATAAAAATAATTGAAACATGAGACATAAATTAATATACATCTAGAAAGACATGGTTTTTTCCATCTTGAGTAAGTTTGCACAGTGTAAAATGGAAGGCTCATTTGAAGAGGAACATCCATTGATTTTTAATGAACTTAAAATGATGCATGTTAGTTACATCCATCCATGAGCGAAGAAATCATCAACTCAAATTTGATTCCATAGTTTTAAGTAATTTAGAAAATGTGACCTCCATGCCAATGTTAATTTGAAAATGAGTGAAGAAATCATCAACTCAATTTTTGAAAAATGGTAATGATGTCATTTTACATGTACACAATATCTAAAAACACCATCAATACAAGACATGTTAGGTAGACCTAGCACCAAGTTTTTTGAACTCATTTGTTTGTATATATATAGTTCAAGTATCCAAATCCTTCATGATAAATTTTTCTTAATGAGTCAACATGAGAAATTAGTATGTCCCTTAAGAATACTCAAATCCATTAAACACATATAAGTGTGAGCTATGATCAACACCACCATAGGAAATCACCACCAATATACTATGTAAATATCTGATCAAAAAATTATGATAAGAAAACTCCACATTCTTCCCATTTATAGAATAAAAACATTGATATATAAAAAGAATATTATTGGAGATACTAGGGGAAAAAATACATCATTAATGAACCCATCCTTAATCTCAATAGTTCTTGAAAATGAAACATTGAAATGTGTATTGTTCCCAAATGGTAATATGTGAAGTTATATTATGAGTCAGTGAAGTGAAATACTCATCTGAGTGTTTTATGTTATAAGACTCATCTGAATATTGGATACAACTATCTGTGCATAAAACTAATGCATGAGATAAAATTTCTTTTCCCTTTTAATTTGTAGAATATGAAGACATAAAATATTAAATGTGGGATTTCTTCAATGCTTCCTTAAATATTTAATAAAATCCCTATTCAATCTTGTAATAATTGACTTTGATTTTATTAAAGAATGAGGGAAAAGTAATAATTGTATAGTACAATCATGTATAAGCTTAAATTCATAGAAATAAATCATCAATAATGTGTAATAGGAACTTGTAAGTGTAGTAATAAGAATCATCACATACATACATAATAATAACCCCATCTGGTATAAGATTAAATTCATAGCAAGAAATTTTAATCCATAATATATATATATATATAGGACCATGAGGTTATAAATTTTAATTCATAGAAAGAGATTTGTCAAGTATGTATGCCAAAGTGAAAAATAAAATAGATAAAATATTCCATTAAGAAGAAATCAATATATAATATTATAGGTCCTTCTATATAATACCAAGTGGCTCAGCTCGTTGTTCAATGACCTATAATTTTTTTTCATGATCTTCTACATCTAGTCTCCATTTTTTGCGTTGACCACTTTTATCTTCACCTGATACAATTGTAACCCTGTAGCAATTATGTGTTGGGTGTAATGATACACATTTTTATCTAGTTTATAATCAACAAAGTGAATCCCACTTTGGAGGGCTTTCACTTGTTGTAAATTTTCCCTGTACTACGATCAAGCTAATATAACATATTGTATCCTCACTTGTTATTTCACATGTTAGCTTTGTTCTCTCTTCTGTGCAACGCAACAAGTAGTACTCCACTTTCTCAATATCGTCTTCTTTAGAAATGACTGCAAATACATCACCTACAACAAAATGAAAAGAAATATTCAATGATATGTATACTATAAATTATACATATAAATCCAAAATGATCAAATTATACAATCCTTTTAAATGAAACATACCTTGTTCAACCCATACAAATATATGGTCATAATTAGGTGAAATTAATGACACATATTAAAAACTATCATCATGATTTGATCCATATGTGTCATCCACAACTAAAGGAACTTTCTTCCACTCACCTACATATCCATGTTTTTGACTATTGCACTTTGAATATAATTTGTTCATGCATTCATAACAAAAACAAGAACAATATCTTGTATAGATTGTCCAGTTATTACTATCCACAATCATCATAGAGTGCAAAGACCTAGAATTAGGAATCCTTTCAAATACATGCTTTTTCCTTCGATCAACACCTGATTAATCATGTAAAAAATAAATAAAGTTTAAAACAAACATCAAAATTAATAAAAATAATTATAACTTATAACTTGTAAACAATTTCACATCAAGATACATATGTTTTAAATGCACATACCTGTTATCACCCAAAAAACTCTATGTAGGGTTGAATCCTGTGAGGTTAAATCTTGAACTACAAAATGTTTCTTAAACCATTCAAAAATGGTGTGGGCATCAAACAATTGATCTCCATCATAATCAAAGCTTTGTTTCTTTAGAGTATGTTTGATACATACACCCACACCATCGTGTTCTCCCTTCCCATGAAAAATCTAAAAAAACTCCATAAATGAGGTATTTTATGATGACAATGATAATGACTCAATGTAAAGAAAGGGAGAGAGGATTTGAATTGTGATGCACAACCATTTGACCAAAAAAAAGTTGATCTATTTATACTCCTTGTTGATGAAGATATTGAAAGAACAAACCAAAAAAATGCTACACAAAGTGGGTGTCATGTTCCTTGTCATCAAATATATATAATTGATACTCCTTGATCATTCAATTCAATTATGTGCTTTCAACCCCATCCAAATCCAATTGTGTATGCCTATAAAATACTTGAAACATGATAGTAACCTTGTCAGTATGATAATATTGTGTTTGAATCTCTTTTTGATGAGAAAATGAGTAATTATTAGCAAAATCAACCATGGACAATATGGAACCAATAGGGAATGTGTCTCTATTAGTATTGAATTGTGTAGCCTACCACTTTGAATAGTGGGAATGTTTGATGTATGGACTAATCAAACTTTGGAAACCTTGCATGAATGCAAAAATGAGGATTTCCTCTTCTACCAAATCCAACCTGGTTGTATTCTTTCCAAGTCATGTTGAATATTTTATGTATTTGAACCTACAAAATCAATACATAATGAACAACTTGTTATATTCATTTGCAGTAAAAATAAAAAATAATTATATATTTTATTTATTTATTAATCACATCTTGCAAGTCACCATTTGAATTGTGTCCAAGTCTTCATTTGTTTCTGGAAATAATTTCATGTCCACACACTTGTCACAAATACCTTTGATGCAAGCCATGTGATCGTTGACATGATCATCATATATTGTGCAAAGAATAGAAGTTATGAATTCACTCACACATGTAGCGGGGTGGGGGGCATCTTCTAGACCATTTTATGCTTCTCATAACTTTCTATACACCTGAAAAAACATAGATTTTGAAATACATAAATTAAAACACATCTCATAAAACAAAATTTAATCAAATTTCTAATAAGTCTATAAATAAAAGCACACCTCAATGTATATACAATATAATTTTTTATGTACCTGATAGTGATAATAAAATTCAACATGATAGCGAAAACAACATGTTTCAAGGAATTTATCAGCTCACACATACCAAGGCTTCAAATTCTCAAACATTAATTGTCCAATCTTAAAATTTGGATGTTCTTCTTTAAACTTGATATATATATATATATATATATATATATATATATATATATATATATATATATATATATATCATGTTGAGGTATTTCAAACCAATGTTTTATCTATTCATTATAGTTATTGTGAGCTATCTTGTGTTTTAAAACATCCCTCACATTTGGAGAAGGATGAGTCCTCTCAATCTAAAAATCAGAAATTATCTTCACAATATTATCCTCAATTTTATCAGAGCGTGGATTTCTACACATTAGGGACCAATTTTTTTCCAGAGTATAATTATCCAATGTCTTCCTCCTCTTTGCATACCTATTGACCGTCTTTCTAAACACAACCAATACCTTAGCAGTAATGGTAGCATGACGATTCTTTGTCATATCTTCACTTACAACTGAAGTTAATATTTCTCTATGAGAAATACTCTTATCAATAGACCTAGTTTTTGTACCCAAATAACTTATTCCTGTAGACACATTCACAAAAAATTATTCTTCCACACGTTTTGAATTTTCCCATCCAAAATCCACACCCAAAAATTCAAACGTTTCCTTCCTATTAACATGATTCAAGAATGTAACCAACTATGGACACCTATAATTTAACTCGAGTAATTTAAATACTTAAATTGAGCTAATTATACCCTTTCTCACAAATTGACGACATATCATCAACATCACACATTTTCTCTGCCATCATTGTCAATTAATTACATTACGCTAGTTAATTAACTCTTCTATCCAATAATGATGCCAATTAATGACATTCCATTAATCATCTCCCCTTTCTATCCAGATTAATTAATTATTTATAATTAATTAAGCTCCCCTTTCTACCTAGATAAATTATTATTTCTAATTAATTAAGCTCCTGTTTCTATCTAGATTAATTAATTATTTCTAATTAATTAATGCTCCTTTCTATATATATTAATTAATTAATTCTCTCTTTTATTTAATCAATAAATCATCATTTATTTTATTAAAATCCTCTTATAACATAAATCATACTAACCATTCCTCTAGAAAGCTTCTATAAGCTTGCACACTGATTAATTAATCACTTTGGTTAATTAATAAACCCCATCAATCCCCATGAGTCACTAGAGGACAAAATAAACTCTCCTAAGGTTGACTCAACCCTCCCTAAACCTTCCTTATTCACAACTAACCCAACCTATCTATTATCCCACATGTAAAGGGCTGTAGAGATTCTTTTATACACTGGGCTATATAAAGAGCCCTCCCCCAAAAGGAGTTACAATGTTCTTCATTCAAATTTCAAATTACAACCAAAGATTTGATTAAACAAGTGAGTAAATTGGATCTCTTATTCTTGTGAATATTCAAGGAAAATATCAAGGTTTTTTTTAGTAGAAGGTCTAGGATAGTTGTAAAGGTGTCATAATCATGAGGATTCTTCTAAATTATTTGAAGAAAAATTTTAGTCTCATTCCCCTAGATAGAATCATGGATTCAGACCTTGTTAGTGTTGATTTAGATGATTCAAATAGAGGTTACACTCCCTTGAAAGAAGTGACACTATGTCCTATGTGTATAGTAGTTATATTAACCTTGCTACTACTTTCCCTCCTGCTATGCCATGCCTAGAATGTTTCTGGGTATGTGCCCAACATTATAACCCTATAGTAAGAGAGATTCGGGAAATAAATGGGGGTTTGGTCTTATCTTTCAAAGAGAGGAGTTTGATATAATGTTGGGTTTTTCACCTACATGAGAGGAAGGTTCCATCACCATTCACTAAGAAAAGTTTTACTGGAACTCATGACCAAGAAAATGGACCAAGTTTATGAACAATCATTGTCTGGTTGCTTCCAGGGGTTCTGTTTCTAGAATGTATAAAAAATGAACAAAGAAGAGTTTATTAAGGACGTTGGGGATGTGATTACATTGTTAAATAGACTAATGGTCATAGAATATACCAACATTTTCCATGAATGGATGTTTCAATTCATTAAGGTAATACTCAAATAATGAACCTCTCTATTGGGTCAAATTCATGAACAGATGGTAGGAGTTGCCAAAATTCTAAAATGAGTAAAAGTGAGTATGGAGGAATTCTATATGAAATATTACTTGGTCTACAATATCTCTTTCCACAGACCTTTTCCAAGATTTCTAGCAGAGAGCAATCTTAGTAATACCAAGGTATATGATGTCTTCTTCTAGCTAAAATCGGTAAAATATGCATCAGATTATAGGAATATTGCTAATATCTTCTTTGTGCTTGTAATTTTATCTTTTCATCCTGATTGGGAGACTAATATATTATCTAGGGATGCCAAGTGAGTTATCACCCAATATGGGTGTTACTTTATCCATTTCAATAATTTTTCTTATATCAAGGCTAGCGGTTTTGACGGGACCCCTTACCTACTATAGACACCAAAATTTGGTATAAATACCCTTGATTTCCCATGTGCACATTTTTCACCATGGTCCTAGCTAGACCCCCTTAATTTGATTAATTTATTTAAATGATCATATATTATCCCATCACCTTTAATTCTTAATTAATTCTTGTTAATTAATCTAAATTACCTACTTACCCCTAATTATCTTTCATATCTCCTAATTATCTAATTACCTTTAATTAGCTTTCTTTTTAGGACGATTTTATCCCTAACTAGCTAAATCCACATCCCTACATTTTTTCTAGATTTTATCTAACCCATATTTATCTCCTATCCACCCATGACACGTCCCTAAACAACCCTCACACACTAACATGCATTAAACATTTATCCCAATCCCTAAAACCCCATATCTCGAGTAAATAAGTGATTTTATAATCTAAGAAATGGTTACCCGCAGTCACTGTCGACCCTATTAGATTATATTCACCCTTATCTCCCTAAGGCATGCCTATAAATATTCGATATTTCTTATGACTTGTGAACTTTTCCTCGTGCCTGAGCATCCTTGCAATACTTACAGACCTCTTGGATCTTCTTCCAACTTGTGTTGCACATCCTTCGTGAGATTATCATAATTTTGTGTGTTTTTTATTAATTTATTATCATATTATCATTATTTTGTTTGCATCTAACTTCTTACAGGTCCAGCTACTTGTCATAATTCTACTCTCAGCCTGTTCTTCTAGCCGTTTTTCTTACAGGTATTCTTATTTAGCTCATTTTTCATCTGGCCTTGCTTTGTAATGTCCAGGTCACCATCGTTCCTTCTAGGTTTCCATCGACCTAGTCCTGTGTTATCATGTAATCCATCTCTAGATCCTTTTTTAAGTGTCTACATGTACTCTATTCTTGTCTCCAATCCTCAGATCTATCTTCGTGCTGCTCTATTACACTAAATCTATTATGTCTGCATTCCAATATTTATCACTCTATTAAGGTCATCATAAACATGAGTCTAGTTTCCCAACCAATCTATCCAAATCTCTTTTTTTTACCATCCCTTAGTCTCCCTACCTCAAATATTATCTTACAAGTTATTTTCAGTATCTATAGGCCTCTGTTCTATCTGGTTTGTAATCAAATTATTCCAGATCTGTATTTATAGTTTTTGTCTAATTCATCTATCTCTAGTTGCTGTTGACTGGACATTTTCATCCTTGGTCACCATCGAACCTACTAAGTAACTTTATTTTATGTCAATTTAGAGCATATTTGTATGTGCCTTACATTTCTAAATTTTCAATTTATGTGTGCCTCATATTCTACATATTATCATGTTTATTATTGTTGCTTTTATCATATTTTATGAAATAGAGGTTGACATCCGTGAAAGGAAGGTAACACTTTTTGGAAATGGCTTCATCGGGAAACCCCCCATCTATCATCTAATCCATTTTCTTCTTAGTTTCCTTTGTTTTGTAGGTTCATCAGATATGCAGCAAGGTCATCCACTTTGTGCCCATATCCATTACATCACACTTCGAGGTACCTTAAACCCTCGCATTTTGAATTTATTTAATTAGTACTAATTCATTAACTTAAAAAGAAAGAAAAAATTATATCAACATTCTGGCACGCCTAATGGGACCATCCTTTCAGGTGATTCCTTAAATTTCTTGTTATTTTTTGTGTTTGTTCTACTAACACTGCAGGGAAAATATTTTCTTTTTTCTTGTTTGTGTTGCGCTTTATTGCTTGGATTGGTCTTCGCTTGCATATTCTTAAAGATCAGATAAAAAGGAAAAGCGTTCTTCAGGTATTCTTCATTTTTCATTATTTTCTCCTTTTTCATTCACATTTTCCCTTTCTTATGTTTTTCTCTTCATCAAACTTTCACATTTGAATTTGGCTTAAAACAAACCTTTTGCATCCTTGATTTTTCATCTAGCTTAAGTAGGGGTTAATCAGTTGCATCTCACATTGTATCACACACAACCAAATTCACACATTAATCTACACATCTAGACATCTTCCTACTAGGAGGAGTGATTGGGATTTCATCACCCAATAGGAAGATTTTGCGGTGTTTTGGCTGCATTAGAAATCATGCACATACTTGGGACCTCACGTACCTTTGGGTATATCAAGGACTCCCCAACCATAACTACTTGAAACCAGCCTTAGATGACCATCTCCTAGGTACCTTTGTTATCCATTTTTTTTCTTTTTCTCACATTTACTAATTAATCATGTCAATAAAACGTCACTATTTGATTTGTTTGTTAATAAACTACATAAACAAATATTTTCCCATTTCATGCTGATTAATACTCCTTCTCAAGACCAAACAATGAAACACTATAATATACCCAATGATATTTCCTCTAATAATCTTGAGATTCCGAATTGGATCTCTCAACCTTGTAAAGACCATGTTTTTCAAATAGACCCCCCTTTCGAAATCAACTCTCCTATCTCCCCTCAGTCTATGTACCCTCGACCAACCACACCTCCATCTCCTACTCCTTTAGAAAATTTTGGGCCTCCTTCTAGCCCCATTTATGACTTCATATTTTGTATATCTCCCACATATCTCAATATAATCAATCCACTCAATTGGTGGATCCTATTCCACCCCCACGACTTCATACCAACACTATCCCTACTCCATCCAATATTATCACTAGAATACATATCCAAACCATCTCAATCTCCCAACAATCAACAATAAAATATCCCTATCTCACAACATAATATATTCAATCTCAACAATCACATCACATTCCTATCTCTCAACATCATATCATTATCACAACCTATCCCATCTTGATCACATTCCTATTCAATCTCCACCCTTTTATATTATCCTATCAAACAGTTCCTTCAGCTTTAAAATACCCTCAAATTCTTTACATCCTTATCCATCCACTTCTCATGTTGTGTCGCCACAACCATCTACCTCTTACGGTTGTACCTTCACATGAGACTTTTATACCATCTCCTAATTATACCCCCCTTGGGGGAATCTTACAGTTCAAGCTTTGACAAGTTAATGACAACTCACCTCCTCATACTTCCTCCCATCCGGCCTATTGACACTTTACACCCCAAACCTACTTACTATCATGAGGGTAATTATTGTAAATATCACCAAGTCATAGGTCATGAAATCAAAAAGTGTCATTCCTTTTAAAGACTGCATGTTCAACAGAATTATAAATCAGGGGGATCTCTAGATAGAAAATCCTGCCTCATCTTGTAACTGAACCCCTTGACATCTTCAGACAACCCTTTCCTAATCCACCACCAATGAATCAATTTCTACCTTCCACGTCTTACACATCCAATACTTATGTAATCTATACTATACATAAAACACCTTCCATCCTTACCTATCTCATCTACCTCATCATTTATTCATACCTTAGACATTGTTCCTACAACTTCTACCACACCTATCACATTAAATTCTACCACTTGTCCTACATCTACATCTATTCCTACCTTTACCACATCCACATTGACTACATCTATCATAACCCAACCTATCATACCTAACCCCTTATCCATATCAAACACACCAATCATTATATCACTATACACATCCTAGTTGTACCTATCTCTCCATCAATCCCAATTACCCCTTTATCTACCCCATCAACAAATCCACTCAACAATACCCAAATCTTTTCCCATGGCCACATCATCTTATTACCCAATTAATATTCTAATCTACCTTGACCATCTTCATCACATCTATACCTACATCTTTTCCCATGAATCACATCACCTATTTTATCTCAATATTCTGACACTTAATACGTGCCAACATCTATTAATTTCCACATTAACCATGTCCTCTAAAACCTACACAATCCAAAACCTTCATAGTCTACATCTTGCATATACCTCATCAATTGCATCATATAAACACCTTTTTCCATATCAATATCCACATCTATACCCATCATTGATCTTGCACATTCATATACTTCATCACTTATCATATCTACTTCATCATATTTGATCATACCTACTACTTCATCTACATCCATTTGACCCTTACCTATTATACCATCCATAGAATCAATCTCAATTCCTCTTTCTCTCACTTTCTACCCTGTACACTAATCACATCAACTATCATAACTACATTGTCTTCATCTTATCCTCCTACATTTTCATCATTTTTGAAGAGTTTTGAAAGCATTCCAACTCACCTTGAATTCAAATGACCCTCCCATACTCATCCTCATAATCAAACACTTCCACATATTCTTTAGACATTATCAAACATCCTCCGCCAATACTAACTACACAACCTTCGGACCCTCTAGTTGATATTATCGTCATCCATGCCAAGGGTAAATCTTCTTGATCAAAATCTAAGACTCTTGGTAAGCATCCATAAAAGGTCTCTTATGCATCCTCGTAAGAAGTTAGGTCTTCCCTCTTCTCCGCAATCCAATATTACAACATCCATCCTAGGAGAACCCCCATCTCTTTTAGGGCTAGGCCCTTCACCTAAAAAACCTCTCAACATTCAATCTAAATCCAAACAATATAATCCTCCTCCTGAATTTGATTTATCTTTCTAAGACATTTAATTTACCCATCCAATCTACATCCACTCCTTCCCCTAAATCCAAGTCAAAATATCCTATTAAAACCCACAAGAGTATTTCCTTCCTTCCAACACTTCAATTGGATGTCCTACACAGATGCCCTTAAACATTTAATCTAGAATATCTTCCATTATGCTTCCTCCCATTAAACCTTTTGATCCTCATAATAAGAAACCATCATGGTTTAACCCCAATATTATATGTGCCTATCATCATACCTCGGGTCATGATGTTGAGCATTGTAAGGCCTTTCAGACTATTTTCCATGATCTTATTGAGAAATATGAATTCCTCATTCAGATAGGATCATCCTTCCTCCATCCACCATAACCAATCTAATTCACTTTTCTATATCTCCATCCATCAATTACTAAAGTATCCTCCTTCATCCACATCCTCCCTATCATCTCTCATTCACATATTACTTCCTCCTAAAAAGGTCATCCCTTATGATTCCTCAACCATCTTTCCCTTACCAAATCCCTTATGATCCTCATCAATATTCCTTCTAAACGATCCCATCCAATCTCCTTATAAAGACATCCACTAGCTCATCTACATCTTAGTTGACCCAACTTATGATCTCTTTCACTGGGGGAGCATCCTCCCCTTATTATTTATCCTTTCATCCATCTTCCTCATCCACATCATACTATCCCCTATCATCCAATAAGCTCCCTTGATGTTGGGGGAATTCATTCTAGAATTGGTCCTTGCTTTTATTGTTTCCTCATCATCCTTCCAACATTGTCTTATCTTATCATCTCATCCAATCTCATCCAGTTCACTATATCCAATCAATCTACCTACCATCTTATCTAATCCCAAGTCCACCTTTGTGGCCATATTTATGCCTCTCTTGGGGCACCATATTTTTCATCATCCTAAGTCCACCTTTGTGGCCATATTTGTGCCTCTTTTGGGGCACCATATTTTTATCTTTTTCATCCTAAGTCCACTTTTGTGGCCATATTTGTGCCTCTCTTTGGGGTACCATATTTTTTCATCAAATTCCACCTTTATGGCCATATTTGTGTCTCTTTTAAGGTACCATATTTTTCATCCTAAGATCTATCTTTGTGATCACATTTGTTCCTCACTTTTGGGGTGACCAGTTTACATTCCCCTCATCTTAATCCTTGTCTTTTGTGGCCATATATTCCTCTCATTAAGGGATGCATAATTTTTCTCTCTAATCCCCCCTTAAAGGTAATGCACATAATTTTCCCTATCTTTGGGGCATCTATCTCATTATATCCCATAATTTCATAAGTTAACCTATCATAGACATGCGCTTTAATTTCGATGACCCTTATCTTTAAAGAAAATCATAGAATTTACTACTCTAGAAAGGAGCCAATGTGAATTGGTTTTCCCCCATAGATTGGGCCATATATTACCACACATAAGTATGGGTCGGGAGCCTATCGTTTTGGCCTCCCTTGATGGTAAATTGAAAGTGGAACCACTTAACGCACTGCACTTGCAACCATTCTATTGTTAGCACATTATCAATGAGCACTTAGTCATGTATTTAGATCATCCTTCCATCATTAGCCTCTTCCATATATCATTGTAATGATTTGGAACTATGTGTTCTACCATAAATTTCCTATATGAGACCTTAAATATGGGCACCATAGGCATCTTGTCCCATAGCATACTTTCCTTATGGATAGGTTCTCTTCTTTGTGAGAAGTTTAGTGATCATTACATCCATCACCCTCTTTTTTATCTTAAACCATACAAAGGGTTTATTGATGTCTCTTGTACATTCATTTTCTTTTCTTCCTTAAGTGGTCTACACATAGCTATTCCTAACTCTTCACCATGTTAAAATCAAAATTGCATCCCATGCTTCCATACAAATTGTCACTCTATCCTATGGCGACTTCTCCCTCGTTGGCAACCTCGTCATGTATAGAAAATCAAATCAAATCGAATAAATAGACTGATCCCTCTAAGAAAGGAGCCAACATGTGAATCATTCTTTACCATTTATATCATGATATGGACTATACATTATCACACATACCCTCATGGGTTGGAAACCTATCGTTTGGCCTCCCTTGAGCATTAAACCGGAAGTGGAACTGTTTAACGCACTTGTACTTAAGAGTTGTTTATTGTTAGCAGCATTGCCTAAGTGAGCTTCTCGTATTGATCATATCTTTAGATTATCCCATTCCATCATTAACCTCTTGGGGCATATATCATTAGGGAACACCACTTATGGAGAACCCTCATCCCATGTATAAACTACATCATTAATATCCCTTTTTCATGATATGACCTTAGATATATGGGATACCATTTCATCCATGCTTCTCCTCATGATCTTTGGTATAACTAACTATTATTAGTTATATGTTAACATCATGTTTTAGTTTGCATGTGCCTTGCATTACTTGGATCCCCCTATTGATTTACCTCCAATGTAATTATAGGAATCATTTCCCTCATGCACTATTTGAGTATGATCGTAGCATCATTCATACCCTTTGGTCACATATAGTTTAATCCATATTTATTATCTTATCTCATATATTGTCTCATCCATCATCCAAATACACCTTATCTATCTCATCAAATATTATCCTAGTCTATCATGTCTTAATTCCACACTTGTGGTCCATCTTTGTGTTCCCACTTTTAGGGCATCATATCATGCATTTTATTATCTCACCTTTTTTGTCCATATTTTATGCTCTTTTTCTAGGGCACCATTTCATCATTTCATCTTATCACAACTCAACCCTTGATGGACGGTATTTATTCCCCCTTGGGGAATTTTATATCATCATTAGTTATTTTTCCTTTTCATCCCTTTTTCAATTGTCATCTGTTGGGGCACTATATTATCATCCATGTATCTCATCTCAAGTCAATTTTTTTTTCCATATTTGTGTTCCCTCTAGGGCACCATTACTCATTTTGTTATATTCTACTTCCTGTATTCATCATTATGCCCTTTATTGGGGCACCATTATTTCTCTCCTCATCCGTTTTATGATCATTTGCTAGGGAACCATCTCATTCATCTCATCCTATCTCAAAGTCCACCTTTGTGGCCATACTTATTTCCTACTTGGGGAATTTATGTCATCACTCATTCATTTTTAGCATTTTTGACTTTTCATGGCCATTTTTGTGCCCTTTTCTAGGGAGTCATTATTTTGAACGTCCCATCATTGTCCTTTACGGATGACATACCTTTCACGTTTGATTCCTCATGTATAAATGTATTTTGCATTATTTTCACATTTGGTTGCAAATAGTTTGGTGTTTTCCTATGACCCATGTCAGTGCTCATGGCTCGCATCCATTTGAGATGGTTTCCCATTGGAATCTCATCCATTTTTGTAGTGCTTCTTCACCCACTCGCTGGCCCATAGAGCATTTACCTCCATCTCCATTAAGACCATCCTTTGTTCTCTACCGATGTATATTAAAATCACCACTATAGGTTCTATTGTTAAGTACATCCTTCTTTCTTGGGGCATCTTTCCTCGTTTTATCGTTTTACCCATCTTTTTTCTCCCACCTGCTCTTCAACATCTACTTCTTTCAAACTCATCATTGATTCCCCTTGGCATTCTTGATCCCTAATTTTAGGGGGATTTCATCATAAATATTCTATTAGTATTCATTATACTCTTCATCTCTCATCATTTTTGTCTCATGGTTTGCTATTGCAAACCACTTGATAAAAAGGGGAAAATGTAGACACCAAAATTTTCTATCGATACCCTTGATTGTCCACGTGCACATTTTTCGCCATGGTCCTAGCTAGACCCCCTTAATTTGATTCATTTATTTAAATGACCATCTATTATCCCATCACCTTTAATGATTAATTAATTCTTTTTAATTAATATAAATTAACTAATTACCCCTAATTAGCTTTCATCTCTCCTAATTAGCTAATTACCTTTAATTAGCTTTCTTTTTAGGATGCTTTTATCCCTAATGATGCAGAACCATCAGAAGCATTCATAATATATTTTTTACTATCTTTACTTTGTTGAATTTTAAATTCATTTACTTGTGTAAAAGTGTTAAAAACGAGGAGCACTAATAAGCTAATAAGTAAATTGGGTGGATAGCTAAAGTATAGGGGTTAATGAGTTGTTAAGGCTATTTTTGAGCCATATCATGAGGAGAAACAACTTGGAGTCAACTTGTATGAATTTAGGGAGGTTTTTAGAAGTGAAATTATCGTAATTTTATAAGTTAGTGAAGTTAGGATTTTTAGAGAAGATTATGACATGATTTGTGGAGTTAAGTGCTAGTTGAGTCATTTTAGGAGTTAGAATAAGGAGGAAATAGATACAATAAGATATGTATGAGATTTTACGAGTTTATTTTGTGTGGGATGTGAATAATATTATGTAAGGAATGAGAAAGAAATATTGGAGTGGAGGAGTTGATTATTATTTTTCTATTGTGAATGGCCTTTTGGGAATAAGAATACAAATTTAGTCTTGTTGAAACTTTTTCATATTTTTATTCACGTTATTTTATTTATACTCTTTGTGATACACTGTCCTCAGCAAGGGAATACAAAATTCTTCAAGTTTATCCAACGGAATTAATTGAAATTAGCAACATTTTTCTTTCTTGGTTCATAGAAGATGCAGACAAATTTTCAGAGCAAATGATTTAGTATGGAAGGAGATCCTTTTACCAAAATTTTTGTGGTTTAAAGGCAATGACAAATGATCTGGAATTCATTAGAAGAGTTCAAATTTGTGATTAAAAGAATACAAAGGGATTGGTGATCTATTTCTAAGAGTTAATTAAAGGTTGATAGCTTAAATCAATTTTCAGAGGTGAAGTAGAATAATGAATCCATAATTATTCATTCTCCAACAAAGAAAGGACTCTAATTTCTTGATTTTGAATAGTGAAATTTGGAATAACAAAATATTGTAAATGCTTTCCCTTTAGGTGCAGAAAGTGTTTTGCTACCGGACACACTGTTGATGTTTGCGGTATGGAAAAGTGAAAAAATGGAAAAAACAACTGGTGGAAAAATGCACTCTTAGAATACTTGATTTTCGAACCCAAAGAGGACTCAAACACTGATACTGAAGCTGTTTTTATCCCAGAAACCCCTCTCTCAGAAATTCCAGTTGTTGAAGGTGCCAATAAATCTCATCCAGTTGGCGATGGAAAGGAAAATACAAAAGATGACAATGATTCCGCTGCCCCAGTTGGATCAATGGAGGATAAGGAAAATACGCCTCCTTTTTTTAATGCTACAATCACAGAGGCTTCTACAGGATGGATAACGGTGCGCAAAAAGAAAAAACTTTTCTCCAAGAATACCTGTTCTCCGCCTTGTTAGTTTCATAGTGCTGCACTGCTACTTTGCTGGGCAGCAACTGTCTGGTCACTGTAAATCAACTGTTTTTATGCTGATTTGCTGTTGGTTTTGGGGTTTTTTTTGCTGAGCAGGATGTTTCTTGCTACTGGGATTTCTTGTTTTGTTGCGTTCTTGTTCTTGTTCTTTGTTTCTATTTTTTTCACATCTAGCTTCTGGAGCCTTCTTGTATAAGAGTATAGTCCCTTTCAAAAAACTATTTGCCAATACTAAAAAAAACAAAATATTGTAATTTGTAAAACCTTATACCAGAAGTTGGATTGAATAAAATACATTCATATAGGTTAAATTTATTAATTGATTTCTTGAATTCCTTTATTTGGAGAAGATTTCCACATCTTAAGTTTAAATGGAAAGGATACATACTAATTATTTGACGAAATGAACAATGTCAGGTGCAAGAGTTTTTTCTTACTTATTGAAGTCTATGATTGGAAATAAATGGAGAGAATTTGAATATGTGATTGGAGGTAGATTGGAAAAAAATTTATTATTAAAGAAAGGGAATGGTTTATATAAAACATGAAAGCTCACTGGAGACATAGTTAGTGTTGCAGAATCTAGCTAAACAAGACTAGATATCAGGTTGTATATTTAAATATACAGTATTTGTTTTCCTGAAATTTAATGGGTTTTTATTCTTGTACTTCATAAATAATATGCCTAATTTAAAAAAAAAAACAGAAGGTATTTTAAGAGAAATTAATTTTGTAAAATCATTGGTTCTTTTTTTTTTATGAAATTTGAGTTTTAGAAAATGGTGCTCACATCACCTAACCACATAAATCCACATCTATATGATTTTTATAGATTGCATCCAACCTATATTTATCTCCTATCCACCCATGACACTTCGCTAAACAACCCTTACCCTCTAACATGATTTAAAGCATTTATCCCAATCCTTAAAGCCCCATATTTCAAGTAAATAAGTGATTTTAATATCTAATGAACGGTTATCCACAATTGGTGGAGACTCAGCCTAGTCTCCATCAACTCTATTAGATTATATTCATCCTTGTCTCCCCAAGGTATGCATGTAAAGATTTGAGCTTTCTTACAACTTGCAAACTTTTCCTCGCGCCTGAGCATCCCTGCAACATTTATAGACCTCTTGGATCTCCTTTCAACTTGTCTTGCACATCCTTCGTGAGATTACCATAATTTTGTGCTATTTTACTCAATTATTATCATATTATCATTGTCTTGTTTGTATATAACTTCTTGTAGGTCCAACTACTGTCGGAACTATACTCTCAGCTTGTTCTTCCAACCATTTTTCTTGCGGGTCTTCTTATTCAACTCATTTTTCATCTAACCTTGCTTTGCACTATCCATGCTTCTATCACTCCTTCCAGGGCACTATCAACACATCCCTTTTTATCACTTACTCCATCTCCTGATCCTTTTTTAGTGTCTTCCTGTACTTTATTCCTATCTCCAATCCTTAGATTTGTCTTCCTGCTGCTCTGTTGCACCTAATCTATTATGTTTTCATCCCACTCGTCGTCACTCTATTTAGGTCACCATCAACCCGAGTCTAGTTTCCCAACTAATCTATCTAAATATTTGTTTTATGTTATCCCTTGGTCTCCCTACCTCAAATATTCTCCTATAGGTTACTTCCACTATCTACAAGCCTTTGTTTTGTCTTGTTTGCACTCATATTATTCTAGTCTATATTTACAGTTATTTTCACATTCATTTGTCTCTGGTTCCTATCGAATGGAAATTTTCATCCTTGGTCATCGTGGACCCTATTAGGTAACTTTATTTTATGTAAATTTAGATCAGATTTGTATGTACCTTAAATTTATGCATTTTTAGTTTCTATGTGCCTCAGATTCTGCATATTATCCTATTTATTATTGTTGATTTTATCAACAGTGTTTGAAATCCATGAAAGGAAGGTAACATTGCTTGGAACTGGCTTCATCGGGTAACCCCCCATCTATCATTTAATCTATTTTCCTCTTAGTTTCCTTTATTTTACAGGTTCATCATTTACAATGAGGTCATCCACTTTGCGCCCGTATCCATTACATCACACTTCGAGGTACTTTAAACCCTCAAATTTCAAAGTTATTCAATTATTACTAATTCATTAACTTGAAAAGAAAGAAATATTTTATCAACACCTACTCCTTAGGCATATGGATGAGAAGTGGGCATTAATGGAATTGGTAAATAAGTTTCTACCAGTGCATCTACTAGTGCATCATATCATCACCAACAAACATATTGCATCCCTATCAAGTTTCCAATGACTATTGGGAACTATACTTGCCCAAATATCCAGAAGGCGAGAATGCTGGAAGCAGAAATGGGTAGAGGTATGCTAGATAGATTTGAGGCTAGACATCTATATGATATAAAATAGATTATACATAGTATTATTACATCCACTCAGATGGAGCATGAGGCTCATTATGAAGACTTTTGGATGGATTGTGGAGATGATAAGGATGTCATAAAAATATATTATTAAAGGATGAAACTTTCTCAGATGGTGTATTTTGGGGTTATTTAGGATCCTGAGGTATTGGAAGATGATAACCATGTAAGAAGTGATGATTACATCAGAGGGAATATTTAGTCTCAACCTTTACCACTAGTCAATTAGGAAATTGATGAAATATGGAATAATCAAGGTAGGAATGAAAATGTTCTCCGACATTATTTGAGGTGGTTGTTCTCAAAGGTTGTAGATGTGAGTTACTAAAATAATTTTTTATTAAGGGAGTACACAGATAATAATCTTCTTAATTATTTCCTTCCCCCATACCAGAAGATTAATACTACAAGGGATGTTTCAAGGAAGCAATGGATTAAAATACCTTTTAATAATTTTACATCCACACAGGTAAGGGATGATATGAGTGCCCAGACTAGAAAAAATGGGAATTCCCTTACTCAGTTGAAAAAAGGGATGAGTAAGTATTGTAGGTAAGTATCAGTAAAGAACCTCTTGTTTTTATTACTCCTTTGAAGGTAATCTCAGCACCCACATCAGGATCAAAAGGGAAATAAAAGGTTATAACCTATACTCCGAGAAAATCTAAAGGAGTGAGATTATCTGAGGCACCTCATAAGGTACCAATACTAGGGATGGTTCTACAAGAATTAGAGGAGGAAGAACTACTTCAACTCTGAAGGAGAAAGAAAACTAAAGTATCTGAAGGGGTTAATTTGGAGGAAGTGAAAATAATCAGGGAAATAGTTCTTCTTGATATTCCCATATCTTTACCTATCACTTCCCAATCCACACAAATTCCACTTATTATGGAACAAGTTCCTATTAACCCACACCTTGTTTCACAACCAGCCCAAGTTGTTTCACCAACTATGGAGAAATAAATTGTGGATGATATCATATCCCCCATTCTCTCTTATTCCACTGTAAATCATTGAAGCACTAACAATAGAATTAATTTAAGAGGATCCTAATACATATGAAGCTAGGATGTGAGTTGAGCTTACCTCGAAACAAACTCCAAGTATTAAAATGGGAGAAAAGGCACATGATAGTGAGCATGAAGTCTAGGGTACCAATAATCTAGTTGAAGATGTACTAATACATTCTCACACATAAGGGGTTGTGTTAGAGGAGGTTAAAATAGAAAATTTGGGTGTCACAGTCATAATGACACCTCAAGACACTAAAATAGTTGCAGAGGTTCTTCAAACCCAATGTCTAATGACCAATGTTTCCTCTTATGAGTCTTTTTAAATGATCACCACTTCTAGTGGAAATATGGATTAAGGTTTGACATAAAAAAGAGGAAAGATTGATAATCAACCATATTCAAGGAGTGAAGAAGTAGGAGATTAGTATGAGCCAATGGATAAAATGGACAGTTTTAGTGGAATTATAGAGGAGGTATCTTAGGAAGAAACAACATATATGGCTAGAAAACAAGTTACTATAATTCTTTCATCTTCCAAATACCTTGCAATTGTTCCTATAGCTTTGGTACCAAAATCAACTGAGGAACATGGGCCAAGGATGGATAAAGGGTACTCTCCCAAAGAAGAAAAGGTAGAAATATAATTGGATGATGATGATCTACAAATTCTCACCACCCTCAATCCATATAGGCCACCCAAAAGGAAAAATTATGTTAAGGGAAGTTATAAATAAGAAGGGAGAAAGATTTGTGGAAGTTGTAACTCCCAAATCTAGTATGATTAAGAGTGAGATATCTCCTTGTGATTCCTAATTCACAAGGATACCATTCAATAAGCCCTCCACTAAATAAATCAAACATGATTTCTCTATGATAATAGACAAAGTCTTCTAGAAAATTTATGAATTTAAGGAGACTAAGAAGGATATGAAGGCCATGAATTAATCCTTTTCTATCCTTGTTAGGAAATTGACTAGGACTCCTAGAACAAGACAGGTTAAAATCCCTAAAATCACCAATGATGATATAAAAAGAGTGAGTGATCTAGGATAAAGAGGAGAGGCCACCGTTTAGATGGAAAATGACACAGTCACTAGAGGTGAGGAAGTGATCAGGGAATGTGTGAATAAATATTACCATATCTTTGATAAGACAAAACAAACCAAGGCATTACTAGAAAAGTGTGAGGCTGAAAAAGAAATGTGGAATGATATGTTGCCAAAATTGAAGGCCCTCAGAGACTTGGAGGATGATTTGGTTATTAGGGAAGGAATTATGGTGCCTGAGTTTGTAGGAAATCAACATGAGTACTATGAAGCTACAAAGATAAGGGTTGAGATCTTGGTAAATTGTGCTAAAATTCTTGATGAAGCAAATGATAAAGCAATAGAGTCCATTGATAATTTGAATTATCTGATTTAAAATTTAATTGGACCTAAGAGTGGAGAAAGGATCAAGATGGAAAATACAGATAATATGATTAGGCTCTTCAGGGATCATACTCTTGGAAATATAGGATAATCAAGGACATTCAGTCTATCTATTGTGAAACAATCAGTGCAAATTGAGATGACAATTGCTAAAATTCTAATGAAAATAAAGAATTGAATAAATGTCTATGTGAGGCTTGAAGATGTAGGCATTAGGTAGGAAATAATTTTCCATTACCATTCTAGGCTTGACGAAGAATCTATCATGTAGATATTAGAGAAATTTTATGCTTACAGAGACATGTTAAGGGACAATTTGATAAATCAAACCATTGATGTAGACCCGGAAAACTAAAGAAATAAGAGGAAAGGAATCAAAACAAAACTTATTCTCATGTTGAGATATTATGGAATCATCTAAGTATGAAGATTTCTCCAAATGGAATGCAATTTTGCTAGAGAACAAAAAGTTTGTTAAAGGACATGGGAATATCCTTCTTTCTTTCCTCAAGGTGCCACCGCTACATCTTTTTACTCAACCCAATCAAAGAGGGAAGGAATATTTTTAGTTAGAAGATTTTTTCCCCCTCATTTTGGAAAAGATGTTGATTTTCACAAAACAAGGTCTCGTGGATATCTTAGGACATTTTGGGGATGGAAATTAAGGAGATATTTTGATGAAAAATTGCATAAGAATGAGGGTATTATCCTCATTCTAAGGGTGGGTAGTTTTTGAATTTTTATTGATCAATTTTCTCTTTAGTTCTTGTTTCTTGTTTTTTACCAAAAATTTGTAATTGTTCAACTCTTTGAGGAAATGCCAAGGTGGTTGCATTGTAGAACCGGTAGTAATCACTTATTTCACTAAATTGGGACTTATTCCAGTCACAACAGCTAAAAAATATACTCAATATCGGAATCCAATATTTCCATTTTCAGATTCCAAAATGTCAAATATTGGAATTATCTGTACTCTAAAATTTCACATATCGAATTCCAAAATCACACATATTGGATTCTAATATCACATATATTGGAATCCAAAATCACATATATTGGAATCCAAAATCAGCTATATTGGAATTATATGTACTCAAAAGTCCCATATATTTGAATCCAGAAAATAAAATATTTGAATCCATTATACGGGCTAGTAACCACTAGACATTATTTATGATTTATTATGTAGAGAAAATGCTTCTGTTTTATAAGGGCTAGCGGCCGCTCTCCATTATTTATGCTTTGTTATATACAAAAAATGGTTATGTTTTAAATGGGATAACGGATGCTAAGCATTATTTATGCTTTGTCTTAGTGAATCTCCAAAAAATTAGTTCCCTCAAATTCAATTTTTGATCAAATATCATCCCAAACATATTCTCTTGTCCTTCAATGGTTGAAACAAAGTCCACAACATGGTGTTAAATTTGACACCCGTTTAGACGTTTTTTTATCATTTTTATTTGTAAAATAGTCACAAATATTTGAAATAACCGTCACATATGACTTGCATATTTTAGATATGATTGTCAATTTTTATAGATTATATATATATATAATTATATTAAAAAATATAAAAAAGTAATTAAGTGTATATAGTATAATTTTATATCTATCTTATGAACAGTGTTAAAAAAATACTATTTTATAAATTTTCAAGGGCAATTTTTTTTTATAATTCACCATAAAATTTATTCAATCATATTTTCATCTTATAATCAGTGAAAATATAAATAGTCCCAACTTATATTTTGAAAATCTCAACATAATAGAATAGAGTTACACAGTACATTCATAATAACATATAAATGTATATATTATTGGAAATGTTAAGTAGTACAATCATAACAATATTATGAAAATATAAATAGTTATTTAACATTTTCTTGCTCTAAGTATTTGATGCCCTCTACCACATTCAATTCCTGAGACACTATTTGTGATTTTTTTTGTACAAATCGTCCATTAACCATTTATATTTTGTACAATATTTGCATTTGCTTTTCATACCCACAGTAAAATTTTTAGGTGGGTTTCCCTTCGCACCTAATGTAATACACAAAGTGTTTTTTGAACTATATAATTTTTTTTTTCTACTCCAAACCTTTTCTAGGTCTCTTATTCCTATTCCCTAAAATATATTGCAACGTTCCTTTCCCCAAGTGAGTCTTGGATTCAATGCAGTAGATATTTTTTTTATTGAATCCTGTTAATATCTTTTTAACATCAGCAAAAATGAGAGTTTCAGACCAAAATCCCAGTTCACAGTATGGTGATAGTAATTTTATAAATTCTGACAGGACACCTCATAGGTTGACAGATTTCATGCTGAACTTGAAAGACATCTTCCTATTATATGTTTTGTTTATCCCATATAGTAGGTCCTCCATATCCAAAATAAGTAAATAACTCTTATCATTACCTTCAGGGAAGTAAATAAATTTTGTTTTTGTCAGCTGCATATCAATTACAACCAATAGAAATAAACAACATTTTAGCTTACAAATAAAAATTACCGATAGAGATTACGTCTTGGATTGCATCGCCTTTACATGTTGTTGGGTGCATTGATGCAAGAGCTATTTCAAATAAGCAATCATCAATTCATAATCTATTTCTTCCTATTGAAAATGCGATCATAATGTATTTAAAATGAACATTAATCAATTCATAATCAATTTCATGTTGTGGAAAACTTATATGGATAAACACAGTGGTTTCTATGGTGGTATGGTAAGTACAATATCAATTATTCTCTGTATTATAATTCAAATTCAACATTCGTTAAGCTACACTTATATTCATCAAACCACCATTTTGTGGAGAAAATTCCTCAGCTATTGATGAGGATTTGCGATCGCAAGGCTATGCCATCATTGGCCGAACTACACTTAGCTAGAAAACCTTTAATGAGGCTAGCCAAGTGTTGCTTTACATACGTACGAGTTGGATCAAATATTATGTAGTTCTGTTTATAATGATATTGAAGCCAAAACAATGTTAATTCAATGTAAGTAGTTAGTATGCAGTTGTAAATCAATGAGATATTGATGAATGCAACGTTTTTTAGTCAAACCATTTTTGTATTGAATGTGGGTGCATAAAGTCCGCTAAGCTCTATATAGTTCATTTTAAATTTTTATCGTAGCTTACAAATGGATTTCCTTAAAAAAAATCTTCTACCCTAAGCCAAGCATATAAAATAATGTCTATTAGTTATCGTTTCCTATAAATTTCTAGGCCTTATAAATAATTTTGTTGTAAAATACACATGGATATCATATCGTTTCCTATAAATTTGTGGGCCTTATTGGTTGTCTGCATAATCATTTATTGTCTTATAAATTTGTGGGGATTTTTAGTGGTTTTGTTTATAAATTCACATGATTAACATACCTAGATCTGATGGTGTATTTATGGCTGATGTGCCCATGTCCTCCACATTTGTCATCTGAACTGTAAAAAAAATAACTTCGTTAATTTTTTTGAAAACCATAGAAATTGAAGATAGGGCTCATTAAACATATTTATAAAATGATTGAAAGTAAATCACCATGTTGAATTGGTTGTGTAGCGTTACAGTGAAATGATTGTACATAAAATTTAATGTCTTTGTGATTGTCTGTATAAACAATAATTGTATAAGTAACATATTTAGGTTAAAATCCATTAAACAAAATCACTTGTTGAAGTTGTTTCTAGAGATGAACCTTTCTTCATATGAGAATATTAATGTTTCAGATACATTTCTTGATTATGTGTCTCAACAATAAAAATGGAAGATATTTTGGAATCCACCAATGCATGGAGTGTGACATTACCACCATAAAACACAAGTACTAGAGAATTTATGGAATAACATCGAGTGAACATATCAACCTAAAACTCATATAATATTTCGTAAAGAAAAGGATGGATGTTTCCATTTGTAGTTACCAATTTTTATGGTAGTTTCTCCATCCAATTCATATTGATCTCTTATCTATAATCATTTTTATTATTGTGGCTGTGCACACAAGATATTGTGTACATAAGACATAAAATTTTGAATATCCTGTTGCTATCGTAGAGTGTGTAACATCCATCTAGAATTGATACTCCAATGTCTTTAACCTTTTCCATGTATATTTTTACCATGTCACTTAACATTTTTGAATAACCAATTGGTATTAGAATAATAATAATACAATCCAGCACACTAGTTCTGATAACTATTCGAAGCTCCATTATGACATCAGAAGAAATATTGATAGTCAAATTACAAAAAATCAGTGATCACACATTCAACATTGAAAGGATTAGTTGAAGGAATAGTTGATAAAGTTGATGGAAGATGGAATGGATATGCACATTTAGAAGATAAATTATTTGTGACTTTCACCCTTGCTGGCATATTTCCTTCTAGTGACATCACATAGTTGTTTAATATTGTTTGAAATTTGACGCGAAGAACTTCTTCCACCTCATGATATTTTTTCAATTTTTCCATTTTTTCCCCAATATGGGAATCCAATTTTATTTTTTCATTTCTCTCTTCACCCAACAGTATAGACAATTGGCAGTAGTGTGATTCATGCAATTAAATTTTTTTGATTACATTAGATTCACTGTAGGATGTAAATACAATATTATCCAGATGCTTATTTCTCAAATAATGTAGAGTTTTTTCTCTCATTTTCTTGTCTTCTTTTATTCTCCAGCAGTAAGAATCAAATGTCTCTTCTATTACACTAGCCTCAAAAGACCCAGTTGATTTAGTATTCCTTTTCAACCCATGCAATTTTAATTTAGATGAATTTATCTCCAATTTAGTCAAATATGTTCACCTCAACATAGTAAAAAACTTGGCATGTTTTGGAGGTGAAATAAAACCTGTTATATGAAAGAAGGATATTCCCATGTCCTTTAACAAGAGTATGTGATTTATGTGTATATTGGTCATACTGTAGTAGTGAGGATTAGATGCATGTAAGAAGACTAATGAACATATTTAAAGGATAGCGGTCAGAAGATATAATGTTTACTATTTTGAGGAGAGTATTTGAGAAACAAATCACATTAACGGAGTTAGTGATATCTCGTCATTTTTTGTTCTATAAGAAAATGTTATATATATATATATATCGGACATACTTTATTCATTATGTCTAAATGTCTAAAACTACTCTAAGTACGATATTTTAAGAATAGTGCTTGGTGGGAAATTCCACAAAAAGATAAAAAATAAACGGGAAGGATTACACTTTTCCTAAACGTAAGTATGGTCGTCTTCACAATGTTTCGTATCAGAAAATTTGTTTACCTAATTCTTAATTTCATTACTTATCAAAAGTAATGGCATATCAGAAGTTACTTTCAACAGTTTCTTTTATTGAAAATTGTGATAAAATAATAATCACAATCTAGCTGAACAACCATGAGGATCCTACCATTATGGTCAATGTAAACACTATCTGTACAACTTTGGATTGATAGTGTTTTTCATTGATTATAATTATATCATATTGGTTGGAATGTACCTGGTGGAGACAATAGCTACACTACATACCAGGTACATGGATCAAGCCTTACCTAGTTCCCATAAGGTATATTGTTTAAAACATATAATTCACTTTGGATCTTATGGGAGAAAATGCTTCACAAACGCTAAGCATTTTTTCCTTATCGAAAGAAAGGTCATAGTGGATGATAGGTTCAATAGTTTAATAATTTGAAAACACCGATAAAATAAAAGATCATACTCTAGTTTAGTGGTTACTAGGATCTCATCATGCTTGCTCTAGTACTGAAAACCCATCATCGATATTGTGTTTATAGTTCATCGGATTATAGTGAAATCTCATTAGAATGGAATTGGAGATGGTATTACATAAGCCTTAAACCTCAAAACTATGTAATCCAAATTGACTCCTTTGCATCAAATTCTAACAAAACCCCCTTTCCCTCAACATAGCCATTATAGATTTGGGATTTTCCAACTTTCCAAACCCCAACATTATTGTATCCTTTGCACCACCACTTATGATAATGTTTGTCAATGAGTTAAGCCTCATGCCCCAGATTCATAGGAAACAAGATTTGTCTTGTAAAGTGAAAATAAATTATTACAAACCTTATCCAATAGATATATTACTAGACATTACTTCTTATTTTGGCTTAATACCTTCCAAATTATATTTACAGTCTAAAATTACCAAAATAACTTAGTTTTATCAAGGAAATTAGGCCTACAAATATAGAGTACATTAGACAAATAAATACACAAACATTAAATAAGAAATGAAACCCAGTATAACCAATTTTTGTGTGCTCCTTTTTATTCAATGAAAAACCAATAAATATTTAAGCCATTTTTGCCCAATAAAACCTTAAAAACAAACAAATACCCAATACACTTAAACTTAATAAAAAATATCAAAAACAAAATCACTTCCTTTTGATCAATCCTATAGAATCTTGACCTCTCCTTCATCAATCTTGGATTGTAAATCCTTGTGATCCTTGCCATCGATAGTGTGCTTGACAGAAACAAATGTACCTAGAATATCCTTCACAGATCCCGTAAAATGTTTTGTCCATGACCTTCACAATTTCAATAACATCGTCTAGCGAGATGTTCCCGGTATGTTTAATTTTTTCATCTTTTTCCTGTCACATTAAGGTTCCTTCAGTGCTTTAATCACTAAGGAAGTTTTGCTGGGAACAATTGTAACTTTGGCTTGAAATTTTTTTACAATTATCTTCACGGTAACCCTCAAGCCCTTCCAATCTCTTGCAGTCTCCTTTGCAATGTCTTCTTTGATTTTCTTCAGTGAAAGACCCAAAGGACAAATTTTAGGGGCCAATGAAGAGGTCACTCCAACTTCTCCTCCTATCACACGGATGAACACCTACACAAATTGATATGGGTCTAAATTTGGTGGCAGTTTTCCTCAACCCTTCAAATAGTGGGCCTCTTCCACAAATCCTTTACAACACCTTGACATATTGCTAAAAAGGAAGACTAGGAAAAACCCTACATCTTTATCTATACTTGGAATTAGGGTTATTCTCTTTTCTTTTCTTTTTTTAAGTAATATATTTTGTTATTTCTTAGAGTGATTGAGGTACAATATTAAACGTAGGTAAAAAAATTCCTATTTTTTTGGGTCCTCCAATATTAAAGATAGGTAGTTTTTTTTCCTGTGTTTTTATCTCTTAGAGTGTTTAAGGTACATGAGGGATCAATCCTTACATAGTTCCCATAAGGTATATTGTTTGAAACACATAATTCACATAGGATCTTGTGGGAGAAAATGTTTAGAGAACGCTAAGCATTTTTTCCTTATTGAAAGTAAGGGTCTATTAGATGCTAGGTTCAACAGTTTAATAATTTAAAAATAGTGATAAAATAAAAGATCATGCTCTAGTTTAGCGGTCACTAGGCTCCCATCATACTTGCTGTAGTACTGAAAAACCCATCATCGATATTGTGTTTATAGTTCATCTGATTGTAGTGAAATATCACTGGAATGGAATTGTAGATGGTCTTACATTAGCCTTAAATCTCAAAACTACGTAATCTAAGTTGACTCCTTTGCATCAACTTCTAATGGAACCTCATTTCCCTCAACATAGCCATCACAGATTTGGTCCTTTCTCCAAATTTCCAAAACCCAACCTTGTTGCAGCCTTTGCACCACCACTTATGAGAATGTTTTTCAATGAGTTAAGCCTCATGCCCCAAATTCATAGGAAACGAGCTTTATCTTGTAAAGTGAAATTAAATTATTACAAACCTTAGCTAGTAAATATTTTACTATAGGTTACTTCTTATTTTGGTTTAATGCTTCCAACTAATATTTACAGTGTAACATTACTAAAATAACTCATTTTTATTAAGGAAATTAGGCCTACAAACACAAAGTACATTAAACAAGAAAATGCATAAACATTAAATAAGCAATGAAACCCACTAAAACCAAATTTGGTGTGCTCCTTTTTAATCAATGAAATACCCATAAATATTTAAGCCATTTCCCCCAATCAAACCTTAAAAATAAACAAATACCCAATACACTAAAACTCGATAAAACATACCCAAAAACAAATTGCTTCCTTCTGATCAATCCTCAAGAATACCAACATCTCCTTCATTGATCTCTGATTCTAAATCCTTTGGATCTTGCAATCGACAGTGCGCTTGGCAAAAACATACGTACCTAAAATATCCTTCACATTTCTTGCAAGATGTTTAGTAATAGATTGAGGCTTCATGACCTTCACAATTTCAATAACATCATCCAACGAGATGTTCCCAATATGATTAAGGTACAATATTAAAGGTAGTTAAAAAAATCCTATTTTTTGGGTCCTATATTATTAAAGGTAGGTATTTATTTTCCTATTTTTTTTCATTGTTATTTTGTAGAGTGATTAAGGTACATGAGGGATCAAACCTTAAGTAATTACCATAAGGTATATTTTTTGAAACAAATAATTCACTTTTTATCTTATGGGAGATAATGATTAGCGAACGCTAAGCTTTTTTTCCTTATCAAAAGTAAGGGCATAGTGGATGCTAGGTTCAATAGTTTAATAATATGAAAACCATGATAAAATAACAGATCATGCTATAGTTTAGGGATCACTAGGATCCCATCATAATTTTTCAAGTACTAAAAACCCGTCATTCATATTGTGTTTATAGTTCATATGATTGTAGTGAAATCTTATTGGAATGGAATTGTAGGTCTAATGTAATGAATTTTTTTAATATGATTGACTGTAAACTAATTTCTACACCTATGGAAGTTGGAATAAAACTTGATCCTAAACCTACATGTGAAAAAATTGATCCTACTTTATATAGGTAGTTAGTTGGTAATTTGATTTATCTAACTATAACTAGACTAGATACTTCCTCTGCAGTAGGAATTTCTTCTAGGTTTATGTAGGATCCTTATAGAGATCATTGGAATATTTCAAAAATAATTCTTATATATATTAAAGGTACAATCAATTATGGGTTGCATTATATTAAGGATGAAAGTGATAACTTATATGGATTTTGTGATTCTGATCATGCTGGTGATGTATTAGATAGAAAATCTACTTTTGGTTATGTGTTTAAATTTGGTGCAGGTGCCATTAGTTGGTGCAATAAAATCTAACTCACTGTTTCTATCTCTTCAACTGAATTTGAGTATAGCAGTGTAGTGGAAGCTGCAAAAGAGGCACTATGGATAAAGAGGTTGTTCACCGAGATAAAGATGAAGGATCAAGGTAGCATTCCTTTTTTCTGTGATAACCGGAGCACCATATCTCTTGTACATAATCTATTACATCATCAAAGGATGAAGAACATTGAGATACATATACACTTCATTTGTGAGAAGGTGCTAAGTGGTGAGATAGATCTCAAGTTTGTGCTGACTGAAGAGTAGGTTGCTGACATCTTCACAAAGCTCCTGAGTGCTGAAAAGTTTTTTCACTTTCGTGAAACACTTGGATTTTCATATTTTCCATTTAGGGGGAGTGTGCATGACAATGTCACTTCCTAATAGAACTTAGTATTTATTTAATGAAAAATACATTTTAATAAAGACCTTCAGGAATGTGTATACCTCCTCATCTTATTTTTTAGAAAAAAGTGTAGAAAGACCTTAAAGGTGGTCTTCAGTAAAATTTTTAGTGCTATTGAGTTTATTGGTAAACATCCAGTGTAAGCATATTGTTAAGGAGAACCTTGGTTATAAAAGGCTCTTATATGCTTATTTTTAATTAAACTTTTATGAGAACTTGTGAGAACATGTAAAAATCACAAATTATACTTAGCCACTGATCATGGGATGATATTTGGGATTCCAAATCCTTTTTTACCAAAAGGTAACTTGAGTCTGATGAAGGTGTTATAATTCCTTCAATCTATATGCTAGCCTAAAACCTTTATGGTTTAAGGATTGTAAATCCTATAGTGTACCATAGGCAGGTAATCTATTGGCATATGTTATCCCACTTAACATTAAAGGATACTGTTGGAACATAATGGTTAAGTGGGTTGGACACCCCTTAATTAAATATGGTTCCAACATTATACTAGAGGTTAAATATTTAATAATAATAAATATTTATATATCTATTATTAAATATTAAAACCTAGGAATATAATTTAGGTTAAATATTTAATAATAAGAAATAGTTATATTTCTATTATTAAATATTTTAAACCTTGGTATATGTGTCAACCATTTAGGTTGAAAAGCTAGGTCAAGAGACGTACCTGATTACCTCATATAAAAATGACTTCAGGCCCTCATTTGATATATTAAAAAATATATATCAAAGGTGTTTTTACCCTTATGATTAGGGTTTCTAAAAGAGGAGGTAATGTTAGGAAATATAATGTTCACATTATAATGGGATATTTACCAAAAGGTAAATAATAATTAGTTAATTATATTATTGTTATAGAAACAATAATATATTAGTTGGAGTTGTTTCAACAAATCGTATGATTTGAGTTGTGCATTGTTACTTTAGTAACAATCACAACTAAATAGGATTATTGTTAGAGCAACTTCCTAGTTTATAGGTGTTGCATATTCCTATATATTTGTAATATATTCATATGAATATATACTGTGAATATTATTAGTGAAGACTACATTATTATTATTATTGATGTGTTATAATTCTCCAGAGCTCAGACCAAATCAATATTTGGTTTCAGAGCTAGGAAGTGTCTAGATGAGAGTCTTTGAATTTTTTTCAATCTTCATATGATAAGCCTTCATTTAACCAAATATGTTTATTCCATCCTTGCATCATTCATTTATTTTTTCATGCTCCTATCATATACATATAATTTTGCTACATTTGTTCGAACTGTGCTTTAGCATGAAGATTTGGGTCAATATTTTCACATATTCAAAGTAGAAACTAATTTTGATTTGATTTATATAGCATAAATGTTTCCAGACTTGTATTAATCTCCACCCATGTTGCATGCATTGTTTTATTTTCCACATAACCATTTCTGGGAAGACAATCAACGAAATGATCACATTCGCATGCAAAACATTCACTACAATTGTATCAATAATTTTGCATTCCAAGGTGTATCAAAGGAGAAGTTTTGAGAAAATATCAACTTCAACGAGGATTTGATGTGCAATAAAAAATTTTGTTGTTCCATTTTTTGATCGATCAGTCCTATTTTGCAAAATTTTATGTTGGTGTCTTCATATTGTATAGGCTATTTGGTCTATTATTCTAGATCTACATCTGTTATCTACTTTTTAGATCAAATACAATGTCCAACTATCTGCATTAAATTTCAAATGCCCGTCTATTGAATTTGATTCTCCAACTATACTCTGATCTCAAATTTGAATATTCTACAGAGAATGCTAAGTAAAATCCACTGAAGTCAAACACATCTTGTATTACATAGTCAACCCAAAATTGCAGTGGATTTTGTATTAAATAGCAGAAAATCCAGTGCACCAAACTTGACTCAGACCACATATAAAGGTGTGTTTTAAATACCATTTTACTTATATCAATTCCTGCATATATTTGAAGTGTTTTTTCACATAGTTGAATCATACATTGTGAAAGTATATGCTCAACTGGTTGTTTGCCAAGCACATAAAAATTGATGGGTATTATTAATCAGGAGAGGACACACATAAAATTTTTCTCATAAAGAAGTGTGTGAATTGATTCCATCATGGCATTATCCCACTCATATTTTCATTGGAGCACATCCAACTTCTCTTTACTGGAATAATATTGAAAAACCGCCTCTATGTTAATTCTTGGTATTTTCATATAAAGAGGTGTGGTATTAATTTGTTTGGTAAAGCCATGGGTCAATAGTTTAGCGCCCTTTCTAGTCAAATGATTGAGTTTTTTTTGTAAATTTAGGGTGTTATATGTGTCTTTCAATACTCTATGGTATTCAAATAAGTCAATATTTTTATTTGTGTTATTTTCAATATTTTATAAGAGTCTCAAATAGGTATTTTATTTTATGAAAAATGTTTTAGTCAATCCTATTATAATTTTAAGACATAAATGTGTATGTCAATGTTAATTCCACCATATATATTATAAAATGTTAGTTCACAGAGTTATTCAAAGTCAAGTTTCATCTTATCAAATTTGAGTTATTATCACTTTTTCTATTGTCTCGTTTCAAATAGTATGTTTAGGTGAATAATACGTTATTGTGTCCATTTTTGTGTCATTATAAAAATTAAAAAATTGAGTCAATCACAGTGAGTCAATTTGTGTCATATGATTAGTCAAACCATAAAGTCATGTACGTCAAAAAGTTAAAAGTATCATCAAATTTGTGAGATATCATGGAAAGTTGTGTCATTGTAAAACAAACAAAAAACAATTTGCCTTATGGATACATTTTTGGTGTTACCCGAAATCCGGAAAAATAAAGTGTTTCACATTACAGGAGGGAAGATATAATAAAAAAATGTGGGAATAGTTGAGCTTCATATCCAAATCTGGCTGAGTTATCAGCATGTTACTGGAGGACAGAGGCATCGGAGGCTGGAGGTCAGACAACAACCTCTCATTAGTCACCAACAATGGAACCACACGAAGATGTGGTGGTATTTTGTGGTATGAGTTTGTTTTCAATTGTGTGCTTTAGTTTCATAGTACATGTTCTACAGTATAGTGAGGATTTCAGCATTTTAGCGTGGTGTGAAAAATAAGAATAGATATGGTATGTTCCTATTCACTGGTATGTGGCTATTCCTACATAATTTCCCAATGCTAGATCATAGTGAAGAAAAAATAACACAATGAAATTCAAAATCACGAGTCTTGATGAGGTAGGACAGTCGGATGTGTTCTTGTTCATACCTAGGTTTGTGGTTAACCTCCTGAAAACCATTGAAGGATGTTCAGATGTGTTCTTGCTTGAGTTCCCACACTGCTAGGTCAAATGTGTTCCCTAGAGTGACTGGTTGATAAGTAGATGATTCTTGAGCATGTTCCCATCCTCATCAGTCAGATGTGTTCTCGACAGTGCATGGTCGATAAGAAGTTGATGTGTTCCTTCTTCTACCTTCAATTCAAGTGTTGTACCAAGATCATGAGCAAGCATAGGTGACATGTTACAGAGGAAGTGTGAGAGTTCTTTTATTACCATGTAAAAATCAAGGGGGGGAATGTTAGGAAATATAATGTTTACATTATAACGGGATATTTACCAAAAGCTAAATAATAATTAGTTAATTATATTATTGTTATAGAAACAATAATATATTAGTTGGAGTTGTTTTAACAACTCTTATGATTTGAGTTTTGTATTATTACGTGAGTAACAATCACAACCAAATAGGATTATTGTTATAGAAAATTCCTAGTTTATAGGAGTTGCATATTCCTATATATTTGTAATTTATTCGTATGAAGATATACTATGAATATTATCAGTGAATACTACATTATTATTATTGTTGTTGTTGTGTTATAATTTTGCAGATCTCAGACCAAATCAATAGGTAATTTACTGGATGTAAAAGGGTTCTCTACAATAAAGGTTATTTTTCACAGTGGTTTTTTACCTTTGGGTTTTCCACTATAAATTTTGTGTCATTTGTTATTTACTTTCTCTAACTATTTATTTATTTGTTATGCAATATAGTGAGATTTTTATTGATTTAATATTACATAGTTTATTAATGTTGTATAATTTAATTGATCAAATCCATAGTAGAATCCTAAAATTCTATCAAAACAATGCAAAACCATTGAAAAAGCCTTCAAATTCATTGGATATATAGAAAAGAATTAGAAAATTCCATAGGTCGAGGCCATCAAAACACAGGGTGAGGCCGTTTAAACATAAAATAATAAAAATGAGGAAAAATAGGGAAAATATTGAATTTTTCTCATCAAGATCAAAATTTGACAACACTTTACCTCATTTATACCTACAAATAAGTCTCAACACTGCCAAATATTAACATACATGAACAAAACCATAGAAGTTTCAATAAATTTGAAATAGCTTGCATGAAAATCGTAAATGACATTAAACTAAGAAAACAATAAAAGGGTGTGAGACAAAGGGGTGTCCCATTGAGTGTGCCATATGTATGCATGTGAATGTAAACTAAGCTAATAGAATGGATTTAACACCAAGTAAATATTAACTTAGTTCATTTAAACAGATACATCAAAATTGAGCTAAAAAGGAAAAACTTAATTAAATTGTACAAATTGTAAATCTACACTAAATGCAAAACTCCCTTTTTTATGTTTAGATGTGCTCCTATATGTAGATACTTCCTTATGTGAACTAAACATAAGTTACATATGATCAAGGGTTTTACCAAAGTGGAAGATATCTCATTAGAATGGCTTAACTGCCATTTTGAAATCTTCTCCTATTAATTTTATTAAAAAGATGTTTTCTCAATTTAGTAGGATTTCTTATGTTAGAAATTATCTCTCGAGATATATGATGTCTTACAAGGTGTGATGATGTGTACTAGGTTTCTTATATAGCTTTCCAATTTGGGATAAGCTTTCATCCTAGTGAATGTGGGATAAAAGTGAATGTAAAATTAAAAGAGGATAAACATGATTAGAAGATATTGGGAAGGTTTAATTAATCAATTGAGATTGATTAATAGGCCAAGTTTAGTTTATGTTGGTGTGAGTTATCCTATGTGTCCTCCACTCACATATGGAGGGTCATCTCACATGGGTTAGGTTTAGGGTTTGCTATTAAGTCATGCAATAGGGTTACTCAGCACCCTATATGTATCCCTTCATTTGACATTTATGAGCATGCCAAGACACTCCGCTATCTTTTCTCTACATGTGCAAGCTTTGTTCTGTTATGCAAGTTATTCAGTTGTTGATTGATTCTTCCTTGTGATTACGTTGGAGCCATTACGATTCAACCAGAGTGCAACTTCATCATGGTGCAAAATTTTTGATATGATATGTCAACTCTTTCATGGTATCAGAGCTAAGATTGGGTAAACGTGCACTCGATTTTTGAGTTGTGATTACTCTTGTTTTTTCATTTTTTTTAAAAACTTCACGTGTAATTTTTCGATCATTATATTCTAGTGTTTTCTTGATAATGTATTTTAACTTCTTGTTCTTGGAAAGTGTGTAGGTTTGCTGTGATCTTCGTGCATGTGTAGGTATTCCTGAGCTATCAGGGGTTTTGCAGCTACATTTAGCTAACTACCGGAAAATTTCATAGATCATTCAAATTAGAGGTTAATTTTTGGTTTTTTAATTTTTAAAAAAATAAAAACTATTATTTTTCAGATCTCTATTTTGGTTTCTCTTCTCTATTTGCATGGTATTTTACAGATTCAGGTTTGAATCTCAAGTTGAAGGTTTTTTGGTGTTCTTCTCCTCTGAGCTACCTTCCTCCCAACCGAGCTCTTCAAATCAGCTCGCCACAAGCTCCTTTCAAACTGAGCCTCTGCCTGTGAGCTCCTTGAGGGTCATTTTTTGTGCCTTGTATGTTGTTCAGGCTCTGCCTAGAGCAGTCTTTGATTCAACCCCTTAGCGCCCATTTTTTTCTTCCCTAGCTCGCGTTTTGCTATGACCAAGCAATTTTCCTGGCTTTGCAGTTTGCTCAGTCCACTTTTGCTCAGCATGGTTCACGTCCTTCACTCAGCCCTTGGCTTCCCTACCTCATTGTGTCATCTCCTTGCCTCTGTGCATATTAGTTGGAGCCCCCATCCCGAGTTGAGCTGCATCTGTCTCCTCACAGTATGCATCCCTTGATCCCACTCTACTCTGACTAGGATCCCTCTTTGTCTTGCTCGGACTCCCACTCAGCAACTTCCTCCTTGTCCTGCTCAGCCTCCAAATGGCTCTCCTCCGCACCTAAACTGGGATTGAATTTTTCCCTCACCTACTGCCCTCCAACTTGGGATCCTCCCAAGTCTCCCTCCTTTTTCGAGTTTTCAAACTATTGAGTGGTATGTCTTAATCAATTTGATAAGTTGTTTATTTTTATTTTTTAATATATAAAAAGTTTCTTAATTACCTTTTTTGGTAGTTTTCTTATCAAGTGGGAAATTTTTTTATAGTAAGTTTCTATCCTTTTAAATTTTAAAAAAAAAGAAGTCGAAATTTTTAAAAAGGGGGAATATATATTTTAATTCAATTTAATTTTTTATTTAGCAGAAATTAATTAGATTTAATTTAATTAAATCTAGTTTTATTAATTTCATAATTAAACTTCATTTTCGACTAGTAAAATATTTAAAATCATCTTTTAAATTAATGTCACTTTATCGTTTTTTACTGTAAATAGCTCTAAAATTAGCTAAATCAGACATTTCCAAATGGTAAATTTTTTTAACGCGTTATTGTCATTTTTTTTACTAATCATGCACTCAAGTGTGCAGAGACACTCTGAACACTTCTTGTCTTCTGCATGCCTTTTCGGCATTCTGAAGATCATCATAATTCATCCTGAGTTCATCTAAACATTGTATATTACCCTTATTATTGCTTGCGACTAGTGAGCGCATCCGCCATAGTTTGCAGAAAGGGGGTATCCATTGCGACATGAGATGCTTTTTCTCACAACCAGGTTTTGATTTCACCTCCTTCTAAGTTTTTAGCATCATGCTTGTGTACGGTGTCCCTTTGCTATGATTCTTGAAACATGATTGTAGTCTCCTGTCTTGTGCATTATTACATTGATATCAAGGTGAGTTACCAAGTTTTTCAAGATGCACGCTCAGACTTGATTGTATTCAATGCACTAAACTATAAAGTGCTGAAAGCAGGGGGTTATCATATTGTCCTAGGTGGTTTGCTTTCTTTTATGCATTTCTTCTTTCTCTCTTCACTATGGATGCAATTTCAAATCCTTTTCTTATTTCATTCAACTTTTTCAAATGGAGATCGAAAATAATAATGAAACTAAGGGGTAAAGGGTTATTCCGCATCACCATGGGAACTGAGACTAAACTAGACAACAAACCTAAAAAATCTAAGTGGTTAAACCATAGTGATGAAGCTTTAGGTCTTCTTTGCATGTCTATTTCTCCCAACTTGCTCTTCCACATTGAGTCATCTGAAACACCTAAGTCTGCGTGGAAAATGTTAGATGAATTTTTTGGACAACACGATGACATGAGAGTGCATGAGTTGGAAAATGAACTACTAGGGTTAAATCCTACTGATTTTGAAAACCTACAAGCATTATTCTTAATTTTTTTCCATACTAGATCGTTGTTAAAGGAATGTCAAGTAGAGAAGAAAGATTCTCAACTTATCTTGTCGATTCTCTCTAAGTTAGGTCCTGAATATTCTGTCTTTGTGTCAAATTTTTATGCTACAAAAGATGCCTTGGGCAAGGATTGGAATATGCCCTCCTTTGACTGTTTTTCATCCCAACTCATTTGAGAACATGAAAAACTCATTCAAATGGGGTCTCTCAAGTCTAAGCTACATGCCCTTGTAGCAAGTACTAGTAAGGAAAAGAAGAATGAAAAGAAGAAAGAAAAAAAGGATCAACCTAAGAAAGAAACCAAAACCGATACTAAAAATAACATGAACACATTGAATTCTAATCCTAGAGCATAGAAAGATAGGTATTTGTGTTCCTATTGAAAGAATCCTGGTCATAAAGAGTATACGCGTATGTGAAAACAAATTGATCACCTTACTCAATTACTTGAGAAAAATAAAATAGGTGTTCCTGATTGTATTAAACAAAATGCTCCGAAAGCCGAGTCTTCCACTACAAAAGGTTCTAAATCTAATAAGAAGAAAAGAAATGCCCTTGTAGCCAAAGTTACTCCTTCATCAACGTGGATTATAGATTCTGGTGCCTCACACCACATGGGTTCTTTGCATGTTGAGTTCTCCAACATTGAGCCTTGTGGAATATCCCAAATCACGATGGGTAATGACATGAAAGTGTCAATTTTTGGTAGTGGATTGGTAGAGATGGATGGGGGAACATTCAACCAAGTGTTGAGCATTCCTGATCTCTCTACCAATCTCCTATCAGTTTACCAAATTACTCACCTTAGTGAAGGAATGTGAGTGGAATTTTGTCCTAACTTGGTGATTATTCGTGATCTTAAAGATGACACTACAGTGGATGAGGGAAAGGTGGATCACTGTTCACGGTTATATACCTTTTCCCACTTTACTTCTGATTCTACACCCACTCCCTTTCTCACTTATGCAAATGAGGTTAGTAAGATATGGCATAGCATTTCAGACATCTAAACTATCGCTACCTTGAACAATTGAGCCAAAACGAAATGGTCAACGGGTTACCCCATGTCAAGTTTTCTAAGGGTCTTTGTGAGGGTTGTACCCTTAGAAAGCATCCTAAAAATAACTTTGAAAAAGGAAAATCCTGGAGAGCTACTCGTTCCTTGGATCTTTTTCACAATGATATTTCTGGTCCATTTCCTTCTCCTTCATTTACTAGAGATCTTTATGTGCTAACATTCGTTGATGACTATTCATGATATACTTGGGTATATTTTATTAAGCTTAAGTCTAAAGTCTTTGAAAATTTGTTAGGAATTTAAGGCTCTTGTTGAGAAACAAGCGGACCAGTCTATTAAGGTTCTTTGAACCGACCATGGAGGTGAATATGTAAACAATCGGTTCATGGATTTCTATACTTCTGAATGGATCTCTTTGTAGCATACAGTTTCTTATAGCCCTTCGCAAAATGGAGTAGCAGAAAGAAAGAACCATAATCTTAAGGAGATTACCACTTGTATGATTCACCCAAAGTCTCTTCCTCCATAGTATTGGGATGAAGTAGTGAATTGTGCTAATTACATTCAGAACCGTGTTCCAAAAATGGCTATGAGGGATGATACCCTTTGAAGCCTAGTTTGGATGCAAACTTGATGTTGAGCACTATCAAGTCTTCAGATCCAAGGCTATGGCTCAGATTCCCAAGAAGAAACACAAGGCTTTGGAACCACAATCCAAACCTTATATCTTTGTAGGGTATCCTGACAGTGTGAAGGGATATCGATTGATGAATCCTACTTCTCATGAGCTGTATATTGAGAGAAGTGTTAAGTTCAATGAGTCTTATTCAACTTCTACTTCTCTACCTATTGAGGTTCTTCAGCTCACTAATTTAGATTTTGACTCATCAAATGATGATACTATTGAGATTACTCCTCTTCCTGATCCTCCCAACCATCAGACCTTTGAGTCTTCTGATTCTGAAAGTAGTGATGATGAGGACTATGTCCCTTCTCACTCAAGTGAAGAATCTTCTAACTCTGAGCCTGATCCTCCTGGTCCTCTTTGGGCTAGGAAAAATTTTCAAAGTGCTAGAGATTTAGTTGGAGATACTTTGGATATGAGACGTACTCACTCAGATTTCATTGGACCCCACTCCTTCTTCACCTCTACTTCTGATCCAAAATCTTTCTGAGAGGATTTTGTTATTCCTGAGTGGGATTCTGCCATGGATGAGGAGTATTCCTCTCTCATGAAGAATGATACTTGGGATCTCACCCCTCTTCTGAAAGGAAGAAAAATCATTCAGTTCAAGTGGGTGTTATGAACAAAGTATGGAGTAGATGGAGATGTCAAAAAGTTTAAAGCACAATTAGTAGCTAAGGGTTTCTCCCAGATAGTTAGGGTTGATTATATTGAAACCTTTGCTCCGGTTGTAAAGATGACTTTAATTTGACTGACCCTAGTCATTTCCGCAATAAACAGATGGAAATTCTATCAAATGGATGCTAAGAGTGCCTTTCTTTATGGGTACCTAGAGGAAGAGATCTACATGGAACAACCTTTGGGTTATGTCCATGATCCATCCCTCATTTTTAAGTTAAAGAAGTCTCTTTATGGCCTTAAACAAGCTCCTCGGGCTTAGTATGCCAAGATGGAATCCTTTTTAATTACATTAGGGTTTACTAGGTGTCACTCTTATCCAAATGTTTATATTCTACAACAAGATGACTCCATACTCATTCTTGTTCTCTATGTTGATGACTTGTTGATCACGGGTAGTTCTTCCTCTATTATTGATTCTATGAAGATCACCTTGGCCAACAGGTCTTCCATGACTGACTTAGGTTTGCTTCATTACTGTCTTAGGATCTAGATTTCACAATCTGACTCAAGAATTTTGATTTCGCAACCTAAGTATGCCCTTGATTTTCTAGCTCATTTTCATATGTCTGATTGCAAGTATTCTCCTACTCATTTTCTTTCTGGGGTTAAGTTGGTTTCTGATTGCTCTACTCCCTTGGTTGATGGTACCCTTTATTGATAGTTGGTGAGGATATTGATTTACCTGACTCACACTCAACTGAATTTATCATATGTTGTTGGGCTCATGTCCAGATTCATGCAGGAGCCACATGAGATGCATTATATTGACTTGATTGGGTTCACAGATTCTGATTGGGCTGGTGACTTAGATCATCAGAATTATACTTATGTTTATAGTTTCTCTCTTGGTTTGGGTCCTATTATTTGGTCTAGAAAGAAGTAGAATGTAATTGCGATATCATCTATAGAGGAAGAATACAGAGGAGTAGTCAACACTACCATAGAAGCTCTTTGGTTACAGGGTATTATGACAAAGTTTGGCATCCACTTTCGTTGGCCTACCTTTATCTACTGTGATAACACAAGCACTATCTCTATTTTTAGAAATACATTTTAGTATCAGCGGATGAAACACATTAAGATCCATATGCACTGCATACGAGAGCTTATTCATGATGGTATCATTGACATTTAGTAAATTTAGATAGCTAATCAGATTGTAGATTTATTTACCAATCCCTTCACTGAGATGAAGTTTCTTCACTTACGGTCTCTTCTTGGGGTGAGATCTTCTTCAACTACTCATCTCCTTTGGGCTATGTAGTCCTTTTCTTCTTCTTCTAGAAAGATGTTGTTTGTATATGGGAACTTTATCAGGCCTTTAGTTACCAGGCCCCATTGACACATCTTTCTTAGTTTTTTAGGAGTGTCTTCTCTTTCCATCTGACTCATCATAGCCGTTACCCAAAATTTGATGAAGGGGGATGTTGGTGTGAGTTATCCTATGTGTCCACTCACATATGGAGGGTCATCTCACATGGGTTAGGTTTAGGGTTTTCTATTGAGTCATGCACTAGGGTTACTCAACACCCTATATGTATCCCTTCATTTGACATTTATGAGCATGTCAAGACACTCTGTTATCTTTTCTCTACTTGTGCAAGCTTTGTTCTTTTATGTAAGTTATTCAGTTGTTGATCGATTCTTCCTTATAATTACGTTGGAGCCATTACGATTCAACCAAAGTGCAACTTCATCATGGTGCACAGTTTCTGATACGATCCATAAAATCTTTCAATTTATAGAAGCTATTTGGATATTATTTGGATGGAGATGAGTGGAAATTGAGAGGTTTATTAGGCGGATTTAAAAAATAAGAGATTTTATTACTTAAATATGAGATTGTGGAAGGGTAATTAATTACTAATGGTTAATTAATTAAAAGAAGATTTTAACTAAAGTTGTGACATTAATTTGCATCCAAGATGAGGGAAAAGGTTGGTTAACTAATGAAATGCCATTAAATGACCGAGAAGATGGGGAATATTAACTAATTAGTAGAAAATCACTAATTATAATTAAATGAAGGGAAAGAAGATAATTAGTGAAATCTTAGTATTAAAATTTTGCGTTCAAAATTAGGTGTCTTCAACAAGTGCAGATATGATCATCTATCCCATATCAATACCCTATGAAGAAGGTAAACCAAAACCGATGTGGTAAAAAGAAAATAAATATTGCGAGTACCATCATATCAATGGGATCATTGTAAAAACCTTTGTCATTATATCCAAGAATTAATTGACCACAGAGATATTGAAATCGATAACATATCTAATACAAAAACACCAAATGAGAAACTAAAGGTGTTTAAGGACCCCTTTCCAAAACATGGTATGAATGATAAACCTAAATAAAAGGGTCAATCCTCAAAAATGTTAAATTTAATTCCATCATTTCACTTATAGAACATAAACCTAACTCCATGGCCACCGTCAAAATTAATACTCCAAATTATTTGGTGACAATGTGATATAAAAATGGTTGGGTACTTGCAGCAAAGAAAATATCCACATCAAATATACCTCAAACACCTAATACCTCAATTATCATTGATCTAAAAACATGCAATGTTAAATCATCCTTCAGTTCGTATGATATTATCAAATAATTGGAGAAGAAACCTGCATAAATATCCCTCATGGAAGTTCTTAAGTCATCACATGTGCTTCAAGAGATCCTTACTCGTGCACGTCATGATACACATGTTCCTAAGGATATAAATACTTAATAGTTATAATCCTCGATTGTAAATATATCACATAGTAGTCCAATCCTTTCTTTTGGTCCTCATGGCCTTTTAAATCCAAATATTCAAAATAACAATTCATTATATATAGAATCATTCATAAACCATCAGAAAATCAAAAGCGTGCTTATAAAAAATGGAGTAACATTAAATATTTTCTTCGTGAAATTATTAAAATTACCTAGTCATAATGAGGAAATTATAGGAACTAACATCATCACTATGATTGGTTATAATAATAGTGAAAGACAATCCTCAGGTTCAATCATATTATCCATAAAGGTTAGATCTCAAATGTTAGACACATTTTATCATGTTGTGGATGTTGAAACCTCATATAACATTCTAATTATCCCTATATGGATTCATGCTACACAATTCGTACCTTTCACCTTCCATCAATGCATTAATTTCCCTTACAAAGGTAAGGAGTTTACCCTACTTGCTGATATTAAACTATTTGAATATAAGATATAGATCCTGGAGGGGATATATAAGATCATAAATTATTTCCCCTATGTAGATAGATATTTATCTCCTTGCATCATTCCTTTCATAGATGAAAACTACATTGATCCATAAATCCTTTTGAAAATTAAACCTTTTGCATCCTCTTCTCCACCTAAACTTAAGATCCTTTACAAAGGTACTAGCGAATATGAATTCCAAAATACTTTCCATATTGGAAAATTACCTTTATCTCTATGCACTAATTGAAAATCTAATGTTCCCCACCTCAAAGAGGCTCCCATTTACAATCTTGATATAACTCATTGGAAACAATTTAGATATCTAGAAGATAAACACATTTAGGGTTCTACGGTCTCTTGGTTGTATGATGATTAGCTGGCTACATATTATGTATCTCCTAAATACAATAAAGAAAATAAAATGATGAATAAAATGCAATAGAAATGTAATGGACTCGAAAAAATGAACAAGGTTTCCTTGATCCTATCATGTATATAGAAAATATCTGTCATTATGGTCTAGGTTTTAAAACATTTGAAACTATGCCTGTATTGCTTGATGTATTGACTAGTGATGAGGATATTGACTTAAACATTGAAATAGGTTCCACACATAGCCTCTTTGATGACTTAGATGACACAATTCTATTTTAATACCTTTCCATCCACAACATTTAATTTGTCCTTATACATCATAGTCTCATGAATCAGGACCAACTAAATCACATATCTATGGATCTCTTCTAAAACAATAAGGCCATCAACAAGTTCCTCAAGACTCGATAGCCTATACCCCTTTCCAATCACAAGAAGGGATTCAATATAAAATTAAATTCTACATATTATTTTAGTAAAAAACTTGATTACCCAATTCCACAAAAATAGAAAATTAGAAAAAATGAAAAACAAAATTTCCCATAGTGAAAACCTCACCAAGGTACTATTTGAGAAACAAAAAAGGTAAAAGGAGAAAAAAAATAAAAATCATAAGGACGTATCTCCTAGTAAGAACCTTTATGAGGCACTAGAGAGAGGGGAAACTCCTTCAAATAAAATAAATAATCTACATCATCTGAAAACATCTTTTAAGAAATATAAACATAAAAAATGCTAGTAGAAGACACTGTTAGCATCAATATTGGTAAAAATGAGCACCCTAAACTTATACAACTTGGTGCAAGTATAAAAGAAGAAAAAAGAGAAGTATTTACAACAGTTCTAATTGAGTTATAGGATATATTTACATGGAAATACAAGGATATGTTAGGGATGGATCCTTCTCCTATGCTACACCACCTTGTGGTTTGTCTAGATGCAAATCCATTAAAAAAAAACTAAGAAATATGCATCCCAAAATTACACTACCGGTCAAATTTAAACTTGAAAAAATCTTAAAATCATGTTTTATTAAACCAATTGACCATTCAAAGTGGATATCAAACATTTTACCGGTTGCTTAAAGACCCTATGAATCAGAATCTATGTACTTCTGTGATATAAATAAAGCATGTCCAAAAGATGATTTTCCACTACCACTATTGATATGATTGTTGAATCTATAGCTTATTGGGCATTGTGTCATTGTTTTTATCATTGATTTCAAGTAAAATTGATGTCAAAGGGAGTATTGAGTGCATAGGATTCAATTTAAGGTGTCATCCATCAAGAAGAGTGAAGGTTGATTCGTACTGTAATGAAGTAGCATGATGAATAGGTGTCTATGCATGGTTCTTGATGCATGTTCAAGTAAGAAGGCATCATGTATGGGATTCAGGAATTTCTTGAAGGCTGGTATGATCTCTAACATGATTAATATGATGTGTTGTAGGTGTTAATGAGTCTGTTAGATGTTGAAAAGGTCATTATCAGTGAAATCATGTGTTAAAGAATCCATTCTAGGCCTAATCCTAGACCTAGTTTATGTGCATAGTAGGCCAAGGTAAGACCATTTGAGCATGATTAAGTTGTTGTGGCATTTCAAAACATATGTAAGAGGTGAACAAGGTCATCATTAAGGTGTTTAATGCATGTTTCAAGGTCTTTTGAAGCAATAACTGTGAAAAAAGGCATGTAGGCATGGGAAATTCATGGTGTTTAGAGATTTTAATATTTGTGTAGGTATGAGTGAGAATTGGGATAGTTGAAGGAGGTTGTTTTAGTGTTGTGTGCAAAGTTTCAAGTAAAAGAATTGAAGAAAAATAAATAAAAAAGTGTTTTTAGCTCTATCGAGCTCTCAGAAGTGCATTTCCTAACTTGATATGCATCTTTGGATGCTCAACCACACGTGTGAGCTATATATGGAAATATAAGCCTTTGGTGGATGATAAGAAATGAAACTAATAAGAAATAATAAGAATAATGATTTCATTTGGTAGTTAGACTTTTATGAACCATTGTTGACAAGTTAAATAGGTCAAAACCCTTACAAAACCCTAACATCATAATGATAGGAAATAAATGAAGTGCATGGTCTCTAAATGGATTGAGAAATCTAAGTGGCACTTCAGATATGTATATAATTCATCAGAGGTCACTATTGTGGTGGTTTAAGGTTTTAGGTATACCACTATAACGGGTCATCACATTCCTCCTAGTTAGCCAATCATACTCATATCAAACAAGGTGGATTTTCATGTCAAAGTAATAGACAAAATAGCCAAGGTGAATATTTGAGCATACCCAATCTAAATACAAATACTCTATAGGACCGTAACATGCTTTCTGAAAGTGGAAATGGATAAGTTTGATATAAAGGATCCACTCAATTGGATTAACCAAATGAAGAATTTCTTTGATCTACATTAGATTCCTTTGGGAAAAAAGGTTACCATGACATCCTTGTATCTTGAACCTAACCAATTAATTTGGTATCAATGGTTATGTTCTCAAAGGAAAATAAGTGGTCTCAATGTTGCATGGACAGTATTCACCGAAGAGTTGTAATTGCACTATAGTTCTAGTGTGTCAGAGAATTGTTTCAGCCAGTTAGCAAATTTAAGACTAATAGGATCAATCAAGGATTATATTCATCAATTCCAAAACCTTTCCTTGAGGGTGGAAAATATTACTGAAGATAATTTGAATGACTTATTTCTTGGGGGCCTTAAGGAAAAGATTGAGAATGATGTTCGTATGTGTAATCCTCGTAAGGTTTTAGATTCTATTATCATGGCATGTAGGACAGAGGAAAATTTTCTTTCCAAGAGCAGATAAATTGTCACTAATATTAGAGATCGTAACACCTTTCCACCATCATTAGCTAGGCTAGTTAGATTGAAACCTCAAGAAATTGAAGAAAAGAGAGGTAAAGGGTTGTGTTTTAATTGTGAAAACAAATATGGACTAGGACATAAGTGTGCTGAAAAGAAGTTGTTCTACATTGAGGGGCCTAATGAAGAAAAAGAGAATGAAGAAGATGAAGAGGTAGAGTGAGATGAGGAATTAGGAGATCCCCATACAACAATATCATGTCATGTAATTTTAGGTATTAGCACACCCAAAACTATCAAAGTGGTTGGATTCTTAAAAAAAAGGGTAACAATGTTGATTGATTCGGGAAGTGCTCACAACTTCATCAATCATAAGTTGGCAGTACGCTTGAACTTCTTTTTTTATCCAACTCTAGAATTTCAAGTAATGATTTTTGATGGGGGAATTATTAGTTTTTTAGGAAAATTCCATTACATTAATCTCACCATGGGATATTACTTGCTAACTATCCCTATGTATGCCATTTCCATGGGAGGAGAAGACATTGAGTTAGGATTTCAGTGGCTTATCACCTTCAGAACCATTGAAATTAATTTCCAAGAGTTTTTCATGCAATTTTGGGTAGAAGGGAGGACTTTTTAACTAAAATGATTAAGAGAAAAGTCCCCACAGTTGGTGAGATCTCATCAAATGAAAAAATTTCTTAGAAAACATGTAAAGGGTTTTTGGCATAAATATTTTCATTAGAATCACATCAAGAAAATACATTTATACCCTTAGATATGCAAAAAACTATAGATGAGCACTCAATTGTGTTTGGAGATATACTGAAGGGTTTACCTCTAAGAAGACACCATGACCATGCCATCTAGCTAGTACTAGGGAATCAACCGCCGAACATCAGACATTATAGGTACCCCTATATGAAAAACAATGAGATTAAGAAGATAGTACAAGAGATGTTAGAAGCAAGAATTATTCACCATAGTCAGAGTGCTTACTCTTATCATATAGTGATAGTATGAAAAAAGATGACAATTGGTGCATATGTTTAGATTACAGGGAAATCAATAAGTACATAGTCAAAGATAAGTTTCCTATTCTTTTAATTGATGATTTTGTAGATGAGTTGCATGGTGTTGTTTACTTTACAAAATTGTATCTTCGTTATGGATATAATCATAGTAGAATTAGAGATGGATATATTCATAAAATATCCTTTAGGACACATGAAGGCCATTATGAGTTCTTGGTAATGCCTTTTGGACTAACAAATTCACCCTCTACATTTCAAATCTTGATGACTTCTATCTTTAACCCATTTTTATGGAAGTTTTTTAGTGTTCTTTGATGATATATTAATCTATAGGAAAACATGGGAGGAACACCTGGATCATGTAAATAAGGTACTGAAAACTCTTAAACAACATCAAATTTATGAAAAACCTTCTAACTGTTCTTTGGAGTCAAGGAGGTTGAATATTTGGGTCATATTGTCTCTTATGAAGATGTTAAATTTGATCCTAACAAGATAAAAGCCATTATTGAATGGAAGGTTCCCAAAACCCTAAAAAATATTTGAGGATTTTTGTGGCTTATAGGTTATTATCTAATATTTTAAAGGAATTATGGAATCATAGTAGCACCACTCAACTTTATTGAAGAAGGAATCTTTCCATTGGAATTAGGAAGCTACTATGACATTTGAGAAGTTGAAGAATGCCATGTGCACCACTCCAGTTCTATCCACTCCAGATTTTTCCAAAACATTCATTGTTGAATGTGATGCTTCAAGGTATGCTATTGGGGAAATACTCATGTAAGAAGGTCGATCCATTGCCTTTGAGAGCCACTAGTTCAAAGGTAAGAATATATCAAAACTAGTCTGTAAGAAGGAAATGCTTGCAATAATTCATGTAGTGAAGTAATGGAGACCATATCTAATGGGTAGAAATTTGAAAGTAAAGACAGATCATGATACTTTGAAATAATTATTAGAGAAACATTTATCATATTAAGAACAACAAAAATGGGTCTAAAAAATTTTGGGGTATGATTTTGAGATAATATACAAGAAAAGGAAAGAGAATGTAGTTACTGATGCTTTATATCAGTAGGATGAATCAGAAGATGCATTGTTATGTGCCATATCTGTATTACAGGAGGATTGGATAGAGGATGCAAGGTCTGAATGGAAAAATGATCTAGGTAAAAAAAAAATCATTCTGAATCTCTAACAGGATCCAAGAATGTCATAAAAAGTTTTATGGAAAGGATATGCTTTATGGTATAAATATAGATTATACCTATGTAAGAATTCAACCCTTAAAAATAGGGTTCTATCTGATCTCCATGCTTCTCTAGTAAGGGGCATATGGATTCTTGAAGACTTATCATCAAATTAAGAATTATTTCTTCTGGGAAGGGATAAAAGGGGATGTCCAAATATTTGTGGTAGAATGCATGGTTTGTCAACAAAATAAGGATGAAACAATTAAGTCCTTGGTCTTTTACAACCTCTATCTATTCCTAGCCAGAGGTGGGAAGAGGTGTCCATGGACTTCATCACAGGGATTCCTAAATCATAACAGAAAATTGTAATCATTATGTTGGTGGAAAGACTCACCAAATATGCCCTTTTTTTGCCTTATCACATCCATTTATTACAAGTATAGGAGCAACAAAATTCATGGATACAGTTTGGAAGCTACATGGGACACCAAAGATTATAGTAAGTGATTGAGAACCTATATTTAATAGTAATTTTTGGACTAACTTGTTCTCATGTTTGGGTGCACAATTAGTTCATAGTTCATCCTATCATCCACAATATGATGGGGAAAAAAGTTGGTAAACAAGTTCTTGGAGGGATATATTTGTTGTTTTACCTCAGATAAGCAAGCTAGATGGGTCCAATGGTTACAATTGGCAGAATGGTGGTATAACACCTCCTTTCATACTTCATCTAAAATATATATTTTCTTGGAATTATATGGGTACCATCCATCATCCAACACCTCATCTTTGAGATTCCAACTAAGGGTTTGAGAAATTGAAGAACATATTCAACACTAGCAAGAGGTACTTTATACTCTCAGGGAGAACTTGGTGATGACACAAAATGACATGAAGTAGCAGGAAGACTAAAATTGTAGTGAAAAATGTTTTGAATTCGGTGATTGGGTTTGTGTTCATTTATAACCATATAAGAAAATGTACTTGAGACAATAGAAAAAGGATAATAAGATTTCACATAATTATTATGGTCCTTATCAAGTATTACAAAATATTGGAAATGTAAGATACAAAGTGGAACTTCATCCAACCAGTCGAATACGTCCAGTCTTCCATGTATATTTCCTTAAGAAGGTAATTGGACAGAAGGTATCAACCCAAACAATGTTACCATAGCTTGATGAGGAGGGAAGAATCATCTTGGAACTAGAATGCATATTACAAACACGCACTAAGAGATTGAGGACAAGTGTCATCACTGAGTATTTGATCAAGTGCAAAAGGTTTCTCTTCATGTAAAATGAAGATGCAATTTGGGAGGATGCAAACTTCCTGCAAAAACATCCGGATCTTGTCAACATTGGGGACAATTTTTCTTTGAAGGGGAGGGGCATGCTATGCCTTTAATCATATATCTTACATTGGATGTATATAGCTAACTTTTGGCTATCATAACTTCTTATCATGATGCATCTCTTTCATATATGTTATATTATCATTAGTGGGTCAAATTTGATGATGGTCATATCATAGGAATAGTATATATAGATGTTAGCAGGTAGTATTTGATCAATCATATTGAGAATTTAAGTCTTATTTTATGGTTTGGAGGTTTCCCCCTCAAAGTGGCTAAGTTATTCTACTTTCATATTGTGATCATTTATCTGTAGTATTGTGTTCTTTGGTGTTTTCTTACTACTGATATTCTTATTTATCCAAGTAATTTCCTTAGAAATCATTTAGAGAACCTTTTAGGAGTGGAAAAATATGACCCCCCTATCATGAAGACTTCTTTACAACCCTGGGCATAATTTTTTCATCACTGTACCAACATAATAGACCTACTTAGGTCTATGAACAATCCTTCTAACCCAAGAAAGAAAAATGATCCTATAAAATTTCTTCCTTACTATAAAAATGACTTACTCAATCTTAGAGAACATTCAAGGCATCTTGTAACCTTAAAAAGGAACTTCCTTAATTCCTAATCAACACCTAGAAGCATGTAGGTTTCCATTTTGGAGCAAGAGCATCACATAGTGCAACATACATGGTCCAAATTTCCTTCTCATATCAATCATACCAAGTTCTTCATTTTTCATGTACCTCTTCACAGTCTTCAAGGTGTCACTACCTCTACAGAACACTTCAAATACATGATCAAATACTAGATGGAATTTTGTAAGCTTAGTGACCTTCATCATACTTGTAGAATCTCATACTGCATTCTCAACTCATTGAACCCTCATACTCACTGCCCTTAGAAACTTAAGACCTAAACACCCTGCCAAATCTATGACATTCCTTTTGTACCAACTATATAATCTCAATAACTTCTCAACACTCTTCATACTTGAAGATATTTTCATGCTCTACTTCTTTCTCCTTCAATGTGTCTTTAGCAAGTTATTTTCACTCATGGAGAAACAAACGTCTCATAATGATCTAAAAAAACCCGAGATCACCTTACTTACAAAATATAAGGATAATAACACCTTCACAAAAGCATATAAAAACTTATTGAATCTTAGATCCATAAAAAATATTGGAAACCAATTCTTATGCCTGTAGATGCACAAAACAGATCTTTGAGCACATTGTGTTCTTAATCCCACATTCTCCTTCAATGATATTATCATATTTGGATGAGATGGACCTTCTAAAAAACATACCTTGGTTAGAATAACACTCTTAAATATTGGATAAATTAGCACTTACCTCAAGAAACTCATAGAGACCATTCAAGAAAAGAGGACCACCTACATATTTATAATCAATCATTAAATTATAAGAATTGTATATGATCTAATAAAAGGAAAAAACCCATAGATATCTGACCTTACACAACATTAAGGATTCAATGATAACCGCATTCATTCATTATAAGATCTAAGAATCATTAAAATATCAGCACACAATCTACTCAACCAATTAGCAGATAGACAACCTAATAGCCCTGAATCAATGAAGAATCACACAAAAATTTTGATACAAAAACTTTCATGAAGAAAAAATACCTATTGTAGATACCCATTTGGAAATAATAACACCACCATAAGCCTTGAGTCATACTCCTAAAGAGAAACTTCCCAGTTACAAATTCATCCTTTTTCCAATTAGGACTCTAGAGCACTTAAATGAGATCTCCCTAGACTATCATGAATTTTTGAAACCTTAGGCATATTAAGGGTATAAAACTACTTGAATCCAAAATACCTCCTTGTATAGATGATTTGTACAAATTTTTAGCTTTGGGATCCACTATTTTATCCTTCAAATAAAAATTTCCCTTCATACCGCTTCACAAAAACACTTAAAACATAGTTATGCCAGAGATACTTCAAAAATGCACAAATTTTGATCTTAAGAGCTCAAAATTGACTACCAATACTGAAATAATACCTCATAATGTCTTGGACATATTCTTACATGATTAGGAAACATGAACATCACTTTCTTACTTGGATCCACCTTAGTTTGCATTTTTCAACCATCATGAGCACTTGCACAGACCCCATAGAGATGATGGTCTGAACAAGTCATCACATTTGATGACTCATCATATTTTCAAAATTGATTTAAGATGCACATGCAACCTTTAATAAACTTGACACAAGACCCAATGACACACAGTCTAATGAGAAACCTAGACCACTCAGGATGACAAAAATCAAACTACCTAAAGTGAATGTATCCTTTAAGACTCTTGATTAATTTTAACAACCTTCTAAAGAAACTTTACAGCTTCACATGCTTCATAAAACCTCATTCATACATTATTCAAGAACTTAAATCATATGAAAAACTCACGACACACCATTTTGACGTGGAATAGACTTCATGAGATAGCACAAACCACTATTCTTGGCAACCTACTACTTTACAAACTCTGACAACAAGATGACACTTTACTTGGATGACATGGAATTTTACACCTCCCATGGGACTTCAACATGACCCATACACATATTGAGTCATTTCATATATACAAATTCACCATGACAAAGAAAACTCATACTTCAAGAACACAGACTTATACACTTTAAGCACAACAAGACTATCATCTTGACATATACAACATGACCAACCAATTTGAACCATAAGAACATGTTATATGAATTGAAATCACATACCCTATCATCATGGAGGAGACACACACATACCTAGATAGATACCACTCACTCCAATGCTTCATATGAAATGATATACCTATAATAATCATAATAGAGGCATATACAACCACGAAGGATCTAAAATAAATACATAAGAAGGTTCCACACCTTCTTGGACAAATAAGAATCTCCTTTATCACCTTGTTTTAGGTATTTAATCTGAGTCACACCTTTCCTTGTGCTAACACTTGCATTTGATGAGACACCATGATCTCTTCTAGGCTCCCAATTCCTTTTATGATTGTTCTAATGTATTCTTGACCCCTCAAGACTACTTCCTTGCACTCTAGGACCTTGAAACCTATGATTTTTCCTTGAATATTCATGATATAATTTTTTTTCTACATTACCAACTCCATTACAGTTGTAGCATACCACATATCTCTTTCATTTGTAGCTCTCAACGTGACTAGGTTGATCATTCAAGAAAAACCTATCAACATGACCTTTCTCATTGCAAATGTAGTATACCATACTCTTATAATATTCACTACTATTGTCTCTCCATGGATGAGTATCTCTAGAGGATTTTCTACACTCTTTTTCTCCATGACCAAATTAATTACAAGGATATCAATATCCATTAAAAGTTATTTCATACCTTGAGGCATTAGTTTTCCTAATAGGCTTTGTTTTCTCATAATCCTTGATGAGTACCTTCTTCTTTTCTTCCTTTATGCTAGCTTCACCTACCTTATTGATTCAAATCCTTGCCTTTAGATTCCTATTTGAAACCAAAACCAACTCTATCCCCTGTTGGTCTCTGTTTACCAAGTAGATCATCTAGATCATTGAAAATTTTCTAAAACTTCTAAAAGGACATGGTCTTCTTGCTAACCTATAACAATTTAGCCCTTAGTAACTCTATATATTATTCTAATTTTTAGCACACACTTTCTTTATTCTGAAAACTTAAGACAAGATACTTTACATTCTCTTAGAACAAATTGATTGACTCATTTTGCTTTCTTGATTCAAACTTATATTTTTATTCTAGCTAATGAATTTGATTTTCATACTCTTTGACCTGAAGAATAAACTTCTTATTCTCTTTCTCAATATGATTTAATACTCTTTGAATTCCCTCAAGATAATCTTTGACACCCTCTTCATCCTCATCTAAATAGTTGTAATATCCTGATATAAAATAACCTAATAAAGAAGAACCTTCACCAGAAGACCTTATTATGTCATTAGTCATGAAAAATGCCTTATTTCATATATCCTCATGATCTGTTTCTGATTCAAAATCTAAAACACTACTACTAGCATCATATAATCCATCATCTTCCCTTAAATAGAAACTTCTTTTTCCCTTCTTTTTGTATTCAAATATCTTAATTTTCTTTTTACCCTTATTGAACTTATGATTTTTCTTATTATGATCATCCTTATGAGTTTCATCTTCATATCATTCATGCCTATGAGGACATTTAGCAACCAAATAACCTACGTCACCATAATTGAAACACTTGAATGGAATTTTACCTCTATACTTACCAGATCCAACTCTCATTCTTCTAGACATCATTGAAAAGAGTTCTTCATCATCAATTTCATGAGAAACATCCTCTTTATCCTTCTTGAATTTTCTCTTCATTTAATATTTGAAGGAAACCTCTCTCTTGGCTGGTTTGGAATCACCTGTCATCATTTCATATGCAGTCAAAGTTCCATGTAACTAATCCATCTTCAAAGTAGTTATATCCTTTGCTTCTTCAATAGCAGATAGTTTAGAATCAATTCTAGGAGTTAGTGACCTCAAAAACTTATTAATAAGTACTTATTCCTTCACATATTCTCACAAACCTTTCATGCTATTGATAACCTTGTCAAATATAAGTAGATATGATGCAATGGACTCATTATCATTCATCTTGAGACACTCAAACTGATTTCTAAAATTTTCAAGCTTAGAAATTATTACCTTTGAGTATCCTTCATAAAAATTTGTAGTTTCTCCATTGGCTCTTTTGTTGACTTGTAGTGCATTACCTTTCCCATCTCATATTCATCAATACCACATATGATGGCACTAAAATCCTTTGAGTTATAACTACATGCCTTCTTTTCTATAACAGTAGTTGGAGTAGTGGTAGGAGGAGTATAGCCATTCTCCAAAACCTCCCAAACATGAAACCCTAGAGACATAATACGAGTATTCATCCTCAATCTCTAAAAAATAATAATTAACACCATCAAATAAAGGTTCCTTTCTGGTTAACAACCCACTTTGGTGATTCACCATTTTTTTGCTTCAAAGGATTTCCTTTCAAGTGATCAAAATTTTCCAAAAGGACCTGTTATGATACCAAATGTTGGAATCACAATGGAATGAGAGGGGGGTGAATTATTATTTATAAAATTAAATCTTATTTCATATTACTTATTCAAAAACACAAAACCACTTATCCATCTATTTATGTGTGTACAATATCAAATATGATACATGAAATGAACTATGAACAAGAGAATCAACACAACGACACAATATATAAGTGGGAAACCCTCACGGGGAAGAACACCCATTGAAACACAATATTTATATTTATATGTTTCAAATTTAGTGTGGAACAAACCTCACAAAGAGAACCAACCGCTAGTTTAGTAGGGCTACAACCCTACAAGGAGAACCAACCCCTAATTCTGTGAAGTACCAACTCCAAAAGGAGGCTACAATCCCCCAATATGATCAATCACCCAATAAAACAACTTTCGATTAATATATCTGATATATGTTGCTTCCACAACTAATTTGAGATCACAAATTCAGCTCATACTCATACAAACCCTCGTTTAAATCCTAGGTCTTCAAACTTGCATACTTCTCACTTTATTCACTTATCAAAGCTTAAAAACATTGCACATATTTTTTTTCATTATTAAACCTATAAAAAACTTTCTAATCTCTCAAAACATGCATTTGTACATGCAAAAATCTGACATCTAGATCACACTTTTTGCACTCATTCAGCTAGCTCACAAACAAACCCAAAACATCACTTTTATTATTTCTCCTTCATTAAAATTCAAAAGAGGCTGGGTTAACTCCTTTATCTCAACCATATAAAATTAAAAAATACCATATGAATCACCACAACAATCAAATATGACCTATATAGGTTGGTCATGCTAAAAACCTTTCACCTTGCACCAAAAATCCTCAAATCCCCATCATTAGGATGAGAAAAATATCCTCAAACCATTTTTTTTTTAGTAAAGATATAAAAATAACCAAACATGTGTAATATGAAATTTAAACATCATCCATGGTCACAATTTACTTGAACCAATCAAATTAATTTCATTTAATGGGCCCACTGGCTCATTTCCTTCATAAAACAACTGCTATCAACATCTTGATTTCACCTTTTGGCCTCATATCTCTTCAATATGAAATAAAATATGGAATGTGACAGCTAAATTTAAATAATATAGATTTTATAACCCTTATATTCAATTTATAGCTCATGCAACAATCATATATTCAAACCTTATAAACTTTACCCTTCACAAAAACAAGCTGCCCAAAGAGAAGTTTTACAAATACAACTAGTTTGCACCATTTTTGAAATTTTAAATACCTAAAAATGAATTAAATGGATGAAAAATTAATCCCTCTTCAATTTACAGGTGATAGAAATAATCAAATCATACATTTTATTCTCCAACCAACTCATTCTTTAAGAAAAACAATCATGTCATGAAAAGTAAGAAACCTTCTTGCTCACAAACTAAGCTGGAAACCAAATCAAATCAACTCATCATGAGACCAAACTATGCCACTGGAAATAAATCTGAATTTAATTTCCATTACATATTGTAACTCCTTCCAACTCCAAGTGGAACGCCTTCAATTAAGATGATCTCTGCAAACTTCTTGAAATTACCTCAAAACTGCCCTTTGACCAATCAACATAAATGAAGCATACTTTACCATTTAAATGCATAACCATGACCTTAAAACATAATTTAAATAAATAAAATATAACATAATCACCATAATGATCATTTAATTTTAAAATACTTTGGACAACCTTGTCCCAAACTAAACTTATTCAGAAACATACCTATTTGAGCGGGGTCCACTCATCACCATAAGCTATACCATACCTTTATGGAAACATGAAGGATTACTATACATTATAAAATAATAATACAATAAATACCAAGAAATTATGGCCACTTGGAATAATTTATCCCAAACCTCTTTCTAGCTAGGGTTTTAAACACATAAGTTGTTTACCTTGTTAACATCCATTCATAAAAACCTGACAATGAAATGACCTAATTATTTTTTAAAAACATTATAAAATAAATTTATAAACATAATTTAAATCCAAAGGTCTCATGAAAAGCACAAATTTCAGGGTGAGCATCATAAGATCCAATTTGAGCTGGAAATGACCTCCTTCTTGACCCTATTTCACTCAAACTGACATAACTTGAAAAATACTCATCATCTAAATCTAAATTTTTTCCCAAAAAATCATGAAACATCCTAATAAAATATAAAATCATAAAAATTTCACAAATATATCTCCATCTGTCCATCCTATCTCATTTATATAGCTATCCCTTAGGGTTTTACACTGTCTAAGCTAGGGTTAGTTAAAACAACCTCATAAGTCACCATAAAAACTCTCCAAAATTCCCTAAAATACTCGTTAAATCATGAATCAACTATCTACATGTATCCATGAGCTTACCTAGCTCCACAATTCAATATCATACCTCATAACACCTAAATTAGGCTTTCTAGAACAAGCAATTCTCACCGAAACACATGATATCACCATGAATACCTTTAAATATTCATGTCATCATCATAATCATCATATTTTGACCCTACTCCATAATTAAATTTTTCATTAATGGGGGTTTTCATCAATGACAACACCTAAACAACAACATACAAACAAGAGTTCTTCGTCATTGTATTCACAACTAAACGATTGAGGCACTACATGTTCAACCAAGAGACCAAATTCATTATCAGGTCTTAGAAATAATGTACCTTCCTCACCCAATAAATTTTATCTAAGAATTATATTCGGTTCATAATGCCCATGAATGAATTTTATCTTAACTACGTAAACCAAAATTTAGTCAAGGGGTAATTCATTACCGACTAGTTGGTCAAAAATCCTTTTGATTCTGGTGAGCTGATCAATCTAGATTTCCCTAATAATTGTATTTACCACATCGAACATACTATACTTTCATCTTTCCAAAGGTATTTTTACATAACAAACTATATTTTAGATCAAACTTAACCAAAAGGGTCCAACTTGCAGCAAAGGCGAATAATCTACATCATAACCACTAAGTATTTCATCATAGAGGAAGTCCTTTATCAAAAGGTATTTAATGGTTTACTACTTAGGTGTGTATAAATAGAATAAGTGGTGAAGATAATTTTAAAAGCCCATAGTGGAGTCCATGGTGAACATTTTGGCAGACATTAAACCACCCCAAAAAATCACCATAAGGGCTACTTTTGGCCCACCATTAAACACGATGTTGTGGAATATTTACAAAGGTTTCAGAAATGTCAAGAGTTTTCACATGCCATATATATCCCACTTCAATCTCTACAGCCAATATTTACACCTTGTCCTTTCTCTATACGGGGCTTGGACTTAATAGGAAAATTATCTCTCGCATCTACTAAGGGTCATACCTTTTTCATTAAAAAAATAAAATATTGTATGAAGTGGGTTGAGGTGATCCCTTTAACCACTGTGTATGGGTCCTTCATATCCAAATTTATCCTCAATCAAATTATTTGTAAATATGGTGTCCCACAGGTCATTATCTCTTATAATGGATCATCTTTCAAGAATGACGAGGAGCGAGAGCTATGCAAAAGATTTAAAATCTCTCATCACACTACCTCTTTATATTACCCTCAAGAAAACAACCAAGTTAATGCTAGGAGCAAAACATTAAATTATATCCTCCTCAAGATAGTCAATACAAGTAAGATGGATTAGCTTCTAATTTTTTCCCATCCTTATGGGCCTATAGAACTTCCATCCATAAATTGATAGGGGAAAGTCTATTCTCACTATTTTTTGGTTCAAAAGTTGTCCCACCTTTAGAGGTGTAACTACCAAGTCTTTGAATGCCTTTAAGAGCCATATTAGATGAAAATGAGTACAAAAATGCATGTTTAATAGACTTGAAAAAATTGGATCAGAAAAGGCTTGGGGATGAACAACATCACTGGGTTTATGTGGAAAGAATATGTCAATACTATAACAAGAAAGTATATGAACGCTCAATCCAATTGGTTATTCTTGTGATAAGGATCGATAGTTGAATAGACAAGAAATTTGAAAAAGGTCATAAATTCATACCTAAATGGCTTGGTGATATAATGCAATCTTAAACATTTATCAAGATCAAATTAATATAACAATAACAAAAGAGATCTAACATGAAAAGTACAAACATGTGTGAAAAATAGGAAATAAGAGTGATATAGCTTGTATCAGGAGATCTGGACTGATTCTAGGTTGGAAAACATGGTGGAAAGGTTAAAATTGGGGTTTTGTAAGTTGTGTTTGAGAAAATAGAATTTGGAACTTCTTCAGATAGAACCGCCTAAATTGGGACAAGATCACCTAGGGTGCTAGTGTTCGATTTGGATGCTAGTGTCTTGTCAAGTGATTTTCTTATGCTCTTTTCAGGATCTAAACTTAACTTCTTCCTTTCATTGTTTGTCACTTAAACTTTTTTTAGGGTTCTTGGGTCACACATGTTACTAAAAATAAAACCATAACTACTTGTACAAGGCTCAAAAAACATTATATGGAATAAATAATGCATATTCTTGAGTCAAAATGACCTTGATGGTCCCCCCAATGTGATTTTCACTGAGTGTTGCACTACATTTCAGACTCTATATAGTTATATTTTATTTGTGATAAAATTATATCCCTTGAAGCTAGGTTTCCCTTGTGTCAGTCATACCAAGATAGAATTATACAACTAATTTTCCCCAAGATATATGTGTGATATGGAATTTAGAAATATCCCCTCTTGTATAGTGAATAATGCATCCCAAAATGCAGTCATTAAGTGTTTCTCTTGTAGATGGTAGATAGAAAGTGATATCCCAATTATCTATCCCCTAATAATAGTAAGTAATTAATGTATATATATTATTCCCTTGTTTGAATTTCAACATTAAAAACTAAAAAGGATGACCCAAAGTGATAAAATATACTTTAGAAAAGATAACAAATGATGTCATGTTTTAAACTTGAAAAAATTCATGAAAAGGACAAAATTTCCCAAAGGGGACAATAACGTCTATGCGTTGTTGTCCCTAATGAGTGGTACTATCTAGGATGCTCATAAGATATAAGGGAAAATACAGAGTTGGGTCATGTGTTGTTAAATGTCCAAAAGTAAAGTGACCATTCAAGAAGATCAAGTGTCAAGAGTATCAAGAGAGATAAAGCAATGTAAAAGTAAAATACGTGTTGTTAATGTCTATTTTTATTGCTTAGGAATCATGCATATAATAACATATGTAGAGGCCTGATTAAAGTATTAAGTACATGATTTCATTAATACACTTGACACTTATGAAGTAATTGAATATTTTAATAATTGTTCCTACCATTTGTGCACTTTGGAAGGCGAGGAATTTGGCGAATATGTTAACTCACTTCACCAATTTTTTTGTTATATCTAAAAACATAGTATCTCCACATAGTCCTTGTCACATCATCACACTTCATTTCATTTGCATTATCACCATTTTTGGATGGTACTATGAGTTTACCTATTTGACAATAATTTTAAACTTTTCATACATTGACATAAATTTTAATGTTAATATCTTCACAATCTCATCATACTCTTCATCTATATATCCCATTTCATCAGTTTTTATTCTCAAATGGAAGTTGATATTGATTATATCCAATATTTTATACCTCATTCCTTTATGGTTTCTCCCACTTCATATGTTTTCACCTACAATTTAGCTTGAATATTCTTAATGGAAAATCCCCCCTCTAAAATGTTCTCTCATTGATAGAAATATCTAAACTCTTCACCTGGATCTTACGTCTTCCCATCTCAGTCTTAGGTGATGAGCCCTCATGCCCTAGTAATCACATGGGGTTGAGATTAGGAGAAAATTCTTCTTCCCAAAACCCACAATAAAAAATCAATACAAAATAAATAAAAAACAAACATGTATGTGTGTGTACATTATAAATAACTACACCTCTCATCCTCCCCAGTCTTTGGTGAAAAGCCCTCGATTCTTACTAGTAGTGTGAGGCTAGGAAAGGAGAAAAGTGCCCTTACTCACCTATATTTTTCCTTTGGTGATGAGCTCTTTCTTCTTATTGGTAGCATGGGGTAAGGCACATGGGTTTATTTCAAAATAAGAAAATAAAGTCTTAATATAATATGGAACAAGGTTCTTAAATCTATAGAATTCCAAGAGGATAATTTAGAAGAAGTTGTCATGCCCCAAAATTACACACACATAGATACAAAATTAAAATACAAGAATAGATTTTTTTGACTCTCATTACTCGATACACGACACCACATGGGATCATTTAGGATAAACAACACCATAGGAGAAATTTTCACAAGCATGAACCCACATATATAAAATGATAATGAATGAATAAACACTACATGAAAACACATAATGCACATAAAACCACATCTTCTCAAATGAAAAAGTGTAACACAATGTATCAACTATAATATAAACTTGCAGATGGGAAATTTCCACAACACAACATTTTCAAGGTTACATCTTTATTATATTTATTTCATTATTTAACTTTAAATATTGAAAGATAATTCAATAAGTAGAAATATAATCACATATTCTAAATTACATTTTCATTCATTTCATTCATCATTTAACTTCCAATGCATGCACTTAATTTATTTCTTTTCTCTTATTGCAAATCATTTGTATGACTCCACTTATGGTTAGAACATTTTTAATCACATATGAGACACCTAAAGTTAGATATCAGACTAAGGGTCCTTTTTCCTAAAATCATATTTGTTTGACATTCTATTTCACTTCCATTATATAAGGGAATACTAAAATGAAATGGGGGGGAGGAAATTAGGCCTAAGATTCACATAACCCTTTTTCATCTTTGTTACAATCTTCAACATCCAAAACACACTTTGCTCATTGCTTGTGTTATTACATTTAACTATGTATCTTAGCTTTTTAGTTTTCCCCATTTAAGATATGCATGAGAATTGAAATCCTCTTGATTTTAATTAGAATTCCTAGTTTCCAATATTATATTACTCATGAAACAACTCAATTGTTAATTATAAGTATATTAACATTTATACATCATAAGTTTTGATTCCCAAATGAGAACTGTGTTTTCTCAATCACTGGTTCCCACATGGATCAAATCCTTATATCATAAGTACATAACATGCTTAAGAATAAGTCTAGGGAATAAATAATGAGTTTTACTTTACTTTAGGTTCAACAACTTGTTAGGACCAAGTCTAGAGGTTTATACTAGATATGTGCCTTGTCTAAAAATGACCTCTCGAGAGGTCTTAGGCTAGCTTAAAAAAAATTAATTCAACAACTTTCATAGTCGACAATAAGAAATTTTCACCACTCCATTTTTTTAGAGCATGGATCCTTAACAAACATCCCTGATAAGGTATCTTTCTTTAGGATACATTGTGCTTTAATAAGAGGATTTTAAATAAAATATAGTTTTCTAATGGCTTCAAGGATTGCCTTACCATCAATTTTCAACATATTGCTTTGTTAAGTACGAGACTTTTATTATATGAAAGGTGACATCATGAGTTCTCCACTAGATACAAGAGTTGTATAATGAAACACAAGGGGCACAACTCATCATTATGAGGTTTTATCAAGCACGATACTTGAGGGTAGAAATATTAGTTGGTAAATACAAGAAAATATACTTGGTATGGTCATGGTTAAATTCAGAATCACTTAATATGGAAGGAATATCAATGATTTATCAACTACCTAGTGTCAAATCTCACCTACTAGTCATAAAAAAATCAAGGGAAGATGATGAAATGAAGGGGTTTAGAACATGATTTAATTTTAATTTATATAGAGGTACTTATTTCTACCATACATGATGTAGGTTTCAAAACATAGCTATAAATGAAATCAAGAAGAGAGTTTAGTAAATTTGGCTAATTATTTAAACTTGATACCAAGGAAAAATTGTAAGTTTATTAAAACTTCATGTACCACAAGGAAAATCTCTTTTTTTTGAAGAAAATAGTGCAATGAAACTTTAATGTAAATGTAGCAATACATATTTTTTTCAATAACATATATAAATTATAAAAATAAAAAAATGAATTACAACCACGTCATTTCACCATCTTACTTGCATCCTGGAAAACGATGTGAACATGGGTTAGAATTTTTTTTTGGCATGAATCCACCCTACCTATAACATGCTATTGCAATGTAAAAACAATTTTAAAGGATAGAAAAATAACATAACTAATTTCCATACTTTCGAAGCATGATTTCTATTCAGATTTAAGAGAGAGAAAGTGAGAGTAGAGAGATAATTTTTTTACAAAATTAAAGGGTTGAAAAAGTATCCTATCAAGTGTTACATGTAACAAACATATATGAGCATATATATCATAGTAGATTACATTTTCTAATAAATATATTTTTTCTTTAGTCACAAAGGAGGTTAGGGACATGTCACATCACACCAATATGACATTTTGTTAACCATCTATTTATATTTTGTGAAGAATTTATTTTAATTCCACATGCATGCTATCAACCATTACACTATTCTTATCCCTAGCACAAACTTAAAATGGTCAACATGGGTCCACGACCTCAAATTACATTGCTGCACAAATTGGTCCAAGTGGCCCTAGAATGGGCCCAAGAAAAGAGAACCCAACATAATAATGATGTGTTTAATGCCTCTAATTGACTCTTTGGTATATAGAAAAATATGAGAAAAAGATGAATTACAAAATCAATAAGTGGTGTTCAAACTACAGGTAACTTTCTGAAGCCAGTTGGATGAATTTGGTTATTTTTCCTTCAATAATTAAGGATAAATGGCCTCTAGAAGCTACCTTCTAGAAGGTTGTGGAAAATAAAAATGGAATGTTTTAAATTCCCATATTCTTCTCTACTAAATAGAGAAATACAAGGAGAAAATGGTATCCAAAACTGATAAAGGACGCTCAAATATGGATTATTTTTTCAGGGTCACTTGGCTGAATTTAACTATTGCCCAACACTAGCCTAATCCAAGATGGCTCCAAAATGGTTAATAAAAAGTGTTTTTTTGGATACTAAGGTTCAAATGAACCATACAACATGATTTTGCACATGACACAAAAGAGGTTTAAGGCTCCACATTTAATTTTTAGGGACCATGAGAACTAAAAATGAGGTGGTTTCATAGGGGTTATGTTGTTTTCAACCAGTTGCCTCCAACAAGAAATTTAAAGAAATAGCCTCGAGAACCACTTATAAAAACATGTTTGATGGCTATGTGATTTAATAAAAAAATAGAATATGCTAAACCCTATATTACAGAATAATTGATCAAAAAAATGAAGTATAACTGATAGATATACTATGACATAAGTATTAAGCCAATAAAATATGAATCCCTAAGTGTAAAAGAGAGAGGAAAGAACTTAATTGATTTTCTAATTTTCCTGGAACTGATCTGGACTAGAAAATTGATGAACAAGAAGATAAAAATGTCATCGATGCTTAGATAAAATTTTACAACTGTCAGATAAGGCCTGACTAGGGAATCTAGACCGGGTCAAGGGCACCAAAGTCTGCTATTAAGCACTTGTGACTACAGAAATGCTCAGAACTTATTTTTTATAGTATCAAACAAGTGCCTCTGATAGTCATTGTTAGTCACCCACATATTATAATATTATCACTAAATGTACCTGTAACTTGTAAAACAAAGATTCAGGTCTATAAAACCCCAAATACTACATCAAATCATAAAAAAAATAATATGTAATATGGGGGCCAGAATTACTCCGACAGTCACCTACCTAAGTAAACTTATGACTGAGAAATGCACTACACTTAGAATCCATGTAATTCTTGTGAGTGTGAGGAAGCCCTTGTGCAAGTGCAATTGATAGTGGGAGATAACTAGATGCACCAATTTAAATAGATGTGTGTATGTAATAATGAACTTTCCCTCCCTATGATGTGTATGCAAAAAATACAGTCACTTTTCCCTTGTTAGGGTGCTATATAGATGTCTTTGATGCTCTTACATGCAAGCTTAGGTGATGATAGTAAATTCTAAGAGTCTGGTCTCTTATTTTGATCACATAGCTTTTTATTTATATGATTCCCTTAGTTTGATTTCATAATTGACAATTGGAAGAACAACCCATAAGAAAATAAGATGCCCAAAAGATAAAAGAGACCCATAAGAAGCGAGTAAGATAGAAAAGGGTTAGGGGCACCAAAAGGGGATGAGGGTTCCTAAGCATTGGTGTCCTAACTAGGTGGTGGTGTCTGAAGTCATAAAAGATAAACAAGTAAAGTATCGAATGGGTTGTAGGGTGTAAAATAATAGAAAGAAAACAGAAAACATAGAAAAAAGGCCAAAGATAGATGTCAATTACTAGTTTTCTCTTAGGAATCATATGAATACGAGTATGTGTATATGACCTAGAAATGTACCCAAGTGCGTGAGTTTGTGTCTAAAATTTCCCCCATTTTATGTTGTTGAGTGAATACTTGATATCATAAAGTAGTTAGAAGATGTATACCTTTTGTTCCTATAGAGAGTGATGGCGATAATGTGCCAAAGAGACAAGTGAAAGCATATAGCGATAAAAATAAACAATGGAAACTAAGAAAGAGGAAGTGACCCTAGGGGTGAAGTATGTTGTATCATAATGTGTTATACCTAATGTTGTGATTGATTTATGGTTTCTTCTTGTTGTGTATTAAGTACAAACATGCAAACGAAGAGTGAAGAAGTAGTCAAATATGTGTATATTAATATGTAAATTATATGAACATGTGTAAAAAGGAAAGTGTGCACCTAATTTGTGAACAGTGAAAATGATAGAAATTGTCTTGAAATGTTGTGTAGAGTGATTTTTTTTGGTGATATCTTGCAAAGTGCAAGATTTTTGGGTGATCTCATGCCAAGAGTGAGTTTTTAGGGAGATATCATGCCAAAAATGTTTTTTTATGGGTGATCTCATGCCAAGTGTGAGTTTTTTGGGTGATCTCACGCTACTGTAGAAGAGTGTTGGGGAGAGAGGTCTATTATTACTCTCCTTTCATGACTCCTTCCTAATTATACACCACTACAAATGGTGTGATCCTGTTTTGTTTCGAGTTGTACTGATTTCAATGGAAAAAGAATGAATTCTTCTTGTTGGAGGACTGTTTCCGTACTATGAAAACTACTATGTGAATTGCTATGAACTGTGCTAATATGAGAAATTAATTGTATCTGCCCCAGGACATAGGTGATCAGGGGAGGTTAGGAACACCTAGGTGCTAGTGTCTGAATATGGGTGCTGAAATCTTTTTTGAACCGATTACCCAAGTCAGATTTTGGGTCGTTTCTGTAACTGTAGCCTGTGGTAATTCTGTATTGGCCATATGTGAACTATAGCTCTGAACTATTGTATGAGGTGAATGATTCAACCAATATATAACCCCTCATTTGGGATGCATGTTATGTCACTAGGATAATGCAACCCAAAGGAGAGGACCAAATGATGATCTAAAACTATGTCCCTAAAGGGGGTAGGGGATGTGCATGATAGACAAAGGCACATGAAAAACAAAAAGTCTAGTAACATGTGTCAGTGTAAACAAATCTAGTATGTAATACAAAACAATGTGATAAGCAAGTAAGAAGGAAAGATAGACCACAAAAAGTGGGTTTCAAACATGGGACATCACTCACAATGTCATAAGACAATCAGGGACGAAGCGACCAAAATCATACAGTGTGCATATAAGACAAAGGGCATAGCCCACAAACAATATCTTATAATGGAAATAATGACAAGTAAAGCGTAATAGACAACCATAGTGGTAAATAGTTCTTGTAAGGAAAATGGTGGACATGAAGCACCTGTTAGCATGTTCTAAAGATAAAGAATATTTCAAAGTGTTTATGTACCAATAAAAAGTAATTTGCTAGGAAATATAATTAGTAAATAATGAAACAATAACACATGTGATGTGTGAGAAAGTAGTAAATTTAGATACCCCAGGAGCCTTGGTGGGACTGGTAAGAGGTATAATTCTTAGCATCATTATTGCATGTAAAGATCTATAGGAATTCTACATTTACAACTAAAGACCAAGTAAACATGCATGTGTATATAGAAAATATATTGACATACTAAGTATTTTTATAGCATGGGAAACAAAGTGTACATGTAATTATAAGTAAGAAATAATAAGTGCAACCAATATATGCTATATACTGTGAGTGAGTGAGATGGAATGATATGTAATCTAAATCTGATAGGATCAATGTGTTCCCTAGTAGATGCGGATGAGTATGAGATGAGGTTCATTTATAAAATACCCCTCAACTATCAAGAATGAACCATAGAACAAGAGTGCATCAACGGTAAATGGTATGAAAGAGAGATGCTTAAAAATATATGTCATGAAGCACTAAGTGTGAAGTGTAGAATGGTGTGACGTTCATTTAAGATTTAAGTCCTCAGCTATCGAGTATACACCGTGGAACTAGAGTGCATCATCGGGTAGTATGATGTGTAAGAATGAAATTCTATAAAGATGTATCAAGAAGCACTGAGCATGAAATGTGTAGTGTGTGAGTTTCATGGATATAGTATTCCCTCAACGATCAAGTGTGAGTCGTAGCATGAGAGTGTGGCATAAGGTAATGAAGATGTTTTTGCATAGTAGCATTTAGAAGGTTGTGTGTTACTTTCATGTTGGGTTCACCAAATGATTTAACAAAAAATAAACTTATGATAAACCATATATTGTAGAGTAACTAATGGAAATAATGAAGTACAACTACCAAATACACTATGACATATGAAATAAGCCAATAAAATATGAAACCCTAAGTGTAAGAGAGAGAGGAAAGGACTTAGCTGATTTTGTGTTTTTCCTGGAACTAATCTGGAATAGAAAATTGATGAACATGAAGATAACAATTTCGTCGATGCTTAGATAAAATTCTGCAAATATCAGATAAGGATGGACTAGGGCACCTAGACTCAAAAATTTATTTTTACAGTGTCACACCAGTGTTGTTGATATCCTTTTTTGGTCATCTATATGTCACAATATGATCGTCGAATGTACTTGTAACCCGAAATACAAAGATTCACCTACAAAACCCCAAATACCACATAAAATAAAAAAATAAAGATGTAATATGGGGAGTCAGATTGATCCCAAGGGTCACCGGACTGAGTGAACTTATGACTGATATATATACTACATCTCAACTTCCATGTAGTTCTTATGAGTGTGAAAGAATCATGCCCTAGGAAGCCCTTATACATGTGCACTTGATAGTGGGTGGTAGATAGATGTACCAATGTAAATAGATGTGTGGATGGAATAATGAACTTCCCCTTCCTATGCTGTGTATGTAGAAAATGTAAACCCTTTTCCCTTGAATGGATACTAGATGGATGCATTTGATGCTCTTAGATGCCTTTCGACAGGGAAAATTTTAAGAGCCCCCCCCAATTTTTTTTTTTTTGTAGAAATTCGTTGGCGAATCTAGGAAAATTGACTTTCATAGTAATGGCGAATCTAGGAAAATTGACTTTCATGCTAATAATTTGTTGGATGGTAGTATTTTTATGTTACTGATCGAAAACATATATTATGATGTCGGCCAAAAATATATGTAATTTTTAACAAAATAATTTTTTGAAAATAGCAGTTAAAATGATTGGCTTGACAAGAAATATGTCCTCACAAAATATGGCACAAACAAAAAAATCAAAAAATTGATTTTTTGTGAAAAAAAAAAATTTCACTAATTTTGTATGGGAATTTTCTTTTTTGAAATTTTTTGATGTTAGTAGTTAAAATGATCATCTCAATGAGAAATTTATCCTCCCAAAATATGACACAAGAAAAAAAAAATTATATTTTTTTAATTCTGTCTATTGCTACCGGGCGGTAGCTTTTTTATATGCTATTGGACGGTACCATATTTTATTCTACTGGACGATAACATATATTATGTTTTTGAATGATAGAATATTTTATTTTGTCAGTCGACAACATATATTTATGTTGTCTGTTTGTAGCATAAAATATGCTACCATCCGACAAAATTAAAGTGAATATTGTGAATTTCACTTTTGCATGGATGACAAATAACCCCTAAAATTAACTTGTACCCAGAAATTTTTGGCAACCAAGGCCTACTCCCTTCCCAAAAATTCACCAATTTCAAATTTTAAAAGATTGAATATTCTTGAATTAATGAATATTCACCACTTAAATTTTCCCTTCCTTTGGATACAAGCTTAGGTGATGATACTATATGCTTAGAGCTTGGTCCCTTATTTGATCACATAGATTTTTATTTATATAATTCCCTTGGTTGAATTTCATAATTGAAAACTAGAAGGCCTACCCATAAGAAAATAAGATGTCCAAAAGATAAAAGAGAGAAAAAATAAGCGAGCAAGATAGAAAAGGGTTAGGGGCACCCAGAGGGGATGAGGGCACCTCAGCATAGGAATCCTAACTGGGTGCTAGTGTTTGGAGTCATAAAATATAAACAAGTAAAGTATCAACTAGGATGTAGGGTGTAAAATAATAGAAAGAAGACAAGAAATACAGACAAAAGGCGAAATATAGATGTCAATTACTAGTTTTCTCTCTTATGAATTATATGAATACTAGTATGTGTTTAGGACATAGAAATGTACCTAAGTGCGTGATTTTGTGTCTACAATGTTTTGGTAGTGTTTCACGGTTGGTATGAAAATTTCGTACAACAAGGAAGGAATTACATCAGTTAAATATAGGAAACAAGGTTAAGAGGCACTCTTTGTGCGTCGATCTCGAGAGGCATTTTTTTTCGTATTTAAAGGGGGTTATTTTGAACTTGAGAGGGAACATATTATTTCCATTTTCCTCAGTGATTGGTTTAAAAAAATGGTAAATACACGAGAAATATTCTGACTTATTTTTATTTGATTCATGATGGAACTGGACAATACTGACATCAAAAGAGGTATTTTAATGGTAGGTTTAATTGGAATGATTTTCTATTTAAAATGGTTTACATGGTAGAAAATTAAATGTATTTAACTATTCATTAACTTTTTTACTCAACCCAAAATTTATAGATGCAAGTTACAAGAGAAAAATTTATGAGAGAGGATAAAAAAACATGCTTGGAGGAAGTAGAAATGGTCAAGGTTGTAGAGCTCGGTTCTACATCTCAAAGAGGCATTTCATCAAATGGTTTACATGCATTCAAAATATTATCCATTTTACATACATGTATTTTGGGGGGGTTCTAACTATAACTGACAAAAGACCCATCCTTTCTCTCTTATACTTTTATGGGTGATAATACATATCTGCAACAGTTGGAGGAATGTAAAGGAGTCTTCTAGGAAAGTTCTATGTAGTGAGTAGAATGTGAAGCGCCTCCTTCAAAAAATCAACATGTGTATTTATTGTAGACCCCCCGATGCATTTTGTATATGTAGATTACACATTTCAAGGGTGTTTTGACCATATCTAGGCATGGAAAAGAGGGGGACATTTTCCACAAAGGCAAAACACATCTTAGGAAGTTTTCCAATGCCCTTGCAAATAAATCCATTTTTTTTCTCAAAGGAAATTTTTAGACCATCCTAGTGCTTTTGAAAATTCCTACATTGATAGAAAGAAGAGACAAAATAAGCATAGATTAAAAAAACCTACATGGAATCCAACATCAAATGAAAAAAAAGTTAAGCTTATATGGCCAAGGCACATTCCAAGCAGCCATATAAGACAAAAATATCATTTTTTGATGCTATGGTAAATGTCCATGCCCTATTCCAAGCTTCCATTTACATCATAGGTGAGGTGTAGGCTGGAAATGGGTTTGGAGTTAGGTTCTACACCTATTAGTTTCATTTTCCTGTAATTTTATACTCCATTTCCACAAGTCCACTTGTGTAAATCCAACAATCATGACATTCCATGAAACTACCTTTCTTCAAGGAATTTTTTCAAACACTTCATGTTCCTTGTCTGTGCTTACTCATTTCATCTGAGTAGGGGTTGCGTCCAATCATCCTACAACAATAAAAACAAAAACAAGACAATGCCAATGCCATCTGCTTCCTATCTCAAACTCACAACATAATGTTTGGCAGCTAGCTAGTATTTCAACAGAAGAGTGACTTTCCTTTGTGCCCAAGATAATTTTTGAGCTCCTATATTAGCACGAGGAGGATTTTTTTTGTATTTTTTATTAAAACGGTGAATAGATTAGAAGAGAGATGCCTTTCATTTGCATTCATTGAATTTTCCAACACCTTTTTAAAACCATAAGGGCATATACTATTTTTAAAATCATTCCTAACTCCACACATATCATCCTAAGAACTTTCTAAGACCATTCAAATGTATTTATTTCAAAAAAGGAAGATCTCACATTTTAGCGCATGATGGGAGGAGAGAAATCTTGAGGAGGCAACACATTCCACTGCACACAACTAAAGTAGACTATATTTTCCATGATGATATTTGTGCCAAAACAAAAGGTTGTTAGACGAATCTAGAGCAGGAAAAGTAATTTTATTTGGGGATTTCATTTACCTAAATCCACTTACACACTACCCAAAGCTATGAATTTGGTGCAGGATGGGAGGATGTATGCAAGGTTATGGAATTAGGATTTATAATTTTCAAACACATTATTACCATAAACAAACCAATCCCACATAACTTGTCATACAAGGCTAATTTCAGAGGTCCTTGGCCTACCCACAACACAATTTTTAAAATATTATTATTTTAGTTTATTTCAATTTATCTCTCTAAACCATCATCCTCTAACCCCATTTTTGTTCCATGGAGGGCACATGGAGGTGAGGACATGATACCTCCCTCAAACTGGAATAACCAATCATTATATCCATCAACATATCTCAATTATTTTTATTTATTTAATATCTTAATTACGTAAAATTTTGTTATCAACTCACATTTTTGGTTCAAGTATGATCACGATCTTAGAAGCGTGATGATGGTGAAACATGTAAACATAGAGTGTATTTAATGCAAAATCGATTGTAAATCAATTAACCATAGATAATTATTGATACCTAGTCAATAATTAACGATAGAGGAAAGTATGATGATAACATATAACATTTTGATTAACGTTCGATGCAAAGGATCCATGATGATTGAAACATTAACTTAACAAAATAAACCTATGGAGGGAGGATCTCTCACTTTTGATTTGGCATTCCTTACAAACATGGATTTTTGTGAAGGGTTATCATAAGAATTGGGGCACTACATCTCCCTCCCCAATGTGTGCTAAGATTATCATACTAGAGTGTTAAGTGCACCTCAACACTAGAGAGTTAACTAGAGGAATAAGGAAACCCTGAATTTCAACAATGATTTTTTAATGGAAAAAGGGCTATATTCTAGTGAATCTAGACCACCAATAGTTACACAGTATCGGAAGAAATCCATATCCATTTCCTTAATGTATATTGGGTGACATTTTTGGCTATACTAGATTCCTTTATTACTATTATGTGGATTCCATTAGATAGCAATACTTGTCATTATTGGACTTATTTGAGTTCCAATTTAACTGATTATTGAATTTTGATTTCACTATTATTGTAGATTCCTAATTTCCCTTTTATTGGACATCAAATTTAACAACCTAAAATTACTCGATTCCCAATAACGTAGGGTTAATGGCTTTTAAATTTCTGCCACTAATGGAATTCCAATTTCTATATATCCCAATTTTTAGATTTCAGTTTACAACTATTTTAGGCATTTATAATTTTTTATTATTTTATTCTCCCAAATAGATCCTTATCGCCATCAACTTACATTAATCCAAGTTAGCTAGCTAACTTACTATTATCTTATTAAATCTAATCGATCCTAGTAAAATAGACAACTTGAGAAAAAATCGACTATGGGCAACTGATAGAGCTTTAGTAGATCCCTCATCTAAACGAAAGTAGATAACTTTACATTTGATCTTGGGAACTTAGAATTCATACTCAAGCACTTCACATGGTTTTACTACACTCCGGTAGTGCTAACATGTGACTAATCCTCCAGCACTCAACCAAAGAATTGCAAGAGTGGTTAAAATCCATGGTAAAACTATACTTCAGGATTTGAGCACTTTACGTTGATTAGAATTTGTACCTAGAAAAGACTATTACTTTGGCCAAGTGTTTCTTTCATTTTTATCCTATTTAACCCCCTAAAAATATGATTTTCATGACTCCAATGTATACAGAGGAGGTCTGAGATACTTGTCTATAAATTATAAGATCTTGAAAAATGGAGCCTCTAGTTAAAATTATCTGGATCCATTACTCCTTAGCCCAATTACTAAGTGAATGATAGTTCGGACACTGCTTTAACTTATTTTAAGTGATAGTGGTATGAAGATCACCATAGGTCTAGGAGAAAAGTAAAGAAAGTTTGTGAATTGAAACCAGTATACTTATTCTAAGTAAAGTAGTAAATCTAACCAGTGAAATCACCATAGGTAAGGAGAGAAATAAAAAGTAAAGTCAAAGTGGTGAATCCTGAAAGGTGCTTTACTTATTTTGAGTAACACAGTAAGAGTAAAGTTGAAATCACCGCATGCCTGGGAGAAAAGTAAAGCAAAGTGGTGAATTGAAAATGCTTTACTTATTTTGAGTAAAGAATTCACACAGTAAATTGAAATCACCATAGGCTAAGGAGGATGAAAGTAAAACAAAGTGGTGAATTGAAGTCAACTTTACTTATTCTTGATGTAAAGCAGTAAAGTAAGGTGAAATCACCATTAGATTCTTTATAGGTAGGAAATAAGTTATCAAGCAAAGTGGTGAATTAAAAATCTATATATTACTTTGTTTCTGAGTATTAGCTAGACTCAAAGTAAAGTGAAATCACTTCATAGGTCCAAGGATGAGAAAAGTTTACTAGCAATTAGTGGTGAATTGAAATTGCTTTATGTTATTTTGAGTAAAGCAGTAAAGTTCATCAAGGAAGATTTTTTATCCCATTAAATTTATTATTAATAATGAACTTAGTCTCCTATATATTTAAATAGATTAATAGCATTTCTTTACTTATTGCATATGCACTCATTAATTTGTTGAACCAACTTGCCCTTAAAGTTAGATTTTATTCCTTTTAAAGTTGATGTTTATATTTAAACTAGTCTTTTTAACCTTATAGATTGCCCTCTTAAAATGCTTATTAAGAAACACTATAGATTGGTCCAAATTGTTACCAATAATCATATTTGAATCATTTTAAAGTTATAATTATCTTTATGCATTTTTTCCCTTTAAACTACAGTTTTATATCACACTTGATATTCATTTCATTTACCCATGTTAAACTCGTTACAATAATGGAGAGCCAACTAGATATGAGGTACATACTTATTAACATAACCATATCTATAATCAACATAAGATATTTAAATATGTGAATCCTTAACTTTATCAAATAAATAATTTTGATGCCCAAACTCATAATACAAAAAAGTTTTTATACATATAGAATTCAACCATCAAATTTATATATCACAAGTCTCATCCATAAATGGACTATTACAAAGTACTACTTGTCCAAGGAAATTATATTTAGTCATAAGTACAAGTACAATCAAATAAAAATCCGTGTTATACATCATCAAGTCTAACATTGATCTTCATTATCCGGTGAAATAATGTCTATTCATTGTCACTAAACCTGTGACACTATTTTTTTTTGGGGGTCTCAGTTCAAAGAACTGAGAAGAAGTTGATCTACTTACTTAACTAAGTTTTTGACAAATAAGTATATTAGTCATCACTACTTTATCTACTCTAGCATTGCAATGTTACTACTTCCACAATAGTTAGGGAGTTAGAATCTTCCAGCAATCCAATAGCTAGCAATGGAAAAGGTGTGGGGAATATATGTGAAGCTTTCCAAAAGGACCACTTTGCATACAATCCTCCTACTTCTTCAATCTCAAACCATGTGATGGACGGAGGATTCAGGATCTTGAACTGTGTCAGATTCACTATCATCGCACACAAAAAAACAACCCACTCAACAAATTTAAGTGAGCTAACAATCAAGGAAAAATACATCTGTTTGCATCATACAATATCAAAGAATAATTTTCATGCCATAAAATTCATCAATATATTTTAATCCATAAAAATGACTAAGTATGGAATTCTAGAAAAAAATTTCTGAAGTTTCCCCTTGTATTTTTCACTTTAAAAATTTTCTGGAATGTTAATTTAACTAATTTAAATAAAATAATGAAATGAATGTAATAAAATAAAAGGTACGAATCAAACAATCCATACCTTCAAGTCACGAGGATCTTGGGTCAAACTTAAAATTAATAAGAAGTAAACTTACGCAACTGAACCATCAACATTCATTTACCTTTTTATTAACATTACCAAAATTCACTATAGAGGGTTACTTGCATCTATAACTAAAACAAATATTGCATATTTCATTTCTTCTTTTTCATGCAACAAGTTAGTACACAATCATTTCATATTACAACAGGAAGACAATCATTTCATCTAATTTCCTTTGGAAGTAGTAAGGACCAACAACTTAATATTTGTTGTAACACTGAATAAAAATAACCCATACTATTTTATCGGGGAAGAACAAGACGTAAATAGTCATGAATATCATAGCCATGATGTCCTCCCAATATTCATACGAACAAACAATTTAACACCTAGATGAAGACAATTAAATCCATCACCGAAGTTTAGCTTGAGTAGTTTTAGGATTTTAAACATTCAATATTACCATTCACTGAGTAATAAGCTATCAATTTGTAGTAGAATATTGGGACAAGAAGAAAATGAACCATGCTCTTTTTAAAGGAACTCAAAATTCTCAAACATATTCAAAGAACCATTCTAAAATTTACCCTACACTCTTATCAAAACCCAAATTTCCATACGAATGTATGGCAAGAAAACAAGATAATACCCCCAAATCACAACCAATGTTAAAATGACTATACAAATTAATGGTGAGTATAGGTGCAAATACCCACTAGAATTTCCGAGTTAATTTATGCAACCCTACATCTAAACCAAATCACAATGAATAATAAAAACACAGTATAAATCGATTTATCGTAAGGGAGAATCAAGGTAGATCATGGAGAACCAAATATACCCATTTATTTCATTCAACCAGAACAACTCAGTTGGAAACTAAAAATAAGAAAATCCATATGATTTCATAGCCAAAATAACAGTTCAAAATCCCATAGATCAGATTTGTTCATCTATTTGTTCAAACCCTCATAGTAGACACCTTTTTTTAGAGGATAAATGAAAGGTAAAGTCACACATTTCTACATAAGTATCCAGTTAGAAAACCCACAAAACGTTTTAGAAAAATATACACAACCCCACAGCCGTACGACTTCATAATAAGTTATAAAAATCAAAGACATTGATCTATTTGTAAGGTAATAGAAAAACAAGTTTGGGTGAAGCAAAAGAACCCATCCATTTCATTTAAATTACAAGATTACAGCAGGAAAGTAGACAAAACCATAACCATATAATTATTTTGAAGGAAGAAAATTTCATTAACTGGTTCAAAGATTATTTTCCAAATCCCATTAATAATGAAAATCCACACAACAAGATAACAATCTAACTATCCATCAAAAAACAGAGAAGCATAAGATAAACCAATTTCTTGGAAACATATTTGTGCCCACAATTTAGCTTCTAGCTTCTCTCTCAACCCTTTCCTAGAATCGATTTGTCTTGATTTCCCAAAAATTCAAGCTCCCAAAACAAAACAAACCTTCTTTTTCATTCCTCTTTAAGAACAAAGGGTTTCCCATGCAAATTGATTCTGTATGGTCATGCAACGAAAACTTTTTGAGAGTGTCTCCATGACTAGAGCTCACTAAAGTCAAATAAATGTCATGAAAAACCAAATCCACTTCATTTCCCATTTTCTCTCCATGCATCCCCAAAAACCCTACCGATTTACCTATGCCATCTACCAATTGAACGGTATGGAAATTTTAATGCCATAATGAGGAGGGGGTCTCTAAGTCAAAATTGAATATACTAGAAAATAATTACAGTATTCCCCATATATGTGGTTTTCCACGAAAGTGGATTTAATAATAATTGAAAATTTATCTAATACCCTATGGTATTCATTACCATTGCTTTGAATTTTATCCCAATTCAACATTAGCATGAGTTCAAAAATTGATAGGTGTGGCCATACAGCCCCTAATAATATTATTTAAGATAATAACTCAACTTTATTACTACAAAGCAATTAAACTAGGTATTTTAAGCCTTATTGATTTTACCATAAAAAAATAACTCAATGACCATTTACGTAACTGTAATATAAATACCACAGTGTGACATAACCTTCTAAGCCTAGTTAAAATGAAATGAAATGCACAAGTTGACGTAGGAGCGACATCGCCCTTAGTCCATATGGGCACCAATGCAACATCAACGTTGTGTGGTGACCATATTGATTAAGGACGGTGCCGTCCTAATCAAATTAACGCCAAACATTGAAAATCAAAACTAGACATACAAATTACAGTGGTAAAATAAAAAAATATTTAATAATAATAAAAGGTGGTATTTAGTTATCTAAGTACTTAATGTTTAATTAAGTACTTTGATGACTAAGTACCGTTATCCAAAAATAATAATTAATTATTTGAATAAACATACATTTTCCCATTATTCATATTTATTTAAATAATTAAATGTTGAATAAAGAGGATTAATTAGTAGGATGTTACATCACGATGTCACACAAAGCTCAAACACAACACTAATGACCTAAAATATATCTTGTTAACACATTTTCATAATTGTATCTAAGCACAAACCCACCAACCCAACCATGGGAAGAAACATATAGTCTATAAAACATAGTACTCGACACACACATGCCCCTGACACAAATAGTATACATAACACAATCTTAACATAAAAATAAGTAATTCCCATCAATACACACACAAGTTTCATGTAACTCAAAATCATAATTGTAGCTACATAGTGTCAAGATGGATTCAAATATCATGTCATCAATGAGGAGCATCAATCCTCCAAAACATAAAACATAACCAAAATCATATTCATAAATCATAATACCAACTCCATTTAACTCCCAATCTCTATAAGCCTCCCAAAATAACTCTATATACCTCCCAAACAACAAAATGAAGACAATTTTCCTTCTCTCCACTAAAGAGGTTCGTCACCCTATGACACTAGGAACATGGATTTAAGGCACCTCTAACCTAACTGACATAATAACATGCAATTTGACAACTACACCCATTATCTATAACTCCTTGGGGAACACCACCATACAATGAAGCGGGCCCATAGGTACAACTAGTCAGTCCATGGTGAAACCATGTCCCTTTTACAACACATAAAAATATTAGAACCAACATGCCAAACAATGAACAATATTTCCAAGTGGAATAAAATTAAATTTCCTTAGGCCAAGTGAGAAGATAAATTTGAGACTTAAGGAAGAATTTCTAATCAAATTCAACTTTCAATCTAAGAAAAATAAATGGCTAATTAACCACAGTTATTTTGAAAACCATTATGTAGTGCAAACTATCAATTTAAATTATATTAGTGTGAAAACCATTATGTTAGTGTGACTCTAGTAACTCAAACAAAATTTAAATAGTATAATTTGTTAGTTTTAGATAAGCAAGAGAATAAAAAAATCAAATTTATGAATAAAATACATATAGAGAAATATCACATAACGATCACTATGTGGCCTTATACAACCACCAAAGGAGTACTTATCAAGTTACTGGAACTCGGATATCAAGTATCAACTCACAAAATATATAAAAACATATGCAACATCAAAATTATATCAAATCTCATCCGACATCGAGTGTACATCTTTGCGTCATGATAAGGGCATCAAACCTTGCCTGGAATCGAGTGCAACTCAGAAAATAACATAATAACTAATCAAATATTATATTTGTCATAAATTTATATCTGAATTATCCCTCAAAACTTCCACAAAGCTTAACATAGTCGATATCACGTAGGATTGTTCGATGGACAACTCATATAGGAGAGAGAAAGAGAATTGAGTTTACATAAGTTGAACCTAATGTGGTAAGCATCCACATATATTGAGCAAGCTTGAAGTATACTAAATAGATAGAAGTAGGTTTTTATTCTTCATGAGACTCCACTTCTAAACTTGTACTTAGATCAAGGTTATGGGCACCTGGACACATGCCTTGTCTCTCCACAACTTATTTTGTGTTTATGACATCATGAATATGAGGTTTAAACTCATCAAACACACCAAATAAAATGATTAATTTTACTTTATTATTTTCTTTTTCACAAGTTCTTTGTTACGTAACATAATTTTATGATCTATTGACTGATCCATCAACTACTTATAAAATATATTCAAATTCTGATTGTACTCAAATTTTATTTTTCCAAATGGCATATTTTTTGGTTCGAAGTAATAGTGAGTTGGGAAGAAAAAAATTGGTACCATATTTGTGGCCATTATGAAAACTTGCGAAAGAGAGAAGAAATTAAAAATCTAACTACTTCCCTCATAAATTAGTACACAACCCAAAAAGATAATTTTTGGGATCTTTTTCATTGTTTTAAAATAATATTGTCATTATCGGCCATGTTACAATTTTTTGGCTATTTGGATGATTTCCAAAAAAAGGCTCTATTGGCCAATTTTACAATAGTTTTGTCCTGTGAAAAAATTAATACCGCTCTTTTTCTTATAAAAAAACTCAATTTTTCACAAAAAAAATAGTTTTGGACTCTTTGGCATCAATTATAGTTTACAAATTTTCAATTTTTCAATTTTTGTAAAAATTACAAAACAATCACCTATTTACGCGGTTTTATGTTAATTTACTTAGTGGTCACTACATGGTTAGCAAGGTTTTAACTTGGATGTAGTGCCAAATTTATTTTTTGTCTCTTTTCATGCTTTTTAGATTTGATTAATATTTACGCATAACCAAAAAGGAATGAAATAGAAGCTACATTGGGTTATTCTAATATTAACTTCCAACATTAATCATTTAATATCAAAACAATGCATTAATACTTACAACAAATGTACATGATATATTGCAAATTCACAAACACAAGGGATTGAGTGTACTTAGCTCATTATAAATGATTTTGGACTGATCTGAGCGATTTGAATGATGGAATAGAGATATCTATACCTAAGAGTTCCTTGATACTGAAATTGCGACCTGAAGATCCTCCTGGGTAGGACCATATAGTAAACAAAGGAATGTGCGTACAATCTTGACCTATTTGTACGATCTTGACCATACTAAGATATATGATTTGTAACTTTATGGGTTTATCAATTATATAAATATCTTCATCACTCTCTATTTTTCACTATCAGACACATCAAAAGGGCTTCTAAATGCTCTTCTCAATGGATGAGAAGTCCTGAAAAAATATTAGTTGGGTTTTGGGAACCCCGTGCACCACCAACATTGGAACTACTCAAAATAAGCCTCAAACCACACATCATTCTCCACTTAACATGTGATATCTATTTGTAGTGCAATCAAATTTGACATATTTTCTTTGACAAATCTTGACTTGAGGTTCTCTCTTGCAAATCTACTTCAGTGAATGACATTGAGTACTTGAAAATGTAGGAAGCACTCCCCTATACCTAGTGGGAAACTTCAAAATTGTATATGGTGTTTCCCTAAAAAATGTCTAGAGGTATTTGTGACATGTAAGGAGCTTTAAGTTTTTTTTGTGTGATTTTTTACAATAGGAGTCCATAAGAGTGCTAGGTAATAAATGAAGTGATTTTCAATCTATTATATATACTTCCAATGGCGATTTAAGTTAAAAAGGTCAAATAATAAGGATTAAATGACCCAAATAATAATGTGCAACTGAAATTTTAGGATCAAAGTGAGCAAGTGAAAAACTATACACTAGGTTCATGAACATATAGATGTTTTTCCTGTATTGTATGCTTTTGACCATCGAGAGACAATATAAAGTGTAAATTTTAGAAAGTGACAAGTATATTTTCTTAATGTATTTTATGAATTAAATTCTCATAAAGTGTCAAAAAATGAGTGTTTATGATCAAGAAAGATAGAAAAGATACCTAGAGATGTATTGGATAAGAATGGGTAAAGTGCACTTTGTTGTGCCCACTTCCCTTTGACACCTTTTGATGCTTATGCTGATACTATGGATTTCATCATAGAAATTACTATATTTTGATTTAGTATGCTGCTAGACATTGGATTATGGATTATTGTGGATTTTGATTTGATTATGATGCATGATGATTATTAGAGACACCTGACATGTGGATGATGATATAATATTGGACATGGATATTTTATGGATGTTGTCGGATATGTGATTTTTGGATATTGTGATTTGATCTGGAAAATGAATATTTTATGATGCGGATATATTTGTTGATTAAAAATGCAAATGATGTAATAAGTGACTTCGATGTTGTTGTGATTCATTGTGTAGTTGATTTTTATCATTTTTGTATCATATTGGATGTTTTGATATGGTCATGAGGCCAAAGGAGGTATTTGCATTTTGTAGGTTAAAAATATTGCAACAAAACATCGGGGGATCAGAGACCAACCAAAATGGAATTTTAGGTGAATTCAACACGGTCACCATGGCAACTTGTTTTAGTGTGTTGTGTGTTGTTTTGTTAGAGATTCCCATGGGGGGAATCATCTTTATATGTGACCATGGGTTGTGCATTTTATTTTTATGGTTAATGTTTATTTATTATTGTATGTATTTTATTTGTAATGTGTTCTCTTCTTTTAATTAATTAATTGTGATGAATTAATGTGAGAGATCATATGTTTAAAGTTTTATTAAATCAATTGGGATATGGAAAGTAATTATTAGAGTTGTTGGCTGTTTATAATTAATATGTAAGGGATGTGTAAGAGGTGTAAGAGTTTGTGTAGGTCAGATTTTAGAGTAAGAAATACTCTACCTCCATGGAAATTCGAATTTGACCTTGGGGGCTATTTTTTGGAAGCTTGAGGGACAATTAAAGCTTGTCCCATGCCTCTAAATTTATGTTATCAACCATACTTATGGTTGAGGATGTAATTTGTGACTTATATAATGCATTTTTTATTCTTTTTGTGCATGTTTTAATTGCACTTTCTTACATTTTAAATTAATGGTTGTCCCTTGAGGTGTGGGCTGTTTTTGAGTGTGCAAGTAACTTGTCATTCTTCACCCACCTCTTTATTGAGCCTTGGAGTTTGGAGTTTTTATTTTGTGTTTGATTGTGAGGATGTATGATGTGGCATGATCCTACATGGATCCACATCATCCTCTTCTTTCCTTCTTCTATATATTTGAAACTCTCTTCTTGTTTTGGGTTGTTGAACCTTTTTGCACTCTTCCTTGGGGCGCATTTTTCTTGAGAGAGCTCTTGTTTTTGAAGAAAGTTTTAGAGATAGCTTTGAATGCTTGGGAGCTTGCTTTTTTGGGTTGTGTTTGGAATTTTAATCTTGCTATTTGGAGACCAAATAACCATGGAGAGGTAGGAATTTAACTCTCTTTTATTTCTGTTATTTTCTTGTTGTGTTGTGTGGAAAATGCATGCTTTGTTTTTATTGTTGCTTGGTTGGGTAGACTGCCTTAGGGAAGGTGTAGGAGAAGGCTATGGGGAATTATTGTGGGGGGGAATAAGGGAATTCCATTGGCATTAGAATTTTGTGAAGGGAGTTTGGGTTTGGGATCCACCATGGAAAAGAAATAGCTTGTATTTCTTACTTTGTGGGGGGCATAAGGAGAGAATCTATGGGGGGTATAAGGAGGGATTCTGTGGGGGGCATAAGGAAATGTGTGCGATGAATTACTTAGTAGTTTATATTTGGTTGATGCACAATTCCCAATTGGGAGGCATAAGTAGCTTCCCCCATAGGCCTTGCTCTTTTAGTTTGCAAGATCAAGCCTGAGTTCTGTTTTGATATGTTTTAAATGCAGTTGTGAACTACTGTTTGCTTTTGGTGTTGCATTGTGTTTTAAAAAGGAAATGTGTATTAGAAATAATGTTGTGTGTGGAAGCCATTTGTTGCCATGGTTGAATTACACCTTTTATTGTATTTTGGTTGGGGCTCAGGGGCCAATGATGAAGGAAGGCTTCTCCTTTCATTAGATGTCTTGGTTGGGTGGAGAGCGTTGCCTTTCCCCCTCTTTGTTGTGATCATTTCGAGAAGAAGAAATCGAGCATGTTGCTATTTTGGAGCCAAAGAAATGTACAATTTGATATGTTTTAGATGAACACCATAGTAAAGTTATGGTGTTCCTTCCCACTTGAAGTGGATGAATTGTATAATTATTTGTGATGAGAAATTTCTTGTATTGATGAGGAAAGATTGAATTTAAATTGTGTAATGTAAAGAACTATCTTCCATTTTCTATTTTGGAAAGGAATGTGAAAGAGTGTTGTATATTTTATATACTGTATTTGAAACCAAATGGAAAAGAGAAGTTGTAAAGTTGTAATTCTTTTTAAACTAATAAAGGAATGCACTATATTTCTCAAACTTTCATGGTTATATTGGAATCAAATTTTTATTGTGAATGGAATCTCTATCTAATTGTAAGAAGAAGAAACATCTAGGTGGGAACTATATAGTATTGTTTCTCCTTTGAAATTTACATTAGATTTGAAATCAGAATTGCAATTTAACTTAGAAATGAATGGTTGATTTAGTCAAGTAAAGGTGTTAGATAGAATAGAAACTATATATACACATTGAAATGATAAAATTGGTATACAGATTTAAAAGAAATATTTCACTATGATAAACTTCATTCTGACAATTCATTTTAAATAAAAATGTACAGTTCAGACCTGTACTCAATAATCAACTTTAAAATGTTATGGATTAGCATGCTAAGACACTAAGGAATACAAATTGACAAAGGAAACTTAAGAAGCTAAACTATACATTACAAATTTGAACACAATCTTTTCCCCGGTCATTTTCCTGTCACTTGTTGAAAAAAATTCAAACTTGAATATATTAAGAAAATTAACCTTCCAAAAACACTCTAAACCCTCCCTAGACTAATTATCCATGTTTTTTTGACATGTTGAGTGAAGGAGGAGATTTAATTTAATCAAATTGAGAAGTTGAAAACTACCAATTCACTAATGAAAATCCTGTAGATCCTTTTTACAAAATTGACCCTTAAAAACTTATCAAAAAGTAAAATTTATGATTCTTGTGTGAAGAGGGCATCGAGATATTTCCAAAAAGTCCTTGTTTTCCCAAAACTGAGCTTTCTAGCTCAAGTTATGACACTTGGAAGTTTTTGTGCCTTGGTGGGAAAATTTGGAAAATTTTTCCCTGGTGGGCCCGCAAGCCAAAAATTTACCGTCATTTTGCCTTAGAAAAGTTTTGGGAAAAATTGTGACATGGGAAAAATTTCACTTTTTCCTCTGCCAGCCCATAACTAATCAAAGGGCGCAATGTGTCCTCTTGGGGCTATGGTGGAGGCTTGGTTCCCTTTTTGAACTTGACCTTTTGAAAATTTTGGGGAAAATTTTTCATTTTGGCCCCACCGGCCCGCAACCAATGAGAGGGTGCCATGTGGCACCTTGGGGGTGGCAGTGGGGGGGGGGGACCCTTTGTTATTTTGGTTTTGGCCTTTAGGAAATTTCAAAAATTCTCTCTTCGGCCCACAATTCTACCTTCCCCTTAGATCCTCTTCTTTTGCGGGCACGCAGACCCGTGTGTCCTTTCGTTCCCTTTTTCCTTCTTGGGTGCAATGTGCTAATTCCTCCTGCCACTTCGTCCCCTCCCTATCTTCCCCGATGTTGTCTCTGTGGTCACCACGTGTCCCTGGAGGACCCACGGAGGCATAGAATGTTTTGTGACTTGGAGCCCGTGTAATGGGAAAAATTCCCTAAGCCGCCCCGCGACCCACCAACCCGTTCAAGGCATTTTTCCCCACCTCTTGACACGTGTCATTTTAGGGGAAAATTTTACCTAAGAACTCCACTCGCTCATATCTTGAGTCCTACAAGGAGTTAGGAGGACTTCTTTATATCACCAGAAATGTGAGAAAATTTCCTATCCATTGTGAATGGTTTAGGAAAATTTTGGAAGCATTAAGTATGAGAAAAATCCTATTGAAACTCTGAGCCTGTTAGAGAATGGGTATGGGGGTAAATTACTCCCTGAACCTAACTAAAAAATATAACCCTAAAGTTTGAACCTTATGAACTTGATATTAGTTAATAAAGGAAAACATATTTTGTAGTACATTGGTCTGGTTCCGGAACTTGTTAGTGAAAATTGATGTCTTGCAACCTGGTTGTAGACACTTCAAAGCAAAAAAAAATTATCCCCTAATTTTTCTAGCTAACCCTAGGTTGTTTCTTGGGTCTCAAGTGGTTTTTTAAATGGGCATCACAGACTTGTTTTAATAAGAGAACAATGTCAAGACTATCAGTATTAAAGAGTAGATTTACCAAATTTGAGTTCTTACATTTCCACCCTTTAAGTATAAAATAAAATTATATGCTTAAAGGAAAATATACTTGAGTATGTGGACACATTTTGTCTTTTATTGATGCTTGTTTTTCAATATCCCATTTTATTGGTGGTAGCACGCTCCATGATGAAACCTACAACACAAAGTTTAATTAATGTCCATGATAAAGAGTTGAACTTTAACTTAAATGTAAATATGTAATACAAATGAAATATGAAATTATAAATAGTGAAATAAAGAGATGAAAAATATGGAAGGAATGCACTTGTTTGTTTTGTAAAAGGAATAATTTCCCATTCTTTTCTTGTACTTGAAGATTTGGATTATTGAACGTTACTAAATAATTAGGGCTAATCAGTCCCAGATTATTCCAAGGAGATGATATAGTATTGGGTGTATGGAACCCAACACAAGAATTCCAAAGAGAAAGAAGAAAATTGAGGAGTCAAAACACCCCATGAGAGAGGAAGACCTATTATCGAATTCATTCAACAACTCTGTTATCTTCCCTATTAAGTGTAAAAGGATAGGAAGGACTTCCTATGAATAATTTAACTAGTTCGATACCTTCTATGACCACATGGACCACATAGATACAAATGGATCCATGCCCAATTTTACAAATTAGGAGACACAATATAAAAGAGAATGAACTGTACTTGTACTCTCCCCATGTGTCACACTAAGTAAATACTGAAAAAGATGAAATGTGTTGAGATATAGCCATAGGAAGGAGACCTATGCCCCAAATATCCTTGAAAATGAAGATCAAATTTATTATTGTGGAGAAGAAGGAAAGAAACATTTCATGCCCCCTGAAATTGATCTGAACTGAATCAGCTAAGTCTAATTTTTTTCCAAAAACATGTGTTTATAGGTGAAAATATGAAACTACTAAGAAATTTGTTGTAACTTCCCTGGGGAAAAACCATATAAATGAGTCAAAAGCATTTATACGGCCATGACCATATTATATGTTTATGACCTTATATTTTCTTTATTAATTTTTTTACATGTTTCTACATATGTCTAAGACCAAAATCATGTCTATGTATGTTGTAGGTTTATAATATACTCGAATGAATGCCCCCTTTTTTCAAGCACGTGTGATAAAGAGTTTGAGTGTGTGCCTAAAAATAATATATGTGTAACCATGTGTGATAATTCTAATAATATACATAGAAAACATAGGAATTTCTGATGTGGTGGCCACCAAAAATAACCTATATTTGCAAAGAGGATGCACATGGTGGAGACCATGACACAAAACAAGAGAAATATAGTAACAAAAATAATAATAGAAATAATGTCAACAAGAAAACTAGTAGTAATCAACAATAGTAGTGCATATATAATCACAACTATAATAGTGAAAAAAAATTCACACAATAGAACATAGTGCATGCTATCATGCGACATACATGGTGTCACAAGATTGGTCCTACAATTAAGATATTCAATATCACACAAAAAGGCATGATGTAACAAACATGGGACACCCACTGTTTACATGTTGTGTTCTAGGTGTTTTTGTTGATGTAGAAGCCCATTAATGAAAACAAGGATGATGGAGTGGAGTTAGAGGATGCTCAGTATGATGGTGACATGGAGATTCAAGTGTTTTCTTGGTGGTATGAACTTATTCAATGATAATGGCATGTTCTAGTAAGCCTTATAAGGTGGATCCTAGGTGATGATGTATGATGATTGGAGATTCTTGATGGATTGATAAGAAAATTGTTAGTATGGAGAGAATTTTTGGTGGTGTTTAGGCACTCACGTGAGTTTTAGGGTGCATGTACAGGTTTAAGACCAAGTTTTAGGTGCTCATCTAGACCAGGTATATGTGCTTTGAGGAATTTGATTGAGTTTTGGAGCCATGTGAGATCATGTATGTATGTAGGTAATTGTTTCATGATTTAATAAGGATGTTATGACATTTTGGAGAGGTTACATGATGATTTTTAGTGTGGGTTCAATTGACCCTAGCCTAAACCATGTAAAACCCTAAGGCTAGTCATGAAAGTCCTAATGGATGGAGAGACAGAGATATATTTGTGGCTGATGATTATTAAAGATGTGATTAGGTTTTTTAATGATGTTGTGGAAAAAATTTACAGTTTCCATGATGTTTATTTTGTAAGTTATGTCAGTTTAAGTGAAACAAGGTCAAGAAGAAGGTCATTTCTAGCTCGAATTACACCTTTTGATGTTCACCTTTAATTGTGTGGTTTGCATGGGACCTCTTGGATTTCAAGGATGTTTCTAAATTTATTCTATAAGGTTTTAAAAAATAATGACTTCATTTCATCATCACATTTTTATGAAGGAATGTTAATAAGGTAAATTTCTTTTTGTGTGTTTTAAACCCTATCTCAAAAGCAGTAGGAGAGATAATTATCATAAGTTCCCAAAATGGATTCATGGTGAAAATATGATTATTTTATGATGTATAGGAATCCTCCAAGTTTCCAAAAAGGTATGGTAGAGCCCCACTCAAATAGGTCTGTTTTCGAAGAAGTTCAGTTTAGGAAAAGGTTGTCCAATGTAGTTGAAAAACAAATTGTTTTTTAGTATGTAAGTTTTTATTTATTTACATGGTTTTTTTAGGTCATGGAAATGCATCAAAATTGCAAAGTGTTCCTTATTTGTGAAGACTAGTTAAAGGGTAGTTTTGAGGCAATTTCAGGCAGTTTGGAAAGATGGGCTTGGTTTGAAGGAATTCCACTTGGAGTTGGAAGGAGTTATAATATTTTCTTGAAAGAGGATTCATATGTCTTTTTAGTTAGTATAAATTTTTATCTCATGATCAGATGATATTTTTGGGTCATCCATGTCAATTTGTGGAAAATAAGGTATCTTAGATTTTCAGGAAAGGTTTTCTTAGGATTAAATAATGAAGTGAATGAAGCATGAGATGTATGAATTTGATGATTTCTATCACATGTAAGGAAAGTGAGATAAGGTATTAAATTTTTGTCTGAAATTGAAGGCCTTTCGAGGTCTTTGAAGTGGTAGAAAGGGCACAAACTAGTTAAGTTTGGAAAACTACTTTCTAGGCAACTTGATTTGGTAAAAGAATAACATTTGTTGGGGTTTAAAAAAATCGATATTTCATGAGCTATCTATATTAATGGATATGATCTACAGGTCCTAAGTGATTACCATAGAGTGGTCACATTCAATATTTGAGTTACATTTTTGAGTAGTTTTAATGCCCAAAATTGAATATGGGGTACTGGAAGATAGTTGGTTTGAGAAGGTTTTGAGCCTTTTCGAGTAATTTAATAATTATTTTGACTGTTCCAAGATAATTAACAGCCATGGATGATGTTTTTATTCTATACTACACATGTGTGATGAATTTGAATAGCTTTGAATAAGAATGATGTTTTGTGTTTTATGGATTTTAGCTCATCCAAGTGATGGAGTTTTGAGTCTAGTTTTGGTACAAGTTGGATGGTTTTGTGATGTGGCCAACCTACATGGGTCTTATGTGGACATTTTAATGAATTTAATTGGATTTTTTTAAATTTTCCTTTGTTTAAACCAAATGAGTGAAACTGACTTGGTGAGTAATTTGAATCATCAATAAGGGTATAAAAGTGATGTTTGAAATTAAAATTTGTAACTAGTTCAACATGAGTATGACAAAGTGTGACCTATGTGAGAGTGTTTTTTAGGTACTAAAGAATGTATTGAGAGCTAAGAGAGTGTATGAAAGGTTTAATATTGTTTTTAAGAGTGTGTGCAAGGTATTTGAAGTAAAGAGAAGTGAAGAAAGTGAAAGAATTTTTTTTTGAGAAGCTAGGGTTTGAACAAGGGTTTCAAGGTAGCGAGCTTGAATAAGTGATCCATATCAGTTGTGGCTGCAAAAATACATTACGGATCTTATTAAAATGTAGTTTAGTGGGTGCTTGATCATCTTAGGGGGTTTTATCCTCCTTTTGGAGTTGGTTCTTCACTAAACTAGGAAATGGTGCTCCTTATAGGGTTGGTTCTCTACTAAACTCAGGGGTTGGTGATCCTTGTGAAGTTTATGCTTCAATAAATAATTTTTATTTGAGTAATATAATCAAAATTTTAAGTGTTTTTTCTTCCCCTTGAGGGTTTTTCACTTATATATTTTGTTATGGTGTTTCTTCTCTTGTTCATGGTTGATTGCATGTATGTTATATGATATTGTGCACACATTAATGGATGGTTAATTGGTTAATGGTTTAAGTAAGAAATATGAAATTGAATTAATTTTGTAAGGAATGATTCACCCCCCCACTCCATTTTTCTTCCAACAATTGGTATTAGAGCAGGTCATTTTGGATAAGTTTGATCACTTGAAAGGAGATCCTCTGAAGCACAAAAATGGTGAGTCTGCAAAGTGGTTTCTCTACCAACAAGGCACCAATGTTTGATGGTGTGAATTATGCTTTTTGAGTTTAAGGATGAATAATCATATTATGTCCCTAGGGATTGATATATAGAAAGCTATGGAATATGGTTATACTTCTCCTACCACTACACCAACTAATGCTATAGATAAGAAGGAAAGTAATTACAATTCAAAGGCTATGAATGCTATCATGTGTGGCCTAGGAGAATATGAGATGGAAAAGGTGGTGATGCAATAAATCAGCAAAGGACATGTGGGAAAAGCTTCATGTACTATATGAAAGTGACTCTAAGGTAAGAATTGACAAAACTCCAAACTTTCATAAATCATTTTTTTAGTCTTAAGATGAGTGATGATGAGTCCATTACAATATTTTTTCTTAGGGTTGACAAGATTGTCAACATAATGAAAGGATTGGGAGAAGATGTGAAAGAATAAATTTTAGTCAAAAGGTTTTTAGATCCCTAACTCCTAAGTTTGATTCCAAAGTATCTTCTATTGAAGAGGCCAAGGATTTGACTACCTCAAATATGGATGAATTGCATGAGGAATTTGACTTCATATGAGATGAGGGTGGTTGACTCCAAACCAAAAGAAAGATATATATTTCAAGGTTGAAAAGATGACAAATTACAAGAATACCAAGGTTCATGATGTTGCTCATGAGTTAGGTGATGAAGAGTTATTTACTATGGTTACTAGAAGACTAAATGTTGGAACTAGTAAGTACAAGGGAAAAATTCCTTTTAAGTTCTTTAATTATGGTAAAAGTAGGTCACTTTTCAGCTAAGTTCCTCATAGAATGAAAATAAAGATGATAATGATCATGAATGTGGTCATGAAAGAAAAATTAGAGGTATAGTAAAGAGGAGTTTAAGAATTTTTATCATAAGAAGGGTAAGAATATTTTTTACACTAAAGAAGAGGCCTATTCCTCTTACGCAAGTAATGAAAATGATGGTTCAGATTCTGAGTCTAAATATGATCATAAATATTTAGGTGATGAGTCCTATTATGAAAAAATATGTTATGAGATCCACTAGTGGAGGATTCTACATTGTTGGGTGATTTCTTATCAGATCTTGCAAAGATATTCTGAAGAAGAAGAAGATGTTGCTAAAACTAATTACCTTGTGTTTAATTTGAATTGATGTATGCTAAGAAGAACATTAAGAAATTGAAATCTCAGTCAAAGAATATGAGGTAAAGATTTAGGAACTAGAAGAGAAACATTGGGCTAGTATAGAGAAACTTGATGAAACAGTGAGAAGATTAGAGATGTAGATGAGTACCATGACTCTAAACTTGTAATCTAAGGAGGAGAAAGTGATTATTCCCAAGAATAAGTTATCTGATGCAGTTAACAAAGAGAAATCATTTCATAATTTTAAGAAAATCTCCAAGGATCTTGATGATATATTGAGAAAATCATAAATCATCAGGTGATAGAGATGGTTTGGGATTCAAAGTTGAAGTCAAGGACAAAGAAATGAAGCAAGAGGATCTGGTTTTAAGCAAGGAAGTACATGAACCAAACATCAAGGAAGGAAAGAATGTGACTTTCATCAAGGATAATGAGAAGAATAATCCCATTAGGCAACCTAATGTCTCAAGGTATGAAATATCTTTCAATGGTTATTGTTTTACTTGTAATGGATTTGGTCATAGGGAAAAGAGTGTAGAAGGTCTACTAGAGATGATCATCCATGGAGTGATCATAGGGGTGAGAAAGATAAGAATGTGGTATGTTATAATTGTAATGAAAAAGGTAATGTTTCTAGATATTTCTTGAATGATCCACCTAGACAACTTTCAAAGGGAAGAATTCAATGGTGCATTTTAGTTGTAATGAAGATGTTCATGTTGTTAGAGAGTGTCACTATGATTATTCAAGGAAAATAAAATAGTTTTCAGGGACCTAAGGTACAAGAGATAAGTTTTCAAAGGTCTAGGATGCATGATAATAGTCAAGGAAGGATTTTAAGCCTAAAAGGAACAAAATTGGTCCACAAAGAGCTGATGTGAATGCTACATAGGGTGTCTCTTAGGGTATAAATCAGAAGTAAGAAGGAGTTTTTTAAGGTGTCTAAGAGGGCTTGGGACCTCTTCAAGACCTTCTTTTAGGTGATCATGGTGTTCATATGCCTCTACTAGGATTCTTAGAGGTATATTAGTTCATATGAAGCATTGGAGTGAGGGGGAGCTATCTAAGTTCTATGTTTGAATCCTCCAAGGTTCAAGGTATGTTATTTAAATTCTAAGCATGTTTTGAGGTTCCATTTATTGTTCAAATTGTGAAAATGTATATGTGTCTTTGTCTAGAGTATCTATTTTTGTATGATTATGTTCTCAAGTCTATATCTACCATGTCATCATGTGTGTGTTATCAGTTTAAAAAATTATTTTTGTAAGGGTCATGTTGTTTCTTAAAAGATGTATATTAAGCTCATGAATCTAATGTATAGAGTCATTTCTTGGTTCTGAGTTCAGTGATTAAGAGTTGGTGGAAGGTACAAAGGTCATATGTTACCTCATGGAGTCAATTCTAAGTCAAAATGTGAAGTGTCATGGGTTTTTCATAATAGATTATATTCATTATATCAATGTATAAGAGTGTAAGATGTGTGAAGTCAATAAATCAAAAGTCTTGAGTGAAAATGATCCAGTCTCTTAGGGGTATACATGATTGATCAAAAGGTCATTTTTGGTCATCTAGAGTTTTTAATTCTTATATTAGGGATTACATATGTCATTGTGTTGTGTGTCATGGTTCAAAGAATGTTTATGAATTTCAAAAAAGAGGATTGAAGATGAAATGAGTCATCAAATATGATGACTTGATTCATACCATCATCTCAAGGATGGTTTGGAAAAGTTCATGGAGGATTGATTAGAAAGCTAAGTAGGTTTCAAGTAAGTAAGTGGTGTTTATTTTCTTCATAATAAAATATGTGTACTCAGGACATTAGAATATGTTGATACAATGTTGATTATAAATTTTGAGACCTTGAAACCAATCTTTGTGCATTTTGAGTTGTCTTTTACCAAACTGGGTCTTAGGAGACTATATCAAGTGGTATGAAGAAAATTTATGGTTGAAGGTGTAAATGATTAGAATTCAAAGGAAAAACCTGAAAAAATCATCTTAACAAGATTGAATTACTTTGAGAATTAAGTGGTTTTATACATATAAGTTTAAGTTAGAGCTAATTTGGAATATCATGACAAAGTTCCCAGATTTGATAGTAAAGAGTGTAAGGCTTAGGGTACCTAATAACAAAGGTGAAATGGAACAAGGGAAAATATATCATCAAGAACTGTTATATGCTTCAAGGTTTATAATGGAGGTGACTAAAGAGCCAAAAGGGTACTAATAATTAGGTATTGTTTTCCTTGTGGAGTGAATGCATTAGAATATGTGTGAAATCTGTGATGAAGTCTAGTAGATTTTGTAAATGTAAATTTGGTTATCCTCTAGCCTACTATATGGGAATTATAATTTAAGGGAGTCATTCTTGGTCTCCTATGAATGGTTTTAAAGGAATTAAAAGGGATTGAAATGATGGTGAATAATATGGATGAATTCAAATAAACTCTAAAGAGTGGTTGATGAACTAAGTTTGAGGATCATCATGACTAAGACACAAAGAAAGAGAATGCTACAGGTATGAAAAATTTACTAATGAGTCTTAAATCTATTATGAAATGTTTTAGTTTATCTAGAAGGTGTGATTATTCTCAAAATGATTCCATAGGTGTGACAAAGATATTGGGTCTTGTAAAAGTTGCTCAAGAATAGTGAGAATAAGGGCAGAGTGAACTCAAAGTCTCGTGTGAACTTCTACAGGTGTGAAATGGTCTAATGAGATAAGGAAATCTTATTGGGTGATTGATTAAGTACATGGGGTCTACCATGTTTCTAGGTACTTTGAAGACTATGAAGGTAAGTATGATCCTAATGATTTTTGCAAGAAATCATCCAAATGTATGAGTTTATTGGTTGAAATTTGATTTGTTATCATAAATTAGATGCTTTGTCTCAGTAAGTAAATGAAGGAATATGAAGGTCAGTAAGTCAAAGATGATTGAATGGCCTCCATATTAAGAATAATGCTATATGAGTAATGAATAATTTGTTTTTATTTTAAAAGAGAGGAAATGTATGGATTGTCTATGACTATAGATGATTATCTTGCTCTAAAATTGCATTCTTCAGGCCTATAGGTGATGATCAAGCTAGTTTGAGTCCTTCTTGAGGGTTCTAAAGGTGTTTTTACTGATAATAAAGGGTGAATGAAGTTAGTATGACATTGATAAGTGATAGACTAGGCTTATTAGTATTGCTTGAGTCAAATTGATGTATCAAAGACTTCAATAGGTCTGATATTATGCTATAGTGTTGTTATGAAGAACAAAATATGGTGTCACAAGACTATAGAGGTGATCAAATATATGAGAATGTTATAATCCTTGTAGGGTGTTCAAGGTGTATAGGAAGGCATTGAATGGAAAGGTAAAATCATGACCTACAAGTATGATGGTTTTGGAAAATGGTTATTTGATTAAATATGATATGTGTCAAATATGATTGTAATGAGTGAGAAAAATGTTTCCTACAGCTCTGTGAGGTACTATCCACTCAAGGAAAGGGGAGCATGGTTTTATTCTCTAGAAAGTTTTACATATACTAGAGTATGTGAGGTATGACAGGAAATTGACAAGTGAATTCTTGATGTAAAGCAAGGTATATGAATAAATGTGCATATAGGTAAATATGGTTAAAAACACTGAGAATAGTTGGTCTTCAGGACTGGGTCAAAGTGTTTGAGTTGCTTCCATGACTTGCAAGTAAGGTAAAGTATCCAAATTTTATGTGTATCTATACTAGAGTTGGATGGTATAAGTTAGGGGGCAATTATGAGATGTACAAGTAATTGTGTGTGTGGGATTCTAGGGGATATCAAAGAATGTTTAATTTACACTAAGAGTTAGAACAAGGATCTTAGTCCTTGAGAAGGTATTGAGGTCAAAAATGGTAGAGACAAGTCCTATTTTTAAACCTTGAAAGTAAAGATCAAGAATGAAGGTAATTAATGGTGAGTAATTTTGTTCATATTGTATTATCATTGTTGGCATGTTTACAAGGTGCATGCTTCATATTTAGGTCTGCTACAGTGTTCTTAAGCTTTGTAAGAAGAAAAAACATAGTTTGGGTGATGAAATGTCAAATTTCTTGCATCATCTTGTATGGATGGTGTTGATTATTATTTCAAAAGAGAAGGTAAAATTGATGTTCCTTTTATGATTATTGGTGCATTTGGGTCCTATATATGCTCTTTCCTAGGGGGAGTACAATCATGAATGCATTGAAAAAGGTAAAATTTTTTTGTGAGAAATGACTAAGTTTATGAGCTAGAATGATGAATTCTGTTGATGTTTCTAACCAAAATATGATCCTATAAAGATGGGAAATGTGAATATCATGCATTTATAGGTATGTTTTTTCATTAATGTAAAAAGGGAGAAGTTCAGAGGTTTTCCATCAATGAAAAAGGGGGGGGGATTGTTGGCATGTTGTGTTTTAGGTGTTTTCATTGATGTAAAATCCCATTAATGACAAAGAGGATGATAGAGTAGAGTCATAGGATGCTTAGTATGATGGTGACATGGATTTTTAGGTGTGTTCTTGGTGATATGAGTTGATTTAGTGATATTGGATCTATTCTAACAAGCCTAAATAGTTGGCCTAGCTAGCCTGGGTGATGGTGAATGATGGTTGGAGATTCTTGGTGGCTTGAGAAGTATGTTGGAAGCATGGAGAGTGTGTTTGTGGAGTTTTTAGGAACTGACATGAGTTTAAGGTTGTAGATACAGTTTGGAGACAAAGATTCAGGTGCTCATTTAGACTAGGTATGGGTGCTAGGAGGTATGGGGTTGAGTTATGGAGGCATGTGAGATCATGGATGAATGTAGATAGTTTTTCCATGATGTAATAAGTATGTTATGGACTTTTGGAGTTTTTTCATGATGATTTATAGTGTTGTTTGAGTTGACCCTATCCTAAACCATGTAAAACCTAAAGGGCTAGTCATGTAAGTCTTAGTGGCTGGAGAGATATGGAGACCTATTTGTGACATGATGATTATTGAGATATGTGAGTAGGGTTTCATAGATGTGTTTTGATAAAATTTTAGGAGTGCCACGATGTGAATTTTGTAATATATATTAGTTTAAGTGAAATAGGGTCAAGAAGAAGGTCATTTCTAGATCGAATTACACCTTATGATGCTCACCTTGAATTGTATGCTTTTTATGGGACCTTGCAGATTTTAAGGATTTTTTATAAATTTATTCTATAAGGTTTCAAAAAAATAATTAGGTCATTTCATCTGTCACATTTTTATGAACAAATGTTAAGAAGGTAAACAACTTTTTATGTGTTTGAAACCCTATCTCAAAAGCAGTAGGATAGATAATGACATAAGTTCCCAAAATGGATTGATAGTGGGCATAGTATGATTATTGGATGATGTATAGAAATTATCCATATTTACAAAAAGCTATGGTAGAACATGTGGTGATGAGTGGACCCCACTCAAATAGGCTTGTTTATGAAGAAGTTCAGTTTGGGACAAGGTTTTCCAAATGAGTTGAAAATAAATGGAAATTATTTTCAAGTATGATGATTTTTTATTGATATCCATGGTGGTTTTAGGTCATGGTAGATGTTTCTAAATGGAAAAGTGTTCCCTATTTGTGAAGAATAGTCAAAGGGTAGTTTTGGGGTAGTTTTAGGCAGTTTGTAGAGATGGGCTTGGTTAAAGGCCTTTCACTTGGATTTGGAAGGAGTTTCCACTATTTTTTGAAAATATGATAAAGATATATTTCCATTGGTATATTATTTTTCTCATGATGATGATATGATGATGTTATCCAGGTTAGTTTATGAGGAAGAAGGTTTCTTAGTTTTCAGGATAGGACTACATATGTTAAAATAATGAAGTGAATGAAGCATGCGATGAATTTGTTAAAGCTTGATATCACATGGAGAGTGAAGAGTGATGAATATGGTTACCTATTTAAGGCCTTTAGAGTTTTTTGGAAGTGTCATCAAGTGTGTAAACTAGTTGAGTTTGCAATATTGGTTTCTAGGAAACATGATTTGAAGAAGAGGAAAGTAGTTGTGGTTTGAATAGATGGATGTGTCACAAGCTCTATACATGCATGTATGTGATTTAAAGGTCCATGAGGATTCTATTGAGTGGTTACATGCCATATTTTAGGTGTTCTTGGGTGGTCTTGAGGCCCAAAGGTGAAGAAAGGGTCTTGGAAACACCTGTTTAGTAAACGATATGAGCCTTTTCTCTTATGTTATGATTTATTTGATTATTCAAAGAAAATGTGTGACCATGGATGATTGTTATATGTTATATTACACATTTATGGTGAATTTTTGAGTTTTAATAATACTTATTTTTTGTGGTTTTTGGTTTTAGCTCATCCCAATGAATGGGTTTTGAGGTGTTTTGGTGCAAGATGAGTAGTTTTGGGTATGGCTGACATATATGGGTAATTTGTGAAAAAAAATTATGAATCAAATAGGATGCTTTTAATTTTGTTTTTTCGAACCAAAGGAAGGAAAAAACTTGTTTTTTTTGTCAATCATGAGAAGCTTATAAAAGTAATGTTTTGGGTGTAATTTTGGGTTAATTTCTTGAGTGTGAAAAGTGTGACCTATGTGAGTGTTTTTGTCAGGTATGAAGGATGAGTTTCATAGTTTAAAGAGTGTAAGTAAGGTTTAATAATGTTTTGAAAAGTGTTAGATAGGGTTTTAAGAAAATATGTGTGAAGAATGCGAAAGATAGAGAAAGTTTGAGAAGCTAGAGTTTGAACAAGGGTTTCATGGTGAGCGAGTTGAATATGTGATATCCATCAGTTGTGGCAGAAAAAAATAAATCAGATATATTATTCAAATTTGGTTGAATGGTTTATTGATCATATTATGGGGTTATATACTCCCTGTGGAATTGGTGCTTCACTAAACTAGGGGTTGGTACTCCTTGTATAGTTGGTGCTCTACTAAACTAGGGGTCGATGCTCATTTTGAAGTTGGTGCTTCAATAAACACTTGGTATCCAAGTAATATAATTATAATTTTAAGTGGGTTTTCTTCCCCTTGATATTTTCCCACTTATATCTTGTGTTATAGTGTTGCTTCTCTTGTTCATGGTTAATTGCATATATGTTATATGATGTTTTGCACACACTAATTGATGGTTAATTGGTTAATGGTTTAAGTAAGAAATATGCAATTAAATTAATTTTTATGGAATTATTCACCCCCCTCTTATTTTATAACACCCATTATGTCACAATAAAAATAAGTCCCTTGAGCCACAAATAAAGTAATAAACAAGTAACTATATACACAACTAAAAAGCATGTATAGAAAATAAGAGTATCATAATGGGATGAAATGGAATAGTAAATGATATTTATGAGCATATGAAACAACATCTATCATCATTGCATAAGACACATGTGTTAATCATGTTCGTTAAAAATATACTAAATACACTATGTATGTAATCAAGCATAATGAGGAAGTGAAAAGGCACTATAATGAAATAACACCTAGTTTGTATGGAGGGATGGCCCCAAAAGAAGTATATAAGGAACCAAAATAGATATCATAGCCATGTATTGATCTTTCTATCCTACATCATGCTCAATATACATTGTGAATCCATGTGTGTAATGAATCAAAATGCTATCTATTAAACTATAAGGATAAACAACATGTATAATACAAAGTACTAACAATGTATGCTAGATAATCAGATCCTGATTTTTATTGTGCATGAAAATTATCCAATGAGAACCAGTTTAAGAGGTTGGGTAGATGCCAAGGAAAATGGAGGTTCAGGCCTCAGTTGTGATTCGAATACAAGGGGTATCATATTGGTGATGTGTTCTAAAGAATACTTGAGAATAATTAGGTTAAGTAACTGTAGGAATAGTATGTGAAATAAAAGACTTTGAATTAAGATTTATGATTAGGATAGCATGTCCCAAAGAGATTGTAATCAATTGATATTAATTTTGGTTGATGTGTGAAATTCATTGTGATATAAGAAGTTTGATGTAATAGGAATTAAAAACATATTGGAGATGTGACCTTTACCAAAGTACACAGGAGCATGCAAGAAAACTTATTCTTGGAAAAGAAGGAAGGGAGATCCACATATGCCCCCAAGTATTGGAGAATGTGTCATATAGTGTTGCATGTGGATGATATAAGGTGAATATACTAGGTAGAAGAAAGGGATATATAATTATACTTGTATATCTAGAAAGGAAAGTCCACTTTAGGATATGAGTTTTTTTTATCGTAGGAAAATTCTATTTGACATGAAAAGGAAGTTTATATTAATCATTATAAGTCCTAGAAACATCAAGAATAAGGAAAGAATCATCAACATGAATGATAGATAGAGATGCAATATTGGGATCTATCTTAGCTTGTTGTGGCAAAGTAGAGATATCCAGAGAAGGATTACTAGAAGAAAACTTATGATTTAGCATATATGTGCCTAGGCCTATAGAGATACACATATCATCAATAGTAATAATATTATACTAGGATAATTCCATGTAGACATAATAGGTGACACTATACTAATAACTGGTGTAGAATTCTTTTTTATTATTACTGCAATCAATATTAATAGTTGGATTAGAATTTATCATAGTTTGTGGTGGAGAATTGGATATATCCATAGAAATATCACTTGGTGTATCAATTTGGTCATCATTGTTTCTTTATCATAATCCCAATTATCGACCTAACTATCATCTTTTTCATAATGGAGCCTTATGGGTAACAAGGTATGATCTTTGATATTTTTTCGTTGTATTCTCTATGTTTTTTGAGGAAATGTGCAATTGGTCATGCTTGATTGGTAATAATTCCATGGTAGTTTGTACAATAGTAAAATGTAATTATTCCAACTAATATTGGTTCTTGCAAAGGGGATATTTAATTTTATCCTCTTGTTGAATAGGTTACTCTTTTATTATTATAGGAGTTGCATCATGAGATATTGCATTATTTTCACCTAACATATATGGATCAACTTTAGGAATCCATTGATATTTACAAATTAGAATGAAGGTTTAGTAGAATGTTGGGTGTAAAATGAAATAAATCCCTTGTACACAAGTTGTTGGATTCTTCATTGTAAATCATAGCTATTGTTTTCGTGATGTCCACTAATTCCATGATAATTAAAAAATGGTTGACCTTTAATTCTTTCAAGAAGATAATATGGATAGTAATTCATAGGAAAAAAAGTGATTAAGTTATTATAAATTAGCTCAAATAGGATATCACATTTTCTAGAATTAATACTAAACTATATAGGTTCCTTCAGTTGTGGTTTCCTTAGTGGTTGAGACCGATCTTTTGAAACACACATTACTACCTCTATGTAGGAATATTATTTCATTTGTATGAGCACGTGTATCATGTAAGGAATTTTTATGGAATGGATCATTGGAAGAATTATTTAGATGTGATATAACATCCTTGAGATATTGGATTTGAGCATGTATGGCTTGTAATTGGGTTTGAAAAGCATGTTGTAATGATTGTATAGACTCTAGGAAGGTGTTATAAAATCTAACATCATTATGAATACAAGGAGATGAAATAACGTAGGCAATTATGGTAGAAATAATGATTTAAGAAACTATAATTATGTATAAAAGAATGATAATATATACATGGAGGGCCTACAATCAAGAGACCATGGGGATAAGACCTAAAAAGTGATGTTAAGAAAAAAGTGTGTGTCATCAAATAAATAAAATGACCACATATCAAAATAGATTTGAAATTTTACAAAATAAAAAGAGATATTATTGAATATAATTATGAGAAATGAAAACTTCTAAGGGATTTTGCACAAAGTGTGTAATTTTTAATATGCTCTAATTACTAAAAATAATAATTTTGAATTTCCAAAAAGAGTGATAAAAATGAGGTAAAAAAAAGTGGTTTTTATTGAATATGTAAAAATTAAACATTACCTCAAATAAATTTAAAAAATAGAGTATAACCAACCATGAAACCCTAGGGAAAATTGTGTAAATAATATATAGGGATCTAAATAAAATGAGAATATTAAACCTTATGGAATATATGTTTTGGATATCATCAGGCCTAATACACAAGGAATAAATTCTATATTAGGTTAAGGATTTGATTAAAAGAATGTTCACTAAATGTTTTCACCCTTTTTAGATTTGATTAAGATTTACACATAACCAAAAAGGAATGAAATAGAAGTTATAAGGGGTATTCTAATTAATTAACTTCCAACATTAATCATTTAATATAACAACATATTAGTACTTGCAACAAATGTACATGATACAATACAAGTTCACAAACACAAGTGATTTAGTGCACTTTGTAGTGCCCACCCTTTTTATTGCTCTCATTTTGGTCTCGTGTGACTCATTATATCTATATTATTGTGATGACATGGAAATTATTACTTGTTTTGTTATTTTGATGGGACATTAACACATGACATTGTTGCTTGATAGGTTTTGTTTGCTTCTTTGATACATTGTTATGATATGATGTTATTTAGATATCATATTGGTAGCATTAGGATGCTAACACTTGATCACATGTTGATGATGAGGAAAACAATGTCATTATGACTTTACATATACTATGATGTGATGAGGATATCATGTGTTATTATTGACATGTTTTGGTATATATTGATGTAATGAAGTCAATTGGTTGGGTGGTCAACCAAGAACTTTCTTGTGATTTTGGAGAATGGAGATATGTAAATGAAATAAGCTTAGGTTTTCATAGCTATATCCTCATCTTTTGTTTTTAGGGAAAAATTAATCCTACGGTGGAGATTTAATTGATCCAATGGTTGTGATTTAGTGTGCATAATTTTGGGGATATGGGTATTTTATTTTATTATGATGATTTCTTAAGGTTGTTTAATTAAGTTGATCTTAGAATATTCTCAAGTGAAGTTAAACTACGGGGTAAAATAAATCTAAATGGTTAGATTTATTTATTTGACTTAGTTTATGGTCTAGGGTGGGGTCCCCTTAGCGGGATGATTAAATTAATTAAATTAAATTTAGTTATTTTCAGGTAAGTTAGCGTAATGGGTTAATTAATTTTAAATGGTTTAAATTTATATAATTAACTTAAATCAAGTTGTGGATTTCCCTTAGCGAGACAATTAAATAATTTAATTAATTAAAATTATTATTCTTTTTACCCGCATTTTCTTCATCGAGTGCATGGGTCCATTATGGAGGCAAGATGGGACCCATGACCGCCATAGTGTTATATTGTCTTCCCATAAACATTGTTGTTCTCACCTCCCCACCACTTCCCATGCGATATGTTATTATCAGAAGTGGAGTTTTTTTTTGCACCATTATTACAATAGTAATCATCGATGCAATTTTTTAAAAATAAATAAATAAATATGTCGTAATTCGTGCAACTGGTGAAAGCAACGTGAAGCCAACTTCTTGTCTTTCATGCCGCTTTTATGATGATGTCTTAACGAAATGAATATTTTTTAATCCTCTAAGTTATTCACTATTGCAGGTTGGTTCTACTGTGTCAAACATTTCAACTTAGTCTCATTGCCTTCGTAATGAGTATTCATTTGACCGCCACACACACACACACACACACACACACACACACACACACACACACACACACACATATATATATATACCACTTCATTACCTTTTTCATCTTTGATCAAGATATTTTGTTGTCTTATAGCATGTTTGTAACTTTTGCCAAGTGGGGCGCGACAAAATTAGTTGATTTCATATGATTCTAGTCTAATATGGGTGATCTAAATGATGGAACAAGGAGATATAGACCTAAGAGTGCCTTGATACTAAATATGTGACTTAAAGATCCTCATGGGAAGGACTGTACAATAGGAGGAGGGACTTGTGTATGGTCTTGTCCTATTTGTATGGTATTAACCATGCTCAGAACTATAATCTATATTTTTCTAGGTTTTTCACTTATCTAAATATCTTTATCGCTCTTTATCAGACACTATTGGTAAAAATATGAGGGCCTCTAAATGATTTTATCAATATTTTAAACCCTAACCATGAATGATATGTCCTACAAAATAAACATTACTTGAGATGTGGGTTGAGTGTGCACCATCGACATTAGTATTACTCCGAAGAGGCCTCAAACCACATGTCATTCTCCACCTAGTATGTGATATCTAGCTGTAGTGTAATCAAATTTGACATCCTTTCTTTAAAAAATCTTGACTTGATTTTTTATCTTACAAATATACTTGAGTGAATGAATTTGAGTAATTGTAAATGTAAGAAGCAATTCCCTAAACCTAGTGGGAAGATTTATAATTATAGATGGTTCTGGCCTAATGAATGTGCAAAGGTTTTTGTGAAGTGTAGGGATATTTAGGTTCCTTTTGTGATATATTTTGTAAAAGGATTCCATAAGAGTATTAGGTACGAAATGAAGCAAGTCTCACTTCCTTATATATGAATTTGAAGGTGATTTAAGGTATAAAGGTTGACTGAGAAGGATTAAATGACCCAAAGAATAAAGTGCAACTAAAATTTTGCGATTAAAGTGAGCAAGGTAAAATCATACACAAGGGTTAGGAAAGTATGAACGTTCTTTCCCCTATTGTATGCTTTTGAACCTAGAGATACAATATGAAGTGTGAAGTTAACAAGTTGGCCAATAGATTTTCTTAATGGATTTCATGCATTAAATTTGTAAAAAAAATTGATAGATGAGTGTGTATAATCAAGAAAAAAAGATAGTATACTTAGAGATATACCCAATGAGAATGGGTAAATTGCACTTGTTTGAGAAAGAGAAGAATGTTGAGACTAGCAGTGTCAAAGAGTAGAATTACCAAAGTTGAATTTGTATAGTGTTTTGGTTTTGGTACTTGTGCCAAAATAATGAAAATAGGATTATATCCTAAAATGGAGTGTTTGGGGTTAGGATTAACTACCCGACCTCCATGTTGGAAGACTCTATGTATTATCCAAGTGGGTGACCATTGTGGTTTATATGGAAAAATCTTAAGATTCTATATACTTTTTAGAAAATGAATGTTTTGTTATAAAAATATCCTTACACAACAATGACATCTAAAGTAATGTCATTCCAATTCCTTTAAAAAATTCCAAGGAAAGAAATTACCATTTTTCACAACCTAATCCTATAAAAATTCATACAAGCCATGTGGATCAACATGCAACTCACCCTTCCTATTTGGAAATAGAGGTCGGCGGATGTTTTTTTATTTTTCTAAATAGGTGACAATATTTTAATGGGCTAAATTTTTCTATTTATTAAATTTAAGGTCAAATTTTTTTATTTATATTAAAGGTGTCAATGAGTCAACTCACACCCAAAACACATTATATATGGTTTTTTTTTTCAAATTTGGTTGGACGCCTCCAAATATTTGTAGATCTGACATGAATCTTCAAACACCTTGCCATAAATTTGATATGCATCTTCTGACACCTCCACCGTACATACATAACCAAATAAAACAATGTGAGGCTAGAGAAGAATATTAACAACACATCCAAGTATAGGGTCTCTCCAAATCTAGTGATGACTAATGTAGGTGTCTAGATTTAGAGAAAAAATTCATGAATGTCAAAATATCTCTTGTTTACTAATGAAGAAATATTTCCTAAGAAAGACCTGGTGCAGGAGGCAACACCCAGGTGGCTCCTCCTTGCCCAATGTATAACTAATTTTTTTTTTGAAATATGCCTTGGATGAGTAACTTCTTCTCAATATTTTTTATATCTTATGTTGTATTTAAATAGGGGATATGAAGAGGCTAGGGGAAATTATGGCTCCTCAAGCTCAAACTTTCTATAGACACTCCTAAAATATCTTGAACGAATCCTACACTCTACTTATCATGTTCATTGATATACCTACTCTAAAACCAAATGATATCATAGAAACAAGAAAAAAGCCTTAGTATTTTGTTAATATGCAGAATCAAAGATCACAATACACAAAAAATGACACTAATTATTATAGGAAGTGTACCTTACCAGAGTGACACAATGTAGATGATATATCTCCTAGATAGTGGCAGATATGTAGAAATATCATATTTCCCATATTGCCCCTAACTACCTCATACATCTGGAAACAATATTCCAACAATATCTTAGCCCTTATAATTATAGTGATGTGACAATAAAGCTAATGAAGCTAAATCTAAAGTAAAGAAACAAATAACTTATTACATTTATTCAATAATACTCTATGGTGAATTTTTCTAGGTATTATTACTAATAGTATTGGCTAGGGTTTTTTTTTTTGTTTGCAAGGTTTTGTTGTTTATTTTCCTTGGGTTTTTGGGTAAGGGGTTGTTTTATTTTCTACACTTTTTTTATTTCTCTAGTTTTTTTGCTAGGTTTTCTATTTTTCAACAAGGTTTGTTGTATTTTTCATAGAGTAATTTATATTTTTCTAGTTTTTAAATATTTTAACTATTTTTTTTCTATGGTTTTCTAGTTGTTGGCTACGATTTGTATTTTTCTTCCTAGGTTTTGCTATATTTATTTATAGGCTTTTCTTTTTTACCAAGATTTTTTTTTTCCTATATTTTTTTTGTTAGGATTTTCTATTTTTTGTGCCAAGGTTTGTTGTTTTTTCCTATTTTGATAATTTCTATGGTTTAGTATTTTTTGTTAGGGTTCATGATTTTTCTATAAAATAAATCTCTCTATTCTATGAAAAGATTGGAATAAAATTAATGCACAAACCTATCTTCTTATATCTTTAGAGTATTCCTCCTCTTCCACCTCCTCATCATTGGTTATACATATATTTTTTTCCCTTTATCTCTATCATGCTCCTTCTCTTCTTCAAAGACTATGTGAAGATATTTTTTCTATACCCTTCTTCTTTCATTGTCTTATTTTTCTACGTAAAATTATTTTCCTTTATCTTTCCCTTCTCTTCCTAATTTTCCTCCTTTGTATTTGACTCCTAAAATATTTCTATCATAGTATATTTTTTTAATGTTTTGGTATAATACATGGACATAATAATAAAATGGATGTAGGTGGGCTATCCCTTAGTGGAAAATTACTGATTTTCTATAGTACCATGTTTTATGTCACATTTTTTCCACAATATTTGCACCGTATTCCATTAAAATAGACATCCAAAAATTTAAAAAACATGAAACTACAATTAGACACAAGTTGTGACCTTATTAACACTATAAGTAGTAGTGTTTATCCTCTATTTTGGGAAGAAAATAGAATATATAGTAGGATGAGAAGCTAGATGAATCACATGAGAAAAAAAGTAACCATGGAAAAAGAAAGGAAGGAACTATCAGTCCTTTCATCATCGCAAACAAGAGAAATCAAAGTAAATTATCTGTTAAAAATGTAATTTATTGATTTTTCTCTTACATGTAAAAAACATTATGAAAATATGATAGGCATCCATCTAAAGGGTATTTTTTTGTTCACTGTAAATTTGGTTATGACTATATTAAGTGTTTTAATGATGTATTTTTATTTAACACTATCAATTATATGTATATGAATGGATGGCCTTATTGTGTGAAATGGTGATGAAACTACCTAATATTACAATTCATAATGATTCCAAGCTTCTTGATATTCTGGATGTAGAAGTGGGAAATTCAATAACATTATTCACATTCAGGTTTAGTGGCTTGTTTTATATTTTCATTTGTTTACTATCATGACCTTTTTAGAGGAAAATGTCTAGTATACATATAGAGTGTAATTTATTTGATGATGCAAAAGTGTATGTTTATCCTCTTTGTGACAATAATTTTTAGTAACCTATAAATTTATTATTCATAAACCTCAAGTAAGCTGAACTATTAACTTTCTCTTTAAATTCCTCCTTCATTTTAAGTTTAAAAATGAATAATTATGTATTATTGTTTGGTTATCTTAGCAACATCTATTGCAGTTATGACTGTACCTATGGTTTTGAAGATTTGGTGGAAATATTACATATAATCATTCAAATAATTTAGATTAATGTGGTGGATGAACAAGATGATTATACCATGATTGTAGTATTTATGAATATGTTGGTTTTCCATTCTATCTTGACTACAATAATCTTAGAATGTGTTCATTGATTTTTATAGAAAATTCTATTCTGAATTGTAGCTTGGAATTAATATGTTTTATTGAATATATTGTTAATAGTAATTCCGTAAATTGACCATAAATTATGTGATTTTATTTTTTCCATTTAACAAACATTTCTCTAAATGAGATACAACTTTTGTAATGCATTGATATGGGTGACTAAAATGATGTCATTGATATCCTGACTAATTTTTTACTTGATTGAACTCAATCCATGTTATCTCAAATTTATAAAGGATTGTTACGAATATATTGACTACCTAAATCAAGCATGTATTTATTATAGATATTAGTCATGATATTTTCTATTATCATCCTTGATGGTAACTCTTAGTATATGTATGAACTCATTTTGTCAAATAGTTCACACACCTTGTACATGCTTCCACAATTTTCATACATATATACTAGAACACTTGCAACTAAAAAATATGATAAAATTCCATTATCCATAATGCTTTAGTGGATTTCAATAATTAATTTTAAATATTCTATTTCGTAATAGGATAGGAGCATAATAGAAAAGGTGAACTAATCAAATGGGAAATATATCACTTGCATTTGGCATGTTTAATTGGCATGATGATGATAAATTTTAGAATTTCTCTATATATATCCAACATGGCTTAGAATATCAACCATGCTTATGTAATGATTAATTATATGGGTAATGGTACAAGATACACTCATGATATTGAATTATTTATATCTCTTTTACAATAAACCAGATTGACCACACACGAATAAAATAAGGTATAAGTAGTATGTTTATGCAATCATTATAGTCTATCAGACAAAATTTATACTATTCATTTTATCCAACATATTATATGTTGTTTTTATGATTCCACATTTTTCATATAAATGCCAAGGAATGTGAAAATTAAATTCCCTTCTTAATAATGATTTTGTGCATGTTGATAACCTATTTGAAACCTCCTTTTTAAGAATAAGAGGGACCACACTACAAAATTTGAATTCTTTAGACATTGTTGACCTCCATCTACTTCCCTTCCAATAAATCCACGTCTCTTTAACTATTTTATCAAATAATTTTTCATATTTCTCTCATTGTACTTTTTCTCTACCTGTCTCTCACCCATATTTAACCTTGTATAGAAATTATCATTTGATTAGGGCTGCATTCTAAAACATCCTAACTTGCTCTAAAAACCTCACGGTACAAAATGGTCTGGGACCAATGGGGATCTCACCATCTCTAGAACCCCCTTCAGGTAGAATTAGGACCAATCCATCAATGATGAAACTTCTACAGAATATAATTTAGCATGTAGGTCAGCCACTTTTCATGTTGGGCTCTTCCCAATTCACTCATCATTCCTTGTGGAATCCTAATAAGTTTTTTTTTCCTTTGCTAAGTGATATTATTAAGCTTATCAAGTATTCACACCTGACTTAGGCCCATGAAATTTAAGACAGGCTCTCCTTTAAGAGGGTCAAGAATAACCAAAAATAAAGTTCCACACAAAGTTGTAACCTCATGTCACAATCCAATGCTGACCCACAAAGGCCACCAGTCAACATGACATTGGCCTCATATCACGTGCTTGTTTAAGCCAACCACACAAATAGTGGGCATATATGAATATATCTGATCCCCCCATCAAGGCATGATGAAATTTTATTTAAATTTTGATTTCTTGACAGACATGGCCTCTGTTAAGGCCTCGGTAACAACTTACATTCAAAGACTCGATGATTTATGGGATTCTATTACTCACACTAAGTATCACATTTCGCTACATTATTCATCATGACAAGAGTCAAGATATATGTTTTTGAGAGTTGTGTTCTATTGGTGTTGTGGGTCTAACATGTGCATGGTGTGTGACATGCATGACTATCTTATTAATCCTTGGTGTTAACTACGTCAATGTGTTGGGTGTGTTGGTTCCCAGTTGGACACCCCTAGGACCTGAAAGCAACTTCAAAGGGTAGGATGGCTTAGAGAATGATATATTTTTGGGGGTATGTCATTTGTATCCAAGGATCTATATGATACTCTGCTTTTGTACCAGGTTTTAGGGATGACTAAGAAACATGTACAAAGGGGATGGCCTATTACTACTACTTTTGGTTCTTTCTAGACTAGGGTGAGAGAACCTACAAGGTAACCTAAATGCATGAAATATGTTTTTGCATTTAATTTCCCTCAATTTTCTTGGTGGTTTAATCTGAGATGATTATTTCCATTAATGTAATATCCAATCACAAGACTTGTCACACAAATATCAGACATACTTGGTAAATCAGACATGGGTTACCAAAGACAATGGAATATGACTTTTATACATCTTTTTTAATGGTAACTTGAGTGAAAAATGGTTTTTCAATGATGTAATTGGCAACATAATAATATGGTGCATGGATCTTTAATATGTTTGTGATTTTTTAGGGTAGTAAGATATTTTTGTTTTGTAAAGAAGGGGGAATAAACGATGGTGAATTTTCAGTAACAAAGTAATAATAACTACCATGATAACCTATTATTCTAGAATTTAAAGAACATGAGATTAAGTAATAAAAATTTCAAAGAGAAATTTGCATTCCTTGATGCTCAATCAACAAAAATATTTCTAAACAACCTTCAGAACACTTAACACAAATGATCATTTAAGATTTGTAATGAAATATTCATTTCTCCCATTTTCATACGCTAAATATACACAATAAGGCTAACAAAAATCATTCAAAAATAAGATTACAAAAAGGGTTTTATAAGTATATAATATATTATAGAGAAATTATTAAAAAACAATATTAATAAAGTGACCAAAAGGTGCAACAACCATATATTGATCTAGTGTACTAGATATAGAGGAAATAAACATAGACATTGCAGTAAAACTTACAACTCATTAGTCAACATTCAACATACAAGAGACCAAAACATAAAATAAATCATAAGAAGACATGTTCCATTTGAAATATTAGCTTATTGACAAGGGGACATGGGTTACATGCCTTCAATGCCTTCTAATGGCTATAAAACACAACCACCTTAGTGCAAGTATTTTAAAACTCGAAGTTCACATATTTTCTAGAGAAGAACTGGAAATTCATAGCTACAAAAGTAGTTTTTTAACTCACCAAATAAAACATCCCCCTTGATATGAGGAAAAAACCTCATATTTATTCAAACATTTCATGAATCCATAATCAATTTCACCCCAAAAACACTAATGAGAGAATATCCCATTTTATGTAGAAAAGTATCTTAAGCTTTACCAAAATGGAAGATAATATTTTCTAACTCCAAAGATTCTAATTTTAACTATAAATTTTGGAATGGCTCCACTTTTTAGTTGTATATGTGGACCTGCATAGAATATTTTTATTATGTTACCAAATTCCTTTTGTCTTTACCATTATTTCATAGTCACACATGTATGTGGTCACAAAAATAGTTCATCTCTGATGTAACCACTCTAACTAATTTGATGCCTACATTTTTAGAGAATATACATTGGGAAATGGATGCCTTTGGTAATTAATGTTAATATGTTCTCCTCATGTGAGCATTCAATCAATCCAAGTGGACACATTTTTGTAGAAATAATTCCACCTCCCTTTTTATTAGTTTTTGCCAAGAATTTAGATTGATTTTTCAATTAATCCTGACATGATGTTCTGCACAGGATTCTCCATGATTCATCATCCTATAAAATACCATTTTATCGCTATGAATTTATAAGTTTATTCTAGTGTTATGGGTAAAGCTTTCTATGAAAGAATTAGTAACATATCCTTTGAGAAATGGAAGAAATGGAGTTGGAAGACAACTTATCTAAGATTTATTCATAAGATCTACATGTGATTTTTAACATTTTGAGACCAAGCAAGGATTTTTCCAAGATGTTATTTGAAATTGAAGATCAATCTAAGCCTACTAGACCCATGACCCCTAACATATTGTAGTTGGATTTGATGTAGAAGCTCATTAAGATGACCCCATTATTTTTTATGTTTTAAATTCTATTTCATCATCTTTTCCACCCACATGACCATGTTTAGCAAGATAAACTGAAGAAATTATGGCTTCACTATAGACCAAATCTATATTATAAGTCCCTATTTGTATCACCTACATTATTCAATCGAAAAAAAAGAGTGTGAAATCTCATAGGTCAAAGCCACACCACCTACAAATGAGCCCCAAAAAGATGTAAATTCAGTATCTCATCGATTAGCTGAAGTGGATAAAAGACTCAACATGATCAAGAAATCCATTACAAAGTCTTCCTCTGAGGAAAATATCATGGCACACTAACCTCCAATAAAAAAATTCCAAACGACCCCTAGTCAATTCAATTGATGCATCCAATCCAGCCTCAACATCCTAGGTTACTTCCTATCATGGAACCAAAGCATATCTTACTAGAGGATCTAACCTTGTGGAGTGGAAATTTAAATTTGAGAAGAAAATGAAATTGATCAAAATTTTGGAGGGCCTAAAATTAAGCATCAAGGATCTCATGGTCAAGGGCATGTACCATGGAATGGAAGGTGATGTGCAGTATGTTTATGGTTCTGAGGAGCATAAAGAATTTGAGTATAGAAAGAATATTTTTTTTGGCTCATATCACTTTTTTTAGAGGAGTATGTGATTATCAATTTATGCAACACTAGCTACAAAATAAATTTTGTATATGTATATAAAAATAGTTATATAAATTCAAAGAGCAGGGGCCCATATAGAATCCCAAAAGTGCAAGAAGTGTGTTGGTTCCCATTTTTCCTGCAATCAATTTGTGTACCTCTTCCAACTACTTAATCTAAATACATGGGAAACATGTAATGGGTACCTTAAAAACCACTCACCCTTGTATAAGTGAAAAATTTGAATTGTATGAAGTAACAAACATATTCACTGATCACCTTTCTTGCAGTTGTAGATATTATGAATGGTTCCCACTCTAGTCTAACAATACAAATAATGGGTACAAAGAAGACATCATGTGTCCTTTCCAAATTACCTTTGTGATTTTATAGATTAAATTGAGGATAAACATCATATACCCTATAATAAAAAAAATCCCTTTGTCTTAGAATTCCTCGGAGGGATTTTTTACATGAAATGCTATAAACAAGGTAGGATGTCATATAAAATTGACATTTGAATGTAGACCTCTCTCTAATTTTCACAGTCATTTTTATGAGCTAGTCACAGATAGACTTTCTTATAAGGCCATCCCAGAAAAGTTTTTGATGCTAAAAAGGATAACCAGGATGTAACTAAACATCCATTCCTAGAAATTTAGGCATCCTTTAAACCTACTAGTCTATTTAGTAAAGTAATGAGATCCTTAATCTCTACAACAAAATATGACCTATTCAATTTCTCAGGGACTCTAGTATGAGAGCTTATAGATTTTAGTAATAAATGATTGTTCATGATTTTGGAGTAGTCTAGATGATTAATAATCCATAAATCTTGTGTTGAATTAGTAGTAATGCCTACCACCTTCTTTAATTTACGTAAACCTAATACTTCCTTGAATGTTTAAAATGACAATCAAAGGACCCTTACACCACTACCTTCTAATACCCCCATAGTCTCCAGGTTGTAGTTTTATGCACATGCCTATACTAATTCTAGGAATTGAATTACATGTGGGAAGGTGGAATACAAAGAAATTCCACTACCATTTGTTGCCTCCATGAAATCACTCCTGTTTAGGGCATGAAGTCTTTGCAAGAAATCATCCAGTTCAACATTCCCTATATTTGTATCTATTACCTCATATAATTTTCTTGTGATATGGGAATTAACTAGAGTACCAACCATTTTGATCTTCATATTTTGAGAAACAACATAAATAATTACCCCATGCATATAGGGTCAAGGGAAAAATTGTGTATAGAAGAAGAAATGCATGTCTCTGGCTTTCTTAAAGATTTTGCGAGCAAAAAAAACTACAAATATCAAGCTTGGAAAACTTACTTGTGCTTTTGTATCTTTAATATGTCAATCTTAGATTATGCACACACAAAAAAACACCTCAATTCTCCCACATCACTAATCTTTACATTTTTTTTCTTCAATACCGCAATCACAATTTGATATTCTAGGCCTTAAAAATACATAAAATTCATAACAATAGGGTAGCAATATGAAAGACATAATAAGATTTCAAACATATAGTCTCCCACATGAAAGAAACTGATTGTGGAAGATTTAATTACCTTTAGTTAATCATGTTCGTTGACCTTTATATTTCTTATTTGAATATGAGCCATCCACATGTCCTTCTTTGGTGGGGAATGGGGCTTAGGGCATATCTTTCATTTTTCCATTAGCTGCAAGTATGTAGAAATGTGAAGTGTAATGGGATGCCTGATATTGAAGGGTGTTTGACAAGATGCCATGTGCACACTTTTTGGTCTCAGGCATTTGGGTGTACTTTATATTTATGCATGACTTGTGAAGGTGTCTAGTGCAAGTGTATATGGGATGCAAGTGTATTACCATAATGTTTTTATGAATTGATAGATGTCTCCTTTGGGCTCTAGGACTTGGGGTGTATTTTTCACTTTTGTATATGAGATGAAAATTTATAAATAATAATTATGCAAGGATCACCCACCCACTCATTGAAATATTAGATAGAATATTCCATTTATCGGGACCGAGGAATATTTTGCACATTTCATCTAGGAACAAAATAAAAATGTGCTCATTAATCCCACAAGGGTGAAGATTATCTAAATATGTAACCTTTTTGGGTGGGGGAGAATGATTTACATTCCACATATACACAACAACTGCAATTTTGCAAAGATAAAAAATCTCAGCTTGAATATTTATGTGTTCCATAGTAATTACATTGAATTTGGTTACGTGTTTTTCAAACTTTTATATGATTATCATGCCACAAATCAAGTAAAATTTTTAAAGTGTTAGCATGTGAACAACATATAAAACTTGTGCTTAATGTGGGGTTTTCTTAACTCAGAAAATAGGGCCAAAGGAGACAACTTTGAAGGGTGACTGAATTTGTGCACAATAGCGTACTAACAAACTTAAAGGTAATCGAATTAACTTGGGGAGCCACTTCAATTTTTAGACAAGAGATCAAAATGAGCATCAATAGGGTGTTATGACACACACCTTTACACGATGCCCCTAAAGACCATAGGCAATGCCACATGGGAGAAATTTAAAAAGGGGTATCCCCTTCCCACAACATCAAAAGGATAAAGGTCAAATAATTTAAAATAAAACCACCAGATGGGATTCTTACCCTATGACATATACAGGTGCAGCTATTTGTGGCATAAAATATTTACATGGCATAGCCCACCATGTGACATGATGGAGGGTTACATCTTCCTTATGAACTTCATAAATAGGAAACGATATACAAATCTTCCCTGGATCTTTACAAGGAACTTCATAGCAAGTAGTAATTATAGGTCCCTTTCCACTGTGATAGAGTAGGACCATTTAATGAACAATGTCATTAATGAACCCATCACCATCGAAAAAATACCCTTTCATTACCCAAATGAAGATATCCATCAAAATTTCCCTTGTAATAACCTAAACTGCAAGAGACCTACTTGTAGAGACCATAATGCCTACCAAAAATAAATCCATGAAGGGTATCCATGAGAATTTACAAAGGGAAAAGCATTTATAGTTCCATTCTAGACTCCAGTGAGAGTAGGGGATAGGGAGGAGACTAGTCAGGTGTTACAAATAGGCCCAATCCCCTACACATTTTAACGTTTAAAATGAAAATGATCCTATCACAAGTTTACCTATGGTAACATTGTTACAACTTCTCCTTCCTTTAAATGATAACATTCAACAAAATTATCACAACATTGGTGAGAGAAACAACCATTGTTATCATGATATGAAAATTTCACTAGAGGATTCAATCAATAAGGGTAATAGGAGGTGTGTACAAAGGGTAGGTATATAGTCAACATGAGATGATGATTCCCACTTACTAGAAATTCCTCATTAAAGATCAATGATTTTAGTGGTTTATCCACATCATAGTGTAACTTGCAAATATTTCTTGAACCTTTAAGACTAGGGAGAAAAACCCTTTGGTTACACTAGGGTTGCACATGTGCATTCTAGAACATCTAAGGGCATCAAATACCTATTATTTCCTCAAATTTCTATGGCCTGAATGGCCATATTCCCTCTAATAAGTTGGCATAGGTAAACCTTTGTGTAGCTTGTTATCAGGTTGAGGTATTGCTTGTTAGAAAAACTAACTAGACAAATCACTCCACCAAATAAGATAATCCATTCATCATCACTCATAGGATCAAGAAAGAGATCTTAATATTTCAATCCTTACTGTGTTTGGACCTGGTAAGATTCAATGTAGTGTATTATTTTCCTCATATTATCTAGCCCTTAGTCACATGGGGTCTTAAATCAAATGATTCCCACTGGTGGGTGTTTATACTCATCCCCTCCATGATTTTGTTTCTAAAAAATGATTCCCACTAAGTGATTTAAATTTATTTAGTGTAAATTCAAAGAGACTTTAATAACAAAAAAATAAAGGCTTGTAACATTTTATAGGAAACTCATATTTGAGTGTTTTTTTTCAAAAGTGGATATTTTTCCATATTTGTCACATTGGAATAGTTTATTTTATAAAATTCAATAATATTATAAAGTGCCAAATCTAGGTGGGTCAAAAAGCATAATTCAAGGAAGTGTAATACTATTGTGATTCCTTATTTCAACATTCATTTTTTATTTTACAAATGCACACCAATTTTCAAATAGATCCTAATTCCATTGTTTTTCTTACTCCCTCAAACTATCACCAATGGAATACTTCCATGTCACTTGCTTTGTGAAACAAGAATCTCTACAAGATAACTATGAGATTGAAAAATGAACCAAAAACCACTGCAGAGAAAGAGAAATGTTTTGAAATGTGTGATGAAGCGTATGGTTTCTTGTAACTTTCTATCTCAATGATTATGTTCTTTCATATAAATGTTTCCAAAACACCCGAGGAAGTATTGGTCACTATACACACCCAAAATTACATTGCGTTACATTGGAAGAATGGTAAAAATATCTTATGATGATAAATTTCATCTCTAGATAAAATGATGATTTCAAGGTCCCATTTCCTTATTTACAACATGCCTATGTGACTTATTCTTCTTTACTTATCAATTCATTAGCTTTATTTTCTTTCGAAAACACTTTTCGCTGCCTTTCCTTAACATTTTCCCTTTAATTTATGTAACCACCGTGATGGTTATCTAGCCTCCAGTCTACCTAAAGTAGTGGTTACATAGCCTCTGTGTTGGTTATGTAACCATTGGTCTACAAAGACCTACAGTCCCATGCCCTTTTAACCTAGACTTAAACTCCCAGTTCTGTACATGTGTTGTAAGCTTCCTAATTTCTTTCTCACACATCTCTCAACCATTTATCCTAATTTTGATATTTTTGGATTCATATGAACTTCTTCTTCCTTAAAATTATTAGAATGTTGACTATTGCTTCCTGGGATAATCTGGCACTTCTTTATTGCCAAGTGTGTTGGAATTCTTCCCTATTTTTTTATAAGAACCAATATTTTTCCTGAAGCATTGGTTGGATATTCTTGATTTTGATTACACCATTACTCAGCTAAAATCCTACCAGAAAGTACATAAACAACTCAACATTTTATTTTTTCTCTTCTACTTGTATTTTCTACCAGTCTACCTACAACCGGTCTGATCCAACACACTTCTATCTCCTTGATTTTCTTCCACAACCAACACAACTCACTGGACCAATTGGACTCATCTCTGGAGAAGAATTTGAGGGGATAATGAAACATAGCCACACTTGGACATTTTCATAGTTCAACATATTTAGGCTGGGAATGTTATTTGATTTCTTAAAAGTTTTTTAATTTAGAGATTACATTTCTTATTAAATCTATAGTTTGTTTGAAGGAAGTAGAATTTGAAAGTTTTCCATTTCCTGTAAGTAGCTTCTATTGATATTTCCTTATCATTTTACCCCTCTAGATTTTATTGGGAAAGGATTTCGAGGAAGTTCTTATTCATAGTATTTCTTCATTTCTTCATATTAGAGAACCTGTAGCTTTCATTTTATTTATTAATTAGATTTAACATGCACACGAACAAATCTTCCATTGAAAAATTCCTCCCTTCTTATCTATGTGGATCTATAAGGGAAATAATCTTAAGGAAGCTTCTGTGGTTGTGTCTCTTGTTTTATTTATTCATAATTAATCTTTTGTGTATTACATTGTTTTAATGGGGAAGTCTCAGGGGAAGAATAAATTTATTCTAAAAAGCTTTATTTCTTCCTGTGACTATGAGGTGAGACAATTAGAAGAAATAGGTAATCCACAATTATAAATTGGAAAATATTGTGTTTAATTAGATTAAGCTTCACTTTTAGAAATAGGGGAATAGCCACATTTGGCTATTCCCTATTTATTTTCTTTTAGTGTGGAAGTAAATTAGATTTAATTTAGAAGTAATTTCCTTTATTTGTAGGTTTTTGTTATTTTACTTCCAATAAACATGAAAATCCAAAAACATAGTTTAGAAGTAGTTTAGATTTATTTTACTTTTCTACATTTAAAATCTTCTTCAAAAATACAAAAAAATAAGTAGCTAGTTTATTTTTGTGAATTTTTAATTAAATATACACAAACAAATTTAATTAAATGAAAGGGGAATTAATAAAAATATTTAATTTAGATTTGTTTTCTTTGTTTATTTAAAGATAGGATTTTATATTAATTAGATTTGGAATGAAAAAAAAAACCTCATTTCCATAACAACCTAGGCTACCCAACCTTAGATTTAGTTCCCTTTGGTTTCTTGCATGATTTTTTGTTTCCATAGCTACTTATTTTGTGCCCAGATGACCCTTCAGGGTCCATGAAAACTAAGACATAAAGTTTGTGACCCAACCATGCCACAACGAAACATATATAATATCTTGATAGACATTGACCAAGGCTTACACCAGATTATCTTCCAGACTACCCTGGTACCAGCTAATATCATTCACCAACTCATTTATTTGAATGACGAGGTAGACACTACTAAAGATTTATGGGAAAACCAGTCAGGTAGAGATTATACTTGTCCTTACCGCATCCCTTGTCATATATTCATGATCCTATTAGGAGAGGAATTCATAGAAGATAAAGGATAGTTCCCCTGTGTTCCAAAACCAAGTAGATTATTATTCAATTCCACTGATATTGACCGTGACTTATGTACGATGATCATCCTTGATCATAGCATTACCCCTGAGAAAATGAGATATGCATTTATTTCCCTCGACAAATGAATACCCATTTTATCAATTGCAAAAAATTAGGTTTTATCTTGATTTATTTTTTCACCTCCATCTATTCCATCCACATCATATTTACCCATCCTCCTACGACCCCATTCATACTATCCTGAAATGACCTTGGGAGGTCACATGAATCTAGGAGTCAAGTGTTGATTCTTAGGTGTATAAAATTGGTGAACCCGATGTGAAGGACTAGTTCCTTTTCGTAACCTATTTCTTTTCTTTCATCTACCCTTCCCCTCTCCCATTATTCTATAAGCATTTACACACCCCCTGAATATGTTGTCTCATGAGTATGAAAACCCCATCTTGGATTTCGAAGCCTATCACAATCAGATGGGTATGTAACAGTCACCCTCAGTATCAGGGTGAGCTGATAATTACTCACCGAATTTATAATCTCCTCCTAAAGGTTCCAAGACTAACTTAATATTTAGGATTGAGGAGATAGAACAACCTAATTAAAGTGCATTACCAAATTTATCTAAATATAACAACATGACATTCATAGGATAAAAAGTATTTTATCCATGATTCTTATCCAAACCTCAAATTAACATGTAATATGATTCCTTATCTTCTTATCTATAACCAAATGATGATCTTCTAGCATGAATCACCCAAAGCGGTGATTGTATTAATGCTATAGATGAATAATTATTTAGGATACAATGATATACTAATGTTATTCTTTAGAACAATGTTGCCACCCCTTCTCCCAAAACAAAAAACACACCTAAAGAGGGATGGTCTACAAAATATAAATCTATAACGGGGTATCATGTACCTTTATAACCCAAGAAAGCATAGAATGAACATAACTAAAACAAACAACCTTCTCCTGATGACGTGATCTCAACATTGGTGGGAAGAATTAAGGAATTAGAAATTACTCAAGCCTTGCAACCCACATAATTTATGGCTTCAAACAATTTTTCCCATAATATGTCAAATCAAAACTATGTTCATTCCCCAAGTGTGTATCAACAACCACCATCTCAAGCCTACTTGTGTGCTCCTAACCTGAGTGACCTCCTTACATGTTTGGGAACACTGTGCATAGACCCTCATCCTTCATATACATATCCAAAAAAGGGTTGATTGAAAGTTTGTTCTTATATGCCACTCCTTAAGGAAATACAACATTCTTTGGTTTCACGTCTATAAGCCCATATCATAGTGGTGTTCTCCATATGTACACATGTATTCTAAATCCCCTCCCATTGATATGTACTCTTTCCTTGGAACTTACGTGTAGGAACCAAGGGGTTCCTTATGGCATGAGTAATGTCTACACTACACTATATCAAGCTCCAGTCCCACATCCACCTCCCCATCAAGGATCGTCAATGGTAGAATCATATGTAGTGGCCACATACTCTAAGTAACTAAAATAACCTATATATTTCACCATATGAGATATCATACTCCCACGAACATTTCCTGGCCTTCAAAAATTCAAGGAAGAGGGAGATCCAAATGCCCACATAAAGGCATATACCACTGCTATTATAAAGCTACTCCCTTGGGATATGGTCATAGCAAAAATATTTCCTAAGACTCTTGAAGGGATTTCCCTCAATTGCTACTATAGGATCCCAAAACCCTCCATTCATTCCTTCAAATAACTCATATCTGAGTTCATTAAAGGTTTTAATATAAATAAATTATTGAGAATAGGGATTAGAGAATTTCTACATATCAAACAAAAGCACAACGAGTTTATTTTATACTTAATTCAGAGGTGGAAAAAAGTCTTATATTATTTTGCTAATGTTCCTAAAATGGATCAAATGGAGCTTTTTGACTTGTTCCTCCATTCGCTTAACCAATAGACCAAGGATGAAGTCCAAAATTTTCCAATTTGTAGCTACGAAGAATTCTTGGAGGGCATGCTTCACATCGACCAAGAAACAATAAACAACATATGTAAGCCTTATGACCCAAATGGGAAGTTGGTCACTCCCACTCAAAATATTTCTAACTATAAAAATGGTTCAAACAATAATCAAGGACCCAAGGTCTTCAATCAAAACTACGGTTTTATAATGGATGGTGTGGCTGATCATCCCACAAAGCCAAATGGTGCAAACACTAACACCGTCCAATGTGAACAATCGAAGGAACAATAACCTCACTCCTTCTATCAATATGGTAGACTTTATTTGTACTCTCATTTATCATGTTTAGGCTCAAGGCCCAAGTCCATACTTGAATCAATACCAGAACTAGGGTCAAAGGCCTCTTAATTATAACTGTAATGACCAAAATCAAAAAAGTAATATGAATTATGGACCACAAAAAAATAATAACTAGAGATATATGGATTATGATCCTAACTTGTATTATAATTTGCATAGAGTTATATGTCATGAAGCTTAGGAGTGTAGGGACTGTAACAGGTTCATATAATATCTTCTAGAGGATCAAAGACATCTCTTCATTTATATGTTCTTATTAAACCCCATAGGACCTTCATAAAGTACCCACATCGGACCTATTTCTCCATAGAATGATACTCTTGGGATTTATAGAGATCCTTTCAAGAAGCGCCACGAAAATGAGAAAATGAATCCTTAGGGAATAAACAAGGGCACTCCTATAGGGACCAATGATCACGAAGCCTTTACATCTACTGACCCATGAGTTTCTCCTAACTTGGACTAATGTAATAAGACTAAGATTATAGGCCTAGTTGAGTTAGAAACTAAGCCATAAATCCATGACACTACCTGTACCCATGATTACACATCACAACCTCTCCCTATCTATCCTTCAATGTAATATGATGCACTGGTAGTCCTTAAACTAGTGGGGGCTAACGATTTTATTACAGGCCTAACCAAGACATGTTCTTACATCCCCTTCTTGGAATTTTTCAAGAATTTACCAGCGCATCAATATGATTTATCATAAGTATTAGGCCTTGGTCACTTATTTAATGTTACACCTTCTTTAGAGGTACAAATTAACCATATAGCTTTTGACATCTATCCTCCAGGTTAGCATGAGAGAGACATTGAGTTTTTTTTTATATCAGTAAGATTCCCATAGAATGTTGGGTTAGCATGGAGAGGTGATCCTGTGTTGTATTTACAAGTATGGATCTACAAAAATTACATCAAGAGAGCTATGATTGACAATGGATCTGTGGTTAACATTGTCCCCTTCTCTTTTTGACAAAATCTAGGCTACATAGATACAAATTTCTCTTCAATGCAAAACACACTGAGAGGATATGATATCTTTAAGGCTAAAAACATTGGAACTATAGTTCTCTCACTCACTCTTAAACCTAATATTATTTTGACTAAGTTTTATATTATGGATAGGGAAACCAACTATAATATGATCCTCAGTCATCCATGGATTCATAGGATGAAAGCCATTCCCTCTACCTTATTTCAATAAGTCAAATTCCTTCATCTAGGGAAGGTCTTTATGGCTCAAGGTGATCCAAAACCTTTCGATATTCACCTAGTTAACCTTAAGAAGAATCCTAGGCTCCATTCAGTATTTGAGCTCCCAAAAAATGAATTAAATAAGCCCCTATCTTCAAGGGGACCCGTTCCCATGTCCAACCTTGTTCCAAAAAAAGAGCTAGATCCACATAAGGTAATTAAAGGGGTGGATATTAACAAAAACAACAATAATGATGTAGGAAGAGGGTTCAAAAACTAGAAATAGTGAAACTATTAGATAATGATATGCTAATTATTCTCCCTTTCGATTCTTTGGGTATGAACCATGCTCTTGGGATAAAATATCTTCCAAAATATGGCAATAGATATTCTTACATGGTTGAGATTTCTAAATTTTAGGAAGAGGATTCAAAGAATGATGAAACATATATCTTTCATGATAATTACATGACCCTCAATTACGATGGAGCAAAGTTCTACTATGACGCAGTGGAAGGGGTGATTCTCACTTCTCCATAAGGTAATTTCATGCCATTTTCCTTCAAATTTAATTTCAAATGTACAAAAAATGGGGCCGAATACAAATCTCTAATTCTTGGTCTCATTGTAGCCAAGAGGATGGGTATGTACAATCTCAGAGTCCTAGGTGACTCAAAACTTATTATAAATGAAGTCTCAGAATTTTATGAGACTAGAGCATAGAACCTTCAATTTTACAAGTCCTGCTCAAACTTTGTAAATATTTAGATTTTATTTCCATATAAGCTATTCCCCAATAACATAATCAACTCACTGATTCTATGGTTACTTCTTCCTCCTGGTTTTTTCCTAAAAGAGGATTTAAAGGAAATGAAGTCCACTATTTCAGTCCAAACCTACCCTATGTTCATAAGATTCCTAACAATGCAATTTTAGAATCTATAGAGACTGAGAATTATCCTATTAAGTTATATTTTGTGGATAATGATGAGGAAATCTTAGGATAATTCCATGTGTATACTAACATTCACCCCACACATCATAAGAAATGATTTTCCCTTACTCCTCACCCCACTTCCCATTTTGGAGATAGAACAATGAACCCTTCCTCATTGGAAGGATTTGAGATCTATGAAGTTGAGGAAGAAGAACTGGATTTACCTCTAGCTCCTCCTGAATTCAAATAAGGTAACATTTCCTTAATCAAAGGAACCATTGACATTAATATTGGAATGTACAAGGATCCTAACATTTTTAAACTGGGCTCTTCATTTTCACTAGAGGAAGTATAAAAACACATCAAATTGCTCAAATAACACTCCAAACCCTTATATTTTAGTTACAAGGAGATGGTGGGCATCTCTTCCGATGTAGTGGTCCATAACCTAGTCACTAAGCCTAATGGGAATATTTTGAAACAAAATTTGAGACCAATGAATCCTAAAGTTTCTTTGATGGTCAAAGAAGAAGTAATGAAACTTCTTCAAGTAGGGTTTATCAATCTGGTAGAATAATCTATGTGGTTGTCTAACATCATCCTTGTCCTTAAAAATAACAGGAAGATATGGATTTTCATCATCTTCAGGGACATCAACAAAGCCTTCCCCAAGCATGATTTCTCATTATCTTCTATTGAAATCATTGTTGATGTGACAATTGGGTATGATTTATTGTCCCTCATGGATGAATTTTCTAAATACAAAAAAATAAGGATCTTCGGTACTCCTTGGGGGACCTTTTGTTATGTCATCATGTCATTTGGTTTGAAGAACACTGGAGCCACATATTAATGGGAAATGAAATATATCTTCCATGATATCATTCATAAGATTATTGAGACATATGTTTATGACCTCCTAGAAAAGGCTAAGAAATGGGGTGACCATCTCAAAGTTCTTTATATCATTCTCTCACGCTTAATTGAATATGGTGTAACCCTAAATCTAGAAAAATGTATGTTCGGAGTTACAGGTGGAAATTTGTTGGGTTATATCATTCCATCTCAAGGCATCAACGTAGATCCTACAAATATTCAAGTAATCTTGTAGATGATCCCACCAATAGATGAGTCCAACATTATATATTTCTTGGGAAAGCTTGGGGAAATTCGTAGATTTGTTCTCAATTTGACATATTTCATTCATCCCATTAATGAATTGCTAATGAAAAAATGTTGTAAAATATGGACAACCAAATTTCATGAGGCTTTTGAGTCAGTAAATTTTTTTCTCATGTCACCACCTACACTCATGCCACCCAAAGTTGATTGTCCTCTAATTTTGTATTCTCAAGCCATGGATGTCTTGATAGCGTGCATGTTGGCACAAGAGGATGATGATGGTCATGAACGGGCCATATATTTCATTAGTCACACTCTCCTTGATTACGAAATGAGGTATACTCAATGGAGAAAGAGTTCTTTTCCATCATTTTTGTAACTAAGAGGTTAAGGCATTATATGTTTAACCAAGAAACATGGGTAATTGTCAAATCAAATTAGTTGCAGACATTCTTGACTCAAGCAACCTTATCTAAGAAGGTTAGTAGATTTATCACATTGATGGGTGAGTTAGAACTCGCTTTCATCAATCATAATTCTATCAAAGGACAAATCATCTCTCATTTCTTGGTGGATAATCCTATAGACTACAAAGAGCTAGTGGATCTATATTTCCCTGACAAATGTAATTTTGACATAGAAGTAAAACCTTCCATTTATTTGTGTTCATGATACAATGACATAGTAAATCACATCGTACATCATCATACCCCGAGGGAGTTATTTCACAACAAATACAGTGATTACACTGTCATAGTCCGCGAATTATGTAATCATAGAAGAAGTGTTCTATTGTAGAGCCTTTGATGGCATGTTGTTAAGATGCATTGATGAAGAAGAAGTGGAGGAAAATTCTATTTGAAGCCCACATTGGAGTTTGCAGGTGGCCAATTTGGAGGGTATTCAACTGCTCAAAAATCATTAAATGGGTTACTTTTGGCCCACATTAGAGCATGATGTTGTGGAATACATGTGCAAATTCTAGAAGTGTTAAGAGTTCTCACATTTCATACATATCGCGGCATAGGATTTACAATTGATTGTTACACCTTGGCCCTTCTTTACTTGGGGTCTTGATTTGATAGGGAAATTTTCTCCCTCATCGTTCAAATGGCACAACTTCATTATCACGGCCACAGAAGTATTTCAAAAAGTGGGTTGAGGCCATGCCTCTAACTATTACCCAGATTTTTTATTACTAAATTCATCCTAAACCAAATCATTTTCAAGTACGGTGTCCCACAAGTCATTATCTCAGATAATGACACCCCATTTAAGAATGAAGATGTACATGATTTATGTGCTCGTTTTAAGATATCTCATCATATATCCTCTTTATATTACCCTCAGGCTAATGGACAGGATGAGGCTAAAAATAAGACTTTGAAATCCATCCTCCTTAAGATGGTTAAGGAGAATAAGAGAGATTGAAACTTAAATCTGTTTCCAACCTTGTGGGCTTACATAACCTCAGTGCAAACACCTATGGGGTAACCCATTTTTCTCTATTTTTCTGTGCCGAAGCAATCTTACCACTCGAGGTATAACTACCGAGTCTTCATGTGTCTCTACAAGGAATTCTTGATGAAGATGTGTACCAAAAAGTACGAATGGCGAAATTGGAAACCCCAGATGAAAAATGACTCAGATCTGAACAACATCATCGGGTCTATCATGATAGAATGTGTCACCAATACAATAATAAAGTATATAAATGATAAATCAAGTAGGAGACCTTGTGCTAAGACTTGATATTGAATTGACAAAAAGGTCGGCAAAGGAAGAAAATTTAGACCAAAATGGTTAGGCCCATACCAAGTAATGGAAGACTATAAGAATGGTGTATCGTCTGTGTACTTTAGAGGGTGAGGAGTTTGGCGAGTTTGTCAATTAACTTCACCTTAAAAAATTTTACATATAGTCACTTACATTTCCACATTGTACATTATTGCATTCATACCACTTTGTCATTAGCATTGTCATCTCATTGAAATTGTAAACTAGGAAACTTACTTTTTCAAGTAACTTTTAAATCCTTCAAACATTGGAAAATATATCAAATCATATCTCTTCAATATTCACTTCACTTCTTCAAACTACTCAATTTATCTCATCATTTCAATTCGTGAGACAAAATATTGATAGTGATTCTACAAGGACTTGTATACTTAGTTATCTTCATGGTTTCTTCCAATTCAAGTGTTTCTTGCCCATAGTTTCTCTAGAAGCTTCTTGATGATAAATATTTCCCTAAAAATCTCTCTCTATGACATAAATGTTCTAAACATTTCACCCAGGATATTTATTCACCTATCTCAACCTTCAATGGTGAGCCCTTGCATCCTACTAGTTACACGTGGGGTTGAGGATAGGGGAAAATGTTCCCTCCTAAAATCAAAATCTGAAGTCAATTCCAAAAAAAGATAAATAAACAATAAACACAAAATTCTTTCATTTACAAATAAAACTACACTTTTCGGCCCTACTAACCTTTGGTGATGAACCCATGTTTCTTACTAGTAGCATGAGATCAAAAAAGGAGGGAACAACCCTTACTCACCTATGTTTTGTCCTCAGTGATGAGCTCATGCTTCTTATTAGTAGCATGGGGCAAGACGTAGGGGGTTGCAATAATAAATCACAAGTTGTAAATAAATAAACAAATAAAAAGTGGTTCTAAAATTCCCCATGAAAATGAATTAGATGTGTATGCTAAGAGAGAATTGTTCCTCAAAGACATATTTTTTAAATCAATAGGCCATCCATGAATCTAAGTCTAGATGGACTTGTAAGTAGAATGTATTTAAAATTGGTACTTTATCTTGATTAGGATTGAGTTACAAGTTTCTAAGTGGGCCTTTGTCAAAGTTTTTTCTCTTGATCATCATTCACATTCACATTCTTCAAGTCATATAATTTGCATTTTTCTTAACTCTCAGTGATGAGCCCTCACATCCTACTAGTTGCATGGAGTTAAGAATGGAGTGATTTCATATTTTCATCATGCCACATTCAACACATTTTTCCAATGAAGTATAAATGAAAAAATATTACTTGAGAAACAAATTATCTAAGTTATAATTGGTTTTCATATGCATAATCATACAAAATTCATTTTTTTACCACATTGCATCATCATCCATAGCATACATTCTAAAACATAAAAACATCAGAAATTCCAAACCATCTAAGAGTACACAGATGAGATAAACCATAAAAAAATCAACTCTTACAAGGAATTCCAAACAAAAATATGTCCATATGTATATATATGATATCAAAGATTCTCATGTACAATGTCGTCACACTATAGAGTAAGTGTGGTCAAAAATGCTCTCTAAGAGCTCAAAATACAAAAAAAATGGATATACGTGTCAAAATATGTCTCAAAGAAATAAAGTCTCTAGGCCTATCCCTCCCTCATGGATCCTTATGAAGGGGCATGGCGAGGGCTCCTACTGCAACTCCTATGATGAGAACAAATCGGTGCAACGTGAGAACCTCCATGTGTAGATCTATGTGAATGCCCATGAGACTGTCTAGGTGAGTGACCAGTAGTGGTAGTTCTGTTGCATGAGTATCCTCGTTATCATCTCTCTCTATCCTCGTGAATAGAAATATCTCTCCTCAGTTGAGTCAACTCCTCTCCAGCATACCAGGCTAGAGAAAACACATTCGTGTGCTAACCGAATAGTGTTGGATGTCCAGAGTCAGCAAGTAGCACCTCCCGAGTCTTCCCCATAGGGATCACAAACATGTCTAAGTTCACACAATGAATAAATTCTCACCATCCATCTACAGTAGATACAAAGTGCAAATAAATAATGGCAAATTAGAAAACTTTTAAAAGAAAAAGAAAAAAATTAGAATAGCTTACTAACATCTAGTCTAGGAAGTAAATGTATGGAAAAGAGTGTTTCACTCACTTGTATCTCTAGGCATCTAGCTCAGATCAATGACTGGTGCTGTACAGGAGCTGGTACATGATCCTCCTCAACTTTGACCTACTCCTCATGATGTAAATTTATTGATTCCTCCTCCTCTATAGGTAGTGCATCCTCTATATGCATTGTCTCCTCCTCCGTGTCTGCCTCAACTCTAGCAGTTGTTGAGGCCTCTCTAGTGGCCTACCACTCATGGATTTGTATCCTCTCCCAATCCTGAATTGGTCTCAGCCTCCTCCTCCTCCTCTTCCTTGCACTGTGGTCCTTCCTCAATTAAACTGGAGCACCTGCCTCATCCTAATTGACTGCCTCAACACCTGGACCCTAGTGTGGCCTTTCATGTACCAATGGGAATCCCATGTGTGGTAACTTTCCACTCTAACCAGCCTCTCTGGGTGGATCTCACCTCCCATATCCCTCTATACATTGTAGCCATGGCTGGGAGAGCATCAGATAAGGATATCCCAAACTACTGAGGTACTCAGAGTACTGGATGAGTCTCGACTCTACTGGTCTGATCAACTAACTGGATTGTCAGTACATAAGTGTGTCAATGTAGTCACCTCCTCACCCCATATGTCAGCCATATCCTGATATGGTTGTGTGATCATCTGTAATGGTCAATGTAGAAACTAACTTATAATGGCCCCTAACTAGAGCCATGTCCACCCATCTGATTCCCTAACTACTATAGGATCTGATATCCCCATTCCCCCTCTATTAGGGGATCATCCTCTCATAAACCCAGGACAAAACAAGTGTGGGGTGGCTGAGGGACTTAGCCCCCAGTCAACAACCCTGTAAGAATCATGATAAGTAGTGGTGCCCAAGATATCTGACTCCCCATGCATAAACCATGTCATAATCTCGATGCTCTGTAAACTATGGGAGCCCAATAGTATAGGAACTTTTCCTTACCTTTATCCCCAATCAAACGTGAGGCCAAGATACCAATGATGACCTTACACAAAGTGGGGATAGGTGTCAAATTAAACTAAAACCAATCTAACACCCTACTTGGCACTAGTATCAGGTGCATGTTCATCCCCCAACTAAGTGGCCCAACTGTGAGCCTCAGCTATGTCGAGCTAGTACTCATCAATGCTAGCTTCCTATCTAGTGACAGGAACTCCAAGTATCTATAGTAAGCATCCTCCAAGGTGATAGTCACTCACCTCTAACTCTAGGAAGCCAGAAAGTGTTCCAGTATGCATCCCAATAACTCATTAATTCATAGAGTAAGTGACTCACGGGTGCAACGAGTCATGTCTATGAGATCCTCCAAATACCATCCCTCCCCAATAAGTATTTCTCTATCTAGGTCAATCTCTCTAGGATCTAAGGAAACCAATCCTACTCTTGGGCTCTACTCCATCTAACATATCCTCCCTACATCCATAAAAAATGAGAAAAGAGTAACTTAGAACCTCATAGGCATATAACAAGCTCACAAAACCAATACAAATACAAGCAAAAAGAAAAAAAAAAATTCCATACTGAGCCAAAATTTTGAAAATTGACCTTGATGGTTACAAACCACCACTCGTAGCAAAGTGGAATTTTTGCAACCTTTGCAGTTGTTACATTCATCACTTTCCTGAGTGATAGTTGTGTAACTACCGTAACGTAACTTTGTGTAGAGCAAACCTGCGGTGGTTCTGCCCAAAAAAATTTGGTCGTACCCTCAAGACCAAAAAATTAAAAAAGAAGAAGAATAAATGCATCAAATTGATTCAAATAAATTACATACCCTACATGGTGCCCCTTTATGGTCATTTTCACTATAAAATTACTAACTATTAACCCCCTACAACTAGTTTTTCTTGATTCCTACATTTTAGGTCAATAACAAACAAATGTTAATAACTAACTTGATCGTGACCCTCTATCATTGTACCGTTGGTTGCACTGTAGACATCATCTCAAAGTTCTCATCAATTTCACTATACTTTCACATGCAATGGTCACAGGTGGTTCAAATCTCTAAAAATCACTAAGTGGGTAAGTACAAATGATTTCTATAAATAGTAAAATGTTTTATATATAGTGTTTTCTAATGTCATTTTGAGTGTGTGTTTATATATGGCTAGATAGCTGGCATAAGTTTATTTTTCATCCCTGCTGACATGGTAAGTACTATTTTCATTTTCAATTTAAGACGTTTTTTCCATTACATTTTATATCTGCACTTAATTCCCATTTTCTCTTGCAAGAAGCTTGGATTGGCATGATTTCAACACACAGGTGAATGAGGTATAATTTCTAACTTTCCCATTTGGGAGTGCCATACCAAGACTTCGCCATTTTATGCCCATTCATGGCCAAAATGATTCTCCAAGGGGGCAATATGTATGCACCCAAATTTACACTGTGATATATTGGCAGAATGGTAAAAATCTCCTATGATGATAAATTTAGTCTCTATAGCAAATGATGATGTCCATCTCCCATTTCCTTATTTACAACATGCCTATGTGACTTATTCTTCTTTACTTCTCAATTCCTTAGCTTTACTTGATTTTACAAACACTTTTCACTACTTTTCCTTAACATTTTCCCTTTAAGTTACGCAACCAATTATTAGCCACCAGTCTTCCTAGAGTGGTGGTTATGCAACCACCACGGTGGTTGCATAACCACCAATTTACACAGACTGGTGGTTTTGTGTACTTTAATCTTAGACTTAAACTATCATTTCTTTATGCATGTTTCAAGATTCTATATGCCTTTCTCACATGTTTCTCAACTATTTCTCTTGATTTTGAGCTTGTTGGATGTGTATGAAATTATTCTTCCTTAATTACTATTCTTAGAGTATTGACTTCCCCTTCCTAGGATGATCTAGAACTTCTTGATTGCTAAGTGTGTTAGACTTCTTCCATGTTATTTTTCTATAGGAACCAAGATTTTTCCCAAAGCATTGGTTGGAGATTATTGATTTTGATTGCACCATTACTCTGTTGAAATCCTTCCAGAAAGTACACAAACAACTCAGCCTTTGCTTTTTTTCTCTTCTGCTTGCATTTTATACTAGTCTACCTACAACTGGTCTACTCCAGCACTCTTCTAACTCCTTTATTTTTTCCATAACCAACATAGCTTCCTGGACCAATCGGGCTCATCTCTAAAAGATAAGTTGAGGGGATAAAGAAACACAACCGCACTGGATATTTTCATTAGCTCACATTTCAACAGGTTGGGGGTTATTCAATTTATTAAAATATTTTTAATTTATAGTTTACATTTCCTATTAAATATAGATTTTGTTTTAAAGAAGTAGAATTAGCAAGTTGTTCATTTCCTGTAAGTAGCTTCTACTGATATTTCCTTTTCATCTTATCCCTGTGGATTTTCTTGTGAAAGGATTTGGAGGAAGTTATTGTGCACATTTTTTCTTCATTTCTTCATATTAGAGCGCATGTAGCTCTCATTTTATTTATTAATTAGATTTATCATGCACATGAAAAATATTCCATTGAAAACTTCATCCCTACTTATCCTTGTGGATCTTAAAGGTAAATAAGATTGAGGAAGATTTTGTGTTTTGTCTCTTGTTGTATTTCTTCACAATTATTTTTCTATGTAATTCATTGTTTTATTAGGGAAGTCTCATGGGAAGAATAAATTTCTTCTGAGAAGCTTCATTTCTTCCCATGATTCTAAGGTGAGGCAATTAGAAGAAGTAGGTAATACAAAATTATAAATTGCAAAAGATATGTGTTTAATTAGATTAAGCTTCACTTTCAGCAACAAAGGAATAGCCACATCCGACTATTCAATGTTTATTTTATTTTATCATAGCAATAAATTATATTTAATTTAGAATTAATTTACTTTGTATGTAGGTTTTTGTTATTTTATTTCCAATAAACAATAAAATCCAAAAACATAGTTTAGAAGTAATTTAGATGTATTTCACTTTTCTGCATTTAAACTATTCTTCAAAAATACCAAAAAAGTAGTTAGTTTATTGTTTTCTTCTTTTATTAAATAGATGCAAATTTAATTAAATCAAAGGGAAATTAATTAAAAAAATTAATTTATAATTTTTTTCTTTGTTTATTTAAAGATGGGAATTTAGATTAATTAGACTTGGAATGAAAAAAAACCCCTTAGTTCTATAGAGGCCTAGGCTACCCGATCTTAACTTTATTCCTATTTGGTTTCTTGCATGATAGTTTGTTTCTATAGCTACTTATTTTTTTCCCACATGACCATTTAGGGTCCATGACAACCGAGACGTAGAGTTTTTGACCCAACCGTACCATAGCCAAGCATAAATACTTGTCTAACATACATTGACCAAATATTTTTCCAGCTTATCTTCTAGACTACCCTGGTCCCAGCTAATATCATTCACCAACTCATTGATTTGAACGATGAGGTAGGAACTGTCAAGGAAAGCTTGGCAAACCAACCAGACAGATATTATATTTTTCCTTACCCCATCCCTCATCATATGTTCATGACCCTCTTCGGAGAGGAATTTTTAGACAACAAAGGATAGTTCTTTCATGTTCCACAACCAAGTAGATTCTTATTCAGTTCCACTGATATTGACTGTGACTTGTATATGGTGATCATCCTTGATCGTAGCATTAATCCCGAGCAAGTGAGAAAGGTGTTCCTTGTCCTTAACAGACAAATACATATTTTTCAAGTTAAGAACATTAGGTTGCCTTGATTTCTTTTCATCACTTACATTTATTCCATAAGTATCCTATTTACCCATCTTACTGCCACCCCATCCATTTCATTTTGGATATCCCGACATGACCTTGAGATTTCACGTGCATCTAGGGGTCATGTGTTGATTCTCATGCATACAAAAACCTTAGAAAAAAACTTTGGTAAATTGGATGATATGAGAGTGCATGAACTAGAAAAAGATTTGATTAGTGTTAGACCTAAAAAAATTACACACTTCGGGACTAATTCACCAAGTTCAAATCTATGAGAATGTAACTAGAAAATGTGGAATCGACAAAAAGGAATCACAACTCATACTTTTTATTCTTGCCAAAATTGTTCCCGACTATTCTATTTTTCATCTCTACTTTACATGTAGCTCAGCACTTGGTACTTTATGGACTATTCCCTCTTCTGATGATTTTGTTGCTGAATTAAATTGAGAACAAGGTAAAATAAATCAGATGGGTGTACTTAATTATAATAAACCAAATTATTTATTTTTGAGGAATAACAAATAGAAGAATTTAAAAGAGAAGAAAAATAATAATAAGTATCATGAGAGAAAGGATCAACCCACCACAAAACCAAACTCTCACACTTCCTCTTCCAATGTTCAGGCTAAGAAAGAGATGATAAAATGTTTTTACTACACATGTAGGGATGATGAGAGGAAATGTTTGAAGATATATATTGGCCATGAAGAATGACATAGGTGTACATGATTCTATCAAACCATCTTCATCAACCGAAAAATCCTCCAAGGAAAATGTCAATGGAAAAGGGAAAGATAAATAATTGGGAAAGGAGAAAATAAAGGGTATATCTCTGGTTTCAATTATACCATCAAATCCTACATGGGTTATTAATTCAGGTGCATCACATTATATGGCTTCTTCATATGTGGAGTTCAATTCCTGGGAGACATGTGATATTTCTACTATCTGACTAGGTGATGACACTTCTACATAGGTTTTTGGGAGATTGTCTATTGAATTGAATAGAGGAACATTCAATAGTTTTTTTATGTATTCCCTTAATATCAACTAATATCTTATCATTCTATCATTGTAGTCACCTTGGTCAAGGCATGTGAGTTGAGTTCACTCCAGATTTAGTATACATCAGAGAGTTACACAATGACACTTCATTGCATTAGGTGTAGTCGATCATCTAAATAAGTTATATTACATCTCTCACTTTGTCCCTCCTTCATATTCTTCATTATATTCACATGTTTGTGATGAAACTTATGATCTTGAGAAAGTGTCTATTGGTGAAGACATATCTTCTAGCACACATGTTTATAGTATTGATGGGGACATGCCTCCACCATCTTTTGATCATCTTTTAGATTTTGAGGATTTATTTACTAGTCCACCACATAATTTTAAGGGAGAAATCACTCTAATTCTAGACTCATCATACATCGAGTAGTATAGTAGATAGTTAGAGGACCTTCCACATTCATTATTTGTTTTTGCTTCACATAGACTATCTATTCATAGAGTAGTTGAAACTTCTACTTTACTTGAGGAGTATAATTTATTATATAGGAACCACACCTTTTTTGGAGATCCATCAGACACTTGTAATATTCATTCAATATTCCATTGCAATCCACTCTTCACTGTATCTACTTCTTATTTGAAGTCACTTTAGGAGGCTGGTTTAGAGGATACATGGTGGCTTCAAGTAGTTGTAGCTTCTAGTAGGGATTTTTAGTCCTCACTTTTATTCTTTGTCTCTCTTTAGGGGGAGTTTTCCCCACTAAGTTTTCTCCTATTCTCCACTTTTTAAGAGTTACATTATACATGGGTACCTCATCAGGCCTTGTTTATTGTACACACCTTTCTTTTCCACCCACATAAACTATGCTTAAGGGGGATGTTAGTGTAAGATATTATGTTCCTCCTATTTATTTAATTGGAATAAGTCCTCACCCTTGGTGAATAATATTTCTTAGGTATACTTAGTGCTATAGGAGTTATTGTGACATGTATTATATGTCATAGTGTGTCATATGGTGTCATAGGAGTTACATTCCTATTCCAGAATGTAACTCCCTTTCCTATTATGGGAAGGATTCTCATGGAGGAGTTACAAAATACTCTTATTTGTACTTGCTATCATTTCATCTTACATACAGGAAATCTTCATTTTTCTACATATTGAGTTATTTGTTTAGAAATTTCATACACTTTTGAATTAAATATCATATTACATTTTATTGTTAGTTATTTTGATTTTTACAGCTACATGTGTATTCATTTATCTACCAAAGATCCTAAAAAATACTCTAATAGTAAGTTTCCTTATTTTGAGTCAAATTAAGCCACAAAATTCACTTGCCACAGGCTCCACTCTTGGTGGTTCCCTTCCATCAATTCCTTTGAGTTTCATCATTACAACCATACTCCCCCGAAACCCAAAGGATATAATTTCTCATAAGGTGCTAGTAGATTCCTTAGAGAAACATCCATCAATACTTGATTGATATCATTTATTATTTTGATTAGGATAATATCTAATCATCTTTAAGCCCCCAAATTTTGTTCTTGATTAATGAATAAATTCTTAGAAATTTTATTCATAAATATTTCATCTTCTGTAAATCCAATAATTTCACATCTAACAATGAAATAAAAATGTAATTAAAAACCCCTATTAATCATTACTCTAGTCCCAAAGGCCAACAAATTAGTAGCAAATTCTTATCATGTTATTCCATACTAATGTATTCATAGTATAGGTTTGCTTTGAGAAATATAATTTTTTCAAAGTAACCAAAAAACTAAGGCGAAAGCATGATATTGGAAGAAGGGACACGAGGGATGATACATGTTGAGTAGGTATACTGACCATGATGACCCAAGATCTAACTAGATTTTTTAAAACTGCAACAAATTAAATATACACTATTAGAGTTCTAATTATTGTGTCTACTAACACTAGAGTTTTCCTCTAATGGATTCTAATTAAAGTATTTAGATCATACTTGTTCCAATTACAAGACTGGATGAGCCTAGCATTATTATTTATTGTCACTTCCTCCCCGTGTTAGGACTAGATAATTTGCATACCATCTACCTTCCCTTGATTTGGTAGTAATTTCTCAAAATCCCTCTTCAAAATTGAACCATAATTATCCATAAATCATCACCACCATAATATGTGTCTATGCTACCATTGAGATCTAATAGGGTAGAAACTTGAGTGAAGTACCACAATCCCAAAGTTCATGTGATCCATCAAGTTATCACGAATCACTTGAGTAGCAAGTAAGCCCACATCATCCTTTTATCTAATAAATGTGTCCCTTTCAAGAGTCAATATTTTGTGCATGTATTATTTCTATGATTACTATGATTATTTGAGTAGAAAAGGCACCATAAAAGGGACTATAACTAATTTAATGATCCATTTATAATTTCACAGTTTTAATTAGTTCATACTTAAACATGCATGGCTTAATCTGTGAGATAGGTGTATGACTACTAATCGAATCAACTATGTATCTTCCAAACACATACCAGCTACCCAAGGACTCCAACATGAACAACAAGACTGACACAAATTGGAAACCAAATCAACTAAGTCTTTTCTTCCTTCAAATTGAATATCAAATTAAGTACCCCTTGTGCTCATATGTGGACGTAAAAATGTAGGTAAAAAGTGTTTTTCTCACTCTACATTTTTGACATTTTTACAACCAATAAGAGGCTTGTAGTTTCTAGTGATCCCATTGGTGTATTAATGTTCTACAAAGGTAAAAAAATGTACATAAAAAATGGAAGTAAAATGTAATTTTCATAAGGCATAAATAGGTCAGAGCACAAAAACTAAGAGATTCATTCATGGGCATCTATGAAGCACATCCCATATGAATCCATTTACCCTACATCTCAAATACAACTTTCTTAGGATCAGAAAGACCACATAGAATGCACCATGCATGTAACCACATCAATTATAAGTCTACTCAAGGATGTCCTTACTCAAAAAATACGCTATATTCAAAGTGTGTATATTTTTTGGAAAAAGGTGATCTTGATGCAATTAAATAACTTCCCCTTAAGGAATTGCAACATCCTAGGGTGTGAAGAGGATATCATAGAAACTAAGAGATTCAACTCATAGGAATCTGAGAAGTGCATATTACATGAATCCCTTTACCATACATCTTAAATCCAAGTTGCTCACGACCGAAAAATGCCACATAGAATGTATAGTGCATGAAACCACCTCAACAATAAGGATTCTCAAGTTCATCCTGACTCAAGAAATTATCTTATGCACATTCAAAGGGTGCACACCATCTAGGAAACTTCAATCTTGGTTGACTTGAACACCTTCCCTCAAGGAAATAAAACATCTTATCATGTGAAGATGATAGAAAAGTATTGGAGTTTGTTAAATAAGATATTTAGTTAAAAGGAATATAGAAAACACATCCTTTACATATCCCTTTACCATACATATCAACGAAAACTTTCTCACAATGAGAAAACCCCTCAAATATTACACCGTGAATGCATATACATCTACTATAAGGTTTTTAAAATACATCCTTACTCAAGAACACCCCTTACGTACATAAAAATGGTACACATCATCCAAAAAACACATATCTCAACCCACATGAATTCATTCCCCTCCAAGAATTACAATAGGTTGGGGTGGGAAGAGGGGAGAAAATATAAAAATTGCAACGTGGTTCGATTCAAAGGTGATCGTGCATAAAATCCACCACTTGATCTATATAAATTTAATATTTTGAGTGATTCCTCGGCCCCCTCCTATATATAACTCTTATTAAACACTTCCATAACATCATACAGATACCCCAGGAAATGTGTGATTTGATCATAATTTGAAACATTTGCACCTCATTACTACATAGGTGGGAAATGAAAGGTTTCTTCCACACAACATAAGAATCTTTGAGGAGGTAATTGGCGAGTGTTGTTGATGCTTGTACTTTAATTAACTCATGATTTTTAGTCCAGGGTGGTGTCCATGAACATTTTTTATAAAGAGAAAGATCGAAACCCTACTCAACATGTATTCACTATTGAATTCAATCAAATACTACTTCTAAATGCAATTAAGGAATGCATTCTATTAATAAAACAAAAGATTACTAAATTCAACATTGAAATGCTGAAAGCATGGAATTATGGAAATTAAAAAAAACAGAATAACATAGATTAAATAAAAAATGAATTATACCTTCACGTTGGGGAGGAGTGGTTTTTGTTCCTTCCCTCTGATCCGGTTTAGTATCAAAAATCACACAGGTCGATTTAACCCATAATCATGCACTTTTATTAAATAGAATAATTTATTCAATAAAAAGCAACTAACTAACTCTGTAAATCTATTACAAATTCCCTTTTATATCAAGATCCATCATTGTCACTCTATAAGAGGATGGATAATTTGTAATAATTAACTACTACTTAATTGAAATATTTCTATGACAACAACTTGTTAAATATTTATAATTGTGAAAGAACAAGTGCATGCCACACTTAGATTATATTTCATCTTGATAACTCCGAGTGGTTTCCTTGATTAACTCTCAGTTGAGATGAATTAATGATTCCAGAGGATGTAAACTATCATGTATTAAGTCCCTACAATCATGGTGACTACAGGTTGTTCTATCCATTTTTTCCATGTCTCCAATCAAACTGCATGTTAAGTTGGGATTGTATAATACACATAAGTTGCATGATAACTAGATGATAGTCCAAATTCAATTCTCTTTTCACCATGTTAACTCGTGTGATGACTAAATAAGCTTTCCTCTTTGTCAATTGAATTATTTTCTTTCTTCAAACAAGTATTACACTTTTGTATCATGATACTAGAACTCCAAAGTGAGTCTTATGCCAATGCATGGGTGATTCCTGCACTCTACAATGATTCTTGTGCCAATGCGAGGGTGAGTCCTGCACTAATGCATGAATGAGTCATGTGTCACATCATGGGTGATTCATGTGTTGGGATTAAGATATGTTCTTCAACCACATTATTATCACATACAAAGATTCATTTAAACTCATTTGAAGAAGCATAGATAAGATGAAAATAAATAAGGTTTATGTAAAAAAATTTCTTTCATATATATTAAAGTATTAATTACAAAATGATGACAAAAAAATAGGGTTTACATATGAATCAAAAGGGCTCATCACACCCTACACTTTAGGGTTAACAGTTCCTCCTACTACAAGATTATTGTTCAAGGCTTTAACAATACATGTACAATTATACTCATTTTTAAAAGTAAGTCATGTTTCCTTTTTCTCTGTATTACAGAACCCTGCAAATTTAATAAATTTATCTCTCTGTGTTTTGTAGCTCTTGGTAGGTTGATCTTGTGTTTTTTTCCATTGTGGCACATGGGATGATATCAATGGTGGCCAAAATCTCAGGTCGATCCATTTCTCTTGCATTTCTAGCATGATTTGTCATAAATATTTTTCCCTCTTTAATGACCATTGAAGGTTGGTTGAGGATATAACCTCCTTATTCTTCCAAATCTCTGGACATATTCTATACCCTCGCTAAAAAGAAAGAAAATTCATGTTAAAGTTTGGGACTACATACTCCCAAAAGTCTGATACACAAGTAGAGATATTTTCTTTGTACTTTTCCACAAGTGTATACAATAAACTTGGGCTTGATATCTCCTAAAAATCTGATTGGAGGTAAGAGATCATGCCTCATCAAGAGGCTTGCATTAGTTTCTTCTCTCACATATGACCCTCTTTTCTCATGCCATATATATTGATGTCTTAAAGTGGAAATAAAATACCTCAATTGCACTTCTCCTATATACAAATTGAATGGTATTTCCACTTGCTCAGGGAGAAGAAACTTGTGGACATAAAATTCACATAATAAATTATTAATAATTGTGTTTGTTGCTTCATATGTTCCAATAAGTTGTTTATCATTATCAAAATCTATTGATTCGGTGAAGAAGACTCTAGAATATTTCCATTTGAAGAGTTAATCCCTTAGGAATAATGCAAAAAAATTGGAAGGTGTCGTACAAGCAAGGGCTTAGTCATGTAACCAACAGAGAACAAACATGTTATCTTGAAGTACCTTCTTTTCCTCTTTTAATATTTTTTTTCTTCTACCACTACTATGAGATCATGGCACTCTTTCATCAATTTTACCATACCTTCTAGCATAATGATTTTTGGGAATACAACGTCTTTTTGCATTATTTGATCAGTAGTTTCCACAAACTCTATTTCCTTCTTATCTCCTTGTAAGAGCACAAGTTTTGTGATAAATTATTCAATTCTGGCCTACATGAAATGAATCATTTATTCTCTTTCCTCTAAATTGTGTTATAGTTACTTGATGACTTCTTGTTTCTACTCCAATGATTTTTGGTGGTGTTGAATTCTCTATTCCATTTTTTCCTCCAACTAAGAGAAATTTTCCTCTTTGTTTATAAGATAAGTTACAATTGGGAAAATAAATTGTGATTGGTGTGGCTCATACTTAAGCTTAGAAAGGGAAAACACTTGGGGAATAATGGTATCATAATCAAAAGGTGAGGTAGGCTCACCTTTAAGCATGTGTGTTTTTCATTTTTCATGCATGGGCAATTCTTCAACCATGATTGGTGTTTTATCAATCTCCAATTCAGAAATAGGGCCCAGAGTGGATGCAGATATAGGTAGAGAAACATGAGGTGTTTGGTGTGGGGATTACATGATGGTTTTTTCTTCTTGTTCTTCCTATGAAGGAACATTTTTAGTTTGATTCTCATCTAGGGTATGGGTAGGTCCTAATGATCTAAGGTGTTTCCTTGGTCTCTCTAAGGTAGAGGGTCCTCTTTTTAGAACTAAAGCAAGTTCAAGGGAATATTTATTTTGGAATTCAACCCAATTTTAAAGCCCATGATGTTTCTTAATGAAATTATGCTTACAGATGAGGTGAACGTGACCTTGGAATTTGAGATAAGAGGAACCCCATCAAAAAAATTTGGTAGGAGACGAAACATACTCAAATAAAAATTGGGTAAGATTAAATTTTTTATGGAATTTGGATTGACCATGGCGTAGGTGAATGAGGATTCTCAAGATAGGGCCTAAAATAAACTCATATTGATTGACACATGTAAAATATTTGATCACCCATTTTGCTACATTTTCCCATGGCTCAGGGAAAGTCCTCCTTTTTATGCCTTTGTCCTTTCCTTTATTATTAATAACAAATTCTATTTTTTCTTTCTTTCCAATAGATTTTTTTTAAAGAAATTTAGAGTAGGGAGTCCTAAAATTAACCAATTTCACTTCCTCTACAATACCATAAATGTGACTAGATATGGAGGGGCTAAACAAGATTTTTGTACCTTTCACTTTTGAGTGTCCTTCCACAATATTTGCTGCAAATTAATTTATCATGTTTGGGTTGAATTCCTTATATCTAAGCATGAAATATAACCATCCTTATTTCTCAAATATTTCCATTGATTTTTTGTTGGAGCTAAATTCAACCGAACTTGTCAGTTCATGACGAAGCCTAATCTTCATGGTTGGTATGAAATAGAAAGAGGAGTGGCATAGGAAAGAAAGTAACTAGAGCACAAGAATGGGGAAAGTGACAACACTAAAATGGAAATTATGTTAATGAAGGAGTGGAATTGGTGATATCTCAGGAGTGGAATGTCAGTAATGAAAATGGGGAAAATAGTTTTATATCAAAAAAACATGAATTGGGTAAAGTTTAACCAATTTCGATGGAACATCGACAACGTGGAGAATAAATTGTTACATGGGAGAGATTTATTAGGGATGTGTGAATAATTTATTAGGATAGTGAGAACATTAGAAAAGGGGAGTCAATATTTCACACAAGAGTAATAATTGACACCTCATAATTAAACTTTTTAATATTTAAAAGTAGAGCAATGGCACATACCTTGTTAATAATCAATTGACAAATATGGTAATAACATTGGATTCTCCTTTTTATCTCTCTACATGTTATCCTAACACATTTATTAATGTCAAGATTTAGGAGGTGTCTGTCATTGCTGGCTTTCAACCACCTACATTTTTTTCAAATATAATTTTTTATTTTTCATTTTTTTTGGAAGGAATGGCCGTTATTTTTTGTTTTCAATCATTCCTTCATAAGATGATGGCTGCCATAGCTGGTTTTCAATCATCCCCTATTTATTTATTCTTTTGAGGAGTGATTTAAATTTGAATTGGCTTGGACAGGGTACCCTTGTCCAAGAAATTTAGAGCTACATTCTCTTATATAATATTTTTGAACTCTTCCTTTGATGGTGGCTTTTAGTATAACCTTAATCTATGTACATTAACCAACATTACTCCTCTTTCAAAATCAATTGGAATCATCTATATGGTACCATTGTTGAAGAATTCTTGAATTTGATATGGACCCATTCATAATATTTGTAATTTCCCTTTAAATTCCTTGTACTTTGAATTAAATAGAAGAGCCCATCCCCCCTTTTGAAACTTGTTTTGCTTAATATGACTATCATGCCACAATTTTCTTTAATGTTGGATGATTTTGGTTTGGTTCAGTGCTTGTAAGCTCATCTCATGCAACTCATTAGGCTGAAGAATCCTTTATTTTTGTGCTTTTGATAACTCAATTCCTAATTTGGTGTAAATTTCTTCCCATTCCTGGCTTTACTACCCACTTTGTTCCACTAAGTATTCTTTGGTGCTAGTGGAGATGGTGAACTGAAATTATTTTTATTTATGTTATCATGGTGAGGAGATATAGATTGCAACTTCAGTTCTTGGTGGATGGATTTTTAAAAAACTACCTCCATGGTTGAAGGCCCATGCACATCCACTTCCTGACCTATAATAGGGTTTAGGCCCATGATGAAATTTATTATCCTTAATTTTTCATCATCTTGGTACTGAGGAACATGTTTTAATAATTTAGTGAATTTTTCCTAGTAATTTGTTGCACTCATCTTTACTAGAACTCAGCTTTGAAATTATGACATATTTTTGTCATAGTACAACTACGGTAACCATCATTGTCTATTGATTTGGACAACTTATACTTTATTTCTCGCTCTGAGGTTCTACATTGTAGTTTGTGTACACTTAAATTATTCTCTTGGCATGTTTCCTTAGCTTATTTTCCTTACTTATACTTTATTTCTCGCTCTGAGGTTCTACATTGTAGTTTGTGTACACTTCAATTATTCTCTTGGCATGTTTCCTTAGCTTATGTTCCTTGCACGCCCTTGTCCTCTCCTTTCCTATGTTTCCTATATTTTCTTTCTCATTTCTTCTATTTTGTTCCATTTCCCCTCATGTCCAATATTTGCACACTCACCCTCCTCCCGGCAGTTCATGAACCCTTCACACGCACTTCAAACTTGCTTCCCAAAATTAGTTGATTCCTTGACATTCTTACATGCCCTTCCCTGCTACCACACATTACCTTGTAGTGATTTCATATCTTCTATATGTGCACCATATAAGTATTCCTCTCCTTCCTCCCGTGTGCATTACTTTTTCATTCCTTCTTCTTTATTTTTTACACTTATTTCCTCTGTGCATGTTGTTGCACCTTCCTCTTCACCAATTCATGTGTCACGTGGACTTTCAGATATTGAGTGAACCACACACAACCTACCAAAGTGCACCAACAAGTCACTAAATCTTTGTAAAAAAATAAGGTGTGACACATGGTAGAAGATGAAAAAATAGCTGATGATGTGGGTTACAATCCAAATCACTCAAGTTTGAATTTTGGCAGGATTGGGTAGGTGAGAATCTAGAAAAGGTATCTCATGCCATTAATATAGGATCTGATTTCTCCAAGCACAAGATTTATTTCATATCTCACCCCTTTCCTTCTCCTACATTCAAAACAGACATGGAGAATTGCATTTGAAAAATTTGTAGGCATTCATTTCTATTTGTTGGTGGTTTAGTTTTCAAATCAAATTTCCCTCCTTCTCCTCCTTTTCCTCTCATACATTCATCTATAATTGTATGAGAATTACTCATTGACAAGGGTTGGATAATTTTAGTTTGTATAGGCATCGCCTTTCATTTTGAATGGCATACCTTTAGATCTGGTCTTTGCATGTGGATATCAGCCACATATGCCATTGTAATCAACTGTGAATTTCTAGAAGTAATGGAAACATTATTTTGTGGTTATTTCCTACCTTAACTTGTTTTTTATTCTTCTTTCTCTCCTTTCTTTCACAATGTGTTTGTTTTTTTGTGCTACCTCACATCCCTTGCAACTCCTTTTTTGACTGTGTCCCATGAAAATGAGTGTCTTACTATGTTTTGGTTTGTGTTATGCATGTCTAGCCTTCCTTTTTGCATATTTACTATTTTTTTCTCTCAAATTTGATCATGTTCATCCCCTTATTTCTAGTGCTATTACCTTCTTTATTTTTAGTTTTATTTTTTTGCATAGCCTTCTATCCCTGGTCCCTTGGCATCATTATCTTAGGATTTAATTTCAGCATTAAGAGTAGTATTAGTAGTAGAAATAGGTAGAGGAACTGACCTTCTTTGGAGGTCTATCTCAAGTGCGCAAGGTCCCACAACTTGGAGGTAGTCCCATTGTTGCCTCAATGACTTAGTTCAAAATTATCTAAGATAGGTTTAATTTTGAGATCCAATAGTTTCTAACATGCCTAATGGGACCAACATTGATAACTTAAATTTCTTTATTGTTAAGTTTTGGTTGTGACTTAGTTATTTCCAGCCTTTGGAGGCTTGTTTCAACAAATCTGACGACTCCCAACACTCAGATCTATTGTTTTAGTAGTTTGTGTTCCTTTCATGAGAATATTTCATATAATACAAAGTGTTGAAGATAAAGAACCCTTTGAGTATCTCTAACTTTCTCCAAGAATAACATGTAGTAGAGCTACCGCGTGCAAATCTCCATCTTTAGTGTGTCATGCATTTTCTACTCCACCTCTTAACAGACATGTGAAAGATGCCATGGCACTACAACCACCTCCTCCTCTGAGGAGATTTTCCAACTTTACTGGTGGAATCCCTCTTGTTTTGAATGCACAACATGATATGTCAACAACAATGTTCAAGAGTATTCCATACTTTATTGGTGTGAATCAAGTCACCCCTATTGAGTGCATCCAGGATGTAGAAAACATGTGCTCTATCTATTTGACCACACATGATGACGTATCAGTCAGGTTGTTTGTAGTCTCATTCAAATGCAAAACACTTTAGTGGTATAGAGGTTTGAGACTTACATCTATCACCACTTAGGATGAGCTTAGAACATCTCTATAAAATTACTTTGAAGAAAAATCAGATCACCTATCACTGGTGAAACAACTGACTACAACAAAGAGATCACCCAATGAAAAAATGAATGATTTCAATAATAGATTTTAGAAGACATGGGATAGAATCCCTCAAGTGGTAAGGCCTATAGCCTAACATGCTTTCTTTTATCATCTAAGCACTGTGAATAGTGACATCTCAATCATGATTCAGTCCATGGGGGGTAGAACCTTACCTATTTCTTATAATATTGCAATAAAGATAGAAAATAGTCTCATTCATGTGGGAAAGTTAGCCCCTAGACTGCCTATTCTCTTATTCCCATAAATGTATCAGGTGCCCTAGCCTTCTATTGCTTATGTTCCTGAGCAGAGCATACAACTAGTTGCATCCACATCCTACTCTCCCGCACAACAAAAATAATATGAGGAATTGAAAAACCTTATTAGAAACTTGTTTAATAAATTCATAGCTTTGGAGAAGTAGCGGGTGCAAGCCTTTAAGAATAGTTCTAATTAGGGGCATAGTAAAGGTAATCAGCCCTGGAGGAATCAATATGCAAACTAGAGATATGGGAAAAATACAAAAAATGATATATGGCATGCTAACACGCATCTTCCCATACAAGTGGTCCCTCCTACACACCCTCTCCTAGCACTCAGTAGAAGCTAAACACTAGTTCCATTTCAGATCAATATAGATCAAGACTCAAAATGGGGATTTCCCTGCAATATTCCCCATATTCAATACCATTATGCCAATGTCATGTGGAGGTAGGATTATATGATCCAAAATACTTATAATTATGAGCCTTCCGCTAGTGCAAGCGAAGAAGGAAACAAAGAAACACCTAAAGCTCCTCCAGAGACCAACTTGATGTTCTTTCATGCTGAGGACTTTTGTCCAATCAATTAAGCTGCAGATAGTCCTGATAGACCATGCACCCAAGTTGTTGATAACACAAGGTATAAGAAGAGAATGCTGGACTTAGGCTCACAAAATTCAACTCCTGTCACATAGGCCGATCCTAAGAAGCAAAAGATGCAGTAAAGGAATCCAACAATAAAGGCGTGCAAGTTCCTATGTATGATGCGACGTGCAACACCCTTCTTGAAGTGGTGCACACCCCTCCTTTGGTAGGTCAATCCTCTGTGCAAGCTAAGGCTTCTACTTCTGTGCCTGAAAAAATAAGGAAAGACATTATTGTTCCTCGAATGGAAAAATCAATGGGCCTTCCATTCAACATTGTGGATCAGGGCATATGCACAAATATGGGGGGCCAAAAAGTGGACACAAATCCATTTTTTGGCCATTTTGGCCATAACGCGCTCTCATTATGGATCGGTCACGCTATAACGTGAAAAGGGAAAATATAGGTCACGTTATAATGCGATCATGTTACATCTTGGGTTTATAAGGCTGAAATACACTCGCGTTATAACACGCCAGGATTATGGTTTTCTATGTGTTTTTCCATGGTATCCCTCCCAAATGGACATATTCTACATTAGAAACAGGAACATAAGTGCGTTATAATGTAAGAATGTTATAATGCACTCATGTTTCATCTTGTTAGGGTATGGAATACCCAATCCAAAGGCTTGGATTTCCAAACTAGAGGTTTAGACTATGTATTACATGATTAAAACCATGTTTGATAGAAAAACATCAAAATTTCACTTGCGCACCCCAATATATTGTGCATTAAAACATAATATTCAAAAATAAATTATACTACAATGTCAAGCTTTTTTCTTACCTTGATGACGATATAATTCTTTCTAAAATCTGATTAGGTTAAGGCTTTCATCCATAATTTCTTTTACTAGTGCCTTGTTTTCTTGGAAAAACCTATGCATATGTTTTGGTGCATAATTTATGATTTTTTCATCCAAATTTTTAAAAAATTGGTTTTTTCTAAACTCCATTCTACATGCACTCAAAAAAAACTAAAAAATGACTTTTTTCTCAAATATATGGGGGTGTAAACACAAACATTTAATTATCAGGATATGTGCACTTTTTTTATTAATGGTAAATAGTTTTAAAGGGACTATACCCTGTTACAAAAAGGGCTCAACAACCAAATATTGCTATAAAGGAACAAAAAAAGAGGATAAAAATCTAGATAAAACACTATGTCTAGTAGTAACCAAAATATAGTTACAAGCAAGAAACCAAATAGAACATAAACTATAATAATATAGTACAAAAGCAACATATACACAGCAAAAAGACCAAAACGACACCCTCCAACCCGAGTGAGTTTACTTCTTGGATGCTTTGTCAACTCTGGACTGTATAATTTTCAGCGAGGTGAACAACGCCAATGTGGTGATGTGCGTTGGGTCAGAAGTGTTCAGCTGTGAGATGGTTTAGCTCCTCTCTTATTCATTCCCTCAAATAGTGCCAGGGATCCCACTAAGCATGGTAATGCTTTGAACTTTCTGCTCTAAGAAGTCACTGATGGCTTTGAAGATAACCATGTTTTGATCATGTCTCTTTTTTTCTCCCCAATCTACCTTCTAGAGTGTTCAGGTTATTATTAATGTCAGTAATTTGATCCTTCCCAATGTCATTATTATCATCGATTTTTCTTTTTCCTTTCTACTTGTCCATGCGCTATAGGTCCTTCTTAAGTTGCTTCATCTATTTATCTAGAGAATCCATTCTATGAGGAATTTTATTCCCCTCCCGATGTAGGGCCATATCCAGACCAACATTGTTGATATGCAACAAATTTTGTGTAACTTCCAAATCTTTGGTGCTTCTTAAAACCCAGGCAGAGAGAGGGATGTTATTTTTGGGAAGCTTGGGGTTCTTGGTCTTGGATTTGGAAGGGGTTTCTAGAATGGAAGTGGGAACAATGGAGGTAGTGACATGCAGATCACTAGGAGCAGTCGAGAAGCTAGGGAATTTGAAGACATAAAGCTTATGGAGTAGGAAGATGAGGCCCTGGTGGAGAAGGATAGCATGAGAGTGCTTCTGAAAGTCCAAAATGGAGCGTTGAAGGGAATTTAATAGGCAGTGCGGGAAGTAGACTGAAAATTTCCTCCTAAAATGATTTAGAAAGACTAGATGTTTAAAAGGGATAGTTTTGTATCGCCCTTCTAGAGAAATATACCTATCCATCATAGTTTTCACTTCATCAAATGGATTGGGAATAGCACTTACCCTAATGCCCATAAAAATGAATTTGAGCTCCTCTCCCTCATCTATGAATTTCTTAGTCTCAGTGACCTTGTTAATCCTTTTGCTAAAAAATGATAACCCTCCAATTTGAGGCTTGTAGCCTCAGCAATTAACTCTTCATTAATAGTAACACGACGGCCACCATATTTCACCTTTCTATCCTTCTATTCCATTGTGAAATGAACCGAGATATTCTGATCGTGGTCTTGAATACATTCTATAAAATTGGAAATGTAGCCCTTGTGTAAGAGGTTCCATAGCTCCTCATTTCTCTTCCAGGCGAGATTACTACAGGGCTCCAATTGGCATGGTGCACCTCCCATTTTATTTTTTTCCCTACCATTCCTACATTTTTTCTGCTCAAAACCCTCATTTGAATCTGTTTCTTCCGTATGTATATCTTGGTTTTTAAGAACCCATCCACCTGTGCACTTTGAAAATTAATTTAAAAAATTATATATTCATCCCAAAATTATGAAAATTTAGTGAGACCTCGTACGTGATCTTAGCTAAATTTCTACCAAAGGTATTTCAAAGAAACATTATACAACTAAAAAAATGGGGGGGCACACACACAATAGGTTCTTATGTTTTTTTACAAAAAAATAGACATACTTTGTGTGCACACCACATTTGAGCCTCTTAATCTCAACCATTTTTAAAAAAATATTAGTTTCGAAACTAGATTCAGAGATGTATGGTACTTATTCTTATCAATTTGTCAAATTTTGAGCATAAGAATGCTGAATTATTCGATGAAGTTTAGGTTTTTTTGATTTCGGGAAAAAGGTGTCCCTTTTTTACCCCCCATATTTGTGCACTTACCCATCACATGAATAAGACAAGTGTGAATGTCACAATGTGGGATTCCCTAACCATTCAATCTCAACACAACCTGTTACATGAAGCTCTAACCTAGCTCCCGTGCGCTGATCTAACTTTCCAAAACTTGTATGTTATTATCAATATTGGTCAAACATAGAAGAAGTGAGTAATTAAAATTTTCAAAACCCAACCCTTCTATATGTCCTTTATTATATGCAAAGACCTTATGTATAATCATATTATTGACTCAAGAGTTGGTACTTCTTTCATACCTAAGAAAATTTTTGATGTCCTAGGTCTTAAGTACAACCCTTTGTCAAAAGGAGTCTTGTAACTTGATAGTTTGACTGTTACCACTCTAGAAGTCATTAAGGATCTTGAGTTAACCCTCCATACATATCTAATCCTTACAATAACTCAAGTGTCTATATTTAACATCCTTCCTTTGCTTGCCCTATGTTTGTCAAGGTATTTTATTGCTAAAGTAGATGGTTACTTGTCTTCCGATTAGTCCCTTATGTTACTTAAGACAAGGTATGGTACCCGGTTTACCATACGATTTGAGCCAATATTTTCCTATCATGTTGAGTCATATGACCCATCCCCTCTCCAAGCTAATTACCTAATCCAAGAAGAGAAGGTTGCAGTTTTTGAAGAGTAACCTTTTCCCCCTCTTGTACCTGATTTAGTGTTAGATGAATGGGTGGAAAGGCACCAAAAGTATGATCCATGTGCTGTACAACTTGAAGATTTTGAATATGGGCTTAGCACTTATTGCATCCTTGAAGATGAAGTTATGCTACCACATGCACTCAAGAAAAATAAAGAAAATTTTGGTTTGTGGAAGATGTACTTTGATGGTTCCAAAATCAGAAATGATGTGGGCACACGAGTTATTCTCATTTCCCCCAAGGATGAGAAATTATTATTTACACATAGGTTGTAGTTCACATGCTCTAATAACACTACGGAATATGAAGCATTAGTCCATGGTATTCTTATTGCTAAGAATAAAAGGATTAAGGTGTTGCAGATCTTTGGGGACACAGAACTAGTCATCCACCAGGTCACAAAAAAATGTGTGACAAAGAATAAGATTCTCAAATATTGTGAACATAGAGTTTGGGACCTCCTTAAGATCTTTGATGCTCTAAATTTTTAGGTAGTGCCAAGGAAGATGAACTAGGAAGTTTATCAGATGGTCATGCTTGGTTATTAGTTTCCTTCTGTGGAGGATTTTGTCAAGGGCAACACGCAAAACATCAAAATGGTAATCAAAACATCCATTCCAGAAAACAACACTAGATGGAAAGTCTTTAACACTGACGTGTAGATTGTTCAGTTCATGCAGAATGAATTTGAGTTCTCTTCAATCATGCAAGCTGAATTACATGACAACTATGGTGACTAAGCCATCCATCTAAAGAAAAACAAGTTTCCTAAAGGGTTGGTTACCTTAGAGAAAATATTCAGCTCTGATGATGAGTTCAAGGGTGAAGAAAAGTATATGCACATGGTGCAAGAAGACTATTCCCCAGTCATTATTACATGTGGCAAGGAATTTTTGTTGAGTAAAGCTTCATACATGATGAATAGTAGGCCTTCATCTCTCTCTGTCACAAATAAAGTGACATGTTATCATGGGAGTATGAGAACCTAAAAGGATTTTATCCAAGTGTTTCTCAACACTCCATTGACCCTGATCCTAGTATCAAGCTCACCGGACAAAAATAGAGGCTCGTTAATCCAAGGATAAAGCCCCTCATGATAAAAGAGTTATCTAAACTCATCGAGGCAAAAATAATATTTCCCATCAAATATTATACCTGGGTCACTAATCTTGTTCCAATACTCAAGAAGAATGATGAAATCAGACTTTGTGTTGATTTCAAAGATCTAAACAAGGCATCTTTGAAGGATCACTATCCTTTTCCTTCTATGGAGAAGAGTTTGTAGACTATGGCTGGTGCGCAAAAGTTATCTATGTTGGATGGGTATTCTGGATTCAATCAAATCCTATTCAAGGAAGAGGAACAATTTAAAAAAATGTTTACAACCAAATGGGGAACATACACATATCAGAAGATTCCCTTTGATCTATCAAATGCATGCAAAACCTTCCTACACACCATGGACATTGGCTTCAAAGGATATATCAATGAGTTCATTTTGGTTTACCTCGATGACATAACTATATTCTCAAAGTAGAGCACGGATCACATGGAGCACTTGGAGAAAGTCTTCGAAAGATGCAAAAAAATTGGGTTCAATCTTAACCCTAAGAAGTGCAATTTTTTGTGGCACATGGAAAGATTTTTGGCCATGTGGTCTCAAATGATGGCATTGATATCAATTGCAAGCGCGTTTTATCCATCCTGGCCCTCTCCCTACTGGGACACAATAAATATTTACATTCCTTCCTCAGAAAATAATTTTTTTTAATAAATTCATTCCTAACTTTATAGGACTGATTTGGCCTATCACCCTCATGCTCAATAAGGGAACATCCTTTAATTGGATAGGATAAGGAAAAAAGATTTTCAAAAAAATAAAGCAATAAATTACTTACACACCAACACTCATAAACCCAGATTATGCTAAGTATTTCATCCTCTATGATTATGGTGCTGATGCAAGTGTTATTCTTGTCATGACACAAGAAACCAAACAAGTATTAGAGAAGCAAGTGGCTTTCTTCAGTCAAATGCTAAAAAATTATGAACTGAAATACAATCACATGGAGAAACAGGTCTATGTCAACATGCGCTCGCTTAAAAAATTCAAAATCATGCTCGCCACAAATCACATCAAGGTGTTAGAGACTTCATCATGGGATCTAAAATCAACGAGAAGAGAATGTGATGGGTAACCAAAATCATGGAATATGATGTGATTATCAAAGCCAAAAATCTAGTTACAGGAAACGCACTCTGCAAGCAGCTTGTTTAGGATGCACAGAATGATCATGAGACTAGATTGTTTCTAAATGAATAATCTAGTGCATGAAACTGGATGAAGGACATGATCACATTCCTTTCCAAGGGAACATACCCTCTTGGCTTAAACAAAGAAAAGAGAAGACATCTGAGGATGAATTATATTCCATATGTTTTGATTGATGGTCTTCTCTTCAAAAGAAACATTGATGATGTGTTGTTAAGGTGTATTGATGATGTGAAAATTGAAAAAGTGTTAGTATAATTTCATGATGGATTCTCTAGTGGACACTTCTCTACCAAGACTACAATAATGAAAATTATAATGGTATTATTATTTTGGCCTACCCTGTTCATAGACGTGCACAAGTGGATCATGAAAGGAAAAGAATGTAGTTTATATGTAGGAAATAAGAAATTGGCAGTGCTCCCCCTCTCACCAATCTAAGGAGATAAGCCTTTTGCACAATGGGGTCTTGACTTTATAGGCATGATCAATCCTCCTTCAAGTGTTGGACATAAATTTATACTGATAGATACAAATTAATGCACCATATGGATAGAATCTATCATGCTCAAGGAATAAATCGAATCAGTCACTCTTTACTTTCTTGAGGGAATCATAACAAGGTTTGACATTCCTCAAACCATTATCTCTAATAATGCAAAGGCCTTCCTTGGTACTAAAATTTCTGATTTGGTGCTAAACCTCATAATATATTTTAAGACTTCTTCCAACAACTACCCTTAGGGTAATGGCTTAACAAAGTCAACAAATAAGAACCTCATCTAGATCATAAAGTACATAATGAATATCAACCAAAGATAGTTTCGTACAAAGTTCTCATGCATGCTCTGGGTAGATAGAATCATAGTAAAGAAGGTAATAGGAACTTCTCCTTATAATATTTTATATGGATATGAGGCTACACTTCCTTTAGAACTTGATTTGAATTCATTAGCACTTGCCCAGTAGTTGGAATTTGAAGATGCAGATCAAAGAGAAATCAGAAGGGAAGAGCTGGTTGAAATTGAAGAATCAAGGAATTTTTCCATGATCAAGCTAGAACAACATCAAAAAATAACAAATAAATGGTTTGATAAAAAATCTAGGCATCAAGCTTTCAAAGCTAGGGACTTGGTCTTAAAATGGGATGCTGACAGAGCTAGGGTGTCATTTAAATTTTGATGCACTTAGGAGGATCCCATGTATTATTAGTTCTTGCAAGAAGGATAACTCTTTCAAGTTATCTCATCTTGATAGAGGTGCACTATCAATCTTAGTCAATGGGATATATCTCAAACCCTTCCATTAAGATTGTTGTATCACTTTTTATATATTAGAGTATTTTTAATTCCTTCAAGTGCATTGCACACATTTTCTTGTTTGTACATAGCTCTTTTTTCCTGCATTCTCTTTTGTCTATTCCAGTAGTTTTAAGCAGTCTTACAGGATTCAGGACATGCTTCAAGTGACTCAAGGGTAGTTCTTCAAAGTTATAGATTAGAGATTCTTATACATGATGACTCCATGCCCAATGAATGTTATAGGCTACTGATATCCTTCATCTACCAGGAATATGACCCTGAAAGTCACCAATATGCTATCCAAAATAACTCCCCTATTTATTTGGACAACTTATACTTCCATTCTAGATTTGAGGTTCTACATTTCCATTTGTGCGCACTTCAATTATTCTCTTGGCATGTTTCCCTAGCTCCTATTCTTCACACACCCTTGTGCACTCATTTCCTATGCTTCCCATATTTTCCTTCTCATTTCTTCTATTCAATTCCATTTCCCCTTGCCCCAAATATCTGTACACTATCCCTCCTCCCAGTAGTTCATGCAACCTTGACACTTATTTCAGACTTGTTTTCCAAAATTAGCTAAGTCCCTGACATTCTTGTGTGCCCCTTCTCTTCTGCTAAGCATTATCTTGTAATTTTTATTCCTTTTCCATACATGCCTCCAATTATTACTCTCATTCCTCCCACACACATTACTTTTGTGTGCCTCCTACTTTATTTTTCCATGCTTCTTTCCTTCACGTGTGTTGTCTCTCCTTCCTCTACGCCAGTTTCTGTGCCACGTGTATTGTCAAACATTGAGTGAACCACACGTAACCTACCAAAGAGAACTAATAGGGTGTTGAATCCTTACAAAAAACTAAGGTGTGACATGTGGTATAAGATGACAAAATAGTTGATGACGTGGGTTACATTCCAGATCACTAAATTTCAAATTTCGGATGGATTGGGTACGTGAGAAGATGGAAAATGTCTCTCATGCCACTAATACAAGATCTGATTTCTCCAACCACTAGATTTGATTCAGATATCACCCATTTCCTTCTCCTACATGGCAAATAGACATAGAGAATTGCATTTGACATATTTGTAGGTGGATTTGTAGGCATTCATAATTGGTTGTTGGTGGTTAAGTTTTCAAATAAGATTTCCCTCCTACTCAATTTCCTCTCATCCATTCATCTATAAATTTAAGAGTATTTCTCATTGACAAGGGTTGGATAATTTTAATTTGTATAGGAATTTCCTTGCATTTTGAGTGACAAACCTATAGATCTAGTTTTTGCATGCGGATATTGGCCTCATACATTGTAATTGACTTTGCATTTTTGGAAGTAATAGAAGCATTTTTGTGGCTATTTCCTTCCTTAACTTGATTTTTAGTCTTCTTTCTTGCTTTTCTTTCACGTAGTGTGTTTTCCATGTTACCTCACATCCCTTACAACTCCTTTTTTGACCGTGTCCCATGAAAATGAGTATCCTGCAGTGTTTTTTTTCATGCTACACGTGTCTGTCCTTCCTCTACACATATTTACCTATTTTTTCACTCAAATTTAATTGTGTTCATCCCCCTTATTTCTCGTGTTATCACCTTATTTAGTTTTAGTTTTTCTTTTTTGAATATCCTTCTATCCCTGGTCCCTTTACATCATTGGATTAGGATTTAATTTCAACATTAAGAGTATCAGTAGTAGTAGAAATAGGCAGAGGAGCTGACCTTCTCCAGAGGTTTGTATCAAGCGCGCAAGGTCTCACAACTTGGAGGTAGTCCCATTGTTTCCTCAACAACTTAGTTCAAACTAATCTAAGATGGGTGCAAGTTTGAGCTCCAATAATAACTTCAACTGATCCCAGGTGATGTTGACCATAAAAACCCCAGTTCTATCTTCCAACTATCCCAATAAGAGGAAGCCTCTTTTGCAAGATGATATGCACCAAAAACTACCTTAGTTTTCTCAGAGAAGTTATTGATGGCAAAATAATTCTTCATCTCGATTAGCCAATTCTCAGCCCCATCCCTAAGTATTGTCTCATCAAATTTTGGAGGATTTATTCACTTTATCTCATTTGACAGTTCTTCTTCCAAACATGTCCTCTTATTTTCCAGATGGTTTTGGTCTACAACATTAATTTCTACAACATTAACATTGTTATTTCAAGCATTTGCATTATTATTTTTAGCATGTGCATTGTTATTACCAACATTCACATTGTTATTTATAACATTGGGATCCGTTACATTTTCATCATTAGTCATTACATTATTATTTACTGCATTGAGTGGTCTCGTAGGTTGCTCAATTTCTTCATTAATAGATTCTTCATCCTCAACGAAAATATGGTGTTCCAAAACAACAATACAATTTTGATTTTCTTGCATAATAGTAAGTATCCCGTCTAATTTTTGAAAAGTGGCATTCTTGGCTCCAATTGGTTGATTATTTTCAATATTTCCTCTTTTCATAACCATTTGGTTCTATTAGAGAAGAAATAAGTTCATTGTTAGTGTAAGGACCCATTGTGTCCAAGATTTTTTTAACCTTCCTCTCAAATACCAAAATGTAACACCCAATGTTATAAAAAATTATGATTAAGGGATTTTTTTTTACAAACCCCTTCATCCCCAATTCATGCCTTCAATGATTTTATAATTCAAAAATAATAATCCAACAAGTAATCTATTTTTACAATCCATCTGATAACATCATAACCATGTAAAGTTGTAAAGTTCTATTAGATCTACCTGATCCCCTTTATCACTCTTTTGAGTTTGCATAGTTATAAGATCTACCCAATCTTATTAATCATCACTTTATCAAATTGTGCTAACTTATATGTAATTAGTTAAACTTTTTATTTATATTTTTGAACTGGTGTAGTTCCAAGTGTATACATGAAAATCAGTTTACTGAGTTTCATTTGGTATCTCACACCATTTTATTTGAACTCGGTGAACTGGCAGTGTAACTAGTTAGTACACTACTAAGGCAAACAATTTCAAGTTATGCTTTGTATGCTTAGTTTTGTGACCACACATAAGTAACTAAAACTTGTCCCATCACCACATCATCATTCCACACAGTTATTTGGATTAAATATTAATAAATTTTAATATTTTAATCCATTGTATTAAGAATGTATGAAATCTAGGTCTTACCTCTCGACTTGAGTGTATGCAAACATTCCTAGCTTATGAAACATATGGGAAAGATAATTATTTCTTATGATTCCCATAAAATTAATCACTACCCTTATCATAGTCATCCTAATATGGTATGGTTAGAGTACATTCAACTCGATAGTTGGGACTTAGATTATATTGGTTCCCAAACTTACACCTCCTTTGGGACTAGGAAACATCAATGAGTAAAGTGATATGCTTCGAGGATGACATAATTTGTTTATGTCATTTGGTATTTGGGGAAGATGTATTACAAACTCATTTGAGCCTAGATTTTGAGGGACTCGGTGACACGTAAAAAGGGGATGGCCTTCCTTACTACTTTAGGCCCTTCCTTTGACTTGGGTGAGAGAACCCTTTGTGTAACCTGAAAATTTAAAGGGATGATTGAAGTCTCTAGTATCTTACTTTCCTTTTTTGAAAACAAGTAAATCAGTCATGTATGAGCATGTAAAATAAATGCACTATTTAGCTATCACAAGTTGTCACACTAAACAGTGCATATGTCACTCCATTTGGACTCAAGTTACTCTAGACAACATGAAATTCCATCTGCTCTTGAATATTTATGGAAAGGGAAGTAAAAATTAGAAATTCCCTTGAAAAATGTTTATAGGAAAAGAAAACAGAGGTAACTTGTAGGATTTGAGAAATAGTAGGTTTATGTTTTATATTAATGGGAGATAAAAACAAGATTGAAATGATTATGGCATGTTTCCTAGAACTCCAACAGTGCTAGAAATCATTCTAGGTAAAAGGACACTCAATTAATAAACAACAGACCCTTTGAGAGAAGGCACACATTCATGGAAGCCCAATAATGCATGATTTCATACAATCTTCAAGAAATTACACATGAAATCCCATGTAAATGTCTTGATAAAATATTCACAACTCACTTCCTATTACACCTAAGATACACTCAAAGGCTTACAAGAATAATAGTAACAAAAGGGAAAAATTATGAATTTAAAATTGTGTTTAGTACTGTAAAAAAAGGCTCTGATTACAGTACCAATTCAATTACCAAAACACCACCATCAAGACCAAATCCAGTGTAACTTAGAGGAACCACAAACATAAGATTTCAACAGGAAAAATAGCTGACTGATTTAAATTATACTGTATGAAGAACAAAATGTAACAAATCTTAACAAGCATGCATAGAGTTCATTTTCAGATATTCAATTTCCTTAACAAGGGAGCATAAAAATATAATCTTGATGTTTATCAATGGCTCTACACTTGCAACCATCTTGACATGAGAAAATTTGAATAAGTAAAACAACTCACATACATCTCATAAAAAAATTTATATTTCAAGAAAGCAAATCAATTATCTCTTTCTTTTCTAAAAATTTAGAAAAAATTTACCCCTATACAAGAACACACCTCTCGTATCTATACAATCTTTGATTCTCTCCTTATTTTATTCCCCCCCCCCAAAACTTTAATCTTTTCAAGGAATATTCCTAAGAAATATTATCTAATTCTATTTATTTGAAAATATCTCATTCCCTATCATGCCATGTGGAGAAATATTTACAAATGTTGCTAGGTATATATTTTATTCTTTTATGATGACTGGGTTGCCTATGTCATTCACTTGACATCATCATCTTGATTGTTCCCATTTTAGGTAGGTTGAGAAACTTTTTTTAATGATTTTTTGAGTGCCCCCAAATGGTTTGATTTGATGTTAATTATTACCTCCTTTTGGGAATCCACCTCAAAACACACACAAATATTGTCATATCTTTATGATCAGAGTGTTTCTTCATGTGTTGTGTTACATCAGGCCAACTACCAACTTTTTTGAGTGATATCAATCTACTTCACTTTTATCTCCCTCATGTGGATATCATAAACAATCTCAACTTAACTATAAATTCCCACCATTTATTCTACAAATTTTCATCTTTTCTTTATGGTTCAACTGCAAGAAGCTCAATGAAATTATTTTTCTATAATATGGTGGGAGTAGTATTAGCATTCAGTTTTAAAGAACTTTCATCTGAGGATTTGAATTCAATCTTTGACTTGTTGGGCCCAGATGAAGCATTCATGAGAATGCTATTTGATATTATAGATCAAGAATACTATGACGGGCTGCTGAAAACTCAATTTTTTCAAGTATCTCTAATTTGGAGGCTAATCAAGATCAATCCTATTTTTCCTACTTTCTAAATGATTCATTTTCATCTAATTAGGTGGGAAAATCAAAAGACTCCTGAAGGATTGAAGAAGTTTTGGCTTAAGTGCAAGCCTATTGTGAAGGGTGCATTTGATAACACATGTCCCTTCATTTGTAATGAGTAATCTACTATAAAATAGATTCCTACAACATATTATGTGCTTTATGAAGTGACTTCCATAGACTTAATTCCTTCTCTTTCTCGCAGGGTGACTGAAATGATGCGACGTATTTCTACCTTAGAGAAAATGCCAACAGAGTCTTTTCCTTCACAACCTCCTAGAGCATCACCATTCTTCATGAATAAATGCATGGGTGGGTCCAGCTCCAAACCTCCTACTAAATCAGTTCCAAAAACTATCATAAATGCACTCCCAACTTTTGTAAACACATCCATTCCATCTTCTACCTTCAAAGCATTAGGGAAGAAATATCTTTCCAATGGTGGTTTAGATATTAAAGAATGGGTTTCTTCATACAAGAAGAAATTAGAGTCGATTGACATATTGGATGGTCCTATGGTGAGTGTTGATGCGCTTATGGCTCTGGAAATATCTCGTGGTTTGGAAGGGTATATTTTATTTGTACAAATGGCTGTTGGGACTGAAGAATTTGTAGTTAGGAAAAACAGCCTTTTGAAGAAGATTCCTCTTTTCAGAGAAGATATCTTAGCAGTAGAATGACTAAGTATATTTCCTTTTTTCCCTTTTTGATACGATATCAAGAATGTATGTAAATATTTTCTTGGGATGGGGCCCCTATAGAACCCCATTTTTATTTTTTCCCAAATGTAAAAAACTCAAAGGGTTACAATGAATTTCATGTTCATAATAGATTCATGTTTCTAATAAAGTAAAATGAAATGATATTGCATCTCACTATATCACATACATAATTGAATTTCCCAATTTAAAACATTATAAGCTTGCTCATGGTTAAACATGATCATTGTCACTTTCTTCATTGTCTTCCTCCTTGTCAGGTAGCCCTCCCAAATAAGCATAAAATTGCTAAAACAACTACACTATATCATCTTCATCAAGTCTGGTGTGATGCCTAAATATCAATTTTTGCATGTTCACCACCTCACCACATTTTTTCATTCTTCTCTTATACTCCTTCAATTTATGAGCAAGCTCAATAATTATATTTTCCACAATAATGATTCTCCATATGACCTCATAGGAACAATGTTCTTCATCAATGTATTGATCAAAGGATTAGGTCAGGACATCAATTTCTAGATCCCCATAAGTAGGATTTTATTTTTTAGGCATCATCTTTCTCAACTTTCTTCTTTATCCAATTCTTCTCTGTTGACAAATTTTCATTGAATTAGTTCATAGTTTCCACCCTGAGTTTGGCTGAATCTTCCAGCATGTAATGAGCCCCTTTCTCATCAAATAGTACTATTCCATCCTTTTCCACCAAGTACTCATCAAGTTGAGTTATAAAATCAATTTTGGGAAGGATCCCTCCATAGTAATACATTTCATTTTCACATTGTCCAATTGGTTCATCTATGTCATTGATGATTTCATTCAGTTTTTTATACCTCTCTACCACTTTTTCAATGACTCCCCTTCCCTTTTGAGACAATTGTTCCACCCACTTATCCATTGCCTTGGCTTTCTCACTAGATATTTCTATTTTATTCAATATTTTTGGAGCGATGGTAGTGATGAATTCTTGGATTTCTCGTGCTATTTCCATCAATTTTTTTCAGGTCAATGTATTTATATGTTCTTTCAGATGATTTTTAGATAATTTATCCTCCTCAAATTTTTGCAACAAGACTTCAAATTCCACTTTGATATCCTTCTTTAATGTCTCTCTAGTAGGATTCCTAAACTGAATGTGCTTGACATCATAATAATTCATTATGATTTCATCTTTTAATTTACCTTGGTGGGGGGTTGTAATCTCCAGAGTTCTAAACCTATGTTGGTCTATATGGGTCTTAGTGAGGATCTTTTCCATTTTTGAGGCTCTTTAGGGATTTGGGAAAGCTATGCTCTTTATTTCTATAACTTCTTTCTGAACAATTTCCTTTTCATTCCCTAAAAGGAATCCTCCTAGCCAACCAGTCATAGGGTTCTTTCCCATATGTACTCTTTGTGATGTGAGATGTTGATTTTCTATGTATAATACCAATTGTTTTGATGTATCTTGCACATCTTGAAGTATTGACACCTCTTTATGTATTTCCTCCACTTGCATTACTTGATTTTCACTATAAAGTGCCACTATATCTAGTTGATCCTTTTCTTGATCCTGAGTCTAAGGTTGGCCAATATCTTATGAAACTTTTCAACCCACTTATTTCTAATCTTGATCCTTGATATATATATAAGTAATAGGAATGCTTGCAATTTCCTTTCAACTTTCCATTGGATTATCCATTGTACCTACATCTTCCTTCAATTTATCTATCGAAGTGGCCATTGTATCTATAACTATCTTTAGGAATTATTCATCTGTACTTTGGATCGTAAGGGGTTCCTTGTTCTTTGAGACATATCCTTCCTTAAAAGGTTGTTTTATGGATAAATATTCCTGGGGTTGTTTATCAACAACCCTTTGTCTAGCCAAGTCCTCTCCTTACTTCTCCACAGACTAGGATCTAATGAGTAATTCTTGATCTTTACCTTTATTATCAATGTGTGTGCCTCCTTCAGTAATGGTTTCCATTGGTCCACTGGCCTTATCTATAGTTTCAGTCATGGTCTCCTTTATGGTACCTGTGTTGTGAGAAACTTCACTCTCATGGTTGATCCTCGGCAGAAGCAACATCTGATACAACTAATGCACCCACAAGTTTTTGAGTCATCATTTATCCTCCCATTAAAGATGTTGAACTATCAACTTGAAAATTTTGGGGTTAAGATTCCAATTCAACATTTTATGGTTGAATAATATCTTGTATTTTTATTTCTTCTAGGAAGACACGTGTACCTTCTATAACATTTGTCACAATTTTTTACATCCATCATTTCAAGCCTAGGAACGTCTTCAAGTTCATCTACATTAACTATTTCAATAGGATTCTTCAATTGTTCCTGAACTTAACTATCTTGAATTACCTTTTTCTCCTCATACTACATAACAATTGGTTCCCTCTACACTTTTTTTGTCATAATGTCACTTGGCTAAATAGATATGAAAGTAATATAGACTATTCCTACTATAATTTTAGTTAGAAACAAATATGGAAATACAACTTGTGATGGTACAAATGGAGTAGTATGAATATTTTCAGGGATCAGTGGTGGCATTATTTTCCCAAAAAGTGAAGTAATAATCTTCTTCTGATTTTCAGTAAGTGGAACAAGATCTATTACTTTAGGTTCTTTACTCTTGTGTTTCTTTGAAGAATGACCAATTTCCTTTGTTGGACTGTCAGTATCCCTTTCCATAGGTAATACTACCTTGGATTGCTTTTTAGTCCTAAAATATTTGAGTTTAGGACCCTCTCTCCCCTTATCACTTTGTACTTTGAGTTTTGGATCAACATTTTCTAGAGATCCCCTCATCTTATTCTATGTGCTATATGATCCTGGTACTATTACTGAGGGATTTCTTAGTTTGTTCAAACCTTAACTTTGGTCTGTATTGGCAGTGCTGAAATGATGGGAGCATCTTGCATAGCCTTTACATACATTCCTTCTACCTTCTATGTAAAGTTAGTCATTGATGTCCCAATGTTGCTGGTATTTGTTTTCCATTCATCAATAATCTCACTGGTTGGTTTTTTACTAGGTAATTGGCAAGCTTTCCCATTTAAGGGATCTATTTTGTCTGCTCCGTCTTTTAGAGGAGGGATATTTTCCCTTAAGATATTCAAATCTCTAAACTCCTTTAACACCCTTGTATTTTGGAGGGAGAGATCCATACCTTTAACTTTTAACCAATTCAAGGTCCTTCTCATTACATCAACTATTCTTTTATCAAGACTAGCTAAATGTTCTTCTCCCCAAACTATGGGAATGATTGATTTTGATTCCACCTTTTAGTTGATATAATATTGAATCACCACATATTTATCATTTGTTATCCCTTGAGGAACTATAAAAAATTTAAAATCAATGACTTGCCTTAAAGTCATCCTTGAAAAGTCTTTATGTTTGACTTCTTCTTCCTCTATACAATTCATCCAATAATCTTCGAATTTGGGTTCATGCTCTTTTCAACTGACAACCATTCTAACGTCATACTTGGGTCTTGGCACAATTTTTTCCATACTAAACCTCTCCATTTCATATTCCATTAATTTGGATTTTACAATAGTTGGGTAGGAGTATCTTCTGATCTTGGTGAGGAACTTAATATTAGTCTTATGTTTCCCTACAATCACTTTATGTACTGGTACCAACTTCCTTGAGAGTTCAATTAAATCCCATTTATCATTGACATAATTTGGAAATTTATATAGCTTCCCCTCAAATCCACTCACTCTGATATATGTTAAAAATCTATATTGAAGGAAAATGCAACCATAATCTAAGATAACACTCCTAGCCTCATCAAATAACCTATATTTTTCCCAATCTGGGTTTAAAAGGAAAACTGTAGGAGTAATGAATGCATCATTCACTAGCATAACATTTCCTTTCCATTTATCTAGTCTTGATTGGGGATACACATCATATACTTTGTGGTCTTTAAAACTTGCATTTCATGGTAGACCAGGGAATGACTTGCAACATGCAATGTTGTACATGATATAAGACATTCTGTAAAATTGGATGTTTTATGTAACACCTGTTCTAATTTTTATGGATATTTCCATAATTTGGGCATGAATTGATGCTAATATGAAATTTTCCCAACAGAATTTTCCTCTTTCCTATAAGATAACCCTTATGAAAGGGTGCATCCACTCTTGAAACATGTAAGCCATTTCTAGCCATGTCATTCGACTCAATAATACAATTAGGTCCTCAACTTCCTCAGAAAATAAATCCTTATTTAATCTCTTGTGAATTCTCCTAACATAAGGTTTCTTAGTTTTTAACCACTGGGTATTCAATAGTGTAGTATAGTCATCATGTTTATCTTCATTATCAGTTTGTGTTGACTCAACGGTGGCAATGATTGGTGTATCCACCTTTGGTAATCTCAGTATAATCCAAAAATATTCTAATGTTAAAGTTAATACCATTTCCCCACTTCCATCTAGCACTTCTTTCTTCACTAGATCATAGTTTTTAGCACACATCCATAGAAGTTCTGGAGAATGTATGAAAGTTGGGAATGGCCAAAGCTAGGGAAACTCAACTAGCATCACTAGACATCATCCATTCAATTTTATTTTGGGAATAGACTCTTTGTAGGAAGTCCTCTAAATAATCATTTATCAATTTTGTATCCATGATTATATCTAGATTGCTAGTGATACTAATTCCATGATTTATCAATTTTGTATCCACAGGCCTCATCTTATGGATTTAAATTTCCCTTCTTAATTCATTGCAAATCGCAAATCAAATAACAAGAATACAAATGTAATGTAAGAACTCACCAGTTTCTTGTAAGCTCTCTAAAATTATTCCTTGCACCTATTGCTCTAAATCCTCTGGCTTGAATGTATTTTTCCACAGTCAATTTTTTCTCTCTATGTTGTAAATTTGACAGATCTAGGGATTCCAATTTTTCGTATGTAATGTAGTAATTCGAAATGATCAAAAAACTTGTAAAAATATTACCTTGATCTATGCAAAGTGCATTAATGGTGGTAGTCATAAATGCATCAAATCCCATCCATTCAATTTTCCCTTCTTATTTGAATATAAACCATCCACGTGTTTTCCATTTAAAGAGCTACAAGAATACAAAGTTTATTTGCATTTACGTCCACTTTTTCGAACGAGTGCAAAACTACAAGTTTGACCCAAAAACTCGCTTCTTGACTTTTCTTGAAATATTGACATGTGTCCTCAGATGAGTTTTGGGCATGTATTTGAATTTTTCACTTCATTGGGTGCATGATGCAAGAGTGCATAAAAATTATATCTCCCCACTCCAATAATATTTTTACATGTGTTTACTTTCACTGAGCGAGGGTGTATTTGCACTTTGCACCGTATGACTTCGAATATTCCTTGGAATATTTGATCAGGTTTCAGGGTTTTATTTTCACTTTGCATGTTATGTAAATTTTTTAAATATGTATGTAAAGCTCAAAATATTGAAACCAATCAAAACATGCCATGTGACTTCGAGCGTCGGGAAACAAAAGGTAGCTTGTATAAGGATTATTATAGGGAGATTTTTGCAAGGATTGATTTGGTTGTTTAACAATTTTTTCACGAAAATCTTCTTGTAACAACATGGTTATGAATACTTCAACTAGGAAAGAAGATTCATGCTAGGTTTATTGTACTAACATAGGAGTTTTTTTGGGTTTAATAGGGGTTTATCCTTTGAATACATGTATTTTAGAATTCTAGCAAACAAGACATGAAATTTTTTGAAGGCACATTTAAGACTAAGGGGAGAGCTCAAAATGAGCACCAACAGATTCCATGGTGAATTTACACACAAGATGTTTATAATATCAATGACAAGTTATTATTAACATGTTTAATATTTTCATTCTAGGTTTCCAATTCAAGTATCACTTTACAACTTTCATTGTTAGGACTAGTTTCAAATAAATAATCATATTAGGATTAGGTGATGGTCCTAACCTTGATTAGATAATGTCATTTTTAGACCCTATCATTATGTAGTTAATTATCTCTTTAAAATATATATACCTTTTTTTAATCATTCGTGTAAATTTATACATCATCTTTAATCCAAATGATTCATTTGAACTTAATAATTATTAACTGATTCAAAAATGTATTACTAGTGTACTTTGACATCATTATGTAACTTGGAAAATTAACATAACAAGGGACAATTAGACATTCAAGTATTAATTGGATGTGATATGTAATGAAGAAATTATTAAATTTATCTTTTTACGATTGAGTTAAGAAATATGCATTATTTCACAACTCTAGTACCGTTGTCCCAAAAAAATTATTACTTTCTTCATTAATTATATTCATTATTTAATGATGTCAAGATTAAGATTGTTATAATTATCATTTACTAAATCATATTAAATGATATTGAAAGGTATAATAAGTAATCAAGTATAATTGGTTTCCCAATCATTTTCAAGTACAATTGTTGATAAAATCAGCGTAAATCATTATTATGTAACACATTAAAATATGACATGATATCAATTATGATAACTCCTTATTTAAAAGTACAACAATAATTTTAGAATGATATGATTGGCCAACAATTTTTTACAATATTGTGAAATAATCTTTTGCTCAATAAGGATTACTTGGTCTAAGTTTAAATTATAAATTAAATCAATATTTACAAATCAGATAATCAATATATCGCATGGCAAGCATGCATGAAACAATCCAACTATCTCCTCATAATACTTAATCAATTCTAAAATCTGAAATATAAAAATGATAATTTACATGGTTAGTTCTGAGAAATGGCATGGATATACATCTCTCTGCCTAGATGTTTAGTTATGAAATAATTGAATTTATACTGATTGATTTACTACTATTAAACTAGTATTAATTTATACAAGTCATAAAATCTCAATCACAAACATCTAAATTTAATAACAAGTTCCTCTTTACCATAACACTTATGAATTATAACTATTTAATTTAGCTCAATATAGTACTGAAATCCAAGTACAAAATTCACCTTGTAAATCATTCACTTTCTTAACAAAATAATGCTAATACATTCATTCCAGATGATCCTTAAATATACTTAAATAATAATACTATTAAGAAGATCATGATAAGGTTACTGCTACTAACCAAGTTCAACAAAAATCCATCATTAAATTTCATAATGTATATGCAACATTCAAATTATTCTTTATTCACAACTTGATTTAACCTTTAACTATCATCTAATAATCTTCCAAATTAAACTTTGTTGTGAATACACCTTCAATAGTCAACAAAACATCAAAGATGAAAATATGATATGGTAACCGTAACTCAATCATTGAGATATAAAATCCATAACACTAGATCTTAGAAAAACTTTTCTTATCAATAAGTATCGATATACATGAGTGAGAGATTAGGTTACAGTCATGCATGCCTTAACAATACAATCACTATATACGTATATATGTGAAGATTCAACTTCAACTAGATTTATTAATGACCTAACCCAATCATTCATCCTTATTACAATTTTGAAATAGTTTCATTTAGTGTAGAATCATGTTTTCTTACATAAAATCACAACTCGAGCCAACTGAAGATGCAAAAGATATGATTAAACTCAAGTCAACATTTACAACTTAATGAATATAACCTTCAAAACAATATTTATATTCAATCATTCAAGATAGAGTACCAGATCAAATAGTTGACCCAACTTCTACTCATGTATTTAAGTAAACACAATGACTTACCAAAAAGTGGTTGAGTTAATATCGAACCCAGTTGGTTATACAAGCACAGTGACTACCAAGTCATGGTTACATGGCCAAAAGTAACCGCTAAAAACATACAAATGCCAAAAACAAAAAACCATAAATGTACGATATACTCATATGGGTTCCTTCTACAAAGATAATATTAATAGTCTAACATAACCAACCATGATCAAAATGTGGATTAATAGAAATCCATAAAGGTAAAAGGGTCAAATTGACCCAGTATAACTGAGTTTGGTGACTTAACGTCACATATTTTATAGAGATAAAATTATTTATTTCCACCCCTATCATGGTGGTTTGAGCTTAATAAGTTCCTAAAAAAATAAAATCAAGAAAACCCTCATGTTCAAATAATACCCATGTAAAGAAAAGATTCAATCTAGCCTTAAGTGGCTTATGAAACAATTTAATGGGTATCCAATACCCAACAAATTATTTGCATGAGTTATATGAAAATAATCATGATTCATAGTCTAGAAAGATGGGTAAAATACATGCAAAAATAATTACTACCAAAAAATAAAACTGAGCACCCACATGATGAAATAAACCCATCTCAGAATAAAATAACTATATTCATAAGGAAATTCAACACCCAATATCTCAACAACAAAAAATTTAATCAACCAGAATGTATTATATTATTTCATAAAAAATAGCAAGACATGGTGAGGTATTTACATGCCTGTTAAAATCATGAAAATATCTCCTTCAAACTTACGCAAGATTACTCCAAGTCTCCTTCCCAAAAATCCCAAAAGAACAACACAGATACATGTAAAAATATCCAAAGATACCAAGCTAATCCGGGGCTGTAAAGTCATAAACCCACAATTATTACATTACTTAAATTTCTCAACAAAATAGTAGAATGAAAATGCAGGCAACAACTTGAGAGGGACAAGAAAGAGATCGTCACTTGCATGCTAAAGAATAAAAATAGAAAACTAAGTTTTCATAGTAGCTTTTGGAGCAAGATTCTCCCATTCCTCAAGATCTATGGGGTTGTATTAAATGCATTTAATGTTTTCAAGTTCCACGTAGTGGATATTCTTATCTACCTCCCTCCTCCAACTTCTAGTTTCCTTCTAATAACAATTCAATGATTACGAGCGGTCCAAGACTAAGTTATAAACCATATAATTTGCATGGGTCATGATTTGAACAAATTTAATATATTAAACATTCAAACCAATGACCATTTTACCATAGTCTAATTAATAAACAAACAAAGCTTTAATATGAGTTCAATGATCTCCATCATATTAAAAAAACAATTTGCATATGATCATTCACATTTAACTTAGAATCAATGCATATGAATATGTTCTATGACCATAATTATTTTAACCTTTTAAACAAACTATGCACAATTCCCTTTAAACAATTCTATTTATTACTACCCAGCCAAAGTTTATTGAACAAGCCATTATAAAGCAATATACCATTACATAAAGCAATTACTATAATCATTTATTCATCTAGAAAGAAGTATCGACCAGTCCTAGGTAATTAATTGACTTAACAAGATAAATACATATAAAATATGTTCATGATAAATAATTTACGATCATAATATGAAAAATATTAATATGTAATCTTAATCAATAAATAGTAATAACATTTAATCATAATTAAGATGCTGAGTCATTGTACGGATCTTGGATGTAATATATATAATTGTCCTAATGGAAGGTCATTATCTTAACAAATAAATATGATTAAACATTTATTTTTAGTGTCATAAGAGTTAATACTTTCAATATTCAGGTTATTTTCACATAATATGAATGATATTTTAATAACCATAGTGATTACATTTTCACATCATAATACTATTTAGTAATAAACGTATACAACATAGTATCAATAGTGAGTACGATCAAATAACAATTTATAATAAATTGAATCTTTAGTAATAATCGAACTCATAAAAATATAAGAAGTAGTAAAATATGGTATTAATGTAAAATATCTTACGAGTTAACCTGGTGGAAACCATGATTTCACGGTCCCAGTTTTTCATTTACATGTAAGCATGAAGTTGTCATTTTCAGGGTAAACGTTTGTATTCCTGGCTGTGATACTAGTTGGGTGACGCATTTGATGGCCGTTTAGACGTTTTTCTTGATTTTAGATGTCACACTAATAACCCCATCTATAAAATGAAAATGTCTAACTGTCACATGTGACTTGCACATTTATTAACCGTTTTCCATCAATGATTTTAATCACTAATAGTTTGTATATAAATTATAAACAAATTTATATCATACAAAAAAGATATAAGCAAATATAGCATTTTCATCCAATTTAGTAAAAAATCAACATTATTTTGTGTTATCTTGAAGGGCACTATTGAAAATTGTACTGTAACATCCTTCGAAAACATATAGTTTGACAGGCATAGGTGGCCGTCAAATTTAACCCCTGCACGCCATCATTTCAACACTTTAAGTTTATAAATTTACTTCAAGTATAATTTTAATAAATTGGAAAATATTCAAGCTCTCTTTCCAATGTTTGAGGACAGTTAGGTCTGTAATGGATGGTCATGATTTCTTCTTGATTATCCGTGGTTGAGAGGGTGCATAATGAGTGAAGGATAGGTCCTCATTCCCACAACTTGCATATTTGCAATTTCCTCAATTGAAAATTTACACGTGGATGAGCTATGTATTTTACCTAGAACTAGGAATGGTTCATACAACCAGCATTAGCTGAATCCTAAACGCTAGAAAGCCAGTCCTAATTAAGCACATGTGAAACATATGATTCTATCCTTGTTTAAGTCTTTCCAGTCTGCGTGCAAATATTGTTTCCCAGTGGATTCTGGGAGGCAATGCCAAATGATATTTTACCATACTGTATGATTTGTTCCACTAAAAAATGTCTAACATATCTTCAGTGATAACTTGTCGACCCTTATAAACGTTACCAGGGCTACGTATTATGGGCGTTCAGATGACCTGAGGAATAATGCCGATACACCTATTTCATATATATCATGTATATTATTCATTATTATGAAACTTAAAATGTTTAGATCTTACTTCCTATCAATAACTTATTGTCAATGGTTCACACCAGGAGCTTCACTGGTTATTTTCTCGTTTGGGATTAACATTTGAATGAAGGTCCACTATTGCCACTCGTATGATTTCAGTATGTATGCCCTCCAACTGGAATCCTGGTCGTTATACATTCTTAATGGTTTCATACAGTTGAGCCGGAGGCAACCCAACTGGGGACATATCCTGGTGATGTGAACATGAGTAGGTGGTTATCTCTATTGCAAGATCAGCCAGTGGAATGTATTGTTTCTAGAAGAAATTGTAAGATGCAATGCAGAACATTCTGAGCAAAATCCTCGAGGAACTGTGGTTGCAACCGTTCAGCTCTGAGCTAATAATTTCTAGATGCTATGTTGATTTTAAACTCAAGTTCATCCCTAAGGCTAGAGGGGAAGGCTGTCAGACATGGTTAGATAGTCATCAAGTGGATCCCTAGAGGCAGTTATTAACTAGGATGAATTTGTGGATTCCTAGAAATCTCAACCATTTAATTATTATGTTAGAAGAGATGAGCCACTTGACATCATCTTTTAGATTTGGAATAAGGATCATCATATATTGAGGTACTTATATGTTAACTATAAATCAAAGAAACACATGTATCAATGTGGTGATTAGATTTTGATTGAATGTAGGCATCCCTTAGCAGTTGCAAAGTCCATTCTAGAATACACTTACAAGACATATTGCGTAACTTGGGTAGGTGCATACAATATGTCTTTAATCAATGTGTAGTTTTAATACTTCATTCCTAAATATACTCATTGATTATTTTTTTTTAATTATTGGCAAATAGTTTTTTGAAAGGGACTATACCCTTGAGAACAAAAGAGGGCCTAAAAGCCAGAATAGCAATGAGAACCAGAACAAAAAGGATCAAAATCTAAATGTGACAATGAAGACCAAAGTAGCCAAAGAGCAGCTACCCCAACAAAATCAAAACAGAGTACAAACACAGCAGAAAAGCAGCTAAAATGACAACAAAATAATAGCAATATTTACAAAGAAAAGTGCAGTAGAACCACCCATAATTACTTCTTGGAAGATTTTCAATGCTGGATTTGATATTCTACCAAGATTTGAACATCCCCAAAGTCGTCATGTGGGCAGAGTCAGTTATATCCAGCTGAACAATGGTCCTTTTGCTTTCCTTATCAGTGCCCCAAAGGGTAGCCAGAATCCCGTTGAGATTAGAGACACTTTAGACATGCTGCTCAATGAACTCCATAATAGTAGTAAAAATGGCCATGTTATAATCATGGTGAGTCTTGGCCTTCCTTAAACGGGAGTCTAAGGAGTTCAGCTTCTTGTAAATATCTTCAAGCTGGCTATTATCCATAGCCACCTCCTCCTCCTTCTTCCTCTTACCTTATTGTTTTGCCATGTTTTTAACCTCTTCCCTCAATAGCTTCATGTCAGCTTCTAAGGCCTCCAGCCTTTTGTGGAGCTCTCCATATGTGATTCTTGAGAACTAGCACTGCTAATATGAAGGAGGTTATGGGCAGTTTCAATCTCCTGAGGACCCTTCCCCACAGCAGGGGTATCAAGATTCAGTCTTCTAGAGGACCTGGTAACCGGTCTAGCCGAAGTGGAAGCAAAGGGGGTGGGGGTAGAGGTGGGGGGAATTGGAGATGGAGCCGGGAAGGCCGAGAGAGGGGTGAAAACAGCAGTGGTGTGGACATAATGTGGAGAGATGGGGCTGGAGGCCACAGAAATGGGTAGAGGGAGAACAGAGCCAGGGGAGGAAGGGAGGCTAGGAGACCGAAGAAGACATAATTTATGCAGCAAGAAAATTGGCCCCTGGTGCAAAGGAACTGCATGAGCATGCTTTTGAAACTCCAAAATGGAGCGCTCAAGAGAGCTAAGTAGATAATGGGGGAAACATACTGTGCGATTCCTATGGAAGTGATTGAGGAAGACAAGATGTTTAGCAGGTACAGTGACGAACCTCCCTTCCAAAGAAATGAAATGCACCATCATGCGGGTAACCTCATCATGGGGCGAGGGGATCGAATTGACAAGCAAGCCCGCCGTGACAAAGATCAGTTTCTCAGTTCCTTCAACAAATCTCCTCTCCTCAGCTTCTCTGTCAACCCTTTTATTAAAAAAATGGTATCCATCCATGCCAAGGCCATTCGCTTTAGCTATCAGCTCCTCATTGATCACAATCTTTTGCCCCCCATAGTGAGCAACATGGAAATTTTAAATAGTGAGAAACATAGTTTATCATGTCCTTTTTCATTTCTTTCCAAAAATATTGTCGTTTTATATCAAAAAACATTTTAGTTACTCCAGGACATTCAAAGTATGGTGAATCACGAAATTATTTCATAACCTTAATCCTCTAGTCATTTTCGGAAGGTACATAGACTCCACCTTCATATTTCAATATTCCCTCATCATCAAATTTGAATCCTTCATACATTTTTTCATTAGGATTTGTTATTAAACTAACCTTAAAATACTAATAATAAGAACCAACCATCATTTGTTTCTTTACCTCATCCTTGAATTGGTTTATAAGGGAAACAATCGCTTAAACATGCTTCTAATGACTTACTACATCAGCCACTCTTTTTTTTTTCCTTTTATATAGCTTATATCAAAATCATACTGTGATAATAGTTAAATCCATATTCATTGTCTTGCATTTAAATTGGGTTGCATTAAGATATAATTCAGCCTCAAGTGGTGTATTATTAGTTCAAAAGGTTTTCCCAATAATTAATGCCTCTAAAATTGTAGTGCGCGAACTATGGCAACAAGATCTAGATCATGGGGAACATAGTTTAGATCATGTACCTTCAATTTAATGCTCTTGTATGCTATCACATGTTCATTTTGAAGAATAATTCCACCCAAACCTTCACCTGATGCATTTGTTACCACGGTGAATCTTTTGTTGGGGTCCAAAACCTTCAAAATTGGTGTTTTAGTTAATTTCTCTTTCAGAAAATTAAATGCACTCTCACATTTTTCATACCATACACATTTCTTATCCTTTTTTTCAGTGATGTTATTGGAGAAATAATTCTAGAAAAATATTTCACAAATCTTCTATAGTAATCAGTTAGCCCCATGAAACTTCTAACTTCATGAACATGATTTGGTACTGGAAATTCTATTATTGCCTTAATTTTTATGGATCCACAGATATTCATCCCTTGTTTATGATGTTTCCAAGGTATTGTACTTCATTTTTATAAAAGGAACACTTAGTTACGTTTCCACACAATTTCCTTTTTCTAAGTATGTCCAACACTATTCTTAGGCACTCATTATGCTCTTCAATGTTTTCGGAGTAGATCATAATGTCATCCAAGAAAACTGGCACAAAATTGTAAGTATTCTTAGAATATATTGTTCACTAAATTCATGAATGTAACAGATGCATTCGTGAGTCCAAATGGTAAAACAGTGAACTCATAATGGCCATACCTTGTCCTAAAGGTTATTTTATGTATGTCTTCATTTTTAATTCTCAACTGATGATATCCTAATATTAGATCAAATTTAAAATAAACTGATGCATCACACATCTGATAAAAAATATCATCTATCCTTGGAAAAAGATATCTTTTCTTTATTGTGGCTTTGTTTAGCATGTGGTAGTCAATGCATAACCTCAGTGTACCATCTTTATTTTTGAAAAAAATGAACGATGCTCCCCAAGGAGACACACTTGGTCTAATTAATCCTTTGGAAAATAACTCATTCATTTGTAACTTGATTTCTACAAGTTTCTTTGTAATCATGCAGTAAGGAGATTTTGAAATAGGTTTTATTCCACGTTTGATGTCTACTGTGAGGTCAAATTCATGTTTTGGAGGGATTTTTGGTAACTCCTCTGGAAAGACATCGATGTACTCTTGTAATAGTGGGTAATCAGCCAAATAATTTTTTCCCTCTTTGCTTAAATCATAAATTTTTAATTACATAAAGCATACATCCTTTATTTTTGGCCTTCTTAAGATTCATAGCATATATTTGTCTCACTACTATGTCTCTTTTTATGCCTTGAATGACCATTATTTTCTACAAATCATCCAAGCACTTAATTTTTTTTTACTAATAGTCAACCATTGCTTTATGTTTTGATAACCAGCTCATGCCTATGATGACATCATATGAACCTAAAGGAGTTGTGTATAGTTATACTTCAATTATAAAATTGGGAAGCTCTAATGTTGTGCCAAAAAGGAATTTGTTCATTGTGTGGAAAACATTGTTCCCACATTGCATTGTCCATGATTTCTTCATATAACCAACTTTTTTAAAAAATCAACTAAATTATTAGAAATAAAACATTCAATATCACTAGTATAAAAAATAATAGTTATAGGTAATTTGTACAACTTACCCGATACTTCGATAGGCGTGGCTTCCTTTTCAGATTTCATATTTTCTAATATAACATGAATCTTATGTTGTTAGTTGTTATATTTTTTTTACTGAGGAAATTTGTTTACATAGTGATCACCACCACACTTAAAACATCCTCTTATAGGCCCTTTTATTTCAGTTTTATTTCCATTCACTACTGCATTATTTTGACCATTTTTCTTATGGTTTACAGTAGACTTTTTTGTTGTAAATTTCTTCCCATTCTTGGCTTTATTTTCCACTTTTTTCCACCAAGTATTATTTAGTGCTAGTGGGGATGGTGAAATGAAATTATTTTTCTTTATTTTATCATTGTGAGGAGATATAGGTAACAACTTCTTCTCTGAGCAGATGGATTTTTTGAAAATTACCTCCATGGTTAAAGGACCATGCACATCCACTTCCTGACCTATAAAATGGTTTAGGCCCATGTTGAACTATCTTATCCCAAATTTTTTATCAGCTTGGTATAGAGGAACATATTTTAATAACTTAGTGAGTTGTTCCCAGTAATCTGTCACACTCATCTTTCCTTGAACTCGGGTATGAAATTTAGATATATTTTGGTCATAGTAAAACTAAGGTAACTAACCCTTCCTAAAATAGAACTTGAACTGATCCCAGGTGATATTGACCACATCTACCCCCAGTTCTACCTTTCGGATGTCCCACTAAGAATAATCCTCTTTTATAAGTTGATACGCAACCAATACAACCTTATTTTCTTCAAAGAATTTCTTGATGCGAAATAATTCTCCATCTCGTTGAGCCAATTCTCACCCCCATCCCCAAGTGTTTTCCCATCAAATTTTGGGGGATTTATTCACTTGATGTCATTTGAAAATTATTTTTCCAAACCTTTCCTCTTATTTTCAAGACAGTTCTGGTCTATAGCGTTAAGGTCTGTAATATTAACATTGTTATTTCTAGGGTTTACATTATTATTTTTAGCAAATGCATTGTTATTACTAGTATTCACGTTGTTATTTACAACATTAGGATATTCTATATTTTTATTATTACTCGCAGTGTTAATATTTATTGCATTGAGTTGTCCCTCAGGATGCTCAATTTCTTCATTAACATCTTCTTCATCCTAAAAAAAATGATGTTCTAGGATAGTAAAATGATTTCAAGTTTCTTGCATGATAGCAAGTATCTTGTCTAATTTCTGAACAGTGGTAGCCTTAGCTCCAATTGTTTTATTATTTGCATTATTTCCTCTCTTACTAACCATTTTGTTCTATTAGAAAAGAAATAAGTTCAGTGTTAGTGTAAGGACCCATTATGTCCAAGAATTATTTTAACCTTCCACTTTGATACAAAAATGAAACACCCAATGTTATAACAACTTCTGATCAAGGGAATTATTTTACAAACCCCTTAATACTCAATACATACCTTTAATGATTTTATAATTCAAAAATAATAATATAACAAGTAATCTAGTTTTATAATCCATCTGATAACATCATAACCATGTGAAACTGTAAAGGTCTAGTTAGTGCTCAATTTGATCTTGTCCTTTTATCCTAAGTGTTCTTTAAAATAATTTCCTTGACTGTTGTGTTAATAATAAAACACATATGCTCAAAAGATGCAGTCATATTAAATACAAAAAAAATCCCATGTCTGAGTTGTGACTCCTCTTTTTCAGTCGAGGAATGTAATGACCATATCATTTCTATGAAATGCTTATGAAAACATTTCCAAAATATCATGATTATCCTAAAAAATCCATCATGTATAGTCTTTTTAACATCCAGTGCAAATTACACTTAGCTCTCTGACACCCGAGGATACATGGAATAATATAATTAGTGGCGCAGTGATGGGTTATGTTTCAAAAATTACATAATTCACATTATAATTACAAAATGCAAACTTAGCTCTGAAACCCGATTGAATATTCCAAGGAATATTCGAGTTACAAGTTTAAAGTGCAAAGAAATTTTCACCTCTCGAAAAGGAATACGTGTCTAAATATGGTTGGAGCAGGGAAGTTGATCATCAATGCATTTTTGCACCTAAGGCATCCTATAGTACAAAATGTGAATATTCCCCTGAAACCTGATGGAGGACATGTATCATTTTTCTAGGCAAATTCAGCATGTGGGTGTTCGGGTCAATTTGGAAGTTTTGCACCCAGTCGAGAGAATAAAAAAAATGTAAATAAGTCCTGCAACTATGTAACTCTTAAGATTAGTACACGTGTCAGCCTCTAAAAAAATTCAACAATTGGGGGTTCAGGTTAAATTTGCAAATTTACACTCATTTGAAAGGAAATGTAAATGTGCAAAAACAATCCTTAGCCCATAGTATATTTGGTCCATATTGCAAATAAATAGAACACATTAAAAATCTTATTATTATTCATATGAGATATCTTATTCATGATTCATGAGTTACATATATAGATCAATTAACCCCTACAATGGTGGAGTCAAACATGATCTTCAATCCCTACATAATCTCAAACTCATCTCCTAATATCTCTCTAATATCCCTTTATTATCTCACACAACTTTAGCTACGTGAGTTGTTCTCACAACTTGCCAATATAATTAAACTATTACAACATTATATGAGTTGTTTATATCAAAACTCATATATTACAAATACACACATAATATTAATGTTCAAACTAACATATAAATTCCTAACATTCACCCCCTTAATGTGAACATGGGGCAAAGTGGAACTGAAACCAAAATCATATGCCACTGCATAATTTTAGGTTTGCATACTATTGTCTGAATCTTGTTGCACATGACCACTACTATGTGAATAATGCATCCCTCATTTATAACATGTGAACTAAATGAGGTCATTTAACTGGCCAATCATCTTCATAAAGAATTGATCTTTGCAGTCCGAGGATTTTTTCAGTTAGTTTCCCTCCTATACAGTTGTTTCACTATTCCACACCCTCCACGCCATATTACAACATGTTCAATATTTTATATTAGGAAAGATCACACAAGCGAATAGGGACACACTTCTATTTTTATTTTTCATATCAAAGAAAAATCACAACTGAAAATGAAGTCACCATTGCAAAATGTGGCCCCATCGTTGGTGATTGATGAGAGGTGTTGATCGCATCCTTCCTCTGTTGCCTCCTTCCTCCATCGAAGATGTTACTTAGTTAGGAAAAAATTCTTTGAGGCTCAAGAGCATATTGATTACAAATCAGACATCCATTACCCCGAAAATGCATCTGTATGGAATTTTTTTGGACTTTTTGACTCACATAGTTTGACTAACTTTCACAATGAAAAAATAATACAATATCACAATTTGACTTTCTCAAAACTTTGATAAACAACTAACTAAAACTTTGACAAGACAATAAAATCAACATGACACATAAATAATATTAACAAATAAAAATAATCTAAAAAATAAAATAAACAAAACAATTAAAATAAAACTTATCTATTAATCACTTAAAAAATCATTAAAAACTTTAAAAAGAAACTATATGATTTGATATAGTTTAAAATAACTAAAAAAACCAATTTTGAAAAACTTAAACTAAATATTGAAATGTAAACATTAAAAACTAAATTGACACGTATTACTCACTTTTTAAATCTTTATAAAAAAACTAAAACAAAAATTTAAAACAAAAAAAACTTTATAAAAAACTTTAAAACATATTAATGAATAAAAACACAAACCTAAACCTTATATAATCTAACACCTAAATAAATACCTTTTTTTAGTTTAACGTGAAAGGTATTTTTGAAACAAAATACTATTAAACCAAGATAACAAAGAGATTATTTATATTGCATAAACTATGATGACACATAAAGAGAACAAAAAAAACTATGTATTTAAACAATACAAAGAGTGGGTATGAACCTCCAAGCTACACGAGGGTTGATGTTTGGCACTGATTCCATTGATGTATATGATCTTACCAAGCATGACTTTGACAGAAAATGTATTGTGGATCTTATCAATACAACAAGTCTTCCTTTTGAAATGATAACATGCCACGTGTGGAATGTAAATCAAACATAAAAATATGGTACAAGAAATTATAATGCACAAAAATTTAGATCAAACACCTTCTACACATATTTAAAATTCCTTTTTCCATAAAACCACTACCAATCATAATTAATCCAAATTTGATGTCCACCCAAAACTGTACAGAGATTAAAAAAACATCCAGGTTGTCTTGTTTTGAAACGCCAATATACTCTTGAATGCAGTTGTGCCATAATAGGCTTAAAATAAAGCTTATGTGGGAAGTTTGTATTCAAAGAAATCTCATTGAAATGTATAACCTGAATATATATTTTTTGTGATCTCCTCAAAATTCCTCACAAGCCCATCCTACTTTGATACCAAATATTATAGTTGGTCCATATTGTAAACAAATAGAACACATTAAAGTGATTATTATTCATATGAGATATCATATTCATGATTGATAAGTTACATTTATAGATCAATTAACCCCTATAATGATGGAGTCAAACATGATCTTCAATCCCTACATAATCTAGACCCCATCTCCTAATATCTATCTAACATCCCTTTATTATCTCACACAACTTTAGCTACGTGAGTTGTTCTCAAAACTCACCAGTATAATTAAACTATTACAACATTATATGAATTGTTTATATCACAACACATATATTACAAATAAACACATAACATTAATGTTCACACTAACATATAAATTCTTGAAAGCCCCATAAAAATCCATATTAATCCACGTTGATAGTCCACATTCAAATGAAGAAAGAAAGATCAACGACTAAGATGTAATGCATTTATGGTTGCTGTCATTAATGTGTTTTTACATGAATCAAGGAAGAGTTATTAAAAGATTCAAAGAATTTGGAATTGTTACCATTGCATATGAAGATTTGGGTGCCCTAGCTTCATGAATTGGTGAAGGAAAAGGAGAAAAATTGATTGAGAAATGGAAAATTTGAGCTAAAGAACTAGGAAGTGTGAAAGTAAAAGGAAATTTCACAGAGTTATTGAGTGTCTTAAAGAAATTCCTTTACTATAAATGGTTGATGTAAACATTGAAAAATATACAACTGTGATTACAAGTGTCTATAAACAAGAAGTGCATGTTCAATATCTTCATCAAGAATCAAGTACAAATGTGGGGGTTCAACCGTAAAATACTCAAAGTGAAGGCACAACCTATGTCATGAATGATGAAAAGATAACCCAAAAAACTTTGAATGAAACACATGTGATAGGTGTTGTTTGTAATGAAACCCGACCACAAAAAGATTCAAATGCAATAAAATAAGGTGAGGTCTCTCAAGAGACAAGGGTCATGAAATAATATGTATCTAAGGTGTCAAAATAAATAATCAAGGATATTGAGATTCCTCTTAAAGAAAGTACAAGTAAGAATACAAAATCACACCTGGAAACTAAGCCAACAAAGCATGAGGTAAGTGAATATTATCCCCAAGAGGATTTACCTACTAAATAACCACTAAAAGGGGGTGAGGATATTCCAAAAGACAAGGAACTAGTTAAAACCCCAATTTTGGGAAAATACATTCCAAAAGAGGTTCCAAATGTGACAATTGTTTCAGCAAGATACAAGTACAATGGCTAATCATGTTGAAGGTACAAGGGAAGGATCAAGTAAACCTATGGTTTCTACAGATAATAAAGGTCAAGATGAAAAGGTAGTGAGTGGCAAGAAATTAGAAGAGATCACTCAACCACAAATTTAGGAACATGAAAAAGGGAAGTCAGGGGTTGTAACGTTGGAAAGTGAATAAAAAATGGTAAAGGTGGAGGGAACATCAAAATAATTGGTATTGTATTCTGAGACTCCATAGAAAGAAAAGAAGGGGGATTCCCCTATGACCGGATGGTTAGGAGGGCTTCTTCAATAGGGAGAGAAGGAAGCTCCCCAAATGGAAGTTTTAAGTATCACTAGCAATTCTATCCCAAATCCCAAGCAATCTTTAAAGAAAGAAAATATTTTGACAAAGACACATGTGGACTAGCATGGATTTAAGACCTTGGAAGTGGAAACTCCTCACTAGGGAAAATCAAATTATGATATTACATAAAGGGACTATGATATCCAACACATCAAATTAGGAAGGAATACCAGGGAAAAATTGAATCAATAAGTTACAGAGGCAGTTGAAGGATTTCTATAAAAGGTTGATGAAGATAAGATATCTAAAAACTAGTTATAAGATCAGGTAAAAACATTGAATTCATGCATGCAAAAACTGGTAGGACCTACAGATGAAGGTCAATAATTTGTCACTACTATCACACCTAAAGTGTTGGATAAAATCGAAAAGGTTAGTAAGATATTTGAAGTAGTAGATAAATGGATACAGGTCTTGTCTCAAAACGGTAGGAAATTCATTGAAAAGGAAACAAATAGGTATGCAGAAGTTACTAATATAGTTGATGACATTAATGAAATTACTGAGTAGTGTGAAAATGAATTCTTTTCTTGGAAGGGGATATTTCCTAAGCTTAAATTAATAAACCAACCTGATGAGGATTTGCTAGAGGAGGGAATAGTGCCACCTAAAGAAAAGGGGACTCAATATGTGATGGAAGACTTGGCCAAAATTAGGGTGGAAACTATAAATCAAGTAAAAGAAAGGTTATAAATTGAGAAAGAATGGGTAGGGAAGACTATTGATAACATAAACAATATAGTAGAACAGATGGTATTTGATAAGCATAAAATCACGTATGGGAATTGGGAAATTAATACCCTAACTCAATCCTTTTAAAAATACATAAAGGAGGAACCTTATTCTTATGATATTATCAAAAGACTCATCTTAGTGGAGAACAAGATTGCCAAGCTGAATAAGAGGTTGAGGGATTATAAGCCAAGAATGTCCAAGTGTAGTGATATACTAAATAAGCATCACTTGATATAAAATTATCATTCGGGACCAAATGAAGAAGAGACACTACAATTGTTTCAAAGATATGATGCTTACAGAGAAAGAAAACCAGCTGAGGAAGAATATGAAAAAGATGAAGATGTAACTATGATTGACCAGTGAGCAAGTTTAGTCTTGTCTTTCCTAACATTTCTCATATTTTCATTATTAATACTCTTGTTTTATAATGATTAAACACTACTTTGAAATGTTATTTTTAAAAATGAATGTAACTTGATACAATTCATTATATTTCTATATTGCTTTAATAGAATTCTAGAATCTATTATGAAGCATGTGGGTTTATCTAATAGTTTGAATTTTCTATATTGTTGGAAAATAAAAATGGGGATCTATAGGGGACGTAGCCCATGGAAAATGTTGCATGCATTCTTGAGAACTACATCAAAAAGAAACTAAAAAAAGAGAAACTTAATCATCTTCCACCACAAAATCTTCATTGAAAGGAGGATTTTTTTCCAAAAGCCTCTTCTTCCTTAGAACAAACTCTTCAAATCCAACAACCATCTATGAAAATAAAACCTCTCCTACCAGATTATGAGACATTCCCATATCCAAAAGTTGCTCAATCTCCATCCTAGGTCCATCTATGATACTGATCAATTCTTTCTTCATCTGATAAGAAGATACCCAATCTAGAAGATTCAAGCCACATGTGGGAAACACCTTTTTCCCTTTTTCTTTATAATTAGAGGATTGGGTAGGAACAACTAATGTGATTGGAAGTGTAAGTACAATGGTTTTTTAAGTTGACTGAATGGAGCTTTGGAACTGGACTCACCTTTCCCCTTGTGCATAATAGGTGATGATACTTTAAAATTTTGGAAGGTGAGGATTTAGTAGGCCTTTTCTCTAAAGAAGAGATTCATTTTTCCAATTCACTCACCATGTGAAGAAGAGTGATAATTGTGTCTATACAGACTCCTTCCCCAAGACGATAAGATTACAATATGAGAAATAGAATAGTGGAAGGACCAGGGCCACAACCTAAATCAAAGACTCCTATCCTCACAAATATCTCAAAATATTCCCCCAAAAAAGGCTTTCCAAGCAAATTCCCAACCATTGACAACAAATATGATTCCCCTACCTCTGCTCAAGTTGTTAAAAACCTCATACACCTCCTGAAAAGACAATCACACTACCTACCAATTCAGTCCTACCTAAGTATACTCATTGTGATATGGCTCAACTTTTGAGTCAGATCGAGGTGACTGTTCCAATTTTTGAGCTACTCAGAATTCCTGAGAATAAAATAAGAGCATTTTAATACTTAGGAATCAAGGAGGAGATGGTGGCCACATAATAGGAGGTTAATAATGTGGATATTCCACCTGTTATTACATAATTAGAAGTTCCCCAAGAGATGGAAATTCTGGGTGAGTCACCTAAGATATACTTGGGCACTTCTCTAGTGGAATCTCAACTAGATGTGGATCCATTTTTCACTACTTGATCATTAAAGATAAACTGGTCCACAAATGTATGTTTGATTCAGGAGCTTCATGCAATGTAATACCTCTTGAAGTGATGAATGAATTGGATATTAAGGTGACAAATGGTTTTGGAAAATTCCAGGCCATGGATTCAAGAGAGGTTCCAGTGATAGGGTATGTAAAAGGTTTAGTAGTGCAGTTGGTAGTTTATCCTGGTAAGTACCTAATTATGAATGTATTCACTTTTTATTTCCCTACTCAATGGGTTATATTGTTGTCAAGAAAATGGGTTGCAAGTGTTAGAGGGAGTGTACAAATGGATATTTCTTATGCCACTATACTGATGGAAGGAAACCTGGTAAAATTGTATGCTGAAAAGAAAATGTTGTACTTGATTGAAGACCTAAAAAATGCCTCTTATGAAGTGTTATTTGCTGATGTGGATGTTGAAAATTTTGTTAGATATGCAAACTTTGAAGAGAATATTATGAATGATAATTCATGCTTCAAACAAGTTGGTGCCCCCTAAACTATGATGTTTGATGGCGCATGCTCCAATATGGGTAATGGCGCTGGTGTAGTGCTTATATCCCCAAACAAAGAGACATTCAATTTTTCCTTTTAAGTTAAAATTTGAATGTACCAATAATATTACATAATATAAAGCATTTCTCCTAGGCTTGAGGATTACATGGAGGTATGGAATAAAGAATATAATTTTTAAATAGGATTCTTTAATAGTGCTAAAACATGTCAATAAATTGTATGCAATAAAAAATTAAAGGATGAAGCAGTATAAGAATGTAGTATGGGACTTCATTGAGATATTTGAATCCTTTAATATCCTTTACCATGATCACGCTCAAAAAAATTCAGTTGATAAATTGGTAGTTTTTTCCTCCACGTTTGGTAATTACATTATTTCTCCTTACTGTAATTATTATGTTGAGGTGTTGTCAATACCATCTATGCATAGTAATTTTAAGCACTGACAAGTATTTGATGATGATGCCCAAGTGCATAGGTTCTTTCAAAATGAAGGAGAATTTTCAAATCAGTGCATGGATTGGGAGCCAATGGTTGCAACATGTGATGGAAAGGAAACCTTGTTTAGTAAGGACATAATTCAGTTGAAAACTAATACCATTCCTAGGGGGTTGGTTGCTTTGGAATCTAATTTTGATAATGCAAAAAGGGTGGTCCATAGGCATATCTTTGCTTCAATGGATATAGAAGAATACAATTTGGGAACCAAGGAGAATCTCAAGAAGTTGTTGATAAGGATTAAACTAAGAAAAGAAGAAAAGCACCATTATGTTGAACTATTGAAAAAATATTAGGACTACTTTGAAATACCCTTGGAACCTAATGATAAACCATTCAGAAAAAAACAAAGGCCTATTAATCCTCTTCTATCACTTGAGATGCAAGAAGAATTAAACAAGTTGAGGGATGGGGGAATAATACATCCTACAAACTATTCTTCATGGGTGGCCAATCTTGTACCAGTAAGAAAAAAGAATGGACATATAAGGATGTGTGTGGATAAGGAATCTAAATAAGGATTTAATCAAAGATAAATATCCATTACCTAATATGGATAATATGTTACAATTGGTCACTGGATCTGAATTTCTCTCTACGTTGGATGGATTCTCATGATATAATCAAGTGGTGGTAAAAAAGTCAGAAAGGATTAAAACTAAAATTCACCACCCCATAAGGAACATATGTATATGTGAGGATGATATTTGGTTTGATGAATGTTGGGGATACCTTCCAAAGAGTTATGGATGTTTCCTTTTTGGGTTACATTAATAATTTCATTGCACTGTATCAAGATGATGTAACTATGTTCTCCAGGAAGAGAAGTGACCACCTCAACCATGTGGAGAAAATTTTAGTAAGATGTAGAGAGTATGGGATCTCATTAATTACTAAAAAGTTTCATTTTGGAGTTCGAAAGGAAAATTATTGGGGTACATTGTATTAAAGGAAGGGTTCATGATAGAACCTGAGAGGTTGGAAGCAATTGGTAAGGTTCCTATCCCTAAATCTAAAAAGGGAATTCAATCCTTTTTTGGTCAAATAAATTTTAGCAGGAGATTTATTTCTAATTTTTTTGAAATAACTATTCCTATAAGAAGCGTGTTGAAAAAGGACCAAATCATTAAATGAGGAGTTATCCAAGATTTCAATGGAATAAAAGAGACACTAAAAAATTCTCCAATATTTGCAAGTCCTGATTATATAAAGGTTTTTAAAAAAAAATTCTTTACATCTAAGAATACCATTGCATCAGTATTATTGCAAAATGATGATGAAGGAAATGAAAGACCTATTTCCTTTTTTGGTAATTCCTTACAAAGTGCTGAGTTGAAGTACATTATCATGGAAAATCATGCTTTTTCTTTGGTGAGAGCTACCAAATTGTTCATGCCTTACATCTTGAGTTCTAAGATTGTAGTCTATGTTCCCCATACAATGATTAAGGATATTCTATCAAAAATGGAAGTTTCCAACAAAATATGTCATTGGGTGAATAAGATACAAGAATATGATATGGATATATAAATGACCAAATTGCTTAGAGGTTTGGGCCTTGAAAATTTAATGGTAGAGAGCAACTTGCAAGTAATGGAGATAAATGAAGTTGGAGAAGGACATATAGATGTACAAGATAGGATGATCAATTCCACATGGTATAAGGATGTGATCTTTTACCTTAATAATTTAGATTATTCAGGGCATCTACACAAAAATCATATAAGGAAACTTAAATTGGCTTCCAAAAAATATGTTATAATTGACTATGGGTTGGCTTGGAGGAATCCTGAGGAGGTCCTCTTGAGATACATCACAGAAGAAGAATATCCAAATATTTTTATAGAATTACATGGGGGAGTATGTGGAGGTCACTTTGCTGGAAGAGTGACTACTCATAAGATCTTGAGATTAGGTTACTGGTGGGCTACACTTTTTAAAGATGCAGCTTTGTTAGTTAAAAAGTGTGAAATTTGTCAGAGGTTCTTTGCAAGGATGAAAGCTTTAGGTTTTTTTCCTTTCAAACAATGGGGGATGGAATTCATTGGAGAAATCTCATATTCATCAAGTGTTGGACATAGATGGATCTTGGTTGCTACTGACTACTTTACTAAATGGGTTGAGGCTATCCCTACCAAGAAAACAACCCACCAAATAGGCATGGATTTCATTCTGAATAATATTATTTGTAAGTTTCAGGTACATGCAAAAATAGTTGTTGATAATGCTATGAGCTTTAAGGCTATACCATTAGTAACTATGTGCCAAAAATATGGAATCAGTATGACATATGCATCTAATTACAATCCTCGAGGGAATGGTCAAGATAATTCAAATAATAAGAATTTGTTCAAAATAATTAGGATGACATTGGAAGTTAATAAGAAAAAATGAGGTGTGAAGCTAAAATTTTCCTTGTGGGCAGATAGAATCACCACCAAAAGATCTATTAGGAAAATTCCCTTTGAGTTGGTTTATGGAATTCAGACTATTTTACACTTACATATGCAATTATCTTCCTATTAGTTCATGTAACAACTTGAGGATGAAGAAGTAAACCCCTGCAAATCCAGGATCAATCAGATAGTGGAATTTGTTAAAGAAAGAAGGAATTCCCATTATAGAAACCTTAAGTTTAGAGACAGACTCAAGAAAATATTTGATAAAATGGTGACTCCCAAAGCCTTTAATTTTGGATATCTTGTTTTATTATGGGACAACCAGCATGAGGAAAATGGAAAACATGGAAAATTTGATGACTTATGGATGGGTTCCTATTCTATTGATATAAGGATTAGTGAGCACACTTTCTTCTTGAAAGACTTGGAAGGAGACTTGTTGGATTTTCTTGTCAATGGCAGACACCTAAAACATTATCTGGATTGAACACACATAAGAAAGTATGAAATTTTTATAGTGTATAGTATTATTGGTTTTTTGTTTTTTTTTTAATTTATATTTCCCTTTTCATTTTCCTAGTCTACAGTGACTAGTTGTTGTGGTGTCTCAGTATGATTTTTGTGAAGTATGTTGGCTCTATTTGACCTTGTGTGTATGTTGAAATAAATTTGTTTCTCAATGGGTTTAGGCACTTGGTCTATGAAATTTTTGGTTTATGTGGTTCTTGTGACACTTGCAGGGGATGTCCATCCCCGAGTCAGAGCTAGTGTTAGTGATCAATTTGATCTCATCTTTTTACCTTAAGTGTGTTTTCAAAAATATTCCTTAACTAGTGTGTTAATAATAAAACACATATGCTTGAAAGATGCAGTCATGTTGAATACAAACAAAATCCCTTGTCTGAGTTGTGAAATCCTCTTTTCGATCAAGGAATGTAATGACCATGTCCTTATTGTGAAAATTCCCGTGAAAACATTGCCAAAAAATCGTGATTATCCTTGAAAATTCATCATGTGTAGTCTTTGTAATATCCAGTGTAAATTACACTTAGTTCTCCGACGCCCGAGGGTACGTGAAGTAATATATTTGGTGGAATGGTGACGGATTATGTTTGAAAACTTACATAATTCACATTATAATTGCAAAGTGCAAGCTTAGCTCTGAAACCCGACGTAATATTCCAAGGAATATTTGAGTTATAAGTGTAAAGAAGGTTTTGCCTCTCAAAAGGAATACGTGTCTAAATATGGTTGGAGCAGGGAAGTGGATCATCGGTGCATTTTTGCACCAAAGACATCCTATAGTGCAAAATGTCAATATGCCGCCAAAACCCGACAAAGGACACATGTTAGTTTTCTAGGCAAAGTCATCAGGTGGGTGCTCAGGTCAATTTGGCATTTTTGCACCCAGTCGAGAGAATAGACAAAAATGCAAAAAGGTCCCACGAATCTGCTACTCCTAAGATCTGGACATGTGTCATACTCTCAGTAAAAGTCACGAAACGGGTACTCGAGTCAAATTTACAAATTTGCACTCATTTGAAAGGCAATGTAAATGTGTAAAAAGACTCCCTGAGCCTAGAAAACATAAAATTTATCCACGTGGACAGTCCACATTCAAATGGAAAAAGCAGGATAGACGGTGAGGATGTAATGCATTTATGGCTACTGCCATTAATGTGTTTTTGCATGAATCAAATCAAAATTATTTGAAGCATTCAAACACTTTGAGTCTTTACTATTGCATACGAAGATCTAAATGCCCTAACTGCTGGAATTCATAAAGGAGCAAAGAAAAATTAACTGAGAGGTGTCGACATTGAGCTGGAGAATTCATAATCAAAGAAGCGAATGAGAATTTCATAACATTTGCACAAAAAATGGGTAAGACCTGTACTGTGTTTGTATTTTCATTGTGTGACTTACAATTTGCAAGGAATTAAAGGGAGAAATTAGGGTATAAGAGATGAAGCAACTATAGTCAGGATTTCACATGGGTTCCAAAATTTCCAGTGATTTAGATAAGGTCGTGGACATAAAATTATTAAATGTTGATTTAGATGATTTTCAGAGGAGGTTGAGTAATCCAAATAAAAGTAAGTGGATGGCAGCCATTGATGCTAGTGACATTGCCCTAGTGGCTTCCTTCCCACTGTCCATACACACTCATGAGCTTTTATGGTTATGTGTTGAGAGTTATAACCTAGAAATAAAAGAAGTATTGGATGGAAGTGGAGAAAGGGTGATAAACTTAACACCAAGGGATTTTAGGGAAATTCTAGGGTTACCAATTTTGGATCAACTGATAATTGCTAGAATTAAGTCCGCACTTATTGATTATGAGGAAAGGCATGATGAGTATGTTGTAATGTTAAATGCCCAATGGTTGAAGGACAAAAAAAACATCTGTTAAAAGGATCCCCAAGAGATTGACCAGGGCCATGTTTGTTAATGAAGTCGAGGACCTCATTGTATTACTAAGTAGAATGACAGGGTTAGAGGGAGCTAATGATTTTCAAGAATGGGTGCGCCCTTCTATAATGGTTATCCTAGAAGAACAAGGAAAAATTTGTTGGGAAAGCTTCATATCAGCATCCATCCATGCTAAAATTCTGACAATAACTGTAAATATTGGCACAGGTAATCCAGTTGACATCAATTTTTATATGATGTCCTATCTCATCTACAACATTGCTTGCTTCAAATCATTTCCAGGCCTCCCATTACAAGCAAGTTTTGAAGATTGTAGGGTATATGATGTGTACCCACAATTGAGGTTGGACAGCTGGAAAGGGGATGTCAAGTTAGTGAATGATGCTTTCATAGCCCCTATGACATGTCTTTTCAAACCAAAGTGGGAACAATATAGATTTTCTACTACTGCTAGGGCAACAATTCTGGAATATGGCTGCATCTTTATATAATACATATTCTTTACATATTTTAGGGTGAGTGGATTTGAGGGACAACCTTGTAAACTACTTAGATATGTGAATGATAAGTGGGCCTTGATGGAATTTTCAAGACAATTGACTCTTGTGCACAAAAAGATTGCAAAAAAACACAACAAATATTAAATTTCCTCTCTAAATTGGTAGATATTCGTGCCCAAAGCATGATGAAATCCAGACTGATGGAAGAATAAATGGAGATATTTCAAATGGAAATGTTCACACTAAGACCAAATTATGACATTCGATGGGTTGTTAGTATAGGAGATCATGAGCCTCACGTTGAGGATTATTAGATGAATTGTCTAGATGAAGAAGATGTCAGGTTAAGAGTCTTTTCCAGAATGAACTTGAGTTAGGTTATTGATTTCAAGATTGTTGTAGTCCCATGAGGAATTGTAGATGACAAGGATGTGGTAGGACAATATTACCATGACCAAAATATTGAATCAAAACAATCATCTCTATAGATTAGAAGGAAAAGGAATCAGATAGCCCTCACATGAGGATTTCCAATGTATTGAGAAGAACATTGACTTGGTTGACTGTAAAGGGCTTAGACTTATCTCTACAAAATACCAAGGTATTAAAAGAGTTCCAAGACTTGAAAGTTTTGGAGGAAAATCTCCCCCCACTAAAGGAGGGAGCAGATAAAATAGATCCTTTAAATGGACAAGCTCCTCAGTTACCTAGTAACAAGTGTACCAAAAATATCATTGTTGAATAGACATCAGCAATTGGTAAAACTGGACCTTCAAAATCTATTTTGATTAAAAAGGATGAGGGGATACTTTTGAAGGTTATGCAAGATGCCCCCATCATTCAAGTAGTGCCAATCCAAGCACAGGGAAAAGGCTTGACTACATAAAAAATTCCTTTAGAAGTGTTACCATGGTCATCTGGCACTAGAAAGATGACGAGGGGAACCTTAACAGGTGTTGATCTCCAATCCAAATCATAGAGTGTTAAGGAAAGAGAGGCACTAGATATTAGGAACTTTGAGAGAGCTAAGAAGAAAGTAAAAATAGTGCAACCTTTAGTTATTTATATGGGTATTTTAATGAAATAAATTGGTCATGTATCAAGAAAACAAAAAAATAGAGAGCCTGTGGTAATTGATCCCCCTATTCTGAAAAGGTATCAAAAGGGATGGTTACTTCATTATCTCATCAGGTATTGCCATCATAGACTCATGAGAGTGTGCATTCTACTCCAAATGTAATATCACCCAGTGTAAATACATTTTCATCCCCTACTGAAACTACTCTAGTAATAATTAGTAGTGCTCATATGTCTAGTTAATCAATTGGTGTTGGGGAAGAAAAAGTGAAAAACAAACCAGTTATTGAACAACCTAGAAAGCAATAAAAAACAATTGATGAGATAGTTGAGTTGCTTAAAGAAATTCCTAAACTAGAAATGGTTGATGTAAACATTGAAAATTATACAACTGAGAGTACAAGTGTCCCTAAACAAGAATTGATTGTTCAAGATCTTCATCAAGAATCAAGTGCAAGTGTGGGGGGTCAACCTCAAAATACCCAAAGTGAAGGCACAACATTTGTCATGAATGATGAAAATATAACCCAAACAAGTTTGAATGAAACACATATGATAGGTGTTGTTTGTACTGAAACCTAGCCACCAAAATATTCAAATGCAATCAAAGAAGGTGAGTTCTCTCAAGAGACAAGGGTCGTGAAAGAAGATGTATTTGAGGTTTCAAAATAAATAGGCAATCCTATTGAGATTCCTCTTAAAGAAAGTACAAGTAAGAATACAAAATCACACCTTGAAACTCAACCAACAAAGCATGAGGTAAGTGAAGAACAACCCCAAGAGGATTTTTTCCACTAAAAAACCACTGGCATGGGGTGAGGATATTCCAAAAGACAAGGAACCAATTAAAACCCCAAGTTTGTAAAAAGACATTCCAAAAGAGGTTCCAAATGTGAAAATTATTTCAACAAAGAGTGTAGATACAAATATAGTGGTTATTCCTATTTAAGGTCTAAAGGAAGCATCAAGTGAACCTGTGATTTCTACAGAAAATAAAGGTCAAGATGAAAAGTTAGTGAGTGGAATGAAATCAGAAGATATCACTTAACCATATATTTAGGAACTTGACAAAGGGAAGTTAGGGGTTGTAACATTAGAAAATGAAAAACAAGTTGTAAAGGTGGAGGGAACATCAAAAGAATTGGCATTGTATTCTGAGACTCCACAGAAAGAAAAGAAGGGGAATGCCCATATGATAGGATGGTTAGGAGGTATTCTTAAACAAGGAGAGAAGGAATCTCTACAAAAGGAAGTTTTAAGTATCACTAGCATTTCCATCCCAAATCCCAAACAATCTATAAAGAAGGAAAATATTTTTACTAAGACACGTGTGGAATAGCATGGATTTAGGACCTTGGAAGTGGAAAATCCTCACCAAGGCAAATCAAAGTATGATATTACAGAAAGTGACTATGATATACAAAACTTCTAATTGGGAAGGCATACTAGGGAATCATTGAAGCAAGAAGTTACAGAGGTAGTTGAAGGATTTCTATAAAAGGTCGATGAAGATAATATATCTAAAAAGAAGCTAAAAGAATAGGTAAAAACATTGAATTAATGCATGAAACAACTAGTAGGACCTATAGATGAAGGTTAAGAAGCTGTCACTATTTTCACACCTAAAGTGCTGGAAAATTTTGAAAAGGCTAGTAAGAAATTTGAAGCAGTAGATAAATAGATAGAGGACTTGTCTCAAAACAGTAGGAAATTAATTGAAAAGGAAACAAATAGGTATTCATAAGTTACTAAAATACCTGATGACATTAATGAAAATATTGAATAGTGTGAAAATGAATTCTTTTCTTGGGAGGGGATATTTCCTAAGATTAAAGTAATAAACCAACCTGATGAGGATTTTCTAGAGGAGGGAATAGTGCCACATGAAGAAAAGGGGACTCAATATGTGATGGAAGACTTGGCCAAAATTAGGGTGTAAACTATAAATCAAGTTAAAGAACATTTAGAAATTGAGAAATAATGGGTAGGGAAGACTATTGATAACATAGAAAATATATTGGAATAGATAGTATTTGATAATCATAAAATCACATATGGGAATTGGGAAATTAATACCCTAACTCAATCCTTTGAAAAATACCTCGAGGAACCTTCTTATTATGATGTTATCAAAAGACTCATCTTAGAGGAGAACAAGATTTCCAAGCTGAACAAGAAGTTGAGGGAGTTAATCCAAGAATGTCCAAGTGTAGTGATATACTAAATAATCATCACTTGATATACAAGTATCATTCGGGACATGATGAAGAAGAGATACTATAATTGTTTCAAATATATGATGCTTATAGAGAAAGACAGTCAGCTGAGGAAGAAGATGACAAAGATGAATATGTAACTATGATTGACCAGTGATCAAGCTTAGGCTTGTCTTTCCTAACATTTATCATCTTTTCATTATTAATACTCTTATTTTATAATGATTAAACACTACTTTGAAATGTTAATTTCAAACATGAATGTAACTTGATACAATACATTATATTTATATATTGATTTAATATAATTCTAGAATCTATTATGAAGCATGTGGGTTTATGTAATAGTTTGAATTTTTTGTATTGTTAGAAAAGAAAAATGGGGATCTACAGGGGCCCCAACCCATGGAAAATGTTTCATACATTCTTCAGAAATACATCAAAAAGAAAATAGAAAAATAAAAACTTAATCATCTTCCACCAAAAAATCTTCAATGAAAGTAGGAAGTTTTTCCAAAAGCATGTTCTTCCTTGAAACAAACTCTTCAGACCCAACAACCATATGTGTAAATAAAACCTCTCCTACCAGAATACAAGACATTCCCATAGTCATAAGTTCCTCAATCTTCATCCTAGGGCCATTTAAGATACTCATCAATTATTTATTCTTCTAATAAGAAGATACCCAATCTATAAGATTCAGGCCACCTATGGGAAATTCCTTTTTCTCTTTTGCCTTAGAATCAGAGGAATGGGTAGGAATAATTGATGTGGCTGGAAGTGTAAGTACAATGTTTTTTAAAGTTAGTCAAGAAAGATATTTGGAGTTGGACTTACCTTTCCCCTTTTACATAGTAGGTGATGATACTTTAGGAAGTTGAGAAGGTTAGGATTCAGTAAACCTTTTCTCCAAAGAAGATACTCATTGTTTGAATTCACTCACCCTGTGAAGAAGAGTGGGAATTGTGTCTATACAAATTCCTTTCCCAAGATCATAAGATTTTGAAGGAATATCCTTCATGTTGAATTCTTCATTACATATCAAAGGACATATGTTTCCACTTGCATCTTCCATAGATGGCCTACTCTTGAGCCAAAAAAAATTCAATACCTCAGGAGTCTTTAGATTCTTCCACCTGAAAAGATGAAAGTACATCATCTTGAAGGTGGAAAATACTAGGTTGATCCTAATAATTCTTCAAATAAATTCTACATGAAAAAATTGGGTAGTTAATGGCCCACTATAATCCTCTGGGTCTGCAATGTCAAACAACATCCTCAAAAATGCCTCATCAGGTCCTTCCAGGTTGAAGATTTGATTCAAATCTTCATAAATAATCTCCATCAAGCAAGGTGCCACTGTCATTCCCACCATGTTGCAAATAGAAAATTCCACCAAATTTTTTTGCACTCAAAAATAATGTGAATTTGTAAAGGAAATAATGTGCATTTATAGAAAACATGAGGCTAACAAGATGAGTTGAATGTAATCATGGTGAGATGATGTCCAATATTTTTTTGTGATATCCACATGAAGGAAATAAGTTTGAAAGATACTAGCATTAGTCAATAAGGGGAGTTGATTGGCCTAATATGACTTGATCCATGAGGAAATACTTAGCTTAGAAAGATACGTTATCGCGTGTGTGTGTTTTCAAGGTAGATTCTCAAAAGGAGGGAATGATTAGACATCAAATCAAACCCTTTGAAAACACTCAGAGAAATAATTGAAAACTCTCTCGAATTATCTGAAAATGAAATGATTAAATAAACACCAAAATGGTGACATGGCATCCCATACATTCTAAGAGAGTGAAAATTTGTAAAGCATTTGTATTTTCCCCACCTGAAAACATGAAAGAGGAATATTCTCAAAGTAATAACTAGTAGATAAGGTTGTGTGCCAAAGGAAGAATATTCTCTAAAAATATTCACATTTTTGGGGTAAAAAAATAAAAGGAGAGATAAAATGAGTTCTATACATACTTGAGGAATTTTCTTGTATGAAAAGGTGGGGAGTTAAAAAAATTCTAAGCTTTTAGAGAAAATAGAGGAAAACTGACTATACCTTTTCCTGAGAAATCTGAATCAAACCAAGAACCATTGAGTTGTTTTATTTTTTCTACATCTTCTCATGCCAAGATGATTGCAAGTGTATAGTCATTGTAGATAATTGAGGCCATGGGATTTATGGTCCCTTGTTGATAAATTTTCACTTCTTAAAATTAACTGTGTTATCTCCTGAGAAATGTTTTATTTGTTCTTAAGGTAGAATACTTTGAATCAGTTGTTTTTCTTCCCTATTGCAATCTTAGATTGATAGTTCCTTTCAATTACACTATATTTTGTCTTATCTTGTGGGATTTTTAGCAAGTGAAATTGCATTATAAATAGATATTTCTTTCCATAATGTGATAAACATGTTTAAATCCATGGTTCTATCACTCATTTGAGAATATTTTTGTAAACTTTTGAGTGTATCTTGAGCGTAATTGAACACGACCTGTAAATGTTTTTTTTGAGAATTTAGCCTGAGCTTTTGTGTTTAGAATTCTCAAATATTATGTGAAATATTGTACTATTGGGCCACCATTAGTGCATACCTTCTGGTTAAAGGTTCGATATTAGTTGTGTGATGTGTTCTTATTTCCTTGAGGAAAATTTTAAGCATTTATAAGGTTTTTCTCGTGAAATTTGTATAATCAACTTTATCTTTCTTTAATCTCTCATTCAATACACACAAATTATAACCTATAATTGTTAAATCCTCTTGAATTATCTATGTTTTCCCTACTTATAACCATTTCTACCTTCCCTTTCGTAAATATGCAGAAGAAAGATCAAATCTACACTATCTAGAGTGACCTACAGTCCTATTTTGAAAGATATCTACATTATTTAGAGTGACAACTCGTGAGAGTTAAATAGTTCTTACATTGACCATGTATTTCTAGGATTACCTTTCATGTTTTAAATAGAATGTTTAGAAACTACAAATTCATCCATTATTCTCATAATTATAGGTCACAAATTGGGTCCTCTCACCCTAGTTAAAGGCATAACCTAAAGTAGTAGGGAATGTCATCCCCTTTAATGAGTGGAACCTAATATTTTCCATAGTCAAGTTCCAAAGAGTTTGTTAGATGTGTCCCTAGCTACAAAACAACCATGTCTTCAGTCTGATTTCCTCTAAGTATCCACTTCAGTTCGTGAATGTTGCTTAGTTCTCAAGGTGGTGTAGATTTGGGCACCAATAGGTCCCTTACATTTACACAATACCCTTTATCACTCTTTATAGTGTGAATAATTATAAGATCTACATAATCTCATTAATCATCACTTTATCCAAGTGTAGATAACTTGTATGTAATTGGTTAACCTTTTTATTTAGGTATGTGAACTTATGCAGTTCTAAGTGTATACCTAAAAATTAGTATATTGAGTTTCATCAGCTATCTCAGACCATTTTATTGGAACTCAGTGAGTGGATAGTGTAACTAGTGAGTACACTACTTAGGCCAAAGTATTCAACCTATGATTTTCATGATTATTTTCGTGATCGCACATAAGTCACTCGAAACTTGTCCCATCACCACATCATCATTATACACAGTTATTTGGATCACATATTAATCAATTTTAATGTTGTAATCTAATGTATTAAGAAAGGTATTAAATCTAGGACTCGCCTCTCAACTTGAGTGTATGTAAACAGTCCCATCTTAGGATGATTATGGGAAATATAATGATTACTTATGACTCCCATCAAAGTAATCACTACCCTTCATGTAGCTTTCCTAAGATGGTACAATTAGAGTACATTAAACTCGATAGGCGGGACTTAGATTCCATGCCGAATTAACACACAAGATTATTATAATATCAATGATGAGTTATTATTAACATGTTTAATATTTTCATTCTAGGTTTCTAACTTAAGTATCACCTTATGACTTCCATCATTAGGACTAGTTTCAGATAAATCATCATATTAGAATTAGGTGATGGTACTAACTTTGATTACATAATGTCATAAACTTATACCTTATCCTTATCTAATTTAAGTATCTCTTAAAATATGTATACCTCCTTTGAATCATTTGTGTAATTTTATACATCAACATTAATCCAAATGATTCATTTTTACTTAATCAATATTAACTAATTTGAAAATTTTGTACTACCATACTTTGACATCATTATGTAACTTAGTCAATTAACATAACAAGTGATGCAGGAACATCAAACCCCCAGGTTGTATATAGATTCCTATTTGCAATAATAATCCTATTTTGGCTTCAGTGTGTCTATAATAGCTTCATAAGATATTGAATTGAATTATTTCAATAAAGTTATGATGGTAATTGTAATAAGTAGTCTCAAATTTGAAGTCACCTTCCATAGGTTTTTGGTCACTTGAAAGGTCATCATGGTGGTGTGAGAGTTAAAATGTAATGTAGAGGTCTATTATGGTAATGTAAAAGTGAAATGGTGAAATATAAGAAGTGATAGGTTTATAGGCTATAATATGGATGTAATTCCATCTTGGATAAGTTTTAGCTCATACTTGCATGAGAAAAGACAAATTAGCATGTTGTTAAGTAGTTGAGGATCTTTTGGAACAAGAAGTCAAGATTAGAATGCTTATTGTTTAAAATATAATCACATTTCTCCTATGCATAGAAGGTTTTATGACATAAATTTAGGGATGAATGAATGTAGCAGATAGTTTGGTAGCCAAGAAATGGCTCTGTATTTTTGGTTTTACATAATTATGTGATAAAATTTCCATGATTTGACAATATGTAAGAAATTTGCAATCAATTTTATTTGATATATTTTTAATTAGTTTAAATTATTAGAGATATAGGAGATAATTATGAACTCATGACAATTTGGATTAGCTCTTGACACTTAATTTGAAGGTTTTTGCAAGCGAAGGTGTATTCGTGGGTCAAAAATAGGGAATGAGTATATTGTATTATATACATACAAAATCGATGAAAATTTTAAAATATATCTATCCATACATGGTTAAAAATACCTTAAATTTTTAGGATAAATCAGCATGTGGTGGAAAAAATATCAATGACAGAAATTTTATGTAGATGCATGCGAATTATTAGATGAAATGACTAAAGGGGAAAATTGATGTAACTTTTGTTCTCTGAAACCAAATTATCTGAAATTTGGAACATGTTTTATTTGAATTTTCATATAAGGTATATAAAAATTTTAGATGAATTGGACACGTGCAGAAAAAGTTATGTATGACATAAATTTCTAGGTTGTGTAGGTAAAAAACAAGGTACATAATGGTATGTTTCTTTTGCCATTTCTTCAGTAAAATTTAATATTTCAAACTACCAACTCTATGGAGGTCACTCATAAGAGCTAGAAGAAGGTAATATAATTTATTTTGAGATGATTTGAGTCTATTTAATATCTACTATAATTAGATAACAATCAAACTTGATCTAAAACAAAATTCCATACTCTATTTTTGATATCACCTAGAAGATTGATTTAGGTTACATATGATTTTTATAATAATAATACCTTAGTTTATGACTATTTACAAGGATATATAAGTCAAGGATAATCTAAATAAGTAATATTAATGTTATCGGAAAGTAAACATCTCTAGATTATCATCCAAATGGATTATGATTATAGGATTGAAGGAGATCACCTACAGGGGAAAGATACTTGACTAATGAAAGTTTTTATGTATTATATTTAATGTTGATGTCATATATATTTAGGAGTTGTAAGCCAGAGATTATCCTAAGAATTCTAGTACAAAATTGAGGAAGGAGTGTATAATAGAGGTAATAACATCAAGACCTTATCATTGGAAATTTGCATTGAATTTACAAGTTATGGGAAATAGTTGATTCTTAGGTATTCCTTGAGAATTCATAGAACTAGTTAAATTGTATAGAAAATGAACATATAATCAGGGATAAACATTCCCTTATATTTAATTGAGATGGTAACAGGTAGAGTTAGGATAGAATATGCTTAAAATAGTCTTTCATGAATGAGTGAGTTCATTTTGATCAAGATTAGGCATGGTTCATAGTTAAGGTTTCATTTCTAATTATAAAGTAAGATCCTCATATGTACCTTGAGTGGATTGATGTTACAAGAAAATATTAATGTATGAGATAATTTTTGAAGCTACCAATCAACAAGCATCCTAATTACAATAGTATGTCAGCAAAATGTCAGCAGAAACATAGAAGAAAGTCAGTACAATGTTACACTACTAGAGTTTGTGTTAAACAATAAGAAGGTGCATCAACAAGGTATAATTAGACATTTAAGTATTAATTGGATGATCTATGTAATGAATAGATTATTAAATCTATCTTTTTATGATTGAGTCAAGAAATATGCATTATTTCACAACTCTAGTACTGTTATCCAAAAACAACATTATTACTTTCTTCATTAAATATATTCATTATTTAATGAAGTCATGATTAATATTGTTATAATTATATTTAATAAATCATATTAAATTATATCAAAAGGTATAGTAAGTAAGCAATTCCAATTAGTTTCTTAATCATTTTCAAGTAAAATCACTAATAAAATCAACATAGATCATTATTATAACACATAAGGATTTAATAAAATAATAAAATATGACATGATCTCAATTAGGATAAATCCTTATTTTGAAAGTGGAACAATAATTTCATAATGATATAATTGGCCAACAACCATTTACAATATCGTGAAATAACATTTCACTCAATAATGATTACTTGGTCCAATTTTACACTGTAAATTAAATCATATTTAAAAATTAGATAATCAATATATTTCATGACAATTATGCATGAAAAAATCCAACTATCTCCTCGTAATACTTAATCCATCCTAAAATCTGAAAGATAAAAAATTATGATGTACATGGTCAGTTCTAAGAACCGGTATGTATATACATCTCTCTTACTATTAATTATGGAATAATTGAATTTATACTAATTTATTTAATTCTATTAAACTAGTATCAATTTATACAAGTCATAAAATCTCAATCACAAAATTCTAAATTTAATAACAAGTTCCTCTTTACCATAACACTCATGCATTATAACTATTTAATTTAGCTCAATATAGTATTGAATTCGTCATTCAATTTCCTAATAAGAAAATGCTAATACATTCAATCTGGATGATCCTTAAATATACTTAAATAATAATACTATTAAGGAGAATATGATAAGGTTACTCCTAACAACCAATTTCAACAACAAGCCATCAATAATTGTCATAATGTATATGCAACAATCAAAGTATTCTTTATCCACCACTTGATTTAATCTGTAACTATCATCTAATAATCCTTAAAATCAAAATGTGTTGTGAATAAACCATCAGTAGTCAACAAACCATCAAAGATGAAACTATGATATGGTGTTCGTAACTCAATCATTGAGATAAACAATCCATAACATTAGATCTAGGAATGACCGAAACTTTTCTTATCGATAACCTATTAATATCTATATACAGGAGTGATAGATCAGGTTAATGTTATGCAGGAATTAAAAATATTATCACTATCTACTAATACCTTCGAAGAGTCAACTTCAACTAGATTTATGTTTTTCCAAACCCAATCATTAATCCTTATTAAAATTTTGATAGATTTTAATTTAGTGTAGAGTCATGTTTTCATACTTAAAATCACAACTCGAGCCCACTGAATATGATGCAAACGATACTATTAAACTCAAGTCAACATTTACAACTTAATGAATACAACCAACATACTTGAAATAGTATTTATTTTATATCATTCAAGACAGAGTACGAGATAAAATAGTCAACCCAAATACTAATCATGTATGTAAGTAAACATAATGGCATACTAACATGTGGTTGAGTTCATATCGAACCCAGTTGTTTATACAAGCACAATGAATCCCAAGTCATGGTTACACACACAAACGTCACCACTAAAAAAATGTAGACCCCAAAAACCAAAAACCACTGATGTGCAATCTACCCATACATGTTCGGTTTGTGAAGATAATATTAATAATCTAACATAACCCATCATGATCATAGTATGGATTAATAGAAACCCATAAAGGTAACAGGATCAAATCGACCCTTTATAACCGATCTTGGTGAATTAATGTCACATCTTTCAAAGAGATAAAATTATTTATTTCCACCCCAATCATGGTGGCTCAATCTTAATAAGCTCTTCATAAAATAATATAAAGAAAACCTTTAGGTTCAAATAATACCCATGCAAAGAAAAGATTCAATCCAACCTTAAACGACTTATGAAAAACTTTAACAGGTATCCAATACCAAACAAATTTTTTGTACGAGCTATACGAAAAAAATCATGATTCACAGTCCAGAAAGATGGGTAAAAGACATGCAAAAATAATTACTTCCCAGAAAAAAAATTCGAGCACCCAAATGATAAAATAAACCTAGCTGAAAATAAAATAACCAGATTTATAAGGAAACTCAATACCCAAGATTTCAATAAAAAATAATTTAATCGAATAGAGTACATTATATTATTTGATAATGAAATATCAAGATAGGGTGAGGTATTTCCATTCGTGTTAAAATCTTATGAAAAATACCTCAAACATATGCAAGATTCCTCTAAGTATCCTTCTCAAAAAACCCAAAAGAACAACATAGATAAAGGCAAAAATATTCAAAGATACCAAACCAATCCAAAGCTATAAAATTATGAACCCTTTCTCAAAAAAAATATCAGAATGAAACTTCATGCAACAACTTGAGAGGGAGAGGGAAGAGCTCTCCACTTACATGCCAAAGAATAAAAATAGAAAACCAAGTTTGCATAGTAACTTCTAGATGAAGCTTCTCCCATTCCTCAAGAAATTTGGCATTGTATTAAATGCATTTAATTTTTACAGGTGCCACGTAGTGGCTATTCCTATTTACCTCCCTCATCCAACTTCCAATTTCCCTCTAATACTAACTTGGTGATTATGAGTAGTCCAAGACTAAGTTATAAACCATATAATTTGCATGGGTCATGATTCAACTGAATTTAATATATTAAATAGTCAAACCATCAACCATTCAACCATAGTCGAATTAATAAGCAAGAAAATCCTTTATATGAGGTCGATGATCTCCATCATATTAACAAAACAATTTGCATATGATCATTCACATTTAACTTAAAATCCATGCATATGAATATGGTCTATGACCATAATTATTTTAACCTTTTAAATAAACTACGAAAACTTCCCTTTAAATAGTTTTACTTATGAATTCCAAACCAAGGGTGATTTAACAATACATTATAAACTAATCATGTCATTACATAAAGCAATCAATAGAATCACTTTTTCATCCAGAAAGGAGTAGCGATTGGTCTTAGGTAAGTAACCAAATTAAAAATTTAAATCCATATAAAATATGATGGTGATAAATACTTTACAATCATGATATAAATTAGATTAATATGTAATATTAATCAATAAACAGTAATAAAATTTAATCGTAATTAAAATACTTAATCATGTACCTTGTTGAAACCAATATTATTACTTGTCCTGATTGAAGGTCCTCTCTTTATTATTCAATCAATGATAATTAGTATAAAAAGAGTTAATACTTTCAATATTGAAATTAGTTTCACATAACATAATGATATATAATAACCATGTATAAATTCAACCATACTTTGCAAATTATTGCTTCCATCAAGAAAAGTAAATGAAGATATCAATAGTAGGTACAACATGTTGGTACCCAATTATGCACCACCTTGAGAGCAAAGAAACATTGAAAAACAAAGTTGGATTCTTACAGAAAGACATACTGAATATTTAGTTGTTTGTAGTTGGGGACATGTCTAACAGATTATTTGAGACTTGATTTGGGAAAGATTGGATTACATTCACAAAGGGGGTGACCTTCCCTCATACTTAAGGTTTTGCCTTTAACTAGGGTGATAGGACCCATTTTGTAACCTGTAGTTATGAGAAAGGTGAATGAAATTGCAGTCTCTAAGTTTTCTCTTGGAAATATGAAGGATAGTCTTGAATAGATATGGTCAATGCAAGAATAATTTAACTCTCAGAAGTTGTCACACTAAATAATGTAGATGTATTTCAAAATAGGACTCGGGTCACTCTAGAAACTGTAAATTTTATCTTTCTTCTGCATATTTATGGAAAGGGAGGGTAGATATGGTAAATTACCTTGACAAATAGCTATAGGAAGGGAAAACATAGGTAATTTAGAAGGATTTAATAGTTTTAGGTTGTAATTTTTGTGTATGAATGTCGGAGATTAAAGTAGGATAAATTTGATTATACAAGTTTCTCAAGAAAACCTTACAAATGTTTGGAAATTTCACCAAAGCAAGAGGAATACATCACATAACTAGTAGCATCCCTTTAACCAGAAGGTATGCACTCATGGAAGCCCACAAGTACAAGATTTCACACAACCTTTGAGAATTTAAACACAAAAGCTCGTGCTAAACTCTAAATTAAATACTAACAGTTCCTACTCAACTACGCTCAAAATACACTCAAAAGCTTACTAAGATATTCTCAACCAAACAAAGGCAATATGAATTTAAAATTGTTTATCATAATACCCTATATAAGTGTAATCCAATCTTTCCCAAGTCAAGTCTCAAAGAGTCAATCAGACATGTCCCCGGCTACAAACAACTAAATCTTTAGTTTGTCTTTCTATAAGCATGTAACTCAGTTTTTCAACGTTGTTTGGCTCTCAAGGTGGTGCAGAATTAGGTACTAACACTCTCCTGATTGGCTAGATATTTGGACACCTTGACTCATCCTTACAACTATTCTAGTTGGAAATGTAGATGAAGCCATAATAGGTGTTGGTTTAAAATGATCAAAATGAATACGTTTAGGATCTTGTAATGGCATGGTTTGATAGGCTAATTCAAAAATAACTTTTTTATGAGTTTCAGTCAAGATAGGAGGGTCAATTACCTCGGGCTCCTTCCTCTTATGCTTCCTTGTACTATGATCACCTTCTCTAGTTGAAATAACAACATCCCTCACCAAAATAAATATTACTCTGGGCCTTTTTGATGTCATTTCAAATTGTTTGAGTTTTGGACCCTCTCTTCCTTTAGCACTATGAACTATAAGAGTTAGATCAACATAAGGAAAATTTCCCCTCATCACCTTGGATGTGTTTTATTTCCCTGTTATTGTCACTGTATGATTCCTTGGCTTCGTTACACCATTTCATTTTGATTGCAATGGCATTGTTGTAGTGATACATCTTGCATTACCTATAAAATCATATCTTCTACATTTTGAACTAAAAAATTCTTTGATGTTGTAGTTTTAATCTTTAAAACAGTCCATTTATCAATTATTTTTATGGTGGGTTTCCCTCTGGGCAATTGAGGGGCTTGACCATTCAAAGGGTCTATATTATTATCTCCCTCTCTCAAAGGAGGGAGGTCCTATTTCAAAACATTCAGGTCCCTAAACTCCTTCAATACTCTTGTATTTTGTAAAGATAAATCAATACCCTTTCCAACTAACCAGGTTAAATTTCTTCTCATGACATCAAAAAATTCTTTGGGGGGATCATCTAATTACTTTTTGTTCCAATATACATGAGTAATTGATTTATATTCTAAATTTTGTTCAAGATAAAATTGGTTTACCACATTTAGGCCATCCTCTATTCCTTGGGGAATCATAATAATTTTGAAGTCAATTATTTTCCTCAAGGTCATCTTGGAGAAATCCCTTTTCTTGACCTCTTCTTCATCAACACAATTCATCTAATAATCCTCGAAATGAGGCTCATGCTCAACATAAGTAACAATCCATTGAATATCAAAGTTAGGACTTGGAGTAATTTTATCCGTTTGGAATTTATCCATTTCCTCATCCATCACCCTATCTTTTGCCACTCTTTGGAAAGAATATCTCCCAAGTTGGAGACAAAATTTTATATTAGGTTTATTCATTTTTGATAGATTACTGTGCATAGGGACAATCTACCTTAAAAGCTCCATTATAACCCACTTATACTCAAAATACCTTGGTAATTTGTAATGCCTCCTTCAAATCCACTCACTCTAAGATATGTAAAATGTAGTGCCATCTAATTTTTTTTTAAAGAAAACACACTAAAAATTTTAGATTTAACATGTAATACTTACTAAATATTGAAGATTTCAAACAAAACAATTATTTCAAATGAAGACAAGTAAAATAAAGAACTCATGATCTTATATTGTAATATTTCTTTTCTTTTCTTTTCTTTTTTCTAATAGAGAAAGGTTACAAGACAAAAGATACATGTTATTACAAGACTTTCAAATCACAATAGGATAAGTTTTGCAAGATGAGGCTATCCACAATCAACCATATAACATAGTTACAATGAGGTGTAATATTTACAATGATTTTGAGGATAAAAGAGACAAAGTCACCACTCCAAATATAACTTCATCCTTGAGTGTTCTTCTAAGAGTGTTGAATCAAGAGATATGGCTTGTTTACCACCCAACCAATAGGCATCATCACAAGCCTTTCCATGGTTGGAAGCCATGCTATCCTCCCCCAAGCCCATGGGAGAGAGGAACAAACTACCACAATGTGCACAAGTATAAAGGGGATAAAACACAACAAGAAATACATAAGACCATTTAACCACTTAGACATACTACACATGATAAAACAACAACATGAGGAAAACAAGGTCAACCTCACAAGGGGGAAGAGAAGAAATAGGATGCCCAAATCAAAGGTGTCCAACCATAGGAGCACCAATAAAACATGTTTACAAAATTCCTTATTCCTCCTAATCATTCATCCTTCTTTATTTCATAGTATTCCTTCTTGGGAGGGTTTTCAAACCCAAAAGGGTTTCCTCACCAAGAATGGGGAAGGGTTCAAGCCATATGAACCTTTCTCCCACCTCAAATCATATGAGGGGATGAGAAGGGACTTTCATGGCTTAACCAACAACCATGAGGTTTGAGAGGGAAATACCTCTCTCTTCCCCTACATTCTCTAAAAACCATCAATCCAAATGATGGTGGAGAGAAAATAAAAGAAAACAACAAGAACAAGAAAATGACTACATTCACCATACAACTTCACAACACATCATTTCACACACATCCTTTCATTGATCAAAGAATAGTTAATAAGATAAGAACAAATAAGAAAGAAAAGGTTAAGAATCCTACCTCTACAATGCTTTCCAAGACTCTAAGATTTTCCCTTTGTCCAAGCAAACCTCCAAGCTCCCAAAATTCTCCAAGTTCTCCCCCAAAAAAAATGAGCCAAAAAGACCCCTTCCTTCCACATGGGGAAGAATAAGAAGAAGAACCCAAAAGTTTCCTCACCAATGGGAAAGTGACAAGTGTCACCCCCTCTCCTCTCAAGAGTCAAAGATTCCAAAAACCAAATAAGTAAGAGTAAACTCACCTTTTAGTCCTTATCACCCAAAATACTAAAATCTAAAATAAAACAAAGTGGAGAAACTTTTAACAAATACACACAAACCAACCATCTTACATGGATGGTGACTAAGGAGGGAAAAATGGGAGGTAAACTCCCTCCAAACCTTGGAAATAAGCCCCCCTACCCATTAGGTAGGGTCCAAGGGCCCATTTTCATGCTAAGGAAACTCCCAAACTCAAAAGGAGTCCCTTAAAATGCCCAAAATAACCCAATTTCGGGTTTGGCATGCTTGGGCACAAGGGTAGAGGATGTGGGGTCCACCCAAGGTTCACATGTAGTCCCCAATCCCTTTTACCAACACACATACACTTACCCAAAACCAACACTTAAATTAAGATGAGATCATTAAACCCCTAAGCCAATTTACTTAATAAAACACACCCTAAACATAATTAATTTTACAAGACATAAATACATTACAATTGAGGGTTCACCCATGGTGCCCAATTAAATAAATCTATTCTAAGGCCTCAAAAATTTAGCATGGTTATGACTTAGCCCATGGGCCACTCGTGCACAATTATGTAGCTACCCTGAAACCCATGCTCTCCTATACCTGTCACCTACACACTCATTGCACACATTAACCGCATCTGTCCAATATAATAAACATCATCTACACATCACAAATTCAATCAAACTTCTAATGTCATAACATAATTTTACAATTGATAGTGCAATGCATACAATTATTCACATAGTTTGTCATGAATCACCCACAAATAAAATTACAACGACATACACTCAGGCTAGCATGAAAATTACCATTATTAAATCTTGAAAACTATATCATTAATAAAATAGACCACAAGGAACCAACATCTAACCAATAAATCTATCATATACCCCTGTTAGTGTCATCCACATCATAAAAATTATATCAATATATGAATCTAGTCCGATTGGCACTACGCACCCAAAATACTATAGTGTCCATGAGGATAAATAACATAGCAAAATGTCCAAAATATATCAGAGTCTCAATCAAACTTGTCTATGCATAAAGGAACCAACAGATAACTGGAGCTATAAAAACTTGGGCACTACATCCCACTCTCCTAGAATTAGACTTCCTCCTAGAAGTCATTGGAAGAGATAGGGATATCTAGCCTTCAGTGGTGTAACATCCTCCTAGATAGTTGATGACTCATCATATCGGTCCCACTGCACTCTAACCTTGTCAAAATCTCGACCCTGAAGGGCCAACCTCTAGTTCTCCAGTATGTGTACGGGCTCCAGTCTCCACTGCCCTCCATCCTCTACCTGTAATGTCAATCAATCCAAAACATGAGAAACATATGGTACATATCTACAAAGTACATAAACATGAAAAATTCCGTGGTCTCGTGCAAAGTGTGGTGGCAAATATCGATGATAGGCAACTAGACTAATGACCTCAAGAATATAAAAAGGCCCCACAAAATGAGGTGATAGCTTTGAACCCTTTCCATAACGGATTGGACTCTTATGAGGATGAACCCTCAAGAAGACTTTGTCACCCACTGAGAAGTGAAAATCGATCCTCTTGGTGTCCGCATACGCCTTTTGGCATGCTCTCGCCTGCTCAAAACACTATCGAATCAAAATAAACCTTTGGCTCTAAATCCTGAAGATAAGCTGGCCCAAAATAATCCTGTCGTCTAGTCTGTCCCAGCTCAAAGGTGTTCTGCAAGGTCGTCCATACAAAAACTGATACGGAGCCATGCCAATGGAGCTATGATAACTGTTGTTGTAGGTAAACTCAACTAAATGCAAATAATCTTCCCACTTCTTTTGTTGGTCCATCACATACATCCTCAACATGTCCTCAAGAACCTGATTAACTCTCTCTATCTTCCCATCTATCTCTAGATGATATGCCAAACTAAAATTAATCTGTGTACCCAAAGCATCCTGAAAAGAAGTCCAGAAAACTGATGTGTAAATGGTGTCTTTGTCATTGATGATCATCTTCAAGATCCCATGAAATCTAACAATGTCCTCCATGAACACTTTGGCTATGGCCTGTGCATTATAGGTAACCTTGGTTGGCAAGAAATGTGTAACCTTGATCAACTTATCCATAGTGACCATAATGGCATCATGACGATAAGAGGACATAGGGAGTCCTACTATGAAATCCATGGAGATCACATCCCATTTCCACTCAGGAATGTCATGAGGGTATAAGAGTCCTACAGGATGAGAATGCTCTGCCTTGACTCTCTGACACTCAAGACAATGTGTTACAAAATCTGCTATGTCCTGATGAAGACCTGGCCAATAATATAACTCTCTCAAGTTGGCATACATCTTCTTCACTCCTGGATGTGCTGCGTATGGGGCTCGATGAGCCTTAGTAAGGATGAAACTACACAGATCACATGCCTTAGGCACATAAATGTGTCATGGAACCGAAGCAAACCATCAGAATCTAATAAGCATCTTGAATATCTTCCCTCAAAAGAACCCTGAGAATCCAACATCTACCTAGCACCCTCATAAAACCTGTCCTCTGGAAGATGCTCAAGTATCTTGCCTCTCAAATCTGACTGCAGTGTCAATGAAACAAGTACATGTCGTTGTCTACTAAGTGCATTTGCAACAACATTTTCCTTTCCTTTGATATACTAGACCTCCATGTCATACTCACATAGGAACTCCATCCAATGTCGCTGATGAGCATTGAGGTTTGTCTGTGAGAAGATATGCTACAAAATCTGATGATCTGTGCTCAAAATGAAAGGTCTACCCAAAAGGAAATGTCGCCATAGTACCAAAGCATGAACAACTGTTGCAATCTCTAAGTCATGATTAGGGTAATTCAACTCATAATCCTCGAGTTTACAAGAATCAAAAGAAATAACCCAAAACTCCTATATAATAACTGCTCCCAAACCCTCTAGTGATGCATTAGTACAAACAACAAAATGCACTGTCGGTCTAGAACTGCTAAGATGGGTGCCGTGATTAACCTTTCCTTAAGTAACTGAAAGGCCTTCTCACATTTTTTTGACCAATCAAACTTCTTCCCTTTTCTCCAAAGAAAAGTAATAGGGTGAGAAATCCTAGAAAAGTCATGTACAAACATGTGGTAATACTCTACTAAATCCATGAAGCTTCTCACCTCAGTCACTGATGTGGGCACTAGCCAATCCATGATAGCTTGAATCTTAGAGGGATCCACTGAGATACCCTTTCCTGAAATAATGTGCCCCAAGTACTGAATCTTTGTCTGAAGGAAGCTACATTTTTCCAAGTTCCTAAACAACTTCTGCTCTCTCAAAATCTAAAGCACCTATCTCAAATGTTCCTCTTGTTCCTCCTCAGAACGAGAATATATCAAATTATCATCAAGGAGCACTATGAAAAAGCAATCTAGGAAGGTCCTAAACACTCCATTCATGAGGCTCATGAAGACAGCTGGGGCATTGGTCAAACCAAAGGGGACAATAGTGAAATCATAATGCCCATAACGTGTGTGAAAAGATGTCTTATGAATATTTACATCTGATATGCGCAACTGATGATACCCTGACTTGAGATCGATTTTGGAGAACACTCTAGCTCCTCGCATCTGATCAAACAAGTCATGAATCCTAGGGAGTGGGTAATGGTTCTTTATTGTGAATTTTCTGCGCTATCAGAAATCTACACAAAGCCTGAGAGAACCATCCTTCTTCTTCACAAATATGACTGGTGCTCCCCAAGGAGATACACTAGGTCGAATGAGACCCTTTTATAACAACTCCTCTAACTAAATCTTGAGCTCATGAAGCTCTAAATTTGTCATGCGATAGGGTGCCCTAGAAATTGGTACGGAGCCAGGCACTAAGTCAATGGTGAAGTCCGCCTCCCTACTAAGTGGTAAACCTAGAAGCTCTCTTGGAAACACATATGCATACTCCCTCAAAATTGCGTGATCATCAAGGGGTGAATTCTCTAGAGTACTGTCCGAATGATCACTGATAGTGATAGTAAACAACTGACAACCCTTATGCATGCTCCATTTGAGTTGCTTAGCTAAGATCATACACAAGGAAATAGGTCTCTACATCCTTGAAATCACAACCACACTATCAAGATCATCTTGACACTCAATGACCTTATTTCTGTAATCCACCTTGGCTCGATGAGCCTCAAGCCAATCCATACCCAACACTACCTGATAAGATCCTAAAGGAAAAACTCGGAGGTCAAGTGTAGTGGAGAAGGATCCTAAATCAAGTACGCAACTCTCCACATATGAGTCCATAGCAAGTTTGGCCCCAGAGGCCAACTCAACCTGCCAACTATCTAGTTGCCTAACCACCACTAGCCCACACTGGTCCACTATAGAAGGTGATATAAAAGAATCTGAAGCACCTGAATCAAAAATTATTGAGATAGAAATACCCTTAATAGTACCTATCATCTCAATGACTATGGCATGATGCTCAACCTAGCAGTTGTCAACTGCTGCATACACACGATGGGCACATACCACATCACCCACTGTCTACTCGGATCTATGAGCTCTCTGCATATCCATAGTAGTGGGCTTGTGCGGACACATATGCACATAATGGTCTAGAGCCCCACAAATAAAACATCCTCTTGTACCCCTCTGAGATGGGGTCCCTCCTGTACTCTGGCAAACTGAACTTGCTAGTCCAACCCTAACAGACTGCTATGAGTGGGCTGGCTGTGAGTGATGAGTACCCAGCCTCTTTTCCCTAGATCCACAAAAACCACCTCTAGATCCATCTCATTGAAAAATATGAGTCTGTCTACCCCTCTGATGTTGGTGTCCTTGATGTTGTGTCTATTGTGATGGGTGTGGTGGAGCTCTTGATGCTATTGGAGAAGACCAGAATCCTCCTCTAGGGGGTGGTGCTGCACCCCAAGCCCTCTGACTCTGAAATGCCTGAATCCTATCCTAGAACTTGCTCTTGTTTCTATCTCGGTGCTCCTGAGCCTTGGTCCTATTATCCTTAGCCAAATAGGCCTTCTCAACAGCCTTCTCTAGCGTGGGAGGAGATAA